>OZ038426.1:2548779-3748779 GCA_964036235.1 Heterorhabditis bacteriophora
GATAGATGAAGAACGTTGAACTTACCAGCGGGTTCGTAGATGTTCTCGTTGTCTTTATGTAAAATATTGTTTGAGTAAATTTGATCAACTGCAGGACGCTTGCGAGAAATTATTTTGAGGTTCTCAAACATCTAGAATGCTAGCACTATATAATAAAATATCAATTACGTATAATAGTATAGTGGTTCTCATATTATTTAGTCATGATAATTAATTGTATCATTGCAGTTAAAGTGTAACTTTAATGTTTAGTGCTAATAATAAAGATTAATTTTTAAAAAAAGAGCGAACGTTGTAGTGGCATTATGCAAGATAAAAGTCGGCAAATTCACCGCTTTTGAAAAAGCTGATAAGGAGTACACACTATTATTCTGTGGGTTTATCAATATTAAATAAACAGTAAACGACAATGATCTCACTGTGAAACTGAAAAATAACAATAGTGATTCCCAGACAAAGAGGATAACAATTCATATACTGTTAAAAATAGATTACTTCGTATACACAATTAATTATGAGACACTTCCTAAGGGTAACTGCAACTACTTATAAAGCATAGCCAAAAAAATTTCAGTATTTTAAGTCATAATAAATGTGTAATCTCTTCTAGGAAAAGTGTCTGAAGCATTTAGTTAGAGATTTACGACTACTTATTGGTTTACGAAATTTTTGAAAAATTCACTGATAAGCTAATATTTCTTTGCTTAGACTATTTTTAGTGTGATCAATGGATATATGATAACAGCTGGGCATTTTTATCAACCCCAGAATTGTTCTTTTAAACTAATTAGATTACAAATCAACATTTCTAAATGGCTCATAAATATCACACAACGGTGTTGTTATACCCAAATTTATAAATGAGAAAACTGAGTCTCCATTCCTGTAGGTGAAGTATAGTTCCACAATTACGAGTCAATTTTGTAAAATCTAGATAGCTTAGCATTGTCACTTTAGTATATTTTAAGAAACATGTTAAAAGGATTTTCTTCGTATTAATAGTAAATGTTTATTACAATATATATGCGGCTTACAACATATGACACTTTACCCTTATATCTAAGATGCATAAATACCAAAAATTTAAATAATATTATATCACAAAATATGATGCTTTAAATACGTACGATTTAAAGTGAAAATTTCCCCAAAAATTATTTATATACATAAGGTAACAAAAAGTAGTGCAGTAACATAATAAATAAGCTAGTAATTTTAAAGTTCTGAATGGCGAACCTTTGCCTCGAGATATTTCTCCAGCTTGCGCAACTTCCTATCCATTCTTTCGTGTTTGGCCTCCATTTCTGTATTTTCTAAGTGTTGTAGAGTTGTTTTTCCTTCCTTTTCATTATTTGAACGAATCGCATCTAACTCAGACTGCAAGAAAAACAATATAGTACTCGATGCACAAAAGTTTTCCCGCGAAATATCGTATACCTTATGCAAAGCAATTTTTTTAAGATGTTTGTCAAAGTGTAAAAGTTCGTCCTTCATCACCTCCAAATCATGAGCTGAGAAGTTACGATTTGTTTGGGCCTGAAATATCAAGTTTAAAAATGTTTTAATTAAAAAATATATCTTTAAAAAAAAAGAAGTAAATTCAAACTCACAAGTTTCCACAGCTTTTTCACCTTGTCGTCTTTAAAAGGACTAGACTCAGTATTCGAGATTTTATTCTGAAGTTGCTCATAATGATCATTCATGGCACGATGTGCTGCCTTCACTTGAGCAGTCTACAATCAATAAGTCAATTATTGAAATATAATTATTTTGTATTATTTTATTGTCAACAGTAGCTAAAATTTAAGGAAGTGTAAAAATCCGAACCTTATCATCTAATTCGGTATTATCAGTGTGCTGCAATGAATTTTCCACGGGAACCTAAGTAAAAGATTATTATATATACATGATTCGTAATTTTGTTGTTCAGACCCACTAAACTGTTGATGAATTCAAATATAAAGTTTCGCATTATTATTATTGCTAACATACCTAAAAAAACCTAGTAAGTATATACTACAACCTTAAAAATGTTTAGAACACCAATACCCCATTCTGCCAGAACAAACAGAGCTATAAGTAACCATTCTAAGATTTAAGATTATTTTTAACGAAAATTTATACCGAAAACGTATATTAGAGAAAATGAAACTATATTTATCTGAAGTTAATCATTATATTTTAAATAAGATCGCACAAAATATAACCTCATTATATGGCCCCTAAAAGTGGTTTATTTACGTCCTATTACATAATGGTTAGGCCAAAATTTAAAAAATATATATTCTAAAAATAAGTTGTTAAATAACTACATAATGCTAATTGAACAAACCTTATTATACTCTTTAAGAGCATCATCATATCTAGCAGTTTTCCTCTCAACCTCCTTCAGCTCTTCATATAACTCTAAAAATATCAATGACTTAATGAGATATTTTACAGCGTATAATAACGTATACATGCAAGACCTTAACTTATAAAAATAAAAAAAAACTGCTACTGAATAACTTTGAAATATTTTAAAAAAAACATTATTTATTTCGTATATAATCCTTCTCGGGAATATATTATAAAATAAGAGTACTATAACTAAAATATTATTATTATATGTGAATAAGGAAAAAAATTAACCAATGAGCTCCGTGTCAGAGAATTTCGAATTTTTTGCATCGAGCCATAACTTTTGCAGCCGTTCATCAGAAAACGTTTCCAATGGTATGGTTAGATTTTTAGTTTCTTCTTTATTACTGTTCCGATGTTTCATTTTCTATTTAAAAGCATCTTTAAACATGATGTAAGTGGGAAGATGAGATAAAACATTAACATAAGAAATCTCTTTAATATTTTCAAAGAAAAGTGTAGATCTTAAACATTCAAAAGCAAATTTGGCCAACCTCTTTGAACGCTTGAACTGTTTGTTGAAGACCGAATTTTTCCAGTACATTAATTAATTTCTCATCAACTTTTGCCAATTCTTTATTTAAGTCATTCACTGATCCCGATAAATGCATGCTCTTCGTTTCCATATAGATTTTATCATATGATAACAATTCATCCTATAAAAAGCCTCTCGCTAAGTAACATTTAAATAATTTTGGTAGTAGGACTTAAATAATCATCTTTGAAATATAACACTATTTAAAAATAAGTCAACATATAAACAAACCTCTAGTTTTTGCAATCGCTTTCTGTCACTTATATGTTGTAGTGCTTTTTCATATATATAATTTACTTTTTCTGACCGAAATTTGATTGTAATACATTCGTTTACAAGACATAATATTACTATTAATACTGATAAACAAGTATGAATCTTCATTTCCGGCTTATAATTTCGAAATTCTATTATATTCGAGTTCTAAAAAATAAGCTTTCAAAAAAATGCTATCAATAAATAATAACAAATAATAATATAACATACATTGAAATAGGCGACTTGTGTAATAAAGACGGTGAGTTGAACAGCGAGGTTGTTTCGCGCACGATCCTTACTCACTAGCTGTTTTCCAAATAGTTTATCATGTCTCTTAAAACGATTGTTTGGAAACTGTGATTTCTTATAAATTGTTTGTTTCATGCCAGTGTTAACCGTTCCTTGAAAGTAATCTAATTTACATTTTTAGTGGGTACTGATTTTTTTTTAAACATAATTTGAAATATAATTAGCAGAAAATTTCATAGTGATAAAACTAAAAAATGATAGTCTTGTTATTAATTACCTTTGTATATTTTTCACATATATTTAACGTTTAAATTGGATTTTTAAAAATGCTTCTGAATTTCAATAAAGTTCTTGAAATCATGGAAAATGCATGGTTTTACTGTATTTCGATGTGAAATGTTCAACTAGAACTATAGGTTTGGTGGTCTATTAACTTATACTTTTGATTCCAGAAACAATTTCCAGTGCCAATTATTGTTTTTGTTCATATGCATTGTTGTCAGTTGTCAGGTACGTTATTTTTTTTTCGGATGTTAAATGCAAATTTTACTTGTGATTTATATATTTCTTAGGTCTTTGTTCAAATTCAGCAAAGAAGTACATATGGCGTCGATGCTTCGTCGAATACGAAGATCAAACAAAAATGCTGCTAAGTATCGTTTTACGGCAACACTACAGGAGCTGCTATTAGTTGGGGATGAGAAGTGGCAACCAGAAACAGTTGTTGTATCTTTCATGCATAGGTTTGTGTATTCATATATATATATATATATATATATATATATATATATTTCTTACTAAATACGTTTTTTTTTGAAACATTAATGCCTTATTGCTCGGTACTATACGTGTTTATTGAAATTGTTCAAAGCCAACTTTTATTCCTAAATCATGAATTTACACCGCTTTACACACTAGTATGTTTTTTTATCATGTTAAGCTCTTGTCAGCTGCCATTCACTTGTTTCTTGAATAATTATACTTATAAGAAAAACATAAAAAAATGTAAAGATTAAATATCTTAGTGAAAATTCTTGAGGTTAACTGAGATATATAATTACTCAGTTAGCCCATCACATTTTATCTTCAGAAGACGTAAATTATCGTCCAAAGAGAGAAGGTGGGAACCTTCATTTTCTAATCCTGAACAGTCAGTCATTGTATGGCCAGAACAGGCACCGGATCATATAAATATTTTGACAACATTATATAGAAATCCAAATGATGACCAGTATGAGGACAAGGTAATAAAAAATAAAAGTTGTTTATTTTGAATTTCATAATTTAGTGGAATATTCTATTGAACAACTCACGTTCTTATATAAGCATACAAGTATCTTAAAATAATAGGCTGATATTACCTAAAAAAATAATTTAGGAATGGACTATTGTTATTGAGGAGGTCAGACCTAAAGGAAGAAGGAAGCCAATCGCAGCTGTGCCACTGAATATGCGTCTCTTTATTCTAGATCTGCCAGATCAAAAATCACAGTTGAAACTAAAACTCCGACCACTCACATCACATCTAAAGCAATGCTCTTTGGTCTTATTATTAACCAGTCTTCTTGTTAAAGAGGGATTGTACGTATTTTAAAGTTTTATTTTCTGCTACTAATCATATACATTCGATAGTGACTGAGAAATTACTTGAGATTTCAGTCACGATGATATGAGCCAAGCGTCATCCATATCACTAATGGATAAAAGATCAAGAGAACAAAGCGTAAATGATATTGCAAATATTAATGATCTGGATGATCAAGGTACACTTTATTGGTTCTTTTTTATGTTATAGTAGTGCGTATAAAATAAGAGTTTCACTTAGTATTTCTATAATATTTAGTTGTTTTGCTGTGGGTTTTAGAAAAGTATTATTTCTTGGCTATTTTACAAGCTTCTATAAGAACAAAACTTTCGTGAGGTTCATTTTAACTCATAATTTATCAGTTATTACTATATAATAATTGAGTAATTGTTGCATCCATAAATTAATGCCATTATGTTTTTAAACATAATATTAATTTTGTTGAATGAGAAAAAGTACTTCTTTAAAAGAATAGAAATTTGTCATCTACGGGTATTTTCTGATTAGAGGCATTTTTTCATTTATAATATGGGATAACATGAAGCTAAACTAATATATTTTTAGTTGATACAAAAGAAGAACTAGTTCGACTATCTAATAGTATCCAAAAACAAAAGTGGAGTGAAGGAGACAAATCAGATCCTGTCCAGGAATCCACACATTTAGAGGATGTTGATCCGCCTAAGTTACCGATGCATTCATCTCAAATCACTCATGAATTTGCCGATTTAAAGAGAGAGGAACGATCAGGTGATGAATCATGTTTAAGACTGCTTGACTAGTTAGGGTGTTGACTTATAATGTCTGTTGTTAACAATGGACTTTAAAGTAGTTTCACTTTCGTTAATATTCTTATAAAAATCTATTGGAAGAATAAGTTCTATATCTATTATTTTTATTCCAGGTATCATCAAGTTTTGTAGTGTTTTAAATATGAGGGACAACTTAATTAGAATATTCTGTGAACGAATAATTTAAGAACATAATTATATATGACTATGGCTAATTGCAAGTCGAAAGTTTTACTTCTAAGCTTATTACATTGTAATTCTAAAAAGTGTCGGAAATATTTTCCTTTAGTTTATGTAATAAAGATATCTCAAATTAAAGGTAGTTCCATTCGTCCCCACTGGCGTCTTTCTTCTGAAGAAAAGCAACACTCATCTCTCAACAGAGATGTGCAGGAAAATATCGCTAAACTGCCTACGGAAGCCTTTTATCAGGTACTTTTGCTAACTTATATTATTTGAAAATATTCAAATTTAAATGCCGTTGGTAGCTTGCTTTTGATATTAGTATGGAACAACATAAGAAGTAAGTTTTTAGTAGATTTCTTTTGCTTAGGTTGATGAAATGTCGAGACCTGTTCTTGTTCCTAATCCTCAAGTTATTGCTACTCAAGCGGTATCTTACAGAACCCTAAGGTAACTAAAAGTTTCATTATAAACAAGTAGCAATAGTTTAGCTCAGCTAATATACCAACATAGTTTCTAATTTAAATAATACAAACATATTATTGTTACTTATATATTTGCATATTTTATAGTCGTACTCACTCACCTCGTGTTCCTGTCCGAGATCGTCTTCCCGATCGTGTCGAAGGAGAGAGTCTACTTGCATGGACACAGCGGATTACGTCTGGGTACCATGGAGTAAAAGTAACCGATTTCACGTACGTTGTAAAAATTTTAAATCTGATTTTTATCCTGAAAAATTGTTTAGTCTCATAAATTGTTGTTATAATTCTATACTTTCTTTTAAATTAATAACAGTTGAGTTGAGGTTTTCTTAGTTAAAGAAAATAAATTTAGAGAATACCATCTAGTAATTCTTCCATAATGAGTTTAAACTTAATTGAAATGTGAAAATCAGTATCTTTGTAGGAAATCATGGCGTAGTGGTTTGGCACTCTGTGCCTTATTGCATTCATATCGTCCTGATCTCGCTGGCGATTATGATCAGCTAGATTTCTCTGAGACTATGAATGGACGAAAAGCTAATGTGAAGAAGGTTTGTGTAAAACATTTTAAAAATGGCTCTGTTTAGTTATTTTTATAAACTAACTATGAAATAAATTATAAACAGAAATAGATCTTCATTACACATGATATTTTCACCATTATTTATCTTACTCTATAATGTTTACAGGGTTTAGCCATAGCGCGAGCTGTGGGAATTAGTGATATTCCTGACGAAAATGATATTCTAACTCCTGATAGTAAAACAATTAAGATACTGGTTGAGAGGTATACTTTAACTTTATTTGTACTTTTATTTTTGGAATTTTCGCTATTAAGTCATGTAAAATTTAGCTTCAGTTATTAAATTAGGCTTCGCCGAGTATTGGAGGGTGTATCTGATATCAAAACACCAACTTCATCATCTGACCATCGAATATCACAGCTTTATCACATTTCAGAAACTGAAAAGAAAGTAAGACTTATATTCATATAGTGCATTACTATTTTAAATACTAGCTAATTTTAATCCAAACTTTTTGTAGTTATACTAGTTGTGTTTACCACTAAAAAAATATGTAATTTCCAATATTTATAGACGAAATAAACATGCTAAATTGTACTATAATTGGAATTAAATAAGCCATTATCTTTGTATACCGAATGTGTGATGTTATAGGTAATTGATGAGATAAACAAAATCAAAGAGCAGCGGGAAGCAGGTGCGGCTGTGGATTATACTAGTGTTAAGTTAAGTAAATCACTTTTTCATTTGTGTAACTGTCTTTCATTGTCTTTTTCTGTTTACAGGATGCTCATAATACAATACGTAATGAAGATACCAATTTACTTAACTCATCTAAACAAAAGTCAGAGGTAATAGTTATTTACTCAGAAATAAATAGTGGTACGCAAGATCTAATACTAATCATGTGATGTTATTAATAATTGTGCTTAAATTACATACTATTTAATATTACATTATCCAAGATTTTGTTTTAGGAATCGAAAGAACAACTATCATTAGAATGTAATGATGAAACGGATGGATTAGAAAGAGACGTGTATGTTATTTAATCTATTTTATTCAAATACTACATGAAATATTTTAAATGCAGTTATATTCAACTGTTTTACACTTATAGTTCCTTTCGCGATCACGATATATCGGTTACAATGGTCACTCCAGTATTACCCAACGTAAGAGCTTCGGTATGTATACAAATCTTTTTTTTTAAAGTTTATTTAAATATTTTGTTAATAAGCAATTTAGGGTCGATGTACGAGCCCCTCAAAAAAAGAAGAATTAAGACGTAAAGCTCGTCAAATGTTGGAAAATCCTTCAGCTATGGTTGTAGCATCAGTGAGTACTATTATTAGCAATTTTCTACTTCGATGAAATATTTTATACTGTTTTTTTATTACACTTATTAGCAGTCAACTGATGACGAGAAACGACGTCGCGAAGCTCGTCGTTTAATTGATGAAGCTGTCACAGATGGTTCTACTTATCAACTTGTTTCAGGTGAGTACGCGAGATATTTAATTAATATAGTCTCAGTATTGTTTATTGTTTTGTCATGGAAAAATGTAGCTAATACCATTTGCTTATTTTCTTTTATTGCTTGAATTATCTATTTTTCTGTGAAATAACCGTGTCGTCTTGTGTACCTTTGTTTCCCTGACAGCGTATGCGTCCACTTCAAACCTGCATCGATCGACCACGTCTCAATCTCGGACATCTTTAAATATTTCCAATACCGATCTTAGAAAAATTGGTAGGTTATTTCAATATGTGATAACTCGTTAAGTAATGTATCATTATGACTTTTGCTCATAATTTTTTGTGCGTTCCTTTAAATTATGTAATGTCATAAAGTCTCATCGAGAGAGCTGAATAACCGTTTGACAATGTCGTTTGTAATGTCTTGCTTTTCGTGTGGTGCATATGACAGTTATGTGTTGAGTTAGTGTTTAGAACTGGTTCGCCCTTCGGTCTCCATACACACATTCAGAAAATGCGATCCTTCGCCGATTTTGCAGAGGAAGCGATGTCAGCATGGATTAGTTATCCCTACTGTTCATGATATTACTTTCTTATATAGCACGAATTTTTTTTGCTAGAATATTTATTTGCATATTTTTTGATTTTAAATTAGTGATATTTTTAGATGAGCCGGATACTCCTTTGATACCTCCAATGGGTCGGCCTACGCAAGTGATGAATGATCAGTTAAAGGTATACTGATTTAATACTTGTTATCAATGTGCTGCTAATTTAGTTTCTACTAAAATTAAATTTAACCCCTTAATGCAACTACAACGCTTTTCATATTTTATTGATAAGTGATGATTGTAACCCTTACCTGCCATGAATAGGTATCTGTGTTGTGTCTTTGAAGGTGCTTTTCCATTCTAATAGTGATGTGATGAACATAGTATTTATATTTCCGACGATGACTCGGCAAGGAAGACTATTTCCATATTGTGTTGTAGTGTTTGTAGCAACGGGTAACAGGAGGACTAGTCTCCAATTCTACCCTCAATCGGGTTATGCGATTTGGTAGTATGAGGAGCCAGGAGCTAAAGGACACTATGTCGCAGTTAGCTAAACAGTATCGGGTTGGTGAAATTCTATGATAACACTGCTACATGCTAATTCGTGCTTCAGACATTTTAACTTATTTGTTCACTTACGTTGATGTTGTAATATGGAGTCAACTTTTACTGTTATTATTTTAATTTATAAATATATTATGTGAAGGAATTTCTAGATTCACGATATTAGTGGTTCACAGTCATCTATAAACGCAACACCAACTAGGAAAGTCGTTTCGCAGTGGGAGGTTTGTTCGAGTTGTTATGTTTTGCTCTAATATTTATTAATAATGGTTTATAAAATGAGATGGTTACTCATTAAGGCATATGTAATATTGATTTTATTCGAAATTATTTAGAAAGATGTAGAAGATGTAGAAGGTACCATGCAAGAACAACAGAAGATCTCAGAGAGACTTAGTGATATAACAGAACAGGCCAATGCCATACAAGCCAAGATCAGAGAAACTGGTTAGTATATTTTATTCTATTTGTGGTAAATAGGAAGTAATTTTTTCTAACACTTCGAATCAAACCTACGGCTGCTATTTAGTCTATTGAGCACTATTAGCGCGTATGAAGAAAGATCAAGCGTGATTGTTCTGATAACGTCTTTTGTTGAAGAACAAAGCAGTTCTGAGGAGCAGACATTACTTGAGACATATATGAAGTTGACAAACGAAAAAAACTCTCTGGTTGGAAAGCAGGAGTATTTCAACATCATTGAAAATATTAGGTAAGTATCAAATATAGGATAATAATATTTATAGAAATGCAAAAAGGTGATCGATAGAGTTATATTTATATATTTTAGGGAAACTAGTCGACATATAATAGAACTGAATGCGCAGCTCGATGATATTACTAAGAATACACCTGAAGGTGAGATTAATGATAATATTATAGGGAGTTATTACTGACTTATAAAGTTAAGAACTTTTGCTATAATAATATGAGATGATGTCATTAAGTTTAAATCAAAAGAAATGTTTTTGTTTGTTTTTTAGACTATTATAAGACTGCGGATGAAAAAGACAGGACTGATCAACTAATGGACGCGTACATGGCTGCTATACAGAAAAAAGATGAACTCATTCAAAAATTGTTTGCAACTGAAGAACAGCTGTAAGTTGATTGATACAAATAATTGTTTGACGGAATTCTTAGAAATTTTATTTTATTAAATTAATTTAAGACAAGAAGACGAAGAACGATTGAACACACTCACTTTGGAACGAGCAAGTAATTTTGTGAGAGGGAATGAGGAGCCGCTGACGGCCAGCAAACGAATATTGAAAACATGGTTAAGAATATAGGTAAAAATGATAAACTTCTGTTTTTGGGTTAAGTATATAGAATGGAGTAAATTATTGTTTCTGATTTTTATTTTCTTAATATTATCGTTAAATAGATATTTCACTATATTTGTATATAGTTATTGTCCTTTTCAACAAAGCTGCTAGTGGTTCCGGTTAATCTTAATTTTTTAGATGTATTTACTTTACATGTAATACCGTTTCGATGCGAGTTTTGGTGCTTCACATTTTCTCCTGTATTTATTCAGTTGCTCGTGATTTTCTAATATGTAGATGTTGATAGCTGTTAGAGTTCCTTGCTAGTCCACTCAGTACCGGATTTATCTTATTGAAAAGACGTGCAATGTGGTTTTTATCTGTTTATATTAATCGTATTTGTATATAGAGATTTTTTTTTATGAATGGTACAGCATGTAAGAAATTATTTGTAATTTTATTGATGGCAATTGCAGTTGTACCAAAAACAGCTTTTGTAGATGAAATTTGAGATGCATATCTTTGTCGTAAGGAACAGGTTAAAGGTGTATTAGTAAGTGGAAGTCTAATACGTATCTTATTATCCCAAGAATATTACTAATTTGTTGAAATCAGGAAACGGGAGGTTGAGGTGTTTACTTTTGGTAGTCTGATTTGACTACTAATGGGATATTGCATGTCCTCTGTATTTCAGTACATGATGCGTATTTGAACGGCTCACATTTTTCATGAAATAATAAATGAGAGTATAATTGGGATTGGCAACGATTCAAACAGGCCGGCTTTGGAAGCGTGCCATCCCCTGGGGGGCGGGGCCTGGCATCGATCCCTTCAACAGCGCGCTTCTCGGAGTCTGCCCTATCGATTCGGGTGGCGACATCACCATGTGTCGCACCCGTTCCTTCCGGGGTCTGTTCTGAGGGGTACTGTATTCACAACCGTAACACTATTGCGATGGGATCCGTACGGGACGCGCCAATGACAGCGGCACAGCTGGCCGCCCACTGCGCCAACTGTTTCGGTGAGTGCCGGCGGCGAGGGAGTATGGGGTTGGAGAGAGTGAAGACGGAAGTGCGTCTCACTTCTGGCTGATTTAAGCCGATGCAGGCAAGGCGACAGCCCCGAAATAACCCGTGTTGTGTTCAGTACCACATTAGTGAGCGTGGTGAATAGGAATGTGATGGATTAGCATGGTTTGATTGCGAGCGAAATAGTTTGTGGTGCGAAATAACCAAGAGTGAGATGACATTAGCATAGGAAAAAAAATGTATTAGCACTTTTTTGGAATGCTAGAAACTAAATATGTTAGTAATAGTATGTGATTCACTATGTGATGAACATTAAAATTCGAGATTTTGGTTGGTATATGATATGTGCATAATGTTGTGCCTAGTTCAACAAATTAAACAGAGTACTTTCGAATGCATATTATGGTTAGTATTGATCTACGTTCTCATTTATGCATTTATTTCTTTGTGATGTTGATTTCTTTTTAAATTTATCTTTTTCACCCAGTCTACTGAGAATTTGTCTAGTACGTAACACGTGTGACATATCTGATTATTTATATGACTTAACAGATGATTTCAATCTTGAGATTACCTTTTTGTATTACTAAACAATTAAATGTCATTATATATACTTGAATATGAGTATAAAATATGAAAATTGTTAGAGCTAAAACTTACAATTTGATCGAACTTCAAACAATTATTTTCTACGGAGATACCGCAATATGAGTTTATTGTGCATTTCAGATAATATCATTTATAGTTTTCTATGCTTTCGTATATTAATCTTCTGTTATATACTTTGCTAAGCTCTCTCCCTCATGTGGGTCATAGTGATTGTCATTACATCTCGACTCGTTTGCCGATTGATATATTCAATCGAACATTCCACGACACAAGGTCGAGTTTCATTGGGTCCTCAATGAGTGGAAGAGGGAACTTGTGATACAAAGTACCAAAACATTCGTATTAAATGTTGAGAAACATGCCAGTGTAAAAGAATACAACTATTATATTTACTAAAGGTAAAATTTTAGACAAAATTATGAAGTAATAGCTTTTTAATTTAACTGAAAATATTGATTCATCACAGTGTATTTAAGAAAATATATAGCCAATATTCGGGAATTCCAGATCATGACGGAGAACTGTCAGACGAGGAATATCCACAATGTCTGTATATGGCACATCAGTGGCTTATGGATAGTACTCAATTGATAGCACAGTTTCTAGCATTATTTCAGGTATAATTATGGAATTTGCGATAGTATAAGAAAATTGATTTTGAGATGAAGTTATGATCATGAAAATGAATTTAATTTGAAGCTAGATAACTTCAGTTTGTCAATTTATCTTTCATTGCAACTTGTTTTCAAAACCTAAATAAATAACTTTTAAAGTCGTAATACGATGTTCAAAGCTGACGGTTTTATTTAGATCGCTAGTTGCTTATTTTTAACAAAGCATTAATTTATTTTAAACATTTTGCATAAGTGCGTTTATCTTAGTGTCGTAAGTACCTACTATGATTTTCATGTACAGGAAACACGAGATGACTCGTTACTACGTCGACGAATCTGTCTTGCTGTCGCCTATTGGATTCGACGATATCCCATGCACTTTGATGGTCAACCTCAGTTATGTGCTCTTGTAGTTAGATTGCGAACGATAGCGGAAGACGTTCCACTAGAAATTAGAGAAAAACTCGATGTTAGCAACCTGTGAGTAGATTAGAGATAAGTATGTATATATGTATATATATATATATATAATTACATATTAAAATGTTCAAATACAACATGCGTAGATAAATAATAAAAAGAGTTAAAAATCTACTGTTTTTTTTAGCCCATCATATGCCTGGCTGCGCGCTATGTCAATGCGACACCCAGTAGCTCGTCAGGTATCTCTCTCTTTCGAGCAATGGAGTCCTGAAGATATATCTACTTCTCTCAGTCATATAGACTTTAAAGTGCTCAGTAGGATATCAGTATGTTGTTTTAATTCATATTTTAATTTGGCTTTTTGTAGTTCATACATAGTTTTGCAGTGCTTTCTACATCGTTACCTTTAGATAGCAGAATTGAAGAAGTACGTGAAAGAAGGAAGCCTGGCTGGAACACCAATATTGGAGCGATCAATTTCAGTGTTCAATGTAGGCTACTTATTTTTATACTGAAACTAATCAAAATGTGGTAATTAAGTGAAAAAATATAAAGGCACTTTCATTTTATGACTATGCTTCAGAATCTGTCTAATTGGGTGCAGTGCATGGTACTTAGTAAACCAACCCCAAAGGAAAGAGCGGATATAGTGATAAAGTTCATCAATGTAGGCAAGGTAAATGACTATTCTCTATGGTTTGATTAAATCGGAAACTAAGAAAAAGAATTGGCGCGATTAAGAAAGCGTAGTAATAAATTAAGATTATGCGAGAAGACCTGAAAAGCCATAATTGATCTTTTTTTTATTAAATAACTTTTCTGCATATGACTTCTAATGATTCTGTATAAAAGCATTAACGGAAATATCCGGAAAAGTTATTTGTAAAAGTACTACGATGTACAATATTCTTTTGTTGTTTCTTAAAAACCAGGTACTTTCAATCTCTAAAACTCGGAAATAGACTAGCTCAGTCTTTCATTATACAAAGTGATTTGCATATTCCAGCATCTACGACGCTTATGTAATTTTAACACTCTAATGGCTGTCATTGGTGGTATCACTCATAGCAACATATCTCGGCTTTCTAAAACAAACTCACAGCTTAGCCCGGAGATTAAGAAGGTGCGTTACAGATAATTCAACTTATCAATGAATTTTCCATTTGTTGTTATTCACATGTAACTTGAAATAATTCATTAACAGCCAATTCGTCTTTAGGATCTAAATCAACTTACATCTTTATTATCGGTTCAGTCAAATTTCGCGGAATACCGAAGGGCATTAGCCGCACTTGGGCAACAATTTCGTATACCTATAATGTCAGTTTTAATGGCATTTTGCTCATTATCTTTAGTGTATTCCTTACTTATAGGAAAATACTTCTTTTTATTTAAGAAAAAAAGAGATCGTCTTTGAGGGTGTTATTAATATATCTAGAGGTTAAATTGGTAATGATAGTGATTGTTTGCGTCTTTTTTGTCTTAATATTTGAGTAAACTGAAGTATTCATTTATAGAGGAGTCCATCTAAAAGATTTAGTAGCTGCCAATTGCTCTGGATCTGATTTCGAGAAAACTCGTACCATCAGTAGAAGGAGGTTGTTTATATATATTCAAATGTTTTAATTGTTATGTTAATAATATTAGGTAGTAAAGAAAAGCCTGAAAATAATTTTTGAATAATTCATTGCAGAAGTGTTATTTGGAATGTGACTATTCTCAAGCTTATAATAGTTTTAGATTGCAACGACTAGCCAATTTACTCTCTCATTTTATGATATTCAACCAACGGCAATACAACTTTCCTGATGCTAATCTAGATTTAATTAATACGTTGAAGGTAATTTTATACATATAATTTGATGGTTGGATGAGAAGAAAATACAGTGCGAAAGCGAGAATTTTAAAAATTTAACATGTGTAGATTGTAGGTATGATATTTTTTTATATATCTTAGGTTTCCTTGGATATTCGATATAACGAAGAAGACATTTACGAATTATCGTTAAGACGAGAACCTAGGACGTTCATGACGGTACGTCCAGTTGAATTATCTCAAATTCATCGATTTATAATCAAATTTATTATTATCTTGATCTTTGATGAATTATTTCATTTTCCTTCTCTTTACTGGAAAGGGCTACAAAAATTTCTTATTTTATACCTCATTACTACATTTGAAATCATGTACATATCTTTAGAAATGTTAAGTTATAAATTTAAAATTTTAGTTTGAACCATCGCATAATCCAGTTGTATTTGCGGAATGGGCTTCCGGTGTATCAGCTGCACCTGATCCAGAAACTGTTAATAAGCACGTTTCCGCCATGGTAGATGCGGTTCGTACTTTTAAAAATAACCTACGCATTAAGCTTGCTATGGTTAGCTTTGATAATGCAAGTCTAACTGAAATAATAGCATAATTTCTATAGATGTTTTTAGTTCCTAAAACGCTTCCTTACTATTAGGTTTTCAAACACTACGATCATGATCGAGACGGTTACATAAGTCAAGCCGAATTCCGTCAGATATCAGGGAACTTCCCTTTTATCGATCCCTTCGGAACCATTGATCTGGATAGGTATTTTTATTGTTATTATTTTCTATAATTACTAATATGTTATTACTACTATTGGACAGACTATCAACTATAAGCTGCAATATTATTAGAAACATTAAACTTCCTCCCTATGATCAGTTATTCGTAAATTAAGCCCATGAAAATTTAACGTTGATAGCAAACTGTTTCAATGAATTTCAGTTTTTTGTTACTTATTTATATTTTGAAGCTACTGAAAACTGGGATTTCTACTAATCATCACAATCTAAACCAAAATGAGTTTGAAACAATATATTGTAATATTTATAGGGAAAAACTATTAATGTTCTTGTTATACTATAATGGAAGTAAACGGCTTTGATTGTCCCACTCACCTTTCTTTATGCCTAATTTTTATAAAACATTAAATTATTTGTTTTCATACAATTACTGACTTTAAATGTACTCTTAAGTTGTTTATAATTATGAAAAAGAACTGCTGATTTAGCAACATTTACGCAATTTTTACTGAGTGTTTTAACGCGAATATACATTTGGCATATACTGTGGGTGATAGCGGTTTTAATATACATGCAAAAGGTTCATTTGATTTCATAACCAATCTTAATAATGAAGATTGTTATTGTGCTATGAGATTTAAATCTTCCTTCTGGAAATAAATTTCAAAAAAATTTAAGGTATTCGGAAACAAGAAGTTTTTATTTCTTTCAGAGACGGTCAAATATCTAAAGAAGAATTAAAAGCCTATTTTGTAAAGGCAAACAAGGACTCTATTGATTTCCGCAAAGGATTTAAGCATAATTTTCATGAAACTACTTTTCTCACTCCAACTACTTGTATTCACTGCGGAAAAGTGGTTAGCTCATGCCTTTTTCAAAATGTCTCATTTCTAGCGAACCTAAAACTCATATCTATATATGAGTGGTTTCTATTAATGCAAAATAAACCGTCCACTTGAAAAATCGGGTTTTACGCATACGATATATGTCTCATGCTAATTTTTCGACAGTACTAGGATTATACCATAATCCTATTTTTCCTCATGTTTCAATTAAGATCATATTGAAAGATCTTGTTACAAAACATAAATTAAAAAATGTAAACGGCTTATTTAGTAATTTACAGATCTCATATCCTTTATATAGAGGATGTGGGAGAAGGATTAATAGATCATAAGAGAACAGTTTAATGTGTAATTTAGATATTTAATATATATGCTAACAAAATATTTTCAGCTGTGGGGTCTTATTCGGCAAGGGTGGAAGTGTAAAGACTGTGGACTTTCGGTCCATAGTTGTTGTAAGGAAAATGCTGTGGCAGAATGTAGACGGAAATCTTCTGGAGGAGGAATAGTTGACTGGCTGAGTTCTCCTAGAGGAGGTACTAATGGAAGCATGAGGAACAAATTATTTCTCAGTTATAAGTGAGTTTAAATGATTTTGGATAAATTAGTAAGTTGTTTACAAATAATGCTTTCTAATGTTTTATTAGAATAATGAAGCTACATAACTCCTATTCTCTTTATGAAAGAAATATTTTAAAGTTAAGTCTTTTATAAATATCTTAGAATCTATCTTTTAATCTAGTTCTAAATTACAGACGTAATCCTCGTTTTCGTACTGTGTCCACTGTATCATCATCACCATCCCCTGAGCCAGTTGCCAATCCACCAGAATGTAGTACATCGGCAGGAAATTCTAGTCGTTCAAACCGGTTGCAACTACCTTCTATCAGAAGTATACGACCACAATCAGAGAGTGCAGATTATTAGTAAGTTATAGTGGGGAAAAATAAGAAAAAAAAACGTGAATCAAACTATATAGAAGATGATGGTTAGGCGGGAGAAAAGTGATAACAGTTGTGGAAAATGGTTGGAAAAAATGGAGTTTATATATATATGCGGAAAAAGATTTACATTTAGCAAATCATCAGGAATGTCCCCTGATGATGATCACGATATCGGCTTGGCAAGTTTGGCCTGCGCTGAAGTCTTCGAAGACGACTCCAGCAGTAATTTAGAGAACGGGTTATAGGATATATTAATAATTAATTCTTATTATAATTTACTGTTCTCTTCAACCTGTACATGATTATTTAACAACCATCATGAAGGGGTAATTTACACATCTCAGATAAAACAAATGGAGATACCACTAACAAGTATCATCATTTAAGCTTTATTCTAACTATTTCGCTTAGTTATATTTGAAAGAAGACGTTAAGAAGATGACCAATTGGTCATTTTATATTTTCTTACAATAGATAGGTTTTACGAATTATCCTCTTATAGTTCTGTTCTTAGTTATATATATTTCCTGTCTATAGCATAGCAAACTATTTTGAGAATAATCGAAGAAATAGATCGATGGTAAGTCTTAAGCCTTTCAGAATAACTTTCAGTTCTAGTACCTACTAACGAACTTTTCGGGTTCGCGATGTACCTTGTGCTTTACATGTATTTGTGAACAATTCTTGCAACTTGTCTTCTTATAAGGGTATATTGTTATTTCAATAAGCAACTATCTCCATAATTGCGAATTGTAGTCATATGAGTTAGTAAATAATAACTAGTGCGATGTTTGATCCCCCAGATATGAGAAAATCTGAATTCATAGAGAAAGTGAATGAGGAAGAAAAATGAAAATCACTATGATAGTGCAAGAAGGGATACGTTATAAATTTCTTAATCTCCATAACCTGATCATTAGATGTTCTTAATCCATGTTACTCAGCTTGTAGCGAAAACCTTGCCTTTCATAATCAAGAATAAAGTTAGTATGCTACGAGTACGAGAAACTACTTTGAAATTACTTTAGTTGTATGGATCGGCATAATCGAATATTAAAGCGCTTAATTAAATATGTATTAATTTCATGTTTTGGGTGTTTGTGCTCTTCCGAGTGAAAAGTGAAGTAAAAGTTAGTACATAGTTTCAAAAGAAGAAAACATAATTAAAAAAGAAACAATATAATTAAGGAAAATAGTTGCGCTAATTGTCACTATATGTTATGAGGTAAGGTGCGGAAGCAGTATTATCGAATGGTGAATAATATCTTTGGAACTGCACTCAAGCGCGATAATTGAGCACATATTAGTTGACCATTTATTTGAATGTTTAATCGACTTTACAACATCGTGAGGGACATACAACCCTCATTTGAAAAACAAACACAAAACAGTAAAATAATGTCATATACTAGATGTCTAATGTTAGATAAACATTCTGAGATTTAATGAATTAAATATTCAAAAGACTTGAATAATTATATTATATATCAATCATTTGAATATTATTAGATGTAACATTTCGTAAATCAACTTAGTAGGATATTTAAAATATTCAAGATATTGGCACTTGTGAGCGTTAACTCATTTTTACATTTTCGAAAAGTTGAATATCAAGATATCCAATCATCTTTAAAAACCAAAGTACTTTTACGAGTTCCTACTGCAACAGTGATTATCTGTTGTTCATAACCCTTATTCAGAATGACATTAAAATAAAAAGTTATCTTAGAGAATATGGAAATTAGCTTCTCTTAATTATCCAAATGTACTCATGCTATTCTACCCGTATTTGATGCCATAAATTTATGTTATTAACTTGAAGTGGTTAAAATGCTGTTCAAATTCTTGACTTTCATTAGAAAATAGGTTGACATCGTTAGAATCATTAATGGGGATCCCATCTGCTTATTATAAATGTTAAAAATGAAAAATCGCAAACATGGTAGTGACACAAAAATTGGAAAGCGTTAAAATAAACAACGACGAAGTAAGAAACGAGTATCTATTTCGACATTTTGTCATGGCTTTGCATCAACTAATTTATTTTCGTGATTTACCTGGTAAAATGTCTAATACTCTTGCATTAAAGTTTCAATCTTTCTAACAATGTTTAGGAAATATCTATACCTAACTTTTTAACATAGCTTGTCGAAATTGTGTTGTTTTACTAGTAGTTTATAGAATACCAATTTTTGGCTGCAATGTTTTTCATTGAATATATTATTACTACATTTATATTTAATGCGAAGAATTATGTAATCGCCCAAATGTTTATATCAAAGAGATTATAAGTGTATATATTTACACTTAATCTTTGCACGCAGTTTTCTGTCATCACATTGTGAGTCTTCTATTAAGCCGCTAGATTTACTTGTAGAAGATATTTTTTTTAATGGTGTTCTTGACTCCCACTAATATTATTTATCAGTGTAATTAAGGGTAAATCCATCGCAACGTTTAAACTCAGTTTTTATACTAGAATATAATCGCGACGGGACTTTTTTTTGGCGTTTTATCTATTTGTAGCTATGATAATGTAATTTACAGCATGTTGCGGTTTTTTGCCTTTGCATTCTTCTGTTTATTATTCCTGAAATATCATTTCGTATATTGTATAATATTAGTACTGTAAAATAATTTACATGAGTATGCTTTATGAGTTTTATATAGCTGTAACCATTTACCATTGTGAAGGAACATAATTTCTAAACTGACATGAATTTCTAAAGAGATTATTCATATGAAAGTGTAACTATGTTAGATTGAAATTTGCAACTGTTGTTTACTACTGTTCCTGTATGAAAATTTGTAGGTTTTTACTCAATTCATAAGAATGAATTAAAGCGATAACAATGATTTTACTAAGATTATACTTAGGTATTTTCTAAATTTTATAGTATTACCAATTTTTCAATTCTCTCTTTGACTGTTGGTATTGTTTTTAAGTGTTCCATACTTATTACATTTGATAAAATTTCCCCTATTGTTTAAAATATGCAATTTCCAGAGAACGTATTTGATAAACCCAGCAAATTGAGGTCATATTTTATTATCCGTCATCACTACTTAATTAGCTATAAAGTTGGTTTGATATATCTGATATAAAACCATTTTAAAATTCATTCTAGCTATTCCGTATTTAATTAGTATTTGAATAGGAGAATCTATGGAATGACCTTTTTTGGTGATTTAGCTAAAAGTTAAGAAATTTATTATGTATTTGAACAAAACTTGCTTATCTCATAGTTTAGCTAATAATTTTGTCTACAGTTTAATCATTATTTTTAGATTAGCGTTGGTAATGGCAGGTGGTACGGAAGAGGGTCAGGTCGGCAACGGACAGCCTCCAAATGAGCAAAAAGATGAACAGGTATTTTGAAAGAATAGGTTGCTACCTATGTTTGAAATTCTTATCGGTAATTTTCTTTGTTTTCTATAACCATTATAAGTACATATTTTTGCCTGTATATATTTTAATATCCAGATAACCTTTAATAGAACTTAAGGAAAAATGTAGTTAGATTAATATGTATAGTCGGTCGTAAATTATAGAGTCGTCGTCCACCATATACAATGCACGGCGTACTTCACTTTTTGCAACATGAATGGAGTCGGTATGAAATGGATAAGGCAAAATGGGAAATGGAAAGGGCTGAAATGCAGGCATGTTCCTATAAGTACAAATATATTTGTCCCAGGAATATCTGAGATGGATTTTTTAGAATTCAGTATTGAGTAAAATGCTAGTGGTAACTAATATGTCAGCGTTTTTTTTAGGCTCGTATTAGTTTCTTACAAGGGGAGCGAAAAGGGCAAGAGAATCTTAAAGCTGATTTGATACGAAGAATTAAGATGCTTGAATATTGTCTTAAACAAGAAAGGTGAATAACGCTAGTTAATTATCTGTTTATGATAGTACCTATATAAATTGGGGAATTTATAAGATCAAGAACATTTGATTATACTTTTGTGAATTATAGAGCCAAGAACTACCGGCTAATCCATAATGGAGAGGATCCTCCTGAGTTTGAAGAGAATGATCAGGAACAAGCTCCGGGTTAGTTACTGTGGTTTACACAATGCATTTAATTACTTTGCATGATCCAATTTTAAATTTAGTAGTAATTTGTTGATTTGAAATAGTATATGAATCTTTAATTAGATCCGACTGTACCCACTGAGATTGATGCTTACACAACAGAAGGAGGGAGCGCTATTGGTTGGAAACAAGGACGACAGCTGCTTAAACAATATCTTCAGGTTTATTCAGATCATGAACTTGAGTTTTCTCACTTTTATCAGTTTTAAACGAGGATGAGTATTATTTCAATGTTGCAGGAAATAGGCTATAGTGAAACTATTCTTGATGTTCGCTCATTCCGTGTGAAAAATCTTTTAGGCTTAATACCACAGGTATGATTTGATATATTTATTTCTGTAAATTGCTTGTATATATGGTTATAGGCTTCTTGGTTTCTCGTTAAAAATTATGCTTAACATTTGTGTTAAAGGGTGATTGGCCATCAAATGAACGTGTTTCTAAGAAATGTCCAACAAATGAAAAAAGAGAAGATGATAGGTAAGGAGCACTGAAAAAAACTCATTATTTAAAAATATATTTGTAACTTTAGTGATTCGGAATCAGAGGATCGTGTGGGTGGTAAGGAACTAGATTCAGAAACTTCCGTAGCACTAGGAGAGTTTGATTTTCTGAAGGAACAACAACAAAATAGAGATGAATGGGCAGCAACCGATCAGGGTGCCATCGATAAACTAAAGGAGAAATATAAGTATGTTTCCACTACACTTATTTAACTTTTAAAACTTCATAATAAGAAAAAGCTGAATATATTGGTAATGTTAATATAGTGGTGTTACGAAATTCATATAAGCTTATCTACGTGTAACATTTCCCTCATTATGACAATGTATGCGTGCGAAAGCTGGCGTAGTTATTGATTATCACATTCACTCTATCATATTAATTCAATATACAAAAATAAGTAGTATTTAATGATAATATAGTAAGTTGTTCTAACAGTTATTCTTTTTAAGATATGGAGTGTCTAATTTAAAAAAAACTTTAACAGAAGCGAGAAACGCAGTAAAAGAAATTCTGGATGTAGTGAGGACAACGAAGAAAAAAAATATGCTCTAAGTAAGTATTGAATTTTAGAAGCTTATGAAATCTTCCACCAAAACTAGTTTTTATTCGAAGTGGTTAGTCTTTTCTAGTACACAAAAGCCCATTTTGAATATTACCATGACATTATCACTGAGTACTATGTAATTTATTTTCAGGCTCATATGTTCATTTTAGATGAGACAGTGCTTCCAATGTCTGCTGTTAGTGGGAAACGTGAATATATGGACATTAATGATGCTCTCGGACTTCCTCCAGACGATTCTATCGATATTAAGGATAACTTCACTGTGGATGTAAGATTATATTTCTTGAAAAAGTTATTAAAGCATTAAATTATGTAAATTATCTATGTAAGACACGAATACTACTATACATAATTTTATATATATATATATAATTCCTTTCACATGTCTGTTTGAACTTAGTAGAAAATGATTATCAGAATCCGTGTTATATAGAGCTTTTTTAATTGGTTTCAGGGAGTAAAAATATCAGTAGTTTTGCTTAAAGTTTAGTTTACGCTCAGGACGATGAGGATGCGCTAAGGGCTGCAAAATGGAACTTAAAAGTAACGCTTCGATCTCATTTGGATTCTATTAGGGCGATGCAGGTGAAATTTTGAACATAGCATAGTAATATCTCTGTTTAGCAATATTGGAATATACTAGTTGACTTTAATTTATAGTTTCATCCTGTGGAACCTGTCTTAATTACCGCTAGTGAAGATGGTACTGCAAAGCTTTGGAATCTTGAACACAGCAAAGATAAGCAAGGTAATAAAAAAGAATAGTAATGCTGTAGATATTTATTTTTAATATTCCCCAAGTTTTAGTTATATTTGCCTGTATTATTTTTTTACTAATTATATATATATATATATCTTCTTTTAGTTGCTCCATATTTTAAATACTACCTTTATTTAGCAGCAAATACTGGTTCTACAGAATTTGAGCCAGTATACACATTTCGTGGTCATCTTGGACCTGTTTTGTGTATGGATTTATCACCAACTGGAGATCATCTTTTTACTGGTAAATTTTCAAGTTATTCCGTTTTAGAAAAAATTTCTCATTTATATTCTTTTTTAAATATTACTTTTTGGTTATAACTAAATAACTTGTAAAATAAGATTTTACGTTAGACTAATCCAGTATTGCTGTATAATGATTTTCACTTGAAATTACATCACAATAATATGATTACTGGTAATTTGTTCTTGCATAGGCTATGTAAAATATACTTGTAGAATTTGTATTTTTTTGGGTGTGGGAGTAACCAATAAAATCATAATAGCTGCTAATTTAAAATACATCTTTTTTTCAGGAGGACTTGATGGTGTAATTTGTTGCTGGAATGTTCCTAGTAGCAATGGAGATCCTCATGAAGCGTATGGTTAGTTTTCTTTCTTTAAAGAAAATTATATTACAAAGCTATTTTGAAAAATTACAGATATACATAATTTCTTGCTGTTTGTTCTAATAAGAAAAGGATGCACCGAAAGTCTTATAGTAAAATTTTACATATTTTCAGATCCAAAAGTATTAAGCGAACGTCTTCGCGGCCATGTAGATGCTGTTTGGTCTATTGCTTTCCATTCCTCAGACAATAGACTTGTTTCCGCGTCTTCTGATGGTACTATCAAACTGTGGGAACCTGGTGAGAACTACATTTTCACTTTTCAGTTCTTAATGTATTTTGATAATACTTTCAGGAAATTTTGGCGAACCAATGCTTCGTTCAATTGATGCTCCTCACACTGGTCTTATACCTACATCTGTTGATTTTGTATCCACAGAACCAAGCCAACTATTAGCAGCGTATACACAGTCGTTTGCACAAATAATTGATATTGAAACCGGAAATCCCGTTCTCGTATTTGATTTTGGAGATGGTTAGTGAATTAAGTAGATATTTCGCTCATGTATTACATATAACTTATGCTATTCAGATATAAGCCTAGGAAGTCGTATTACTCGCATTCTTTCTCATCCTACAATGCCATTGACGTTAATTGCTGGTGATGACCGTAAAATACGGTATTTTGACAACAGTACAGGTGAGTTCCCTGTTATTAAAATCTATTTTTCTAAAAAGAAATTAATTTTCAACAATATACTGAATTTATTTCAATCAATGGTATTCATTAGGTAAACTGGTTCATAGTGCGGTAGCTCACGTAGAAGGTATTTCTTCGCTTGCTATTGATCCAAATGGCCTCTATTTGCTTTCTGGAAGTCATGATGGTAGTTTAAGATTGTGGAACATGGAGAAAAGAGTTTGTTTACAGGTGAACTTTAAAACTTACCTGTGTTATGATGATTTACTTAGCATTGTTCCTATTATGTATAACGATTCAATTTAGGAGATCTCAGCACATCGTAAGAAATATGATGCATCGGTAACTTGTGTAGCATTTCATCCGTCGCGTCCACTAATTGGATCAGCAGGTGCAGACTCTCTTGCCAAAGTCTACTCGACTGGTCTCGAGCAATAAATTCTTTCTTGTCTTCACTACATCTGCACAGTCATTTTTTCAAATGACTTTCTGTTGTGTAACCTAGACCACTTATTCTCTAGGATACCTATTTTGATATATTCGTCGTCTTATCACCTTTATCCCTAAGTATTCATTGTTATTATGAATCCTGTTTAAAAAATGTACTATTGCCACTCTTTTTCAATTACAAACCCTTGTCATTTTAATCCTATCTTTTGTTTGCTCATGTCAGTTGTGCGAAACTTTTTAGCTAGGTTACCTTAAAGAAACTGGTTGCCTGAAAAATAATACATTATTTAGTCTGTTTGTAGAGATGTAGAAAATTACTTAATAGGTGCCTAAATCATAATAGTTAGTAAGCATCAGTAGTATTATGGATATCCGGTGTTTTAATTTTCTTATTCACTAATTGAATGCACCAGTTCAGCATGAGTTTCGTGTTTTGCTACTTTATCTTTAGCCGTCGTCTTATCATTTGCAACTGAATAGTTAGTAGCATTAGAGGCACAGATAGCTATAATCTTTTGTCTGGATGGTTCAGGTTTTTCATGTAGTTGAGATGGGTGTAATAATTATTTGATTGGTTTAAGTATGTGCTATATATAACTTCATATTAGTTATTTTCACTATTCTGTTATTTAGTAATATTTTTGGTCTATATATATATATATATATGTACCAGGTGATCTGTAAAAGATTCTTAAAACTAGTTTCCTGTAATCAATAATCATCTATTTCGTAATTAACTTCAGCATATAAGTTTAGATTTGATAATTTATTAAATATAACTGATTTTGAGGGCTGATGTATATGTGTATGACAGCTAATTTTATTGTTTGTGGTAACTACATGTTTTCTGTTTTATAGAAGTTTGATTATAGCATGTTTAAATTTTAACAGGTAGAATATGCACTCTTTAGAATAGTTTTTGAATTTAGCAGCGATATTCTGATGCTTTCATACAAAGCTTTGGCTTATTTTCTTTACAATTAACAAAGCTGAGTACTTATTATTCACCGAAATTTATTGAGAGGTGGAGATCTGTATAATGCTGATGAAATTTAAATACGTGGTGGGATAGTAAATGTTATTTAATGTCATTGTTAGTTGTATGCGAAGCTTTGGTGGCTACTCAAGCTAGAAATGTCGTTTGCATAAGTCTAAATGGTAGATCCAGGCGAAAACGTTCCGATGATATTGGGTCTAGGATTTCCATTACAATATAACAAGACTAGAGATTCATTTTAAATTACTTCCTGTTATTTCAGTTACTATAATGTATATGCATCAAAAGGCGTGGTGGGTGGGGTAATTTGTGCTTAAAATTATTTCTCGGGTATCCCTAATTTTATAGCTCACTCTCGTAGTTGTGATAAAATATTGGCTATTCTTAGTTTAGTCTAATGGGTGATAATTGATTTAGCTTGTCGACGTGTCAACAATTTCTAGGATTTGGTATGGTCTAAGCTTTCACATACGACTGCTTAGATTATGACAATTCTATCCTGAAGTGTATCTCATCTAACTTATATTGCTTGTGAAAATAGCGATCTAGGATTACTCCTACTTGCTGAGTATTTGCAGTTAATATGCCTAATTTCTCTATAATATATATATTTTTTCAATATTTATGGCTTGTACCACAAAGTATAAAAATAAAAATTTAATCTTGTTTATTGTTTCTCTTCCTTTCTATTGTATAAATTTATACTATAGTATAAATTATAGAAAATGGCAGTTGACAAATGAACTTGTTATCCTAGCTACGCAAATTATGGCTAGGAAGACTCTCTCATTATTAACTTCATACCAATTGGAAATTAAATTTCATGGCAAATAAGTATGTATGTACCATCAACTATTATTAGGGATTACAATTTTTTATATGACACATTTCATACATGCCGTTTTTATTTACCATTTAAATTATTCGTCGAGTATTTTGAGAGGTATTTATTGTGGTAAAGTGAATTTATTTATAGATTATGAAATATGAGAGATAAACAATGGTAATGTGCAAAAAACAGTGGTTTAAAAATATATGAGGGATTTGAGCTAAAAACAAATATATATAACAGCAAATTTTGATGATTTGACGTCGAAAAATTCTTTCTCGACTACTTTGAAAAAGACCTGATTTAAAAAATTCTAACTAGAGTAAAATAAAAGTAGGTGGATATGTACTTTCCGTATAGTCACTCAACTCTACCTTATCTTACCGCTTGATTGTATTTCTTATTTATTAGTAATTACAGAGAATCTCATTTATTCATAAAGGTTTTGGAAATATATATGTATTTCTCAAGAAATAGACGCTAGAAAACGCGGTAAATTTGTCACTCACCTCTTGAATATTCTCAGATAGTCACATACTATGATAGTCTATGGGTTGGGTCAAGTATCCGCGGATGTAATTCGCATCGTTGTCTGTGTTTCTAAATGACCAACACTCTTTAACAACACATGTCATTATTAATATTGTATTAGGGTCGCATTTCTTCCTCGTTTCCTTTGTTTTTAGTCTGATTCTGGTTTTCTCACTTGTTGTTCACATCGTCTAATATGATAGTTTCATTATTAGTAATCTCACTTACCGTTGCGAGAAAACGGGAAAGTGCCACACTAAAAATGCATTTCTCTTCCTACTGCTCCGTAAACGATTATTCGCTTCGCGTTCAATTTGTTTTGTAGTCAATCAGATGCAGATTATAGCCAATTCCTTACCTACAAATAATGTATTATACAATTTAATAAAAATGCCTTCGGATTAATTTTTTTATGCTAAATATAATAGTGGCAATCATTATCTTCTTTTTTCCTCGGACATTTCAATTCGGCGTATATCCATTGATTAGTATTTAGTTGAATGAGTTTGAGTATTAATTTGATTCAAAATACATTTGATAATCTGAAACTTCAATGCTTGAGAAGTAACACAGTTTAAACGGAATTAGAATTCATGGCAATTCGAGACACTACAATAGTAATTATATTAGATGGGGATGTTTTGATATTTCTAGATAAGAAGTCAGAAATTCGTTAAACCTAACAATCGAATTAAAATCAGAACTGATACAAAAGTACGGATTTCATGTTTACAACAAGACAAGAAAATTATACGTGGCGTAGAACTAGTTTGATGCACTATTTGTTCTTTAGCAGGGCATGCACCCAGACACCTGCACATGATATTCAAGTAACTGATGTGATTTCTATACCTATACATAATTTCTAATTTAATCGATTTGTCTTCCTTCTTTTTGTCTCTCACATGTTCACCTCTCTATACTGCGGCATATATCTCTTTTTTTCTATTCTTCTCAATCAATTGATGCTCTTTCGGTAGTTGTTATAGTGCGCCATCTTATCAGTTTGTCCTGTTTTGTTGTTTGAAAAATATCATTCTAGCACTATGAACATATTTTATATAGTCTTACTTCATTTCTTCTTTCTACAATTAGTATCTTCGGGAAAAATCCTGGTATATAGTCCATCAATCAGCTATAGTCACTTAATATCAAATGGAAGGATTGCAGATACACTTATTGACGCAGGACATGATGTAGTAAGTAAATTTTATTTTTAAAATTTCACATTCGCGTTTCTTTATTTTTTTAAACTTTCATTTCACTAGCAATATTCTTGATCACTTTTAAATATTTACAATAGCATGTATTAGTCATAATATCGATTTTATTAATATAAAGATGTGATTAGAATATTTCATCTTTTTTATTTATGTTTTTACAATTTCAATCAGCGTCTGTTTTTTCTCTCTATAGCACGGTTAGATGAATTAGTTATCACCATAGGTGATGTTCATTCCTGAATATGACCCTTCTACTTCAACATTCAATGGAACTAAGAAGGCGAAAGTAATACGAATGAACAATATAAGTGAGTAATTCCTAATGTTTTCGTCTAAGATACTTCCGTTTCACTTAATCTTATGTTGTTATAATCTTGATATTTATTTAAGTGAGAATTCTTGTATATGTTTAAAATAAGCAATCTTCATTTTGAATAGTTTCCATTGAGTGAAAACAAGTATAGAAAAACGTGAGTACAATCTATTTTAATTATATCATAAAATTAGGATATATTTATCTGTCTAATAGCTAGTATTGTTTTCTATTTATACTTTAGAGTGTGTTGAGGTTAGATGACATTGACATTATTCTAAATTAATGAAAATGCGTATTAAAATGAAAACAAGAGTGGTATGAGCAAAACTGAAGTATAGTTGATCATGATGTTGTTTATTTTAGGTAACCGTTTCGTAGATGACTTAGAAAATGTAGGCGAACATACCATGACTAATAATCGTTTGGGATTCATGGAACGACTCGAATTTGAATATTCACTTACCGCGATGTGCAGTGGTATCATGGATTAATACAATATTATAATTTGCTGAATCAACAGAGACCTAAAGATAGTTCTCATTTATAAGTTCAAACGAAGTTGCAGATAATTATTAACCTTCAGTTTAGCTCTAATGGAACGTAGAACTGATTTGGATGAACTCAAAAACTATAAATTCGATGTCGCCTTCACAGAACAAATTGATCTCTGTGGAGTTGGAGTAATTAGGTACATAATTATAAAAAAATATAATAAAATGAGTAAAATACATCCCTTTTTTTCCTATTTCTTCGTTTAAATACTCATCTATTTTTGCTGTTAAAATGTAGGAATAACGCAATAAAGATAAAAGGGAAGTCTTTGATTGCAGAAGTTATAAAATTCTATACAGGTATCTCGGTATTCAAAATCTGTTATGGATTTCTACTACACCAATTATGGATGCTGTCAGTTATAATCTAGGTAAGCTCTATTTTCTGTCATGCGAACCTTCTTCTCTTCTAGTGCACACTATATCTGTCCATCAAATTATTTCCACTGGTTGTTGACCTGCCAACTCAAATATCTATCAAACCTCTAATTTCGAATATGATTTAACCTAGGTATTCCGGCTCCAACTTCTTATGTACCTACAGTAGAAGAAAATGATAATGGCGATACTATGAACTTTTGTCAACGAGCTTTTAATTTATACATGTATATAGGAACGATTACAATTCACAAATGGGGAAGCGATATGACTACAGAGGTATCATACGTTTATAGATGGAGAAAAATAGTATAAATAAATATCAAATGCTTATAATATTACTGTATTTAATTTGAGCAGGTGCTTTATTCATAATAAATTTAGGAACTCTTCATTCTAGGTGTTCAGAAAATATGACCCATCATTTCCAAATATTAGAGAGATTGCTTCAAATGCAAGTCTTTGTTTTGTGAATGCTGACGAAATGTTCGACCTACCACGTCCAATCATTCACAAAAATATATACGTGGGTGGCCTTGGTATCAAGGAACCTAACCCACTCAATGAGGTTTGCAATTGTCACATGCTGCATCACCAACACAAAGAAAGAACTAATCAATTAGCAGCCTTTAGTCATGTTACTCAAATAAGTTTAAGAATAGCACATCATTTTCACTCCCAATTAGTGTTGAAAAGATTTAGTTACCTATTTTAGCACTTCTCCTCGATTATGTTAAAGGGGGAAAAAGGTATCATAATTATGTCATTGGGAACTATTGCGCCATTTCACGCACTACTTGATCAAGTGAAGAAAGATATAGTGAAAGTCGTCAAATCAATCCCACAATACCATTTCATTTTCAAAATAAGCAAAGGTCTGATAATAAGAATTGATCACTTCCATTCGTTCTAAGTAATATATTTTTAAACTTGTATCTAAGAAGAGATGTTTGAAAAATAGATCATCTTTTAATTATTTCATTACTTGTTTATACTTGGACATTTGTTATAAATAGTAAATAATTATAGGTGATAACACTACACACGGATATTTTGAAGGAGTAACAAATTTCGATCTTGTTGAGTGGCTACCACAGAGTGATATTCTTGGTTAGTGTTAATAGATCCCAAAAGTGATATAATAATAAGTTTGCTTCTGAGCTATCCATATAATTATGAGATTCCACTAAAATGTTATAGTGAAATATAATATAATTTAGCTCACCCCCGTTTGAAATTATTCATTATGCACGGTGGTGTCAACGGACTAACTGAGGCAATGCTGAGAGGAGTCCCTCTTGTAGTTATTCCCATTTTTGCGGACCAGTTTCGAAATGGAAGAAACGTCGAGAAAAGGGGTGTTGGTCAGGTGATTAATAGAATTATAAAGTCGAAGTTAGATGAAATTAAGGAAAGTGATGTATCTTAATTCTTAATGACGTGGTGTGACTAAGAAGTAATTAATATTAGATAATAGCTAATTATTATCCAGTTGCTCAAAATAAGAGAAGTAAAAATACATTTTAAGCAAATTTTGAGCGATAGCACAAAATATATCTTACACTTCCAGATAAAATTAGTACCTTTTTTACTATTATTTAATGTGAATACAATTTATAGGTAATTTTAAAACAAGACTTGTCTGAGAGCACTATTAAGAAGACTATACTGACCATTCTTAACACTGACAGGTTTGTAGTGTTGGAGTTGTCTTTAAGCAAATTGAATGTAAAGAAAGAATAATGAATAATAATAATTATAGAAAGTAAAATTCTATATTTAGCTACAAGAAAAATGCATTACGGATGTCTAAGCTTATGCATGACAAACCGTTTTCTCCAGAGGAAAGACTTGTTCAGTGGACAGGATTTGCTGTTAACCATGGAGTACTAGACGTATTTCACATTGAAGGATCTCGAATGAATAGCATTGTGTATTTCAATTTAGACGTCATTTCCGTTGCAATTTTGTTGTTATTTATTGTTGTTTATGTTATTATTAATATTTTAAGTCTAATTTACCGAAAGGTATTTGTTTCAAAAATGAAGAAAGAGTAGGTAATCTTTGAGTTTCACTTTTGTTACTAAATGCTCCATGGTTCATTTCTTGCTTTCTTTTGATTCAGTAGTTTTATGGAACTTTATTGTACGCAACTATCTCTTGTAACCAAATAAGTTCTAAATTCTAACTTATCCTAAACAAATCAAGTAAATACTTGAATGTAGTACTATTACCGTTTTCCAATTTTTTAAGTCCTTTAAGGAGTAGTTGAGTTATTGACATGAACCTAATATCATGTAAAAATAAGGGAAATTTCTTAATTTTAGATAATTGTAGGTTAGAAAATAAAGAGATATGATTGAGTAGCATTGACGCTCAAAAAATTGTCGAAAACAAAATTATTCGAATTAACAATAAATTGATAATAATTAATTTTGTCCTCATTATTAATCAAACATCACAAAATCAAAAAAATTTGCCAAATTTGAAAGGATCTGAAGAAAATCCTAGGTTACCTCGAAACACGTCTACTAGTCTGCTTAAGCGCAAAAAATGAAACCTTAAATATTTAACGGAATAGCTTTCTATATAATATCTTAGGTATGTCTAGATAGACTTTCATGCCAAATATTATTCTCACTGTAAAATTATGCAACTTAGTAACTAAAATTTTTAATTGTTTAATTAATAAAATTGCTTTAGTCATAGGATTTAATTTTTGTATAATTACAGCGAAAAAATAAATTGCTTCAAATTCTCTTACGTCAGCATATTAATTGATGAAGATTTTAGACAGCTGACATATCTTAAACAACAAGTATAGAACTATAGACGATGTTTAACATGACACGAGTAAGCGAAACCACTGAGGAGCTAGACCATATCTTCTGCTGACTAAATGAAGACAGTTGACTCATAGCTAAAGAGATTTACGGTGAAATTCAAACTAATATTTCCATGACTAGAGACTTAAACCAAAGTTCGACAAAAGCCCGAACAGCATTAATTTTTTCTTAGTAAATCAAGATGCCATTTAAAGTTTGCTAAGCTGCAGTTTTTATAATTTAAAAGGGGTAGGTTTAATGAAATATTTTTTGGTGGCTGGATATTTAATCTTTACTGTTCTAAAATTTAAAATAATGTTAATAATTGTTTTGAAAAAAACTCAAAAAACACTATTCCTACTGTAAAATTGTTAGTAAACGTCAATAAAGAGTATCTTTAGTCACCATCGTGAATATAATCACGATCATCTGATTAGCAAAATTTAAATTGAATTGGTTTTTGAAATTCAGAACTTGTCTTTATTTTATGTCTCTACTAATAACTCTGAACACTGAACTATTTAGATATTCTGAAATTCCAATTCCCCTATTTTTCACACTAAGATACAGAGAGTTTTGTGCTTTAATTAAGTGATAACTGCTGATTCATAAACAGATAAGCATGTACAAACATATGCTGCTATAAACAATGAAATGTTGTATTTCTTGATTTCAATTCGAGTTTTATTTTGTTGTTGTCTCATTTATTATTATTCTTCATTTTCTGTGTAATACATCAAGTAATGTAAAGCTGAGTCATTTAAAAAATATCTATTCATATCAAATAATCTCTATTATAAATTATCAGGTTGATAAGATTTAGTTGAATTCAGGTGAAATGTATTTGTTTGACAATCTGAAGAAGAATCTTAGTTCTTTTTTTCACTCTCCAAATTCAATTTTGAGCACAATTAGAGATTATCCAGCAAATAACACGGAGGAAATGCACTATGTTGGAGAAGGACAATTTGGAATTGTTTATACAACATTCACGAAGGAACTGGGGTAAAATTTCTAAGATGTTAATCATTTAAGCCCATTTTAACGATGCATTAACATTCTTCTATTCTGGTTTTTATCATCACCAAATTCGCATTAGTTTAATTCGTTGGATTAATTCCTTATTCAAATAAACAAGCGGAGATTAACGACTTTCAGTGGAATACTACAAAATGGTCAATTCTTACTCACAAATTTGATGACATAAAAAAGAAAATCAGGTTATTTTGCAAGTACTATTCAAAGTGCAATCCAAATATGCTTATAAGCGAATGTTTGGTAAATATTTTCTGAAAGTCACCAATTAACTACTTTTAATTTATTTCTCAAAGTACGATTTCAGTACAATTGCCTACAAAAAATTCAAGATACCTGAGAAAGGAAATAAGCATGAGATAAAATTGCAACTTATGGTTCGTTGGTTTAAATTAGAAAAAATTATATTAGATAAGATATCATTAGAAATTTATGTGCATCATTACACAATTTTTGAGTAACGTTTTCAAGATGGTTGGATGTCCCTTTATATTACCTATTTATGGAATTTTTGTCAAGGATGATATCATACATGGAATAGCAATGGAATACATGCCTGAAGGCACTTTGGCTAAGTGTTCGTATTCGTTTACTTTTCTATCATAGATTATTAAATATTATATTTCAAATAATAAACTATTAAAGTAGGAAGGCTTTAGATACTGAGGGCAAATCAAGAGAGGAGTTGTCGGCTATCAAATCTCTAACTTTCTCCTACCAAATCGCGGCAGCTGTTTCATATCTCCATAAATTTGGAGTCATTCATAGAGATCTAAAAACTGAGAAGTTCGTTTATTCATAAAATTTTTAAGCTTAACTATTATCAGTGAACAAATTGGTATAAGTTATTTGATTATATTAATTCAAGATAAAAATTGAAGTTTTGTTTAAGAATTAGAGAAAATGTAGATTAGTTGCTGATAACATTTACTTAGAATTTGATTTTACGTTGATGCACATGACATACAGCAGAAAATGTAGCTATGAATTCACATGCTAAGACATGTGTGAGAAGTAAAATATGAATAATGTGAGCAAGACCAACTAACTCAATTTCATATTCAATTATATATTTCAGCTTGTTCATAAGATTTTAAAAATTATACTAACACGCACACCCTCCTATTGGTGTATGTTTATAAGTTTCATTATAGACCACTAACCTATGCTATTATAAACTGGATATAATGTAATTTTTATTAGAAAATACTAACAAGTTAGGTAGCTCTTTTCTAGCGTTCTCATTAATGGAACAATCGCTAAAGTTTGTGACTTCGGTCTGAGCAGACAGTTGTCTGCAAAGATGACGAAAGGAGTAGGCACGCCGACGTATACTGCTCCGGAGGTAGATAGCAGTAACAAGAGCATTTTTCTATCATATTAATATTTGATCCATCAACTAATATTAATTGCTTATTTTCGATTATTTTGTTAGGTACTACAAGGATCGAGCTATGATTTCAAAGCTGATGTATACAGTTATGCATACCTTCTTTGGCACTTGATGTATTTGAGGCAAGCCACTGATTATATAAAAAGTGTTTAGCAATTAGACAGCTACCTTGAAAATGCAGTTCCGAATAAAAATGGAAAAAAAAACTATTTTTTCGAAAAATTAAATTTGCTTTGTCGTGGTTGGGACAAATGGTTAATAAGATTGTATGTGTTGCTGTTACCCTTGGGGATTTAGGCTAGTTTAGTGTGCTGTGGTGCTATTTTCTACACGACGACTCACTAGGGTTTATTCGGTGTCAACCGACTATCACAAGGAGACTTGGGGCGGGGCTGAGCCGCTCCGAGCTTACACAAAGCACAATAAGCGAGATATAGATGCACACATTTTACAAGTATATTAAAAAGAACTGAGACAAAAGAGAATATAGGGTAGCAGGACCATGCAAAGCAGGACATACTTATCTCTAGAGACGGAAATTTGTGAGCAATAGAATTGGCGAATAAAAATTTAAAAATTTAATAAAAAAAGAGAAAAATATATCTAGCAAAAATATTTTACTGTTAGAATAATATATTTTTAATACATCGTTCAGCAAAATATAGCCAATTAATTTATTTTACCTTCGTATATGATAACAAATTACAATTCTATTGCTTACCAGTAAAATGTCCTAATCACTAGAAATAAAAAGTGATTATAAATAGTTCTAAAAACGTTAATTAGAGAAAAACTTTATGTAATTTTTTTTCAACACTAGAATAATCATTAAAACAAAAATTTTTCTAGGAAACCTATGTATAACAACATTAATTCTGTACAAGACTTACTCGACCTCGTTCAAAGTGGTTATCGTTTAGAATGTGAAGAACAAGCAAATATTCTTGATCAATTAATTGAAATAGTTAACCAGTAAGTTATAACTCGTAATCTTATGCTTTATGTATTACATTTATTTATAATATTTAACTACATAATTACTTATAGGCTTAGGCTTAGATAATGTTGATTGAGTACAAATAAGAAATGTTGCCTAAATACAAACCATAACTCTACAAGAATAAGAATTAGTTAATTTATTAACAAAACTCTTGATATTCTATTGATTAAAGCCGAAATATTAAATAATGTAAGGAAATTACTGGTTTACTACTAAAAACTACATAAAACAACAGTATTTTTGCTTTTTTGCGTTAGTTAACCAAATTACTTGAAGATGTTGGGCCACTAAACCGTCTGTAAGACCTACGATGGAAAATGTTCTGGATAACCTTTATTTTATGATGAAAAGATATATGAATGAAGGTCTTCATCTACGGTGACAATATTAACATAAAGGAAAAGAATTAATTACTGGTAAGTGGTTCGGCGAATATACAATATTATACCTCACAGTTTAGCCATATTCCTAGTTAAGCATGGGATAATATCTTTAAGTACAACTATGTAAATTATTGCTGGAAGAAATGTGGTTTTCGACGTCTTAACTCCTTATTTTGTTAGTTTGTTACACAGAATCAGAACGTCTTATGTGCGTAGTGTTTGTTGTGGTCACTTCTGTTCAAAAGCGTAAAAACCGTTTTTTTCAGCCTCGCGTACTACTGTGGGTGAAGTGCGCATCTAAAACACCGAAATCTGTCCATCCATCGCTATATACTTTATTGTAGCTTACATCAACATTTTTGTCTACTTAAATAATTATATATTCAACTAAATATACTGATTTGCTTACTATTTTCAAATGCACACCTACCTATAATAAAACATAATTTATGCAATAATATGTATGTATATATATAATTTTCAATTCAATTTGTCTTTCACATTCATCTATACCTTCCTTCCTGAAATTCTAAATATATGATAAAAGTTGTAACTAAATTCATAAGGAAATAGATAAACAAATGAATAAATAAATTTATATTTAGGGTGTGTCCAAAGTGAAGTCATATTATTTCATGATAAAAACAGCAATCGGCACGAAAATTTATCCATACATACATAAAATACCAAACAATAATTTAGTTCAACCTGTACTTAAAGTATCCTCCTTTTGTAATCACACAAGCTTTTAGATGCTTTTCGAAATTACGATAGGCTGCAACTCATCTTAGATAATTTCGCCCCAAGATTTAACTAAGACTACCTTAAGAGAGTCCAAATTGATTGCAAGTTTAGAATAAATACATCAATATTATAGACGACAAAATTCCCCAGTTTGATTTAAGCCAGTTCTATAGCTCGCAACAAAAATATGCAACAAATAGACTTATTGGAAAAAACAAAGCAGAACTTGAACGACAAATGCAAAACACATACTGAATTGTAGCTGAAAAAGAGTGTACAGAATGAATAATAACTGAATGGAGAGGGCTGGAGATGTCATTACACTTCTTAAAAATTCCTAGTGGATTAAGTAGAAAGGAAAACAATTACTGGAAAGTAATAAAAACAATTAGTGCTAAATTAGCAATGTTTTCTGATCTTTTAATAGAATTATAGGTACTTATGGATATTTAATAATAGTGCTAAACATCACTGAAGTTTAGGAAAAAGCCACCCTCTTAAGATACAACTTTCACTGTAAACAATGATATTCTAACTCAACAACTGGACAAGGTTTAAAAAATGCGCACGGGCTGGTCTTAAAGTTGAAGAGGACTCAAGTTGATGCAGATCTATGGACGAAAAATTACGATGAGGCAGTGATAGAAAGCTTACACGAGGTAGTACTAGGAAGATGAAGATTAAATTCTTACAATAACCGGGAGAAAAATTTATCAAATATACTATAAATTTCACTTCCAATAATTAAATATGAATTATTTTAGAAATCAAATTAAGAAAAGCAGAAATTCTGTGTCAGTAAATTGCAGTCTTGCATTCATTATTTAAAAAAATGAACTGTTGAACGTCTCGAGCTTACAAAATATGGAAAAATCCTTCGATTGACTAAACCAACATCACTAGAATATGTAAGCAATGATCTGCGAAGTGAATTAATCAGAGAGCAAGTTGAGATGGACAGAGCAATAACGACGATTTAGGGACTTGAGAGAAATGTCCAGTTCCAAGTATTACTTTAAATCTTCTATTTAATATGTTTATGCGTATTTTTAAAACATATAGTAGTTGATTTTATTAAAACTAATTTTTATTTGATCATTACTAAGGTAGCTCTGGGTAACTCGCTGGAGACACAATACAGAATATTATAATAGAACTGAAGGTGGTTAGAGTTGAAAACAGTGTACTTAAAGCAAAAATAAGAAGACAGCATAAAGAAATTGAATTGCTCATACATAAGTAAATTTTTCGCTGTCTATACACTTTTTTTATAATACTGTTTTATGGATAATTTTTTCCTCATTCATAACATCTGAACTTTAGAATATGTCGGGACCAATGATATTATAAATCATCTCCAAAATAAAAGAGATCGTTTAGAAGAGTGGAATGAGTAAATTTTTATAGTTTTTAATGCTCTCGCAATAACTGTTTTCAAACTTTTATTAAATGAACCATACGCGTAAATACTTTTTGAAATTGTTCTTGATAAGAGAAAACTTTAGATAGTTACTACATTACAATAAATAATTAGCTTTAAAACATTTTACATCTAGAATTACACCAGTGGTCAAATACATAATTAATAAGCTCAAAATGTTACTTCTAATGCAAAAATTCCATTTAATTAAAATGATTTAATAAATGATTATTTGACGAATTGTTTCACATCTATTATTGACCAGATGTAATTAACAACGAAATCAAACGCTATTTAATTTCATCATGACTTAGTATTGTTAACAAAATAAATTTGTTAAGCTTCTTCAGCTCACGCAAAGAAAACAAGATCATTATGTTTCATGACAACTACCAGAGAAGGAAAATCACTAGACCAGTTTAAAATAAATGTTAAAAAGTGACAAATTCATTATTTGAGTGCTGCATTCATATTAAAGCTTTTATTGTCAACCAGCCGAGTCCACGCTGTTATCGCAAATGAAAACAGAAAATGTATCATTGAATAAAATAAGGCCAGTCATTCCCTGAGCATCTAAGTGATTCGTATTAAAAGAACCGTGCGTTAGACGATGACAAGCACGACAATCTTCGACGATCACAACGACCTCCTGTTTCTGTCCTACCATATTAACACTCCTATCTCTTTCCTCCTCAACACACTGGCAATTTATCTCATATTATTCAAATCTCCCTGCGAAATGAAGACGTATCGGTGGCATCTTCTCAACTACCAGGTTTTTAAAATTAAGCTATTAGCACATTTAAATTTTTTGAAATTTACGTTCTCAATATTAAATTAAAAATATATACTTTTCAAGATTTGGGCTGCTTCCATTGATATTTTAATGAACTGTCTCTTTCAACCGGTGTCATTTCTTCCATTAATTGCAATAACCGGACGTGGAGTTCTCATCACAAACTTCGGATTCTCAACCTTCGCATGTTTCGTCAGTTTTTTGGATAAGCATTAATGGGATGTGGGAATTATTATTACTATACAAGAAATTCCAGTGTATTTTGCTAAATCTCCTGTGTGCTCTAGCAGTTTCAATAGTGGAATTGTTCTTGTACCGCCACCAGTGCATTGTCAAGAAACTGAGCAACAGGCAGTTCCATTTCTGCATTTTTGTCTTATTCTTTGTTTTAAGCTCAATTGTAAATGCTTTCATCACATTGTCTAATGTTGACTCCTCCCAGTGGAGTGAAGCACTCAAAAAAGTAAGCTTCCGACTGATTCTACAGATTTCCCAGTGCTGTCATGATTTATGATATTTTAGGTAAATCCCACAGCAATGGATCTACTGGAAATCCCAAATATTTATTACGTTCCCTATTCCAAAATGGCACACATTCTACTCCTTTGTATAATGAGTATGATCATTTTGATAGGTAGGAGTTTTTATTCCTGTTATTTTAATACTAAGTTTCTTAATTATTCATTAGTTTATTTATGCAGCTGGGATCATTTTGGGTTTGGCTTGTCACATTCGCTATATTCTACAGAAGAATTCTGAAAAACTACCAATCGGTACACGAAAGAAACAACAAAAATTCCTTATTTCCCTAATTTGGCAGGTATTTTATTAATCCTCTTGCTTCAAATTATTGGGAATCGCCGATATTACTATAATGGAAGATGTTTCCAGATAACAGTACCCGTTCTGTTTCTAATTACTCCATTTTTATTCTTAATTATTCGATTTTACGACGGGACTCTGGGTCTTCAAATCCTCAACAACGTGGCCACAATGTTGGTATCGAACTATGGGACTCTCGCAACTTTGTTCCTAATTTATTTCAACGATCCCTATCGGAAGTTCCTCCTTGAAATGCTGAGACGGAAGGGTAAGTATTATGGTTGTTATTCAGGATACTTATATCGGGATTTCGGGATATGAGGACTGCCGAAATATCTGGAATTTCCCGGATTTTGGGATTGGAGACAATCCCGAATAACAGACCTAATAAGTATAGGCGATCTCTAGGAGAACAGTTCTAATATTTTTGTCATTTTTTTCAGATACAAAATCCATATCTGCATTTATTCCAATTGAGATCGGGAAATGAAAAAACCACTACAATAATTATAGTGGAAATACACTATTTATGTAAAATTATTTTATATAGGGCGCCCAATTCGAATGAATCTTTAAATCCTGAGAAATAGCTTAAATATTGCGAAATTAGATTTTTCTCTCTCAGACCGTTTCCAGTAGCAGAGAACACGCGTCTTTCCGTGTTGTTATGAGGTTGATTTCTTTCTTGTTATGTGACGCGACAAATAATTGTTCCAAACAAAACCATTATTACTAGATTTACCTTCTTTAGTTCAGTAAATTACATAGAACGAGCAGAGAATTAGACACGAGTGTAAATTGCTGAGTCAGTTCAGAGGAAAATCTAGCAGTTAACAACTACAATTCTTTGAAATGAGAAATTGTTAGATTCCAATGGAAAATAGATGTCAAACATAATTCGGTAGATTTATCCAATGTTTTTGTTCTAGCTCTCTTTTATTTTGCTATTCTAATGCATGATAAAAAATCTTTTTTAATGCTTTTGGAATTTCTACAAGGATTTCGAGATTTGACCATTCAGAAGTTCTAAAGCTAATGTAGAGTTATTAATAAGAAATCCATAATTTTTAGACATAGGAGCCAAAAATTGGTTAGGAATTAGCTAGATCAAAGATATATTGGATAAAGTAATATTTGAAATTCATCACACAAATTTTCGATTAATTACTATATTAAACCACTAAGAATAGTCTTTGTTGTAGCCAAGTTTGGAACTTGGGAAATCCACTGCATTCCCACGATGTCGCAGTCGTCGTTGACGTAGCATGTTCCTTTTCCATGGTATATGTGACCTGATTTATTCCTTATGGAAAATTCTGTATCAAAATATCCGTGAATCTTCATTTTACTCCCGTTTGCTGCATAGACGTTGACAGGCGTTTGCTGTATCGCTGGCTTTCCCAGCTGTTTCCAGGTGGATCTCTTGATTAGTGATATCTCTGCTCCGGTATCAAGCAAGAGTTTGTTCGGTTTGCCGTTTATGGTGACTTCCAAATGTGGCTGGTTCCCCTGTGTAAGGTTAGCGATAATATACTTACACTGATACCTATCGTGTCGTTTTTTCCACTTCCTTTTTGGAAAGCGACGAGTTTCCTCTGTGTGCCGTGACGGACATTTATTCCTGTAATGATCGCCCCCACAATCAGCGCAGGGATAAAGTGGTGACTTACTTATTGTCGTATGTTGTTGGTTTTTCTTGAACGGTTTCTTTATAGTCCTTACAGAATAGGATGCTTGTTCCAGTGTCATAGCGTCTTCCTTGTATGCTTTGATCATCTGGCATTCCGATACCAAGTCCTTGAGTGACAGTTTATTCGCTTGGTCCAGCGTGCGTAGAAGGCGGGTTCTATAATCTGCAAATTCCGCCGCTTGGAACCCTGCAACAAATAAAAGACATTTTATGCCATCTATGTCAATATTTTTGAATTCTGCTTCCTCGCAACGTTGATTCACGATGTTGGCGAAGCTGTCAAAATCTTCGTTCTGGTAGACGATCTTTAAGCATTCAAATCGTCGCCGGAAGAGCGTTTTCTTTGGCCCAAATAGGTGTGTGAGTATGTTCGTGGTTTCTTCCCAATTTAGGTCAGCTGGAGTCTTTGGTAATATGTGGCCTGTGAAACGAGCGTGGGTGGCGGAATCCAGACGTTAGACCAGTAAGCGCGTCTTTTGTTTATCGTCCAAAGTCGCCCCATCCTCCATGAATACGTCCTTGAATCGTTTGTACCAAATATCGAAGGTCTCACCTTGGTCTGGGTCAAAAATAAATTTTTCTATCCTGTTATGTAAAGAGTCTATCACGTGTTGTAACGACAGTGATGGTGCTGGGGGGCCTTGGGGTGTCCTGTCCGCTAGTTGTCTGACTGCTGTCTGCATCTCAAGCATTTGTTGTTGAACTTGTAGCTGGCTAGTCGCAAGCTGTCTCAGAATATCTGCTAGTTCAGAAGCCATAGTTCCTGGGCTGGTTCTTTTTTAGGCCTGATCGCCAGTTGTTGTAACTCGTGAACAGCTAATAGACTGCTTTATTATAGTCAAAAACAATAGGTAGGCAATAAGTCGGGGAACCCCGTAATAAGTCTCTCCTTTTCTTATATACGATCCTCTTAGCTAATATTGTAAACAAGAGTACAAGTAGAAAGTGCAAACTTATGTTAGTGCTGGCGGGAAACAAGGGGTAAGTTTAGGAATTTAAATACTTATATGTGGTTCCAACAGTCTTGCCATTGGCTGCTTAATGCTATGCTGCTCTTCTTAAGAAAATCCCTAAGGATTTAATAAAAAAGACATCTACAGAAGTTTAAGTGCTTAGTGCTTGTGGTATTTAATTATTAATTCTGTTAATTTTCCTACTAAAATAAAAGTTTCAAAGGATTCAAGCGATGTGGGAATGTTCAAAAAAGACTGCAAGGGAGAACGATACAGATGTCTATTTGGAAGATGTCCTAGGGAGTATCTTGGGATATTGCCGATCTTTGACAAAGGTAGGATTTTAATACTTCTTCGTATTGTCCTTAGCTGGTGATTTTTTAGAATGTATAGTTATTCGTCTATTATATGTTTTCCTTTAGGGCAAATTCTTTGACGCTCCTGACTATCCCGCAATATACAAACTATTGAATTCCTCCCTTGGAAGTACAAAGTCCTGAGAATTTCCCTATGACTGGGAAACATAAATGACCTAAGTTACAGATTAAATAAAAATATCTGTTCTAAAGAATTATGGAAAATATGATATTACCAGTACATTTCTGATCTACCCAAATTATATGGATGCACAAAAAGCAAGCAATCAAATAAATGAAATCCCATATGTACTTAAAATACTGTTTATATACACATAAGCAGCAAAAAGAAGAACAAGTGAAAAAATGACTATAAATTAGAAAACACGATAACAACCAATACTACTAGTTGGCTAGTTGTTGCAACACACGACTGGATATCTGGCTCTTCCCACTTACCAATTTCCCTAATTTCCAGCTATTTCTTTTAGATATCTAGCAAATCAAGTTTGTCATTAAATGTTTACTTTGAAAACCAATGGGAAACAGCAGATGTTTTACGTCTCTTCACAGTCGATGCCAAAGAGCAGTAACTGTTTTAGGCGATTTTCAACTTCGCATCTTTTCTAGACATGACGACTAGAGTAAGCAAGTCTGTCACCACACTATTGAGTAGATGACGCTACCATTAGAATCCAGGCGGGACCACGATGACGTAGCTATCCCGATTGTCCTTTAAAGAATACTGTAGTTGTTAACTGCTAGATTTTCCTCTGAACTGACTCAGCAATTTACACTCGTGTCTAATTCTCTGCTCGTTCTATGTAATTTACTGAACTAAAGAAGGTAAATCTAGTAATAATGGTTTTGTTTGGAACAATTATTTGTCGCGTCACATAACAAGAAAGAAATCAACCTCATAACAACACGGAAAGACGCGTGTTCTCTGCTACTGGAAACGGTCTGAGAGAGAAAAATCTAATTTCGCAATATTTAAGCTATTTCTCAGGATTTAAAGATTCATTCGAATTGGGCGCCCTATATAAAATAATTTTACATAAATAGTGTATTTCCACTATAATTATTGTAGTGGTTTTTTCATTTCCCGATCTCAATTGGAATAAATGCAGATATGGATTTTGTATCTGAAAAAAATGACAAAAATATTAGAACTGTTCTCCTAGAGATCGCCTATACTTATTAGGTCTGTTATTCGGGATTGTCTCCAATCCCAAAATCCGGGAAATTCCAGATATTTCGGCAGTCCTCATATCCCGAAATCCCGATATAAGTATCCTGAATAACAACCATAATACTTACCCTTCCGTCTCAGCATTTCAAGGAGGAACTTCCGATAGGGATCGTTGAAATAAATTAGGAACAAAGTTGCGAGAGTCCCATAGTTCGATACCAACATTGTGGCCACGTTGTTGAGGATTTGAAGACCCAGAGTCCCGTCGTAAAATCGAATAATTAAGAATAAAAATGGAGTAATTAGAAACAGAACGGGTACTGTTATCTGGAAACATCTTCCATTATAGTAATATCGGCGATTCCCAATAATTTGAAGCAAGAGGATTAATAAAATACCTGCCAAATTAGGGAAATAAGGAATTTTTGTTGTTTCTTTCGTGTACCGATTGGTAGTTTTTCAGAATTCTTCTGTAGAATATAGCGAATGTGACAAGCCAAACCCAAAATGATCCCAGCTGCATAAATAAACTAATGAATAATTAAGAAACTTAGTATTAAAATAACAGGAATAAAAACTCCTACCTATCAAAATGATCATACTCATTATACAAAGGAGTAGAATGTGTGCCATTTTGGAATAGGGAACGTAATAAATATTTGGGATTTCCAGTAGATCCATTGCTGTGGGATTTACCTAAAATATCATAAATCATGACAGCACTGGGAAATCTGTAGAATCAGTCGGAAGCTTACTTTTTTGAGTGCTTCACTCCACTGGGAGGAGTCAACATTAGACAATGTGATGAAAGCATTTACAATTGAGCTTAAAACAAAGAATAAGACAAAAATGCAGAAATGGAACTGCCTGTTGCTCAGTTTCTTGACAATGCACTGGTGGCGGTACAAGAACAATTCCACTATTGAAACTGCTAGAGCACACAGGAGATTTAGCAAAATACACTGGAATTTCTTGTATAGTAATAATAATTCCCACATCCCATTAATGCTTATCCAAAAAACTGACGAAACATGCGAAGGTTGAGAATCCGAAGTTTGTGATGAGAACTCCACGTCCGGTTATTGCAATTAATGGAAGAAATGACACCGGTTGAAAGAGACAGTTCATTAAAATATCAATGGAAGCAGCCCAAATCTTGAAAAGTATATATTTTTAATTTAATATTGAGAACGTAAATTTCAAAAAATTTAAATGTGCTAATAGCTTAATTTTAAAAACCTGGTAGTTGAGAAGATGCCACCGATACGTCTTCATTTCGCAGGGAGATTTGAATAATATGAGATAAATTGCCAGTGTGTTGAGGAGGAAAGAGATAGGAGTGTTAATATGGTAGGACAGAAACAGGAGGTCGTTGTGATCGTCGAAGATTGTCGTGCTTGTCATCGTCTAACGCACGGTTCTTTTAATACGAATCACTTAGATGCTCAGGGAATGACTGGCCTTATTTTATTCAATGATACATTTTCTGTTTTCATTTGCGATAACAGCGTGGACTCGGCTGGTTGACAATAAATTATTATGTATTTGCAGTGAAGCGTCAAAGATGAAATTGTATTATTTTTCTAGATTTTATATTAAAAATAATGTTCGATTCTCTCATAATTCTTTGGTTTTCTCTAAAGCTGTACTAGATTCTTGGACTTCAAGTAAGGATGAAAATATTCTTCTTTAAATGTATATTATTTCTATAGCAATCGTAGAACTTATTACTATTTGCAACTGAAAATACATTGCTTCAAAGGATGTCGCTGTAATGTCTATCATCTGCAACAAATATACGCGAGTGCTTTGATATAATCTAAGATCTTAATTTATGATTTTATAATTCATTAGGTGAGGACCTTTAAGCACAAAGATGGCTTTTATTAGTAGAAGGTAACGGGTTTCTCAAAGTGTAACTATAAACTGTAAATTTAGTTTAAGAAAATAGTTATCAACTGATTAAGGATTTTGATAAACCAGACGTACCGCTAGATACAGGAAATGTAAAAACTGCTGCCATCTTATCAATCATATTGTAGGAACAGTTTTAAAAACTTAGCAGCTCTAGCTGCGGATTTGTAAGAAAAAGTACCGAGACGTTGTCTATTACAAGCTTTAGAGGAAGTACTAGTCATTCTCACGACACAGAACTTCTTAGTAATCGTAATATTTTCTCTCATAGCTCGTGCAAGTGGATGATGGTGGTGTATAAAGCTTTCGACATTATATACAGTGGTGGCCATATAAATAAGCCACCCCCTCAATCAGATTCAATGACGTGCTCCTCAAACTATGTCATCAATTTGAATGGTCTAAAAGTGGATCGAAGTAGTAGAAGTGGTCTGCTCTCTAGCATCGATTGATTGGCGCTAATTCCGCTGTTAATTTTTAATAACATTAGCTGAATGTCATATCAGCGTATTTCTAGTGCGACCATATTCTTAAAGCACCCCAAACATTGATTTTAAAACGCTATAAAAATAGGTGGAAATAATATTTTGTTAATAACAACAATTACAATAAGTTAATACATAATTAATACTTTGTAGGATACCTGAAAATTTGGATAACTGCAACACATCGTCGCATAGAATCTACAAGGTAGACAATGCTGGACTGGAATTTCAGTCCTAGAATAACTAATTTTATTTCATTAATATTAGATGGTTTCACCTTTTCAGGACAACGGCGAACATATTTTGTTGCATATGATTTAAAGTGGTTGAATTCCAATTCATCAGGATATACCAGTTTAGTCTGGTCCGCCGGTGACCATGTTAGGTGTTCTCTGACAAATATAACGCGAATCCTCTGGTTCTTCAAAGAAACGAGAGACTTATTTTTGGCTACTCGTCTATTTAAACAACAATTGTCCTCGCTTAGCTGGCAAATTATTCGGTCGATCCTTTCAGCAGTCTTCTGCTTCCTTGGAGCATGAGAGGCATTGTCCAGTGTCCCAATCTTATTAATACGCTTAGAAGCATTTTGAACTGCACACCGAGAGTTCCAACTTCTTCGCCACCCGCACCTGACTCAAGTTCTGGTCCAGCAAAGCCATAATCCTTAGCCGTTGATTTGGGCTGATGTTCCTTGCTCCGCTCGTCTGGAAACAGACCTACATGGCTATGAAACTCTTGACTACACTAAGGTTAGCACTGGACACAACACTTGTGAAAAGCAATTGAGTCACTTCCCTCGGCGTGCCGTATGTGTCCGCCACCGTATATATAGCAGTTGAGAGACGAGAAAATTTAATTAAATTTAAAACATGGGCCAAGGAGGTTTTAAGCAACACATTTACATTAGCATCACAAATTGCTACTTCATACACGTTAATTTATCTGCACTTACACTTTTTACCAGAACTTTTAGGGCACCCTATACATAGCGAGTTTCAAAAGGATAGCTCACTTAACATCTTTTGGCGTGATTTAACGAAAAATGCACAAATTCACTAGTCCCAAAGCATTATAGCAATGGGTCGTGCTCCAAAGCTGAATCAACACGAAAGAGATCAAATCAAAGCACTGTCAACTGTCGGTTAGACGGTGAAGCAGATTGTCGCTGTTGTCAAGTGCTCCAGAAAGGCTGTTACGGATTTCCTGCGTCTTCAGAAAGACTATGCACAAAGAAGAGTAGTAGAAAACCTGACAAATTTAATAACCGTGAAAAGAGCAATTTTGCGGACAGCATCGAATGGCACGAAAAAGGTCAATGAAATCCGTAGGACTTGTTCCATTGATGCTTCAGAATCTACGGTGTGGAGAAAGCTGAACAAGTGTCCGAATGTTGCCCGATCACGCATAAAGAAATGTCCACAACTGACACAAGGGCAGGAGGACGAAAGACTTTGCTGGGCCAGAAATTCCACAAAAACATACATTTTAAAAAAAACAACAAAAAACAAAGTGTGCTATCATTTTGAAGCCCATGGCATGTACAGATGTATAATATACGTGATTTTGCGTAGCATTATTTAATAACTAAATTCTTGTTTTGGCGACAAGCAGCAAATCTGTCGTTTTAGTCTTTACTGATGAATGTACCTGCTGTAATCAATCATTTCATCATAATAATGTAAATACTATAGCAAATAGTGGTATATATGGGTTTTTTAAACTTCATTAACATCAATTGTTTGAATTGTAACTCATCTAAATAATGGTATGTATTTACCATACATACATAAATAATAAATATGAAGAAGATAATATCAACCTAAATACTGAGAAACCTTAAAGAAAAGAACTAGGATAAAATGTCTTCTTCCTACGACAAATTCTATGTTAATACGAAAGAATAATAAAAGTTTTCGACTGGGAAATATGTAAGGAATTACAATTAACGGTAAACTGTTGAACAGGAAACAACTGCGAGATAACATAAGTAGAGCCCGTCAAGAAAAGTTCATTCAACATCTCGTGATTTATTGATCTTTCCGACTTGAATTTTGTGATTTCCCACATATAGAGTTCTAAAATCATTTTCTTGAAAGATGTAGTCTCATTGTACAATATAAATATGAATTAAATCGATTAAAGTTATTCAATCGTAAAGATAATATTTATTAAATCAAAATATAAAACCTAAAATTGCTAAGTGGACCTTAAAAGAAAATACACACATATAACAGCAGTTGCAGTTAACACTGCTGCTTTCAAGTGATTGAACTTGAGTGAAATAACTTAACAATTTCTCTTATTTACCGCAACCTAGATTTATGGATAAAAACATACTAGAAATAAGAAACAAAGTGGCATTTCATGATTTTCAACAACAAAATACGTCGAAGAAAAGTATTTAGAATGTTTATTTATATATTATTTAGAAAATAAAACCTGAAAACGACCCGACTCCGAGATGACTCTTGTGGCACATGCATTTTTTTTGGTAAAACGACAATTTCTTAAAATAATGGAATAATGTCCAGTGAAGTGGAAACGAAATGGTATTCGCCCCGGAGCACGATCGTTTCCATGACTAATATTTGGATTTCGTCCACAAATTTGAGCATATAATCTATAGAAATCTACATCCATGGATCATTGGATCAATGGATGTCGATCCTGCTTCAGGCAGCAGATATAAGCAGTTCATACTCCAGAAATCCGACATACAGATGTGTCTTTTATGGATCTGCAAAATATAGATTAAGTGAAACGTTACTCTAGATCAGGATATTAAACTATTGGTAATGAATAAACTATACAGCTATATTTAATCTATCTAAGTTAAGTAGCGCTCATTAAGCAACTAAAAAGTGTATTATAAAAGTAGCGAAAAATAAAGGAGGATGAACTTTATGTTACGCTCTAATTTGGTATAAAGGAGGATCACTTTACATATACATCTAGAAATAGAATATAATTGAGGCAACGAATTCTCTCTGACCGGTATGTGTAGTACCTGAAGATGCTGTTCAGCAGCACTTCCGACACTGAGGATATTGAAGTCTAACAATAATCGGTAAGTCCACTCTACAGTGAAAAATGTAGCTGCATTCGAAGGGAACGCTCTGAGAGAATGATGACATAAATCCTCGTATATTTACTTGTTTAGTGATATCGAATTATTTTATATAGAGAATTGTAAAATATAACGGACTGTGTACCTTATCAAAGTAGAACCTAGCCCCACATAAAACATGCGTATGCCACCTTCGGCGTATGTTGTTCGTATGCATTCCCAATAATTTTTGTATGACTCGTTCGCTTGGAAACGCGTCTTTACTACGTCAGTTGGGTAATTGAACAACCATGACAGCATACCTGCTCCACCTGAAAAATTATTTATAGGGATTTCCGCCAAAAATAGAGCGAAATAATGGGTTACATCAATGCACACAGTGTTATTATTTAACTTACCTCCGGCAAGTAACAATTGGGGTCCAGTTAGTGATTCCATACTTCCGTCCTTACTCATACTTCTAGCCATCCATTCGTATGAGGCAAAATAAATACCGAAAGCAGGGCAATCTCGAAGCAGTGTAGCAAGAAATCCTCTGTAACATTACTATAAACATTTTTAAAAAATCATTCATATGATAATGTTTTATCAGTTTCACTACGAAATACATGAAAAATTATCAATGCATAAGTGGGGTTTTTTAACTTGTTTTTTCTCATTTGCAAAATTTTCACCATCGTTATGCATTGTGTAAAGTGCACTATTAGGTGGGATATGCGATTATTAAACAAAATACCATAGATTACCGAAAATTTACTTGAGATAGAAAAGTATCCGTAATAAAGAGTGCACTGTCATTAAAATTAACTCATATATTAATTTAGATGTGACACATAGTGTTCACCTGACAGTCGCCCACTAACGTGATTTTCCTAAGTGATCTAAGATGGAGAAAAGCATTCATTAATCATCTCGCATTCTAGAAACACTATGAATTTTGTCACCATGCGCATTTTTGTTTGAGAAAATAGATGCGAGTTCTGAGCAATATCTATAACGGAACTTTTATATTTCACGAAACATCAACAAATAATACCATTCTATTTGTCACATATGTACTCTTTTTAAGACTAAACTAAGCTATGGTCTTCCATTGTTGACTTAGAAATATTCATTCTATGTAGACTGCTAAATTTTTGGCCTAGTCATATTTATAGATCCATTGGTAACTAATGAAAACAGAATAGATATCAAAAAAATCAGTAATTAAAATAGCATTACCTGGATAACGTACCAAATCCCTTTGTAGCAACAAGAGAACGGGCTGCATGAATAGGAGAACGGTAAACGGTGTGAGCTGCATCAGATTGGATCTGAATGAGCAGCTTCAAGCGCTCAGATGGAGCAGCTAAAATAAATTTTAGTACAAAGGAAATATATAAATACATATTATGAATAGTTTTTCTTATTTCGTCAATAATTAGTTTAAACGAAATACTTTTGACAAAGTTAGAAGCTTGTTTCAAATAGATTTATACATGAGATTATGATCTAACCTATAGAAAGCTACGGCAATATTTTAAAGTAATTTTTCACAAAAATAAAAGAATTCAGGAGTTCAAAGGACTGACTTTACATACCAATAAAACTTTGGAACATTCCTGCAGCACATCCCGCAAGAAAATGTGCCTTTAAGCTTTCCGGGTCTTTAAATTCTCGTGAAACAGATCCATGCACTCCAAATACAATAGCATTGATGGCAGTTAAAGAAGCAAGAGGAGATGTCAATCCTAAATTCATACTAATGAGTGCACTTGACAATTGCCTTTAAAAAAGTAAAATTTGTTGTATTAACTACAAATAGAGATAATTTTTAAAAAATAACTCGCTAGACGGTGAATGGTAAATAAACTGCCGGGCAAAAAATACACATTGTACCAGTATTGAATAAATATTTCCATATAGTAAAAAGTAAAATGCGACTTGAAACACTAGATTTTGTTATAGGAGTTTGATCAGTGATTTTTATTCCTTCAGAGATTTTTTTAAACTCAGGTTGTTATAAGAATATATCTGTCCATCATACAGTGTGATTAACAATGTGTTAGCTTGATAAATTACAACGTGCAAACGTTGTGTATTAGAAGTAGACAAAATTAGTACCTAATCAGATATGAGCAGAAGGAGTTAGTGGAGTAATAAGTATATCCGAGTAGAAGCAGAAAAGTAGTAGTAAGTGACACTATTGTCTTTGCCGAGATTAATTTAAGAATCGTCCAGTTGAGTACATTCACATTACTTTTACTTTGTAAATAGTTGCGCATTCAATTTCACTAAAATTTTGCGCGCCATTCGCGTAAACTGATAAAAAGTCGTGCAGAAGTTTTTGCGCACAGCACCATTTCTCTCCACTTGGCCGTCGAAGCAATTTAGGAACACATTTATAACGAAAAATGCTTATTTCGATTATGAACAGAAATTCCCACACTGCTCTACTTATTCTCGTCAAGCTGGATTTTAACATTTGAATGTACTAACTTGCCATACTTTTACTATTCAACATCAACACTAATATTATATATTAGTTTGCTGAAGTTACATATCCAGCTTATCTAAACTGGCTACACAAAAACCTGTCGTCATTCCTGAACTTTCTATTCTGATAACTACTTCCTTCCGTTCTATCATATTTTTATAAACTAACATATTTTTGTAAAAATAAACCAAATCCTACTAGATTTCTTAGAAGCTTAATTCTTGTAATAGTTGTAATATATATGAATTTCACAGATCACTGTTCAGTGTATAAAGAAGTCCAAATTGCTATGGCGGATGACGAATTCATGGTGGTGGATGATTTTGTCTACGACATGTGCCCACATCTCGTCCGTCGTAAAAGGAGTCCGGCGGCATTTCGGCAATAAATCATCATCGTTTACGGCCTCATGACAGGCTCTGATATCAGGTAACCACAGACAAAAAAGGCGAGTGAGCAATGATGGTGAAGAGCGGGAGAAGGGGACTCTTCTTAAACTAATTACTCTAAAGCATATAAATACTTAGTTCCATGGGACATATTTCACCAAATTCTCTAAGGAGATGTGAACTAATATCCGAAAATAGCATAGAATAAAAACAAGAATCATTCCAATTTCTTTAGAGTATTTCGAGTTAGAATACATGCACTCTAAACGGTATTGAGCATATGAAATATAAAAGATTACGCATCTTATATAAAATTTTAGCTCAATTTTGCATAAAAGTAATCACAAATTCTGTGGACAAATATCTACAAAATAACGCATTAACACTTTTTCACTAACCTTTATACAATCCCTTAAATCCCTCTTTTTCTATAATTGTTCGGAAACAGTGCCATGTTCCCCTGTATACCTTAGCACCATGAGACTGAATCTGCAGACGAACTTTCACTGTATCCAAAGGATGTCCAGCGAGGACACCCGCCGCTCCTTCAATATTTTGATATAAAAGGATTGTATATCTTAATTCACCTAGCCAAAATATCCCAGCACCACATTTACTGTTTTTCCTGAGTAAGAAAAAATAGTGAGGATAACAATAATTTCGTCTAGTGTACTTTCTTTCTATTTTCCGTTGGAAAAATTGTACTTAAATTCAAAACATAAAGATGAAATCGACCTTTTATAATTAGTTTATATTATTTTTAAGATCTTTTCAATTAAAAGTCTCCATGTAGTGCAAGCGAACTAAAACATGAATGCACTTTGGTATGAAAATGTACAAGGCAACCAATTGTCTCATAGTACGTCTTAATTTTCCAGAATAATATAGCAATAAATCATTAAATAAATCTTACAAATTCCCACTTATTGTTCTAAAGTATAACATTTATTGGGTGAATGCACACTATAGTCTTAGATCGTCACCAACGATCTTACCTCCAATACATCCTGCGAAGAAATCAACAGCTGCCATTACCAGTTATGAAGGATCTTTAATCTTTAATAAGTTTGAGAAACAGTTGATGAAACTGCGTATCGCGTCTTGCCTGTAGCAGGCTAGGGACGGAACGCGTGAAGGTGATAGTTAGGTCGATTATATATAACTGACTGCCAAATGAAGAACAGATATTCAGTCAAATGAAAGGTAGGGAAAATAGTTATTACTCGGAATTAGCTTAGAACTGACTATAACGTTGTTTCTCGTCCAAATAAGGGTGAAATGATCACGATGCTGAGAAGGCGAGCAATCGGCGATTGGCCACGCCCATTGATCAAATCAATATACGGTTCTAGCTTTGGGTTTTATAAGAAGTAGTTTTGCAAAGTATACACCCATAAATTTTCCATCGCAGTGTTTCTAACTGTGAAAATGTTATAAAATCAAATAAATGTTTTTATTAATTAACAGCATAGTTAGATTGTATTGACCTAGATTGCTAAACTATATGTGGCACCCAGCAACTAGTTTTCAAATCTTAGTTCAGTATAATTGGCTTCTTAAATAACTTCATCTCAAAGAATTTTAACATCACATTCTAAAATTCATAGTATAAAATGACTTGAATCCTTTTTTTGCGGAAAAAGCTGTACAGCATAAGGTCCTACGATAATTAAAGCTCAATAGGTTTTTTACTCAAATTATTTCCATGGCACGATTTAGTAGATTTAACGGTCAATAAGCCTAGTTATGAATGATAAAATTTGCATACATAATAAGGGTTTAGTAATTTTTTAATGGATAAAATAGCTTACAATACATTAATAGACTCTATTTCTTAAGAAATGTTTTCTTACGAGTATAATATGCATTTGTGATACAATACCAATATCGTGACTAGAACTATAATCACCTAAGTATTATTTGGCGGAACATCACATGTCGATGAGAAGCGTTCACCACGTGTTTCGGACGTCAATATTTCTAATTTGGAAGAGTATATGAGAAATAAAGACATTGAACTGATGTCAACTGCCAGTGTCCGGTGTCAGCATCTATTTCTCACTTGGAAATTGTCACGTAGGTATAACACTTTTCGCAGTAAAAATAATTTAAAACATCTCTACCTTAATCTGTTCTGACTTTTATAAATACACGAAACAATTTATCTGTGAATTTCTACATTTTTGTATCTACATAATTATACATGCCCCTAGTATCATTGAAATTTGTCATTATCTTGCTTAATTTTAAATTTCCATATTGAAATAATTTTTAAATAAGCACACACTGATGTAAAATTTTCAACCTTATTTCTGTATCTATAGTAATATTTATCTAGTTAGGTGATCAGATATCAATTCGTTGATGTATTTCTACATTACTAGAAGCTATTTTTTCTATAGCAGTTTACCAAACTGCTGTTACCATTCATTTAGTGATGCAGTGATGCGTCAAGTCAATAACCCAAGGCAAAAACCAGTTTTTTCTATAGTTTTGGATAGTAGTCTCCAGAAGTCAACCACGTGAGTCTAAAAAACGACATCAGCATAATTATTTTGTAGATAACAATATATATATATATATATATATATATTCTAAGCTAAACTACAAAAACTTTTTACATCGTGTTTCCCAGGTATTCATCAATTTTACCCATATTTATTTGTCTCAGAATTACTTGATGATTATTTAACAATTGTCCTATTCTTAAAATTTGAACTTGATTTGACTGTATACTGTTTAAATTTCAACAAAATATAGTATATATCCTTAAAGTACGACTTTCTTCGTCATGTATACCGTAGTTGATCATTTAGAATATTGTTTCGATAATGGAATCATTCCACTATGTGCTATCTATTCTTGAAATAATTAGTTGGTTAAACTCAGTATCCATATTCCCCTTAAACTCACACTAATATGATGTAAAATCAAAAAGCTAAAAATCAGAAGGCATAATAATTAGCTAATAGTTCCAGGAAGACACTAGAGCTACTAAACATACTCATTTGTCTATCTGTATTTAAATAAGTAATTTAAGCATTATCGCAAATTAGCTAAGACTAATAGCGAAAAATGGAAGTGTTAACACTTCTAATTCTTCAACACCCCTTAGTAAAATTGCTGTTACAAACAAAATTTGCAACTGTTAAATCCATTGGATACTTATTAAGTAATTCTAAGATGAAAAATACTCAAAAAGAGAAATGTCGACCTTGTAGCTATCAAGCTCCGGATAATCTGCTTTTTAAGGATAGAACATTCCATCAAACATTATTGGCGAATATAAGAAAGTGAGACCTTCATAGGCCCTAACAAATAATTTGTGATAGATATCTCACTTCCATCATGGATCTCTGAAAAACTGATTGAAAATAGACCAACGATGCCACAGCATCCGAAAAATATATTCTGAACTATACTCAGCAAACTACTTTAGATATTTATACGAAATTAATTGTACAAAGACAATTGAAGTTTACAATAATTACAATCAGAGCGAAATAATACTCTTAAACTACAAACTAGCACGCTATGTAAGAAAGCACCTATAAGAAACTGATTAAGGACAAATCCTTCAAAACACTTCAAATTTACCAAAAAGTTATACAATCACATTCAAACCTATAATGGTTACTAGAATAGTAAAAATGCAAAGCCTCTGTATGTTTCAAACATCAAAGCTAATATCAATTACTGAGTACAGTTGATGGCTATATAACATAAAGCTAATAATAATCGAATTATAAATGAGGTTAGCAAATATTCCTAGCAGATACATTTAGAGTACAATTTTATCAATCAAAATGAGAAGCATGGCTATATTCATGAAAAGTAACAAAATTAATTTGAGATGATCTAGAAATAAACGACTGAATAAATAAAGCACAAGTCATGGTGACCCTTTCTAAGTAGGCAAGATGTACAGCGGAATTAAAGAAAATTCTAAATAATCAAACATCATATACTAAAAATGAATTTGATAAGTATAAATAAAATCAGATTAAGCTCGATGATAACAACTTATCTGAAAGAAACAGAGGCAACGAGGTTCAAGTAGAGGGTTACTTAATAATTCGGCAATATAAATGCAAGGAAACGCAATAATATCAACAATATACTAATAACCTACAGGAAGAAGAATGTACACAACAATTGAATACAAATGTCTTACATGGAGAGCATTGTATCATTTCCCAGAATGCTTTGCGTTCGGCTTACTATAGAAGCAGAATCAATGTCATGTAAAGTCCACTCGCCCCGCCCAAGTAAACGTAATTCCATATCATGGAATTGCTTCAAGGAGTATCTATGACCAATAGAAACAAATGTAATGCGTTCCTGAAAACCATTTTTTAAATAAAACATAAAAGGAGCGATTAAATGATATTTGGAGCTTATAAATGTATTTTATAAACCTGCTGCAACAATTTGTAGAGTTGCATCTCAATATCAAATCCAATAGCACTTGTTGCTTCATCCAGAAATGCAATACGCGGTTTGGTATAGAACACTCGTGCCAATGAAAGACGTTGAAGCTCACCCGGAGATAAGGTTTCCATCCTTTAAAGTTAAAAAAAATCAAAGTCGTAAAAACAGTTATTCAAAATTGAACACAAAAATACGAAATATTCAGAACAATCCTTATTAAGTAATAAATCAAAACTGACAATGAAGTAAATATGTAAACAAAAGTGGGAAACACGCGAACGATTCCCATAATTATCACTAAACTCACCAGTCCCATTCAACAGGTGTATCGAATCCTTGACATCGTTCAAGAAGATGTTCCATTTTAACCCATTCAAGAATTTGGGTAAGACGAACCAAATCTATATAATATCATTTAGCAAAAAAGTAGAAAGATTTAAACATTATAAGTGCTCTATACAAATTTTTCCTACCTTTTTCAACAGGCAAAGCCTTTATAGGGTAAACAAGTTGTTGTCTAAGGGTTACCCCTCCAGAAGGAAAGTAAGCCTTTTGTGGGACGAAAAGCAAATTGTCAGGACGACAACGCCAATGACGATCTACTTTTCCTGGAACATGAATATTTTAACCAGTTGCTTAAAAAAGTTTTCCCTATATTCAAAAACTATTAACCGGCTAACAAATATTACATAGATGATAAACCTGCAACTACATTCCACAATCCAGCAAACATTCTTAAAAGTGATGTTTTCCCCGTCCCACTATCTCCCGTAATAAGCACATTCTGACCCTGGATCAGTTGTACAGAAAGATCTAAAGAACAATAATTAATTATTTAGTACTTAATTAAGCAATCATTAAAATCATATTCAAATATGCGTCGTTTAAGAATAATTATGACACACATCATGATAAGAAACTTTGAAAAATCTAATATAAATGCTATATAAATTGCTACACACTAACTTGATACGATTATAAGCGATGGATCAGTTGGTGGAGCGAGACATGCGGAGTCCAGAGTCATAGCAACACCATCATCCGGCCATTCATCCTCACGGTCAGCTTTAGTACCTAGAATTCAAATGTCAAAAACACTATTATTAATAATCTGCAAAAATAATTTAAGGAATTCAGGAGTACTAACCAAGCAAAAATTGCGCTTCTTCATCATCAACACAATCGCGTTCCAATGAAAGTTGTTTACCATGCAGTTCTTCAATCTGTTATGGACGTTAAAATATTATATGCTCTTAATAAAATTTTAAGTAGTTTGGAAATCTCTCATTATTTATAGAAACACATGACCAATACTTACGGTTCGATTCGTGTTAGTTTTCTCATCATCTTCAGTTCCAATAACAACAACGCTTGATGGAACAGTCGAAGGTGGACGATCAGTCTCTAGACAATCAGAATGCAATCGGCGAAGCTCTTCAACGAGTTCGATAACGCTGAATTGTTTAAATAAATAATTCGTAAATTCTTCCAAAAAGTATGAGCATGTTTTTCAGCAAAATTTAAATTTACAACCACAATATATTACATAAGTGATTCATTAAACGTGTTAATAATTTAAATTGGATAAAAACACTAACCGATGCGTCACTCCTGCTAAATCTCCGATTTTCTCAGATAATGTGATAAGATTTGTAAAACTATATATTAAATACAAGTAGAAAAATGCATTCTGAAAACAAATAAACTACAAGACTAGAATCATTTCATCAATTTGGAAACCAACTCGATATGAGGCAAACTCTAATTTAACAAATATTCGCTCAACTAAAAAAGCCCCAACTGGGAACTGAAATTTATATTTTTAATGCCGTAACTTGGTGGAAAATAAACTAGTAAAAATAATGAACTATAGAGTTGCTTAATAAAAAAATTTCGAAATCACGATTAATAGAATTTTATAAAAACATAAGATTTCAATGTTAAACCTTATTTTCAAATAGTCTCATTCTGCAGCACTTCATGGAAACAATTCGAAAATATTGCTATAAAATATCCGTAATCAAACCTTTGATACAACTCCATTAAGTTCTGTACCAGTAAGAGAATCATAGTCGCTTGTCACGAAAATAGGAATCCCGATAATCAAATATGACAGAATTCCACCAAAGTAGTCAAATACATTGGTAGTAAATCCAAGAATAAAACGCCAGTCAATAAGCTTCTTCTACAATTTTCTAATTTAAATGTATATTATCAAACAATACATCAAGCAAACAATCTGATAATAAAAAATGGTTCTAACTTGAACTTTTAGTAACGATCTCAGCTTCTGATTAGCCATTACGTTTTCAATGAGGCCAGATTGATAAAAAGCGATGGATTCAATGTTAGAACGTACTTCCATATGACGTTGGCTTAAAGAATAACAATCATAAATTAGGAGATATACATAAATATCGGAAAATGATTATTTATAGCAATTTTTTCTTCATTATGCTTGGAGTTCAAGAGACAAAGTTCCTCAGATTTAAAATTTATTGGAAGAATCAATACTAACCGAAAATCTCCTTCCCTCTTTTCTTGCTCGTTTACTAAGCCAACTATGGGCGATAACAGAAATTTGTTAACAACAGTCACAACCACAAAATAAACATATATTGCAAATGGTCCCAACCATCCGGAACTACAATAAATGTATTTATCTTCGAAATAATTTAACTTTTCAAGAGCCTACTAACCTCTGATAAGTAAGATACGTGTAATATAAAATTATGAATGGTGCTGTTATGACTGGTGAAAGAAGATCACAGGCGAGAACTTGCGTTGTTTTTTCAATATCTTGTGTAAGACGCTGATCCCTATAACGTGATACTTTAATCCTCCACAATTTCTATAACGTAATATATTATTTCAGGACAAAGTAACAATACTAAAATAAAATAATCATGTCTATCAGTATCTTCAGTGTAGAAGGAATAAAACTTAAAATCTATAAGTGTCATAGTATCACAACTTGAAAGTTAAAGATTTTAAACAACTTACGGGTTATCTAAGGTATCTGCTACAGAGCTGAGTTTGTAAAAAGCATGTCGTTTAAAATACAATCTATGAAGTGCATAATTGCAAATTTCGCGACATTTAATGGCCAAAGTAGAAGTGAAATATTTAATGGATGATAGTGTCTGAAGAAAAGATTAGATAAATACTCAAAGTGGTATATACGATGGGGATTTAATGATGGAAAATTATATACATGAATTCCACTCCTCTGTCATGGTATTAATAAATGACTTAAAGAACTTACTAATGATTTTGCTACGACAATAAGTGTCGCTTTTGCAGCTAGAAGACGAAATGATGATAAATCTTTATTACCAAGAACCACGTAAAACTCACTAGGCAAAATACCAATGAAATATGTCGTAACTTGATCTTAAAATAAACTAATCAATTACTTATATATAGTTTACTTACATATCTGGAACAAATCACTAGAAAATAATGCCAGATATGATACAACTTACCAATGAATGAAGTAAATAGTACTACAGCTGCTAGCCATGTGGTCTTTGAATAACGATTAAATGGGAAAAGAAGCTTCACAAGTGTTCCGAACCGTCTCAAAAACAATAAGTCCAGTGATAATTTGCCCATCTAGAGGATGGGTGTCACACCCAAAATATAAAATCTATAAAGATGTTAAATCCTATATACTACGATTCTAGAACTTAAGATACAAACCATAAAATGTCATAGAAAGTATTTTAAATCTCTGTAAAGCATACCATTGCAATAACATATTTACCATGAAAATAATATACGTTCTAAGCAAAAAAAAACTGCAGAAAATATTGACAAATATAAAGGAGTGCATAACTTCAAGAATATTTAAATAATACAAAGAAGATTAAGTAATTAAGAAGTAAAACAGATTCATTTGATTGAATTTTACGAGTAATCGTGCGCTCATTACATACTCTTAAGTTGGCGCCAACTTCAAAACTATTTGTTTTTTAACAGATACTTCTTTGCTTTAACACATCTCTCATATTGTCTGGTTGATATAACCGGTATTTTAGTGGATATGTTTTGTACCTATCATTATGTTCTATTTATTAGGATATTTCGAACTCTAATACTTGAAATTCATATTTTGCTGTATTAAACAAACTCTCCAATCTATTAATAAATGTACAATATAAAATAATAAATTCATTAGAACTTATTTTTGGATTTGTGTCAACGACGCTCAAGTGATTTCAATAAGTTGGAAGACTTTAAAAAAGCACGAACATATGGTAAGTATGTGAAATGGAGTATTTATGCCGGCCTTTATAAAATCATGTTTATTTTATCAGGATATTCGCAGTTACCTCGGTGGTTCGGGGAAAATCAACTCAGAATCTGGAAGTAGTGCTTTATCATCCATAAAAAAAGCAAAGTTGGTTAGTCCTGTGGCAGCAAGGAAGAGATCACAAAAGGTCGAGTCATCATTAGATAGCAATCCAAAAAGATCTAGACCTACCGCTGTTGAGCTCATTGGTGAAAACTGTGAGTTCTACTTGAACGTATATTTACAAACTTTAAATCCGTTCATAATATAGTGGGCTTAAATTACTTCAAGGTGTTTTTTGATGGGAAAATGTTGACATTTTAAAAAGTACTAGAAATGGATATGACGTGTGATCTAAAACATTATTTAAAATTCAATTTTGTTTTAGCAGATGGAGAGTCTCCAATTCATAGTTCTCTTAGGAGGGAAGCAGTAAAACAACGGCAAAAGCGTTCTAGGGTCATTATAGAATCAGGTAAAATTTAGTTGCTTGGAAGTTATGCGTATTTAACGTTTATCTTTTTTTTCATAGATTCTGATGATGATGCACCCATTTCTGGCTTCACGAAGGAAGATATTCAGTTTTCGCCGTCTCCTTTAAAGCCAAGAAGTAAGAGGGTTAGAATAATCAGTGATGGCAGTGACACACAAACTCCTCAAAAAAACGTGGGAAAAGATAATAGTGAACAAATTTTGAATGAAGGCGACAATGATGAAGTAAGCATATTCAATATATAATCAGTTCTTATTGTTTACTGATTTGTATAGTAGAAAGGATTTTCTCAGTTCATCTTGTATTACTATGTTCTAGATGACCACTGAAACTGATAGTGAAGACGAATTTGTCGAAAAGAAGATACCAAAGAAAAATAAGATGCTTCCAGGGCAGAAGAAACTTAATTTCGCACCTCAAACAAAAAATATCTCGACAAAAAAAGGTTTCAAAGAATATTACCATTCTTGTACGAATTTTATAGTGGCACGAAGTTGCATGAAATATTGATGAATTTCGTAATTTCCTGTTTCAGATATTTCTAGACCTAGAGAGAATCTTCAAAGAATAAGTGCTGCTGCTTTTTTTGAGGGCAGCTCTATTGGGACATGTAATACTACTAAAGCCAAGACACCAGAAAAAATAAAGAAGCAAAGTTGTTTGGATAAGGAACAGGATCAGAAAAGGAAAAAACAGACACCGAGTAAAAGAAGCGACCAGGAGATTAGTGAAAAAAAATATTCCAAAGAAATATCTAGTTCTGAGAAGATCATACCTCAATCTTTAGCTACTAAAGATCAATTAACTCGAGAGATGGTCAAGAATAGTAAACCAGCATTTGCTTTTCGAACTGATAGTCATATATCTACTAATGGTAAGAACATTTATCTGATTTTTCAAAAGTAGCTTTGATACAGTTTAAAGCTGCATCAACATCTTCAGGAAAAGAGAAAACTACTACTGAGCAGTCAGTACTTAAAACTGTGGTTCCCAGTACAGAAAGAAGTTTCAAAAGTGCAAGCAGTTCTGAGGTTTTTATCACACATAATTATATATATGTATATATATATATGTCTAACATAATTATAATTTACCGTGAAACAGGTTCCTATGGAAGTTGTACCATGGGTAGATAAGCATAAGCCTCGTTCGATTCCGCAGTTAATTGGACAACATGGTGACAAAAGCCCTATGAACAAATTGCTGGGGTGGTTGAAAGATTGGGCAAAGCATAACCTAGGCGAGGGGGGCAGAATTAAAAAACGTAAGCTTTCAATAATGCTCTTTTTTAAATACTTCAAGTCTTCAAAATGTATTGTACTTCGTAGTATTTCTAATAGAGCAAATTGTATTTAAATATATATTTGTAGCCAAACCTCCTCCATTTCTTACGCAAACTGATGGGATTCCATTTAAGGCAGTATTGCTGTCTGGATCACCCGGTCCGTATATTGCTTTTGTTTAAATGCTTAATACTTATAAATTCTTATATTTATAAGCATTTCAAATTAATTTCAGGAGTTGGAAAAACGACCTGTGCACATATGGCGTGTCAGAATCTCGGATTTAAAGTTATCGAGATGAATGCATCAGATGTTCGCAGTAAAAAACAGTTGGAATCGCAGGTAGGCATATCTAAAATATTTGTTTCTTATATCATCTTCAATAAACAGTATATTAAAATTGATTAAAATAATTATAGATGCAAAGAAGTCCCGATAAACACAATTGTTTTTCGCTTATTGATTATTATCTTATCTTATAGCTCACAAAATCGTCTGGAACATTATGAATCTGATTAATGTGAAAAAATATTATACTTGATTTTCGATTGCCCAACTCACCGGCTCTCATCAGATCGACGAATATTTCGGGAAGAAAATATATAGTAAAAGAGGTGAACGTTTAAATTCTTGTCTCTTTTTAAAATTAATTCTTGTTAAATAAATGGCATTTTACTGTTTTGTCCTCCCCCATAGAAAATACTGCTAATTAGATGCTTCCATTAATTCCATTTTACCTATGAATTATATGCAGGCAGAAAGCATGTGTTGCACAATTAGTAACTGTGGACTATAATTCCACTGCGACAACTGGATATCTGTAATTTTTACATTATACAATTTCATAATGTTAAAAATTCATTCAAATTGTCTGAGTATAGGTTCCAGTTATTATGAATTCATTAACAATTGTTCCAGATGATACCGAAGTTAACCATGTGTTAATAATGGACGAGGTCGATGGGATGAGTGGAAATGAAGATCGTGCAGGGGTTAGATACTTGTCATGCTTCAACTATTACTGTGTTTTAGGAATGTTGGGTACTGATTTATCATAAAGTCTTTCTAGGTGTCAGAGCTAATCCAAATAATCAAGGATACTAAAATACCTATTATCTGTATTTGTAATGATCGAACACATCCAAAAATTCGTAGCTTAGCAAACCATTGCTTTGATGTACGATTCCAGAAACCGAGAGTTGAACAAATTCGGGTGAGAGCTTTTTTACTTTTAGTTTATTAGCTCTACAATTTACTAGAGGTGATTCAAATAAAACATTAACGTATCAAATATTTGTGGATTATGCAGGGCCGAATCATGTCTATTGCTAGCCAGGAGAAAATGAAGATATCAAAAGACGAACTTGATCAATTGATTGAAATTTCAGGTCTAAACTTGATAATTTTTTTGGTTTTTTTTGACTCCTATAACTGTCGTGTTATTATGCATGCTATTTACTCCATTTTAGCAACAAATGAATTTGAATGGTTATAGGCCACGATGTACGACAAACCATTTATAATCTCCAGATGAGAGCTGCTCTTATTGGTGATGATATGCAGAAAAAGGATATTACTATTGTTAGTTACTAATGAGTTATTTTATCTTTAAAACTTAATATAACTTATCTATGTTAAAGTTATTATACCATCATAAATACAACAAAACATTACTTTATGTAAGTAAAGGTAAATTGAACTGTTGTTTTTAATATTTTAACACTACCAGGGTCCTTTTGATGCTGCTCGCAAATTACTTGATTCACGATCAACTCTTATAGAGAAACAGGAAATGTTCTTCGTCGACTATAATATTATGCCACTTTTTGTACAAGAAAATTACCCTAACATGAAGAACGATAAGCATAAGTACGTAACTATTTGTTGTAAAGCATTCTTACTTGTTGCTTACAGTTACGGAATAGGATTTCAGGCCTACTGATGCCATTGCTGGATTGCGTTTAGCTGCTGATTTTATCTCTCTGGGAGATATTGTGGACCGATGCATTCGTAGTTCTGGATCATGGAAACTTCTTAATGAACAGGTGTAACTTTGCGCATTATTCTTATTTAATTTGAAACAACGTGCTGCAATTAGAAATTCATGACTTTTTCTAAAGTGTATGCTTGGTTGTGCCCTTCCTTCTATTGCTGTTGATGGTCATATGCGAAGCATGATACAATTTCCAACATGGTTAGGAAAAAATTCAACGGCCAACAAGCGACAGAGGCTAATGCGACAACTTATCTGCCATGCTCATCTCAAGTACGTAATTATGGATATATCTTTTAAAATGAATTAAATTTGTCCGTAACTTAAATAATACAAAATGTTGCGCTAATTTGAAACTATTTAGAAGCATGCAGCAGGATCCTACAAGTATACGAAACATGATTTTCTGCTATAATTTTGGATAATAATGCTGTTTTACAGTATTTCTGCGGACACTCAGTCATTGGTCATGGATTACGTTCCTGTGCTTCGAGAAAGACTCACTAGACCCATGATTGAGAATGATAGTGAAGGAGTGCAGTATGTTTTCATTTTTCATATAGTAATTATCTTTTATAGTACATCATTCTCAAATTTTAAGCCTATTTGCTTGTATCATATTAATAAATATTGTCTAGATCTGTTGTGGCTACTATGACGGAATATGATCTTATACGAGATGACTATGAAGCTGTAGCTGAACTAGCTGTTTGGCCGGGTAAAATCGATCCAGCTAGCAAGATCCCATCAAAGGTTCAGATAATGCTCTTCAAGTTCATAAAATGTATATATATAATATAACCTTATCTAATTTAATTTCAGGTGAAAGCTGCTTTCACACGTGCTTTAAATAAAGAACACCGCTTACTTCCGTACGCTCTTGAAGAATTTTCTAAAGGCAAAAAACGTACTATGGTTGACGTTGTCGGTAAATTTGCTTTTGCTACCGCATCAAAATAAAAGTCTTGTTTATGTGTAGATGTATTTATATGTAATCGAACATTATTGCAGATGTTGAAGTTGATGAAGATGGTAATATCGTTGAACGTGCTGAAGAGGACGAAGAAAGTGGAGAGGAGGAGGATGGTGTGCAGCAAAAAAACACGTTAAAGGCGCGAGGTACCCAATCAAGTATGGGATTTAGCTCTATTATTTATATATTTATTATTCCGTTAAAAAAGTTTTTGTCCAAAAAAGGTAAATACAATCAATGCTAAACTCCGTTAAAAACTGACTATTTCTTTTTCCCTCCAACAACAGCAAACTCAAGAGAAATCTACACATTCTTTCCTTGTTATACTAGATATCTTAATTTTTTGTTTTTTCAAGGTCTTTAGGATCATCTTGAGTCTGAGAAAAAATTTGTAAGTTTTCTCACAACCTTGTCTAATTGCATATTTACCTCTACGAAGTATATTGGATGATCATTTTAATGACGGCTAGAAAATTTGAATTGGTTGAAATTAATTTTTAAAAACAATACGATTTTTCGTCGTTTAATTATTTATTTTGACCTGTATATAGTTCCATAAAAAAGTTTAAATGAGTATTAATTTAGAAGTCAATCACTTTCATTTTTTAAAGGTAATGTATGGTATAAATCATATAGTTCCATATTTGATTAGCATCTAAATGAGAATTTTTCTGTATTTTATTTTATCATATTTTAGCGCGTGGTCGAGGAGGACGTGCTTCTGCGGTTTCTGCTCGTGGTGGAAAAAGGAGAGGACGAATTGAAAAATAGAGTGCTATAACTAAAATACCAGTTCTATATTTGTTATACCTGAGTCATAATGTATAAAGTTTTGTTGCTTCGAATTTAATTTTTTCTACACTTCTGGACATATCTGCTTTATTTCTGTCATCTAAAATTCTAAGTTTGTGGTTAGTTGGGACTACTCTTTTGAAATCGCTGTGAAGTTATTTATATCTTCAATTAAATCTCAAATTTCAAGCCAGTTTTCAACTCAAACTAGATCACTGTTTTTAATAGCAGCTGGGAGTGGCAGGTGGTGCTATAGTCAAGTTTTTAACATTAGTTCTCGAGGCCTTGTTTGAATGGCATTGTTGTAAGTGGTAGTAGTTGTGCTAAGATATCTAGTGAAAAAAAAATTTCTTCATTTGCTTTAGATAAGGGTTTTTGTTTAGCTAGCAAATATGTAGAGAAATCGCGACGAATACTGGGTGTGCAAATATATCATCTAAAATCCCGTGTGAGTTTTAGCTATGTCATGTAATGATTTCATTTATATAGTGTTTAATCTAGGGATCTAAATTTAAGGACAATAATTTCTTATTACAGACATGAAAAAAGTTTCCTTATATTGCTAACAGTATATGTAACTACACTTTTAAAGTTGATATTTTCTTTATTCATAAGAAAGTTATTTTAGCAGGATTATGGATATATTCTTGCAACTTGATCTTATCAACGTTTGTTGCTGGACATTTAAGTGTATCTGCATAATTGTACTAATTGTACTCTCTTTTTAAGGAAGGATATGCTCTTAGTTTCCAATTCGTTTTATAGGTACTAGTATATTACAACTCTATAATTTAACTATTTATTTTTTGAGTTATTATTAGTGAGCATTAAAGATGAATTATATTTAGACTTTATTGCAAGTAATTTTCTCTCTTTTAATGAGATCCTCATAGTATCACAGAATAAAACGTAGAAAACAATATTTGTTTATATTGAACTGGAGTTAAACAGCTGTCGCTCGTTATCTTGACTCGTGAACAAATACTTAGAGAATTTATAAAACCACTACGTTACATTTCTTAAAAAGATTCTAATATAAGCAACGCAATCTTTATATATATATATATTTTACTTAGCATTGCTTGGTGTCTTACATATTCCTGCTATCAATTTACCTCTTTTTTTCGTATTAACACCATTAATTCTATCTAATTAGTTAATTTTATCCGGGTATAATATTTTTCATATAAAATATAATTTGAATACATCTATAGATTTCCATATTTTAATACATTATTATGGCTTTTATGAAAACATCAGCTGACTGTGTTTGCCTCTTGAGCGAATGGAAAAGTCTCCCCTCACTGTGCAGTTTGGAACCAAGCCAAATAACGATTTATATAAATTCTAAAGTAATAGTTCTTTAAACTTTTAATAATATTCAAATTAAATGACATTTATTGTTTTATGAAGTATTTATCTTAGTGAGTCCATTCTATGTGTAGGTTTGATGTCTGTACCACTTACTACTGTAGTTTTAATCGACAAATATGTATTATAGTTAATAAGCAAAAATACATCATGTTAAATATAAGGTCTGAAAGACAAAAATAGCTAACTAACTTAGGTTCTTATACAAATTAATATAAAATATTGGTTATGAATTAATTTCCAGAACCAACATGTCCTTTGATCTGGAAAGTTGCGAACATTCGTCCTCTTCGTGCTCACTTGATAATAAACTACCATCTACGAATAATCTGATAAAAGGAAAAGATGGACAATATGCAGTAGGAAAAAAACTTGCACAGGGACGGTATGGAGCTGTCTATGAGGTTGTTATTATGATAAATAAAATAAGTTGTAAAATAGGTAGAAACAATATACTTTCTAGGTATTCAAATATGTAATTTTAAAAAATATTGTTGAACGAAATAATTCCCATATTAGAAAGCATAAAACTTTTAAAATCATAGTTTTATATTTCATATAATATATGATTCTAACAATTCTACTTATTATATATCTAATTAGTTCTATAAGGAAAATTAATTAATGCTTAAATAATTTTGGGGAATTCCGCAATTAAACTGAGCATTGTCACAATGGCTTTCATGAGGTAGTATGTATCGATATTTTATCATTATTGGCACAACTACTTTAAACGTTAAGTTGCAGGTTCTTAGGAAAAGCGATGGAAAAGCTCTTGCATGTAAGTTAGAAATATGTGAAGCCCATTCACACGGCTTGGATATGGATTATACAATTATGCATTTAGCTGCTAAGAGGGGTTAGTTCTTAGTGATATTTTTGCTTCGATCTTAATTTTTATCCTTGCACCACAACCTATTCATTTAATTCTATGATGTATCAATATTAATTCTTACTAATTTTCATTTTTTGTGCTTTTGAGGATTATTACTATTGCTCTTTTTAGGCTGTGATCATCTACTTCGAATGATAGATCGCGGTAAAATCGAAGAGCACTTCAAGTTTATTGTGATGCCTCTGGTAAGAAACACCACGGTAGCTCAAAATAAGACAATATAAATTTTTGTTGTTGTTGATATAATGGCTTCACTCTCAGTTAATTTAGCTAGCAAGGTGCACTTTTTTTAAAACTATCTTAAATTCTAAGAATTTAGATAGCTAATTATAATATTACATAGCCTCTTAATAAAATTAGTATTAACTCACATACAGTTTACCAAAAATCATAACCATTAAACTATTCAAGTGTTGAGGATTCTAAACTGAGGAACCAAATTATGTATGAAGGCGTAGATCATATAATTCGTCCTCCAAATTATCATCATTGTTTAATTTAGATTTTGAGATGCATTAAGAGAAGTTTAATGGTATAGGGAAAGTTATCATCAAAGTTACAAACTTAGGATATAATGGATATTTGATATATCTTATCCACATAAATGTTAAAAGTGGTCTGTATCTACCTTGGTGAAACGATAGACGACAATAGAAAAATTCAGCATGAGTGGCTAATAAAGTTTATAACTTAAATTGAGCCTAAGATTTTGATGTTGCATTTAGATTTCAAAGTAGAAAAATATAATTAAAAATATAGCAACCAATTTCAGTCATAAAATTTCGGAATAACTTCGTATTTTTAATATTATGGATCTTAGCATCTTGTAGGTGATAAGCTTTGATTGATTTAAAAAGGATTCATAACGAAGAGACTTACCTGCTATTCCTGTCTTATAATTTGTTGAATATTTTCGAGTTTTGACCTCTTCTAAATTGTGTCAATTTTCATTTTTCACCTTTATATAATGTTTTTTTTAAATAGAGTGCTTCAATATTTAGTTTATATGTGATTCAAATAATATATTTTCAGCTGGGGGATAACCTTGTAAAGCTTCGACATATGTTTGTGGATGGACGCTTTTCATTGTCTACCGGTTTACGCTTGTCCTTTCTTGCACTCTCACCCATTCAAGAGTTACACAATATTGGATTCGTACACAGAGACATAAAGGTATTTTTTAGTAAAACAAATATTGTTGTAGATATTTAGAACATAATCCATAAAGACACCTGTCTATTAGTACTACAAATTCAGTGTTCTAATTTCTGTATTGCACCACACACATCTCGAGAAGACATGCGCCTTATTCTCATTGACTATGGTGTATGTAGAGCATACAAAGACACCAGTGGAGCTATCAAACCAGCCAGGGAACAAGTTCGCTTCAGGTAATATCTTAGATTCTTAGATTTACTCATCTGGTTTGATCTAGAACTTATGTTTAAAAAGTTAGCGTTTCTCTGAAATATATATCGTGTCTAATATATTCAGAGTAAGTAAAAATGTTATTTACGGGATACCAAATTCAGTGCTTATTTCAAATATTAATTCAGACTTGCCAAAATGAAAATGAAAAATACTAAAATATTATTCAGAGGTACCACCAGGTACGCTTCGTTATCCGCTCACAACGGAGAAGAGCAGTCACCAAAGGATGACTTAGAGTCTTGGTTTTATATGATGGTTGAATTGCTATCAGGTTGGTGAGATTATACATATTTTGTTGCTGCTAAATAATTGATGGTGGTATTGAGTTTTTTAGATAGGTTTTTAGAAATCTTTATCAATGGTTAATATCTCTTTAGATTAAATCCTGAATGTAAATCTATTGGAGTACTGTAATTAAGGATGGTTTATTTTAACTGAAATCTTTTTTCGAAGTAAATCTTCAAAGCATACAGAATAAACCAGTATACAATCAAATTTTATTTATAGTGCACTAATTTTGTCTTACTCTATCAGAAGTCTCTTATGTACGAGAAGTGCTGTTCTTCTGAGTCATAGTCAGAAATTATATATATACATGAAAATATTTCTTGATAGGTCATCTTCCATGGTCGGATTTCCACAAGGATGATAGAGCGGAAGTAAAAGCTATGAAAGAACACATACGAACAAATGATGGTTCAAGTCTTATGTTTAAGTTCTGTCCTAAGGTATACATAAGTTCTTCATATTTTTTTAATACTTGTTTTATTTCAAACAACTAAGTAGTATTTAGACAATAACTATCTAGGATATAGTCAATCTTTATAGGTATGTTCAGAATATAATTGCTCAAAACTAACTAACCGTTTACTTTTTTAGGTAGAATTTCGTCGTCTTCAGAAGTATCTTGATGGTCTAAAGTACCATAACCAACCAGATTACACCTACATTGCGGAATTAGTTCAGCTTTCAATGAAAAATAATGGAGTAAAAATGGATGAGCCGTATGATTGGGAGGAATGATAATGTTTTGTATTATTTTAATCTTTTTCACCTGTAAGTAGTTTTCTATAACTATACTTAGTTTTTTTGATACCTTTTTCATGAATAGAAAGAAAACAAATAACATATATTAAAAGAAAATAATGATGATATCATACTTGTGAATTATCCTTGTCTGTTTTTCTTATTTTTGTAAGCAGTCCTTTTTGTTATTAAAAAGGCCAGTAAATATTTTTGTAATCCAGAAATTGTTAGAATTTTCTGGTGTTGATTTTTCTGGATGTGTTTAACTACGAGATCTACTATTTCTTTTCATTTATTTTTAGTTTAAACGAGGTATTAACTTTGGTTGTTTCATAAGACAAATTTCACTAAATAGTTAGTTGTTTTTTATTTTCTAATAGATATTTGCGAAAAGGTTTGAATTTCATTAGGCACCTAAACATTGTACAATCGTAAACAAAAATAAATAGAAGTTATATGGCTTTTTCTTCAATATTATCGTACTAAAGTATATACTTCCCTCTTCTTTCTCTCATAGTTCTAGTAAATTCTGACTACCACTAGTAACTCTTCACACTTTATTTTAGTGAAAAAACTCCATTGCGAAGGACGACTGCACCGAAAAGTTTATACATCCAATATATTAACACTTAAAATATGTGGACACTGATAAGCCTTCTCCAATCACTTGTTTCCTGGTCCCGTCATAGTTGAATACGAGGTTTGTGGTGTATATCAAACTTTTCTTGTTTGACCACTTCGAGATACCACGCACTTTATCTGGTAGGCCCTTTAAAATGAGTAGTAAGTAAATTATAGATTAATTATTTTTCTTCTCTAATTATTTGCTTAAATGAATGTTGTTTACGCGTCTAAAATGATCGTTACAGAAATGTAACACAGCTACGTTCACATAGTCTAATATTTGATATGTGTTTCTATTATTGTCCAGTATGATATAAAATGCAAATTATTTCCAGCATAAACCGGCTATGAGTTTTACCTCCTACCTCAAAGTACTCCGAAATTCTTCCACTCATAAGAGATTTGTTCCAGTACTCATCATATAGAGCAAACTTGCCACCACTCTAGATTCTAATAATAGTAACTGCTGTTGAAATTTTCTATCTACGTAAGCCACACTAAAAATATTCTACTTGCATTAGATCTGGTTTAAATATTTTCTGTAGAAAATAACCGAAAGCAGCATCTGATGTTCATCGTGCCAGCGGATAGCAGCATTAGGGGAGAAGCCAATTGAATCAGGGAGCTCCTGTACATTATACTTCAACATTAAAATTAATTTCCTACTAATCTCTCACTAGTATTATGTAATTTACTTATGTTTAAGTTAGTTTTAAAGACCTTAATTAAGCCTTATTATGCTTACCTTTGGATAGGTTGGATCAAGTGTGAAACGATTGGAACCCATATACTTGAATCCATAAACCTGAAAATATAAAACAAAGCCTAGATTAAATTTAAGTAGATCATAAATATCGCTAAGAACTTCATAATCCTAGAGTTAAATAACAGTTTATATAAGTATCTAATCATAGGTGAACTTTAAAAGTCCATGAATTCCCACTTTTCGTTCTAAGAAAAGAATTATAAGCTCCTTGTCTTGGTCAAAAACTGCTGCGTCCACTGTCGAAGGTCCTCCAGTGAATATCGATGATATAGAAGACGAGGACGTTATGCGGTCATTGTCTATTATATAGACACGATTACCGTCAAATAGAAATGAATTTTGAGGACCTAAAAAACGAAAAATCTAAATTTGTTTCCACAAACATGAAGGCAATAATTGAGAGCCTATATATAATGCCATAATAAATTTAATAAGAACTAAACTGGAGTAAATGCATCAACTCGTTTTGGACATTCCAAATTCTTTACAGTATTATGCCTGTCATCAGATGGCAAGATTCTAAAGTAGATAATAAGGATGACCTAACATCTATGTTATTTAACTACAGATTCTATTTAAACAGCACATTTTAAGTAGTTTTGAGAATGTACAAGTTTTTTGGGTACTTATTAATTATGATTGTCATTATGTGCAAATTTTTTAACGATTTTAACGAACAAATTATCTAACCGTGTCACTTCTGATAGAGTAGTTCTTCGAATTGCTGTTGTGGTGCGCGTGGTCTGAACGTCTACATCGTAATATTTTATTTCGTATAAGTGACAATAAAGGATACAGGTTTGATAATTTATTTAAAACAACATATAAGTGACGTTTAATAAATAACGTATATACTGGAATGTTATAATTACTTTCTGCTCATAGCTAAGAATAAGATGAAAATTTGTCTTGATACTCATTTAATAAATGTTATTAAATAGTGATAACGAATGATAAAGTTCATGGAAAGTTGATGTGATCAGTATCTGATATGCAAGAAAACTGCTTAATATATTCTAACGGTCTATCTGTATCTCTTCCCCAAGTCTCATTTGATTCCTTACCGTTGGCCATCCATTCCTTGGAATAATGATTTCTGATCCTTCGTTAACATTTCTAGGTCCACTTTCAGGTCTCACTTCCACACCTAAATTCGCATTCCCTATATGTCTTCCCAGTTCTCCAGGGTCCGGCCGCGTTAGATGAATCTATTCAGAAAATATGATATGCATAAAAATATCATAAGCTTGTAGCTGTTTATAATACCAGATATAGAAGTGAGCTGATAAATCTCATCATCAAATACTCCTTTCAAAGACACATGCAGTAAATCCTTACCTCCTCTTGCTTCTTTCCGCCAAATATGTCAAATAGTCCAGCTTCAGCGATTATAACAAGAATAAAAAGTAGAATAATGCGCATTACTATAATGAAGTTAATATTATTGGAAAAATGTCTAAATTCGAAAGGCAACAGCAGAGAACGGACTGATTAGGCTTTCCTCTACAGGTATCATGTGAAGAAATGTTAAATACACTGGACTAGTTTCTCCACATTTTCTGACCTTTCTTAACATTACAGCACAACTGTGACATCTATCAACTGTCTTAGTGTTAGGGATTACGAATCCTGAATCATGAAATAGTGTATTAAAATTAGACATACTATTACAGATGGCTATTTTATTAATTTTCTTTATCCAACTTATTTAGTTATTTCTAGATAAATTAAAAATATGTCGTCTTTATCGTCATTCTAGCTTGCTCATTATGATCATAGCACACATTTCATAGCAACATGTAATGCAAATTTATGTTGTGCATATTGATCTTTCAATGTGTCATATTGATATGCAAAATTGCCACAATAAATTTACGAATCATGTCCGGGTAAACTATTATAAACTTTTTGAGCAAAAAACATAAGGTAATTGATGACTGTCACACAAACGCACAGACATCGGGCAAATACCAACTAATTGGAGAAGAATGATACAGCAAGCAGGAAATTAACAATTCAAGTAATTTGACAGTGATGTTTGCGACTCAATCTGTTTCGTCCGAGAATTGTACTGGTAAACTTGCGATGTAGTGAAGGCCGTTACCGTCGAACCGGAAGCTGAAAAGTTATATATCACCTCTTACCTGGTTTTGATCTCTACTATGATCTATATTAATATATTAATACATAATTATTTACTATCCCCATTTCACTCTTAGTATTTCTAGATAGTTTAGCATATTTTACTTTATCACTTTTAGAAATGCGATTTTTCCCCTCTTGGATTAATAGAATATCACTACACGTAAAATATATATGACTTACGTGATTCGATACCCCGAACTCCTCTCGGTAGATTTGGGAAATAACTTGAAATCCTGTTTTTCAATGTTGACTGATTCCAAAATTCATCATAAACAGTAAAGTCATCGCCATCCTTAATAAATAGCACTAATAAGGAAACAATGTTTCATAAAAAAAGAAGTTCATAATACATGAATCAATGCAACTTTGGTTTATGAGACAGAATAACAAAAATAGCGGAAAATATAAAGACGGTGCTGAATAAAGTAAGTGGGTTGCCAGAATGAAATGATAATTTTCAACCGATAGTAGTATTTGATGCCCATTGATCCATCTAAGTGCACCACTTGGCTGGAAATTGATATCTGAGGGAAGTCTCTTGGGAAATCCTGTATCTAGTTGGAAAGTCATTCGTATCCGAGAAAAGTAGTAACCATAAACCTAAACATTTATGGACTACTATAATAAATAATTATTTTGCGATAATGTTAATTTTGAAAAACGATTTCGAGGGTGGATTTTACACACCTGTCCGTTTGCAAAAAGAAGCATCATTCCTGAATTTGGATTGAAAACGGCTGCTTGCACACGAGATGGAGAATTTGGAAAGAGTTCACGCAACTGGTAAACCTAAATTCATTCTTAAATTTTATTTGAGTTATTTTAAAGTTAAATTTAGAAAAATTACTTGCTACTCAATCATACTTCTTAAAATTTTTCAAAAATAATCAAAGACTACAATTTCAGTATAAAGGTGAAATTTGAACATATGAATTATTTTCACTTTATAGATCCTCTTCCCACTTAGAGCATAAACACTGGACCCTGAGAAGAGATAAGAAAAGTCATCACCTATAATAAATAAATGTTATAAAATTCAATCCTTAGCACGAAATTGATCTATTTTATTTACATGTTAGACCAATAATTAAACTTTTGCTGAGGCTTCATATGAAAACATGTTTGGTAATTATACAACATTAAATAATAAGGGTAATTGTTGTCGTAATCACCTTTGTTTACCATATTTTAGTTTTCTAGTATACAATTCAATTTCTGTATTTTCTTATACCATCCTTACACATGATAGAAAAATATAACTAACTAGGAGTATATGCCTCTACACTATGAGGACAAGATCCTCCATTGCTTCCAGACGATCTTGATCTAGTTGTTGCTGAATCACTGCCCCATGGAGAACGGGTAGAAGGACGACTTGTTGAGCGTTCTAAATTAAAAAATTATGTTTATATTCAACCTCATATAGAGAAAAAACATTTTTGAAAATAATGGACATACGTAACTCCTTACAGTTCAGTGTTAATTTAATTTAATTTCTGTTTTAAACTTGAATGTATTGTACTAAATTTAGGAAGAGTACCTATTGTAACAGCTAAAAAAAAATTGCATGATCATCAATAAAAACCATCTTGAGTATTGCATACAATTTTAATTATTCAGTGTATGTCCTTACAATGTCAACAAGGTAGATCAAGAGATTAGTGTTGGTGTCCAGTACGTCCTTTAATAGAGCAGTTCACTAGCCATTCCAACAAAGTAATATTTTGAAATAAAACATTTCATATACACTGCTCTGTATGGAGGCGAAAGATATTCAAGTATTTTAACGCTTGGAAAGTGGAATTCAAGTGGCGATTCTCTTGAAGGATTTCCCCATTGTAGCTTTTTGACTGGCATTAGTTGCATTAATTTAGTCTGTATCAAATATATCGTTAAAAGCCTCAATTATACTTATATGCCAACATTCAAACTTCTAAAAATATATAATTTCCCTACATTTATACTTTTATTTCATGATTTTTTAATACCTTCCCATTTTTAAAAATTTTCTTAATATATAGTTGTGCCCAAAAAGGCAAGAATTCAATTAAATAGTTTGGGTATAATCTTTTAAAACAATCTACTTATATAAATTTCATGGTTATCAATTTAGAGGAACTATAAATGCAAAAAAGTCTCATTTAATGCTACTCTGAACGTACAAAATGACAGATACTTCAACTATTATCTATTATAAAACTATTTGTACCGTTACAATAATAGTTGAATGCAAACGGTTGAAAATTAAATTAGTCAACTTAATGACACATTAAAAATCCAGAATCTTTGTTTCTTTAGGATTTCGAATTAGAGCTGATGTTTATATTTCGGTTTTGAACATAGGGCTGGGCTTTCTTTTGAAGCATAAAAACGCTATTTATGTTCAATTGCTAGTAAATCTCAGTAAAATTGTTTCTGAGATGTATTTTTTGTAATAACAAAACCAACATATGGGTAGTATTTTTTTGTAACTATTCAATTTTCAGTTTAAGTACCTACAACCAGAGCCCAAAAGCTCTGGATAATTTATTCGCTGTAAATTTTTTCTAATCCTTGAGCGCAATAGTCTCTTCATAAAAGTATTCTTTCTTAGAATTTTAAAAGCCGAAATGCTTCATCCATCTATTGTGGACACCTTAATTAGAAATTTACAATATCAGCGCTGAAGACGTTTTTAAAAATGTATGAGGGTACGAACAATGAAAAACAGGAAAGAAAGGAACACTTAAAATGTTGTTATTGATGGATATTGTCAAAGTCGTTTATTAATTACGCCTATAATTTCTTACTGCACTTTCTTATATTTACTTCAATGCTATTAGTAGGACTGTACTGTAATAATAAACAAAGATACAACTGGGGCTACCTTTTTGAACACCAATTAACTCAATAATGTTCTAAACAAGCCGATTGCGAAAATAAAATTATTTTGATTTCATTTTTATTACCTATTTCATTTCGTTGTGCCCTCCAAGTTCAAACTAAAATATGATATGATATGTACATATAATTGCTAGTACGAACTTCGTTGTCAAACATTTGAAATGCATAATAGATGTAAGGAAAAAAGACCCATGAAAATGGCAGTATTAAAATAGTTCATTTTTAGGTATAATTTTGGCTAAGTAGCTACGAGTTTCTCGCATAATTTAATATAAATAAATGCTTCATCATATGATACCTAACGCTGTAACTCGTATTAGAGACTTCCTGATGAATATAAAGTGACTATTTATACAGATGACGGTCCACAAAAGAGGGAAGATAATCTTTTATGGTTAAAATTCATTATAACACTGTTAAATAGGAGATAACATGTAGATAGATTTTCTTCTGAATTATTCGCAAAACCTATAATCACAATACATATACGAATTTTTAGAAAAGATTAACACAGTAGCCTACCAATATATTAAATGTAGATGACCTAAACAAGGATAAAAATGGATTGTGGTGAGATTTTGAGCCAGTCCAAATAAAATGAAACTATAAATAACTCCTTTTACCTACCATCTTCATCACCGAAAAACCGTCCAAACCAGCTTCTTGTAGTTGTGATGGATCTAGGAGTTGTTGTCCTGCTTCTTGGGAAGTCAGAGTCACCTTAATACATTTACAATTAAATTAAATTGAGGAGTCATCAATATTTTTAACATACTAAGTTCGAAAGATTCCTTTTTTCAGTTACAATGTAAAAAAAATTGAAATTTCTAGGTTTCGCATCAATCAATCAATTATATTCAAGACAATAAGCAGCATCAAATAACGAGAAACCATTGATGATGTTAGTTTTTGCAGTTAAAAATTTACACCATTTAAGCAGAGACTAATTTTTATCATGAAATGCGCTTACAAAAATATGATATGTTGGAAAAAAATATCGCTAAATTTCAAACAAAATTGTATCAGTGCAATATTTTAAGATTTTGTAATTAATTTGCCTTTCATTTGATCAGTTATCAGTCTTATATCATACTATGTATTAAAAACAGTGAAGCTGACAAATATCATTCTTGAGTGGTTTAAAAAATCTCTTGTAGTAGCTGCTATGAAATATACAACTTTTATGAATTATCAGTAACTTCCTATATCATAAAATGGACATAGAATATTTATAAAATATTTTGGAGTTTAACTACAAAAATCGTTTAGTAGTACTTGAATTATATATTATTGTTTGTTTTAATGTTAATTGTGATAGCTTATAATATATGTTTTTCTCTATAAAATAATTTATTTCCCTAACTTACCTCTAAATCCATCTCTATCAAAATCTGAACTTCCGCCTGAACGTGACGAAGTGCGAGGACCTAAAATTCTTGATAGATTATACCAATTTTTTTCTTTAATTTCATTGGTTTTATTGTCTCTATTCATCTATACAATCCTTTTGTCCTAGCAAGGAATTATTATTTTTGATTTTACGAGGATACTAACAATGATTATGTGATGAAAACTCTATGATATATAAAAGAATACGGGCTAATTGTAGTGGTTTAAAAGCTAATTGTTACCGTATATATCCTGAATACTTGAAATGTCGTCTGTTTTAAGCGTAGGTCTCTTGTAGTTTCCTCTACTATCAACTGTTTTCTGATAAAATGGTGCCATAATAGAAGTTTCGTCACGGGAATGAGAAAGGCCAAGAGTGTGTCCTCCTTCATGGATGGCTACAGCCAGAATATCGGTGTACGAGTTACTGTGTACGTAAATTTTTTCATCACTATGTATTTGTGATAATCCAAATAAAAGCTTAATTTACCTGCCGATTTTCTTTGCATCCATATAAGACCAGTTTTCGTCGTCATCAAAGTGGAGTGCACCATTTTCAGGCATAGTAGCATGAGCCAACACACCACCTAGAAATTGGCAATAATTCAACTATAGTGGGCTTAAGGAAATCATATTCCACTCCCACTAAGTGGACTTCTTCGTCATGAAGCATGTGAATAAAGAGTATGTACTTAGCAGTCTACTATCAAGAGGCTTTTGTTCTGTGCGTTGAAAGTTCCCACAATGAAAAGCTTTAAAATAAGCATTAAAAATATTAAAAACTACAGTTCAAAGATGGGATGTTTTTTCAATTAGAATACCTGATTTCTCAGAAACTATTAAACCCATTTTTCAATAGTTGTCTTGTTTTTATTGTTGTTTTGCTCTAACTAAGCTAATTTCACCACTGTCACTCAAGAAAAAATCATAACTTTAGACACGGTTTAAATACTGTCCGGCAAGCCCAGCCCCTTCCTATGAGAGGACAAAAGCTAGACGTACAGAAACTAACCAAGGACCTGTTGATTGTTACGCTTCAAGATGTTATTGTAAGTTTGTGGTCAACACTTAGAGAGGGAGGTCTAAAGACGGTTCAATATAACGGTAAACAGCTAAATGTAGTCTAGATAGCACCAAACGATCGTTTTTTTCGATGACAATTTCTACTATTCCAGTGCAAAACGTGATGCACCAACCGAGGCTCATATAAGAAGAGTCTGTTATCTAACATCTATATCCGCACCGAATATCTACTTTTTAAACTAAATCAATTCCTACTTATAATTTCAATTAACACCTTATTAACCGTATTCAAATAATTTCTCAGAATATAGAATGTTGGAATACACAAGAAATAGTATACAAAGAGAACACCCATTAGGATGTTGGAGCAAATTAATACCAGTATTTCTATTGTTGGCATAGGTTTTCAAAACCTTAAAATCTAGTTAGCATTTATATAGACATATATCTGTATTTCACATATTTCTGTTACTTGCCATGTCGTAGAATGTAACATTGGGGAACTTTTCACGCATCCTGAAATTATTATTCTATACACCAACCGTTCCCATCAAACGGCCATGGATCGTTGTGATTGCCTGTGCCAAATCGGACCTTAATAAACATATTCATTAGCAAAAACTTTAACGCTGTACTTAGTTCGTTAATGTGCAATCTCTTATAAAACCTAATTTTTCCTTGATGACAGCAGTAATATGAAAACTTAAGTGACAAGCAATATTTTAAATACAGTAGATTATTTATGTCTACTAGCGGAGCTATGTTATAATTATATGTTTGTATTTGCTAATTATAGAAATTCTTCCAGTTTTATACATATTGGCTGCTGAGATTAGAGATTCGAGTACCTTGATATCACCTCCACTGCCTGCTGGTACTTCTTCAAATTCCAATGGGGTGACCGCCGACCAAACCTCATAAGCTTCGCGGATTGCTCGTCTGTAAACATCAAATATTACTGGTTCATCAATCTAAAATGCTTAGAAATTACTAAGATATGCAGCTACTAGTCAGATCACGAAGTTTTCCTTAAGATTTTGTGTAATTTTCTGTATGCAATCATATAATTTTTTAAGGATTTGTGCACTCACCTGACGTCATCTTTTGGTATATCCGGTGAAAAATTCTCTATAGAATATGTTAACCTATTTTTTCGCCATTTGAATGCAGCTCCTAAATCAAGTCAAATTCTGCTAAATAATTAAAGGAAAAATATCATTGATTTCAAAAAATTCACCGTTGAAAAATATATCACTAGTTTATAGGAGGATTGTAAAGAAATCTTTCAGTATTTAGTCATATTAGATTTATCACATAATTCCGAGAATTTCAGGGAGTAATAATAATAATAATACTAATAATAATAATAGTAATATATTCATTAAGTTATAAGGATAAAAATATTTAAAACCTTATACCTCCACTAGTAACGGCGAGAACATCAGTGACACCGCATCTGGGTTCCGCCATCTTTTGTTTTGTTTCCATATCGAGTACACCTGTTGTCTTTAAACCGGCAAATTCTTGAAACTTTCTAAAATCAAAATCATTTTGTAAATCATTTGGTTTTTTCTCTCTTATATAAAACCAATATTAGAGTGAAGATAGTTGTCCTGTAATAATTTAGAAATGTATAAAATTAATACATTTTGTATCTAAAAGATTGTTTTTTTAAAGGGTCAAGAAATCATTTTTTATGTTTATTAGAATAAAAGAGTTTGCCTTAAACGGACTTAACAAAGTTGAGCTCTCTAATACTAAACTTTTTTTACTCAGATAAGTATTTAATTTTAGTATTTTATGATAGTAAAATATCAGAAAGTTAAACATTCCCAGTTCTAATTTAAAAAAAGAACAACAACAAAAACAGTGTTAGAAAAATGTGTTTGGCCAAAATAAGAAAGAACATCTAATACAATTTCTCAAACTCAATACAGAGTATTATAATTAAAAACCTAATGTACTTACAATAATGCTCTCTTGAGAAAGCTGCCGGCATCGCCTAAGTCTGCTGCCATTCCAGGAGCCATATTTAGGCTATTGCTCGGTGCAATATAACCAAAGTTTTGTAGATATTTCTAGAATAAGAAAATCCTGTTAACTCGTCTAACTTTATTCTTTTGTTTAAACCTTTAAGAGAACAATTGTTTATCCATATTTTGACAATTTTACGGAAATCTTAGGCTGCATCAACCTTTATGACTACGTGATTTGCCTACTTTCTATGTTAAAAAGTGTTACCCGTAACAATTGTACGTCACGAACATTGGTGATAACCTTCATTAGAGAAATTCGAATCAATATGGGGGGTCTACGCTCTGATTTTCTCGAAAGAAAAATATAACTATTTATGAAACTTAGAGAGGAATTAAACTGATGAGAAAATTGGGTAAGTCCGTACAAAGAATAGTCGTATTTCGTAACCTCGAACAGTCTTAGGCCCTTTCGTAGACAATGGCTGTGATTACTCATCAGTATTTTCTCACATTTATGTAGAATAAACATTGTAAAATGCACATAATATTGAGCGAACAAACTTTCTTGTCAATTTTTTGCATCAATAAGACGTTTATACTATGCATTTACATGACAACCGGTAGCAGAAACAATGCTACCCAGTCGAAAACATTAAGGAAAAAGCAAGATAGCTTTTGCTACCACATTTCTCAGATAGTAGTTCGGATTTTAAAGAATACATTTTAAATGTTAACTCTAAAATAATATATCCTAGAGATTTTTGAACTGTATTAAATAGTGATGGCCAATACTTGAATAGTGAAAATCTGGCAATGACGTCTTGTTATTAATAAAAGCTCATGAAGTTTTTCCTCACCTTAGCTTTATCATCTGAGACCGGTTCCTGACGAGATTCTTCCTTCTTTGAACTTCCGCCACTGGCCAAATTTGATATAAAATCAAAAAGTCCTGCTTCAACTCCAACTAATAACAAGAGAATAAGATTTATAAAATGATATTGCATCTGAAACAAATCAGTAATTTTCAACAACAGTATAAGTAATGGAAATAGTCAAAAGAGCTTTTTTATAATCTACGTGAGCTTAGTGCAGACTGAGACATCCTTTCATAGGTAAACAAACTATTTGTATAAGATATAAGTATAAAATAGAAGAGCCGTGTAAGTAAATGTCTATAGGAATCCCAAGAAAATAGAGGCAACATAAAAGTGGCTTGATAAACTATGGAAAGTATTTTCTAGCTGTAACCTATTTTATGCCGCAACTAGTTATATAAAAAAGCACAAATTCAGATAAAACTAAAATAAAAAAGAATAACAGTACAAAAAAAATCAATGTTGCTTAAGTGAGGCCTACTTACCACAACAAGAAGCCGGTAGGAAGGCCGGTTTCCCTATTACAGCACGTGGCCGTTAAAACAACGCGTACTAGTCGGAAACTATGAATCACTCCGAGTTCAGTCAGTTCGTTCGGAGCCGATGGTGGAAGGTGATCAGGACAGCCATCCACTCTTCACCTTCTACTGTATTCTCCTCGCATAACTATGCTAAAGGACTCCTGTCTGTCTATGCACGTACTCATACATAAAGGTCTAAATGATGATTCATATTTTGAATCAGTCAATTTAAATTGGTCACTCATAATTTCCGCTCCTTGGGATATCATTTTGCCAATCACTATGAGCAGTTTAATTACAAAACGCACAATTTGTCTTAGTTTTGGTTACAAACTAAATATCCAGGGTTAATTGTAAAATACTAATTGTTAGGCCAAGTTTTCAACTAAATTTCAATCAGTTTTTCCTAATTATATGTTATGCCATTAATATTTGAGAGTTTACTAATCACCTTATTATAAATATATAAAGAGTATTTATTTTAATAAAGTACATGTTTTTGTAAAAAAGAACAATAAAATTGTTCTTGAACTCTTCTTAAAAATATCATTCTTCACTATTCATCAAAAAAGAACACTTCCGTCATAACGCTAACGAATTATGGGACACTTTTGATTTGACCTAGATGATTCATTACTGTAAATTTAGTTATTTGGTATATTAATCTAATTTTAGCTCTTTGATACTTTTCAGCAAATCATTCTTAAAATAGTATTTCAGTCGGTTCATTTCCATTTGCATGAAATCTCTACATATAATGCTTCTTTTTGTGTTAAACACTACTTAACTAATAGTAGTATTAAATTTGATGATAACTGTAGAGAATATAATTAGCTACAGAAAATTATTCAAAAATTTATAAACTACCTATGAGACGTTCTGACGTGGATTTCTAAAACTAACAAAAATAATTACACTGCACTATATATGATGTGAGCTTTGAAGTATCAAAAACAGAACTACCGTTGCCACTAATATTTACACATATAAAGGTTAATGTAGTCTTAAAGCAATAATTAATATAACGTGGGTAAACTAGTAGTAGGTGTAATTTTAAATCATGCTGGAAAAAGGTTGTTAGTGACTGGTCAGTCTCCCATTGTTTCCCTGGTGTTTGCAATCACAAACAGTAGTGTTGAGACATCATTAGGTTGTAATGTCTGAAGTTCGACTAGACAATATTCAGCAACACCATAACACTAAAGTATGGGATGTGCAAAGATTAGCATCACAACATAAAAGTTCTATTCTCTTTTCAATCGTGTTTTAACACTTTAGAAATATTCTTTTGTCAACCTCTGTTTAATATGCTATCTGTAGCAACCTCTGATCTTAACAGGTGATATTTAACTATACCAAATAACTCATCGATGCCTTTATTAAAAATAAAAGAATGTATATTTCGAAAATAGTCAATTATCACAAACTATGTTGTTGTAATTCACTTGAAAGCGTATACGAAATCAAGTTAAATGTTAGTATTTCTCTTATTCAAATATAGCGAAAATCTAATCCAAAGGTCAATTGATTGTATCGAACGGTGCCTCGTATCGTCACAATATTGTCTAGAGAGGTATAGAGTCGGCCAACAGCAGACTGACAGCAAAATCTGAAGTTTTGGCGTATTACATACACTCAAGAATAAATTCAAGGTAATTTTATTGAAGCTAGTTTTTCCTTAATCAAAAGGCAAATATTGAATTGACTAACATCATTCCATATAGATCGAATTGTCCCATATTTATTTCAACTGCTTGCCATGGGCATCCCTCCATACAGTTCTTCGGTGGATCGGTAATACGGATCTGAACCTTACGTCCTACGGGAGCCTAAAATATATAGTTGAGCAAAAAAATGCTACATAGAGACAAGGTAGATGAAATAATGGTGATAAACATATAGAGACGAGTAACTAATGAGCTCATTCTCACTGATATGTGCCAGTAGCAATCTGAAGACGTTTTAAGTGGTGTATAATCGTTAGGGTCGCCTGCTGCTCCCGAAAATGTACTCCACAAAGAGGTAGCCTAAGCCAAATCACTTATTATATTAATGAATGCTTATTTAACTATACTAAATTACTTGTAAAGCGGCCCCATTACAGTTGGGAGCAGATCCAGTTGGTAGCTGGTCACAGTAGTCTCCAGCGAAAGTACGGGGACATTTACAGATTTTACAATTTCGAGGATCTGCATATCCTGGACTGCGGCATGGTGGAGGGTAAGTATTAGCACAAAATGCTAGAAAGTATGTTTAATAATGGAATATTAGTTTTTGTAATATATTTAAATTGTACTATTAACAGCAAATAGTAATAACAAAGCTAACAAGAGCAATTGTACAGCCAGTTAATCATTCGAATATCAGAAAAGGCAGGTGATTCTCTTTGTCCCAAAACATTTTGATAGTTAGTGTCCTTTGCAATAACCGTATATTTATTACGATTCTGTGCAAATGCATCTGGAAATATATTTTAGTTGATTCTAGGAAAGGTTCGATGGTAATTATGAATGCATATTTCATACAGCTCATCTTTTTTCAAACTTCTTCACATACCAAATGATATCTTAAATGTGTATGCTTACACGGACTGTACTGCATTATGCTTCCATAGTCGTATGGCTGTTCAAAGTGATTTTCGGTAGCTGTTGTCATCTGAAAATACTGGGACTCGTCCATTTCTCTTTTTCTGTTTTCTACATAATAGTATATAGATATGACAGTATTACCTTTGCAAAATTGTACTGAAGAGAAGAAGGGATGTTATTGAAGTCTATATATACTGCGTTATCCCTGTCGTATCTCGACTGAGTGTGGAAAAAGCCAAGAGCGTGGCCGATTTCATGCGTAATCGTTCCTATCTGCAAAAGTCTTTGTTATATAAAAATTATTTAAATAATGTGTCACTATATTTATGACTTAATGTCATAAACAAATGAATCTTAATGCATACATGCGCTTTTAACCTAAAGTATGATTGAAACAAGACAAGTGGCAATAGGTCAAGAATGCTTCCAGTTATAAATTTGTAAATATGGCTATTTCAAGCCTGTTTTTTTCTGTGTATGCTAGATGCGTATTGTGCTTACAACTCTCTACACAACTTTTTTCTAACTCACACTGTTACAACCATCACCAATCGATATATCCTGACTGGCCCATTTGGATTGTTTTCCTACATAGGACCAACATCCGCTACCTCGGTAAAAGCGAAGACGATGCATTCCGTTTGGGTTTTCCTAAAACAATGTATATTACAAGCTATAAAATATCTATAAATTAATATGATATAAATATTCAATATTTCTTGAATACATCAATTATGAGGACTCAATAAGTGTTTTAGAAATATTGAACAACTTACTTGGAAATTTAGACATGTGTTTTGGTTCCAGAAGCGCACCCCTCGTCGGATAAGACTTACGGCGTCATTAGCTGAAATATGAAACATGATAAATGTTCTTGAGTTAGTAAGTCTACCATTTAGCTATATCTGAAAGTTTAACTTTAAGCATTCAAGGGAAAATAATTACAAAGCGATTTGTCAAGTGTGTAGTTAATCGGAATGTGCGGGGACCAGAATGCGGCGGGATTCGTTTGACAAGATCGTTTAGCTCTTGATTTCTCATCACCGGAGTCAGCTAAACAGAATAACCTTATATTTAAACATACGTATTAGTATTTATCTTGGCAAACCTTCATTTTGTCCGTCTAGAATAGCTTTTGCTTGTTCCGGAGAAAGAGCCATGTCTGACTCAAACATCCATTCATTTATTTCTTTGTTTATTTCAGTTATATCTGGCGAGGAGTAGTTATTTTTTGGGCCAAGATCTATTTTTGGAGGAAGGATCTAAAATTAATTAAAGATTTCTCCATAATACTAAAAAAATGAGTTACACAGTTAGTTTTGCTCAAATATATGATGTCAAAGTGTTTAATTGTTTTTTTTAAAATGACATATTCATGCTTACTGTCCGGCCATATCCCATTCCACCTTTTCTAGATGGTTGGTTTATTGTGTTAAGAGCCTCCAATATGCTTTTGACGGCTTTCCTATTATCAAAGTTATCCTCGCTTCCCCGATAAATGAGCTTTTCCTTGATCTATGGTAGCAGAAATTAAGATTTTCTTTCGAATTCTCACATAAACTTATCGAAATTTTGGATATAAGTTATAAAATCATATATATATATTCGTTGAATTATTAGCGCTATGAGAAGGGAACGAAGACAAAATAAACCTACAGCCTCATCTTCATTTCCACTTTTGACAACGAATACTGTAGAAAATGTTACGGTAAGATAGATTAAGAACGACATATTAGAATTGTTATATAACTGTAAACGTACTAGTTTTATAGTGATTTATAGGAGTGTATATTTACAATATAACTTATTGTTGTCCTTTTTAATAATTTTAAATTCAATGGCATTGACCAAAATATAGAGGAACACTTTGAATGTGCTTTAAAAATTGGCTTTGTTACAATAATTCTGCTGATATCCAATATTTCAGCTATTAATGGAGCAAATCAAAGATTAAAAGCAGTGTTAATAAAGTTTTCCACGAGCATGTTTGATTTAACTATTTTAATGGTACTTTTATTTTGATATTAAAGATATAATGCTATTTAATATAAGTAATAGTAATCTTCTCATTGAAGATGCACATATAGTGGAAATTATGTCAACATATAGAAGTCGTTGAATTGCGACGATTTCCAGGAACATATAGTACGATGCTGCAATAAATAACCTCATACCCAAATTTGAGTGACAAAGAAAGCAAATATTGGAAATAATGCTTTCTAATATGGAAATATGCTTGTAATTATAATGCACATATTAATATTAACCTACTTCGCATTAATTTCTTTTAAGATATAGAATAAAGCGGTAAGCAAGGCTGTGCCGATTATGTCTCCTGTTGAAGTCAAAATAGGAATGGCATGCAAGTCTGGGTCGATCTGCAGCCGCCATAGTGTGTAGACAACAAATTGACAAAGAAATAGCAAGAATGATATCTGTATAAGGAATTCGTTTCTGAATAAGTCTTTATGAATTGTTATGATTTTCTTTCTGAACAAAAAAGTGAGTTTGACATGTTGGTAGAAATAAGACATTGTAGATGTACCTGAATAAATGCTGCTAAGATATATCCGGAGATGAACCAGCCATTCAAATGAAGTGGAGTTCCCAAAATATGGGAGATGCCGTGAGAAATGAATACAAAGATTACTTGGTAAGGCATTGCTGTGAACAGAAGAAGTCGAGCAGCGGAACTTTCGCCATCTGATGCGCATAAGAAAAATGGGATATACATTGATGGACATATAAATAAGGCACCTTCGTTTGCCCATGCTCAATGACGTAGTTCGTGAAATACGTCATTAAGCCTGAGCGAGTGGAGTTGCCTAATTTATATGTCCACCAGTGTATATATACAGTATCCTTCAAAATGATAGCTCACTTTGTTTCTTCGTTTTTTCCGTTCTCAGTCGTCGGATTGATACCATTTTTTCTGAGGTGCAATAGCCTTGAAAATCCCCAATTTAAGTTTCATCGTTTTTTATAAAAAAATTGCGACTATTATGCAAATTTTTCTCAAAATCACACATTCTTCGGTCTTTCGAAACGATATTACAGTTAACGTATTTTGGCGTGATTTAACGAAAAATGCACAAATTCACTAGTCCCAAAGCATTATAGCAATGGGTCGTGCTCCAAAGCTGAATCAACACGAAAGAGATCAAATCAAAGCACTGTCAACTGTCGGTTAGACGGTGAAGCAGATTGTCGCTGTTGTCAAGTGCTCCAGAAAGGCTGTTACGGATTTCCTGCGTCTTCAGAAAGAATATGCACAAAGAAGAGTAGTGGAAAACCTGACAAATTTAATAACCGTGAAAAGAGCAATTTTTCGGACAGCATCGAATGGCACGAAAAAGGTCAATGAAATCCGTAGGACTTGTTCCATTGATGCTTCAGAATCTACGGTGTGGAGAAAGCTGAACAAGTGTCCGAATGTTGCCCGATCACGCATAAAGAAATGTCCACAACTGACACAAGGGCAGGAGGACGAAAGACTTTGCTGGGCCAGAATATTCATGAGATGCGACTGGGAAAATGTTCCACCTTCACGAGCCTTCCAAAATATAACTATAAATTAATTAGTTCGAATTTAGGTGATCTTCAGCGATGAGAAAGTTCAACCTAGACGGTCATGATGCTTGTCACTCCTGTTGAAGAGATTTACGCAAGGGACCTCGACACTTTTAATCCCCGAAATTTCGCTAGAGGAAGTGCTATGGTTTGGCGCACGTTCAGCGCTATGAAACTAGTTGACTTGGCGTTTGTGTCGACGAAGAAGAACAACACGGACTACCAGGATATCTGTGGACATCGTCTTGTTCCGTATTTCCCAGTTTATGCAGGCGTTAATTTCATTTTCCAACGAAACAATCTCATCATTTACGCCAGTCGAAGCACCAAGACTCGACTAAAGAACAACAAAGTGGACACTATGAACTGGTCCTCGCACTCTCCGGACCTAAATCTAATGGAGAATCTTTGGGCAGTTCTCGTCTACCGGATTTATGCCGATAATCGTCAGTTTGAGACCACTAAGGATCTTCAATCTGTCATTATCAAGGAATGGAGTGAAGTAGACAGTCGTGTCTTTAGAAACCTAGTTAACAGTGTGCCTGAACGGATTTTCCAGGTTACTAACAGAAGTAATACTGACAATTAGTTAGTTGTATACAGTGGTTGTTAATTTTTTTTTGTCGTTAAGATATATTTTTTTAAAGTAGGCGATTATTTTGAAAAGATGAATAATGAGTGACTTTGAGAAAAATTTGCATAAAAGTCACAATTTTTTATGAAAAACGATGAAACTTAAACTGGGGATTTCCAAGCTATTACGCCTCAGCTTAGAAAACATTTGGATCAATCTGACAACAGAAAACAGATAAAAGCAAAAAAAAGTATGCTATCATTTTGAACCACACTGTATATAGTTAAAAATACTCATGTCCGTTGTTACATGAATCTACTTATTTTACTTATCATAAATACATGAATACTTATTAGATAATCAGAGATCATTAAATGATTTTTACTAATCATTAATTAATTTGCTAACAAAAAGAAGCCTATTTAAAATATACAAAGAATCCCAAATAAGAAAATTAATGTCCCTGATAAATCATAATGAAAGAAGACTATTAAAACACACCTCTGCTTTTGTAATATTTAAAAGGATTCCATCTTTTGGTTGAATTTTGATTATTTATTTTATTGAGGTGAAGATGAGTAGAGATACGAGATGACTGAAGGGCGGTACGATTACCAGCTACCTGCAAATTATTCTTCATAGGTAAAGCTATGACTGCTTTAAATTATTGGCTGATAATTGCTACTATTATAGCATAAATACTAATTTAAATACCAAATGAAGATAGATAATTACACCAGTGATGAGTGGCTGATATGCAGTGATTTCGGGAAAACGGATTACTGCCCAAGATTGGATAAATCCTGCACCACTGAACATTGAGAATTTTCAGTATAAACTACTTATATTAAGGTATGATGGCATACTATAAATAGTAAATCTCAATAAAAAAATTTTAAATATTGCTGGAAAAACAATATTTATGTGCTTTCTTGTCAGCTAACTAACGAAAGCTATAAAAGCTACCTGGATAATACCGCTGCCAGTAGTAGAGTTGGCCACTGCTGATGAGCCGCCTTCCAAGCTCCTTCATCTCCACCTACAGGTAAATGAAGGAAAACGTACTGAATTTATTCATTTCTGTTAACTTTTTGCTTAATTATTTAGTAAATTATGTAAAATATTCTACTAGTAAAATATTTGGAACTAGATATTTCATACTAATTATCTCAGTTGGCAGCACAATTACTTCGAATTACAAAAAACGTCTTCATCTTTAATTAATAATGCACACGAATATAAAAATATCACTTACTAGCAACTTTTAACCAGATTGGAATTAGTAAACAAAAAACTATGATAACTCCAATAGGAATTAAAAGGCTGGGTCGAGTTATAGGGTAATAAATAACTCCGAAACCTAGCTGTGATGAAAAGAATATTTTTTTTTAATCTGTACATATATCAGTTTCGTATCTTGTTTGAATAGTTGTTTACTACTTTATTTTCCCCTAAATAACTAAAATACCTATAAAGACAAGTGAAACATTAGAGAAAATAGCTTAGTTTAGTATCTACTGTATGATATTTAAATAATAATAAACGTTCATGTTTAATTTGTTAATATTAATCAACCATTGAACCAATTGTCAAGAGGTCGCCAATACTGGCTGCGAGTGGTGTGGCCACATTGTCTGGGTTGATGCCAGCTGTGCGAGAAATCATAACTAAGCTCACCATTGCTGGAAAAGTTTATTTCTTTAAGTTATCACAGTTTCTAATTTTCCATTATTTCTAATTATTATCAACATTAAATATTAATAATTTTTAAACGCTTATAGCATTGCTAAACAGTACTAAAAGTCATTCATATTGAAATATCTTTTAAATGCTTTTTCTAGCATTTTTATAATCTATTAAGGCTACTTTAATATGTCGTATCAACATAAAAGACAACTGTTAACTCTATCATACTGTCAAATGTTACAACCCAAAGTATACAATGCCTTTAAAGAGGTGGAAGAAGAGATAACAAATTATATCAATGCATACCTAAAATCAATGTCATCTACTAACCAATGGCCATGATAGCGCAAGCTGAACTCATAGCCATGAGGGCGTTGGATCCGAGGAATAGAAAATTTGTAGCCAAGGGTTCTATATCCGAAATTGTATTAAGCAGGCTAAAGAGAAACGTTAAAACTGTGGCAAAGCTCGAGATGAGAATGGCTTGAGCCTAAATAGAATTACTAGATTAGATTTTCCCTATAATCTACCTTTCTAAATAATTCTCAAATCGTTATTTTATATGAGAATCATTGAACACCAAAAGTCATGATGCCTACATTGATTTAAATTTGTATGTTTCTTTATATATGAATTAAATATTGTAATTAAGATAGTTTAGTGGTTTAATATTTGTTATGTACAATCTTTGAAATAATGTGTATTTTCGAACTATTCTTGACTAGTACCTGAATAAGTGCCATGTTTCTCAGCACATATGTAACCCGACCATTCACACTATCTAATTGCCCTTGATGTGCCTGGAAAACACTTACTCATTAATATAAAATGTCACATTCTAGACGGTCGCTGTTCATAGTGTTCATGTACTCTTTATTTATGCTGTTTAAAAAAGAACGCTTTATATAGGTACCATTGTACTAAGTCGAGATGTGAATGTCATGTCTAGATTTCCCTTCATTCCCTGTAGAGGTGGACTGAGTGCGATAAACTGAGGAACCTATAATTTTTTCCTGAAATTCTATACAAAGTTTCTAACATTATAAAATATCAACAAAGACAATATAAAAATAAGTCATTAAAATCCTAAGTATGAAAATGAATGCATTTTATACAGTGATGAATTTTACCGCACAAATAATAGGGAACTTCTGAACATGGTTAAGTAGAAGTCCAGCACCGATGGACCCAAGACCAGCTATCAAAAATGGAATAAAACTCTAAAATACTATCTTTTAATTTATTACTCTTTCGTTTACATGCCATTCTAAAATATTTTTTTCCAGAGTCGGTTTTGTTTATCACTATTTAGACAGCAACATGCAAATATAGTGTCTAAAGTTGCAAAAAGTTTCACTATATCTTTTAAAACATCTTGTTCTACATATTTTTGACATGAGGCTCATATTTCAGTTAAAAGTAGGTATTGTAACATTTAATTGTATATATTATATAATGGAATAATTAGCCGTAGATATACATTACATAGGGAAATATAATATAAAACTCTATAAATATTCTCCGCGTTATATTACATAATATAGCTAAAAATAAGATTCATTATATGCTTATTATTATCAAAATTACTATTATTTAATAAACATGGGGAATGCACCTGACAACAAACATCCCTAGTCCTTTCCGCAGCATTACCCTCATGGATTATAGACACCCAGTTGTCTAACGACACTGGTGTATATTCCTTAAGAGTAGCGTTTTTATTCTTCGAATACATCCGTTAGCTTTGATAGCTACATTTGTTCCTATCATTCACTTGTCATCATCATTCGTTTCAAATATTTCCTATTTGCTTATATTTCATGATTATTATAAGCCTAAGCGTTAAGAGGAGTATTTTGTAAAAAGGAATCACTAGCATTAAGTATATTTGCGACCAACCGTTTGTTCAGTGTTTTCTGCAGTAGAAATCGTTGCCAGATCCATTTTCTCTAGGGAGATCTGGCTAACCAAGTATTCTTCTGATGAATCCGTTTTCTTCTTCTCGGAGTTTTTTTCCAAGACATCAGAATTTAATCGAAGTTTGTTTTGTTGAATTAGTGAGTCCATATTAATGTTAGCCTTGAATTTAGAACTTTTATATTTACTTGAATAGTAATGATTCAAAAATTCTAGTCTGAAAAGATAACCTTTTAAAAAATTGTTATATTATTCTAGGCTTCTATTCCACAGTGTCGATATTTTAAGAGACTGCGGACATTCCCGAATATCACACCAATATAGTGTTACATTCCCTATATTTATATCTCTAACTTCGGGCTTTTGTCATATTTAATAGCAAACCTAGATATAGATAACAATATAATTTGTAAATTTGCACCTATGAGTTGATACGAAGAATGAGTCAAACAGAAGATACAAAAGATGTAGTTATAAAATATTAGTTGCCTTTAGATAATTTCTGATCAAGAGGATGGTCCAGAATTATATATTTCAGAAAAATAAAAGGTTAGATTGTGTGGAGCAACTCACCTATTCAAACCAGTACCATCTTAACAATGAGGCTGCAAGACTCCGCTTACTCAAGCAATTTCTATTCGTGTGTTAAACTGAATATTTAAGACGGATAATTCAGTTAATTGAAATAAGGTGTTTCCTGTTTTAATCAACGAATCTATTCTGTTGGTTAAGGAAAGAAATAAAAAGTAAAGGATAGATAAAGTCGATATGTGCTAGATCGGAAACTAAGTACTGATTCAAAATCCCTGTTCAGGTTTGAAAAATTTCTGTTCTAAAACTTGAATGAAAGTTGATTTCTCTGTTGAAACTCATAACGATGCTACTCTACTTTGTATAGTGATTCTGTTTAGAATATTGTTAAGTGTTCTAATTCAACAATTTTGCTTCAATTAAATGCTGTAGTTGAATAATTATTTAATAGTAAGTTAATTTTAGATCAATACTTTGTAGACCTCTATTTTGTTATCAAGATAATTCATAGGATAGAAAATAAATATGTATTTAAACTATATAGCTAATAAAATGTTTTAATAAACCTCTTCCTGATTTAAGAATTGAATTACGAAAGCAGCGGGATACTCCTGTCCGGCGGATTTCAAATCAATGGATTCCTTTGACTGTCACTCGTCTGAGAAAATACGAAACGACATCCCGTATTCAAATTAGGACAACCAGTATAAAAGAGTGGAAAGTTTCATAGAGCACAATAGCTTTTGAGTGAAAACTGAATGTCTTCTTCAATGTGTTTAGACTGATTATTTAAAGGAATTAAATTAATAATTTTTTATATTAGTTGCTACTAAAGTATATTCCAGTATAATAATGAGAGCTGAGGTACTTACATCCTCATTGCTCTTTTTTCTTCTTGCAACTATGATTACTATTCATGTAATTCTACTTCAAATTAAAACTGATATCAATATGACATGGACTGAATTCGACGCGAGTGTTGATGAAGTAAAAGTAATGCTATTTTATTCCTTCAACTACAAGTTTCATAAAAATATAATTAAAATTGCAGTCCTTTATTTTAAAATAATGGGAGAGAAGTTTAACAAATTTTACAACGTTTATAATCTAGGAATATTGAGCCATTTAATATAAAATAGATATTACGTCCATAAAGTGCATTTTTAGAGACTATCTATTTCCATTTCGGATGAAATAGAATTACTATCACAATTGGCATTACAAAGAAGACGTCGTCAAACTTATTACGAACGAGTTACAGAAGCATACCGACATCCATCCTTAGCTGTTGAGACACTGTCTAGGAGCAATGCAGAATGTAGTGAGTTGTGCTTTTTTTATTTCTTACTCCTTTAAGCCTATCATAATATCTAAGCTTAATGTCATTATAGTGGCACTTAGTTTACAATTCATAAAAAAGCAAGTACAAACAAAATATTATTCTTACATATTTTGCTTGAAAAGTTCATTGTAGATTGTAAAACCGAGAACACTTGTCCCGTTGGTCCACCCGGACCCAAAGGAGAGCCAGGCATAAGGGGCGAACAGGGCGAGGATGGAAAAAACGGAGAACCCGTACATGGTTTTAAGCTCATTTCCATACTTTAATTCAGTTTCTCAGTAAATTTTTCCATTCACTTTAAAAGTCACTGTAATTCTATTATTAATAAATCCTTTCTAGGGTATCGATAGTCTTGATGTTCAACAAGTGCACCATGACATGGGTTGTCAATTCTGTCCAACCGGTGAAATGGGACCACCCGGAATACCTGGAACACCAGGTAGATGTCTTTCTTTCTATAATATTTTTTCTATTCTCTTTAGATGAAAATCTCGATTAGGCTTAGCGTTGTTCTTATATTCTGTAAATATTATAAGGAGGCGTTTTAGTCGGACAAATTCGATTTCACTTTAACAAGTTGACTTTTCTGGGCACGACCTCGTAATACTTTTTCTGCTCATTAATGGTAATACAACTAATTAATTTCGGTCATACGACCAAGACCTTTCGCCAGTAAAAAAAAAAACTAAAACGCAAAAAAAATTTTAAATTTTAAAATATATTGTTTCCTTCTAATTCTTGGTCTTCCCGTTGTAAAAGTAAGCATTCAATGAACTGTGAAAGTAATTTATAATATAATGTATTATTACATATTTTGATATATTGAATTAACATGTACAGGAAATATAGGGGGTTTGTGATATTGTGGAAGTTAAGAGAGACATTAATTTAAGCTTCATTACCCTCAGACTCTCCTGAAAATTCGAGTGCTCTATCAATTTTATAAATATTTAAAATGCTGTACATTTATTCGAGAATAATAATGTGCTTTCACCAATAATATCAAGGACCTCGTGGACCACGTGGACAGAATGGAGCATCAGGAAATCCCGGACGGAATGGAATGCCTGGACGTAATGGAGACATGGGGCCAAGTGGACCACCTGGTAAAAATGATTATTATATAATCCATATAGCTATATTTTTAGTAATTAATATTTTTTAGAAGGATTGTTGAAATAATAGCTAAAATGTATTAACCTTTATTTATAAGCAGGTCCTATTGGAGCAGCAGGTCCTGTAGGTCGTAGGGGAATGAATGGACAATTAGAAAGAGGAACACCTGGACGGAAAGGTCCTCAGGGTGCTGTAGGAGAACCAGGGGAAGTAGGAGATAAAGGAACTCCAGGACTACCGGGCCTTACTGGAGAACGGTTAGATAAATCATTTTAAAACTTAACTGGGAAATGATCTACTTCCATAATATGACACTATCACATGCATAAAAGAGTAAATATCACTATATATATATATATATGGTATATGAGAATACAGATATTATGCTTTGTATTTGAAAACAACTAATTGTTTCAAATTTAAGAAAACATCCTACTCAAGTTTCCATTTAGTCTATAACTCGAAATTTGACGATGTAAATTACTCATTATAGAGGACCAGTAGGAGATATTGGAAAACGCGGTCGGCAAGGCGCGGCAGGGATTCAAGGAGATACTGGGTTACGCGGACAACCGGGTGTTGATGGATTGGTGAGGCTTAGAGTTTGTAGGGTCAACTACAAAGTCCCTGTTATTCATTTTTTCTATAATATAGTCAATTATATTCGTTATCGATAGAATTGCTCGTTTACTTCACTCTTTACAAAACTACTTAGTTACTAAATTCTAACCACTTGTCTTCCAGTACTGCGCTTGTCCTCGTCGATCGAACCACACTGATGGAAATAATCTACAGATGTACCCAACGTATTCTTGAAAATAATATATAGGGACAAACGTAAATTCCTTTGAGACAAGATTCTCTAAACAATTAGCAATCAAAGCTTAGGAACATTTCCGACGAAAGTCAGATGTCCATTGTTTTTTATAGCTGAAGCACACATTATATTAGTATGAGGTATTTATGTTTAAACATTGCAATACATGATAAGATTAGACTTCAAAAAATACTACGATTAACCAGCACTACGTCTAAAATCATTCCTACATCCCACTATTTAGTCGTATTATTAATATTTATGAATTATTTATTGTCTTTTCCATCTAGCTACTTTAATTTTTATAAAATTCAATTGAAATATCTGCAAATATTTATTTCAGGTCAACAAATAAATATATTTTGAATATTGAGACACGTTGTGGACTTTGATTACCGCAAAAGTATTCAGATCATACCAAAATTTAAATCAATTGAAGTTGCGAACTAAAAATAAATTCTGGATACTTTACATATATTATATACAGAGGTCATCAAATATCCTTTGAAAATCACATTCAAATGATGAAACGATCGATTAGATGCATTTCATCGGAAGTCATAATATCATGACAGAAATAGCACATACATGTTTTTAAGGAAACATTTACATAGTAATAATTATTTTCCTAATAGACAGTGAAATAAAACAGAGAATACATATTATTTCAAAAATGAGTAAAGACGCAATTTAACTCAAATAGAAGAGTACAGCAACGGGTATGGTGACTAGAGTAAGGAAAAAGGACATGAACAGTAAATCAAGACGTTCTGAAATACGAATATATCCATTTGTTTCGCGGCGTCGACGAATCGTCGTTGGATCATCTATATCGAAATAATCTAGTTCGCCCTGAATGAGATGAAAAAATCGTTCTAGAATAGTATGACTACGGTAAGTATATGCAACAATGAATTTAAAAAAAATTAAAGGTATTGGCCAACTACTCAAGTGTTATTTTTAAACTGACACAAACAGTTTGGAATATTTTTTATATTTTTTCGAAATCCCTTTAATTCTGCCTGTCTTCGGCAAGCGGTTGGCCGTTCAGGGCACGTTTCAAGAAAATTTATGGCTACTGAAAGGGTGGCAGTTGGCAGGCGAAGGAAGAGGGAAGCGGTAGTCATCAGCAAAGAAATCCAAGTGACTTATGGATGTGTTCTATCAAATGGATTTGAAAGGATATGATGATATTAGCAGAATTACTGGGAGTACTATTCTCCGACAAAATATTATTGAAGAAAGCAATTTAAAAACATCTGAATAATTTCCAACTTTCTAAGTCTTAGTCTCAACATTGAATCTTCTTCTTTACATATTTATATATCTTCTGCTAATTTTTTGTAATATATGCTCTATTAATATAAGGAAATAAGAGGTACCAACTACTTTCTTTCTTTTCCACTAGGTCGTTTAGCATAAATCTTTAGTTAATTAAAATTATATTCTACAAACGTTTACTTAACTATTTTACTTTTATTAATCTACTAATCATACTTATTGTCTATTTAGATAACATAAACATTGTTTTTCGAAATAAAAGCTATTTAGTTGCTCTCCACTTATTTTATCTCCTCTAAAAACATAACAATACATGTCTTAAGGTCCATGATAATTTTAGGACTCTAGTCTTTTAGTCTTAGAAAATTCCGGGACATACTACGATTTATAAAATTAGTCCATTCTACTTCTGTAAATTACAAAACCTACCTGTATATTTTCACATGTATTCACTAATTTTCGTACATATCCTTCTAAAGCGGATACTCTGTTATTTAATGGAACTGTCTCTCCATTCTTAAAATCTCCATTGGTCTTTGTTCCTTTTAACATATATGAATGAATAGAGGATTTAGGATTAACAGTGCAAAGAGCCTCCTGAAATAATATATTGTAAATTATTTAAATAATTTGCTTCAAATCCCGTTATTCATAAACTACTAAAGTTTTATGAAAAAGCTGGAAAGAGATGAGAATGCAAATTTAAAGATTTATCTACACAGTCTTATAGTAATTTTTAGAGAATGAATATTGGTATTGATCCTTACTGGAGTTCTTATGCTTGTTTCTCAGTTAATTTAAATAACTTTAATACTATATTTTAGTAATAAAGCATTTAAAGAATCCGAATTTGCGTAAGGAGCATAACGGATCGTCTTTTATATAACTAATTAGTAGATACTATCAAACGCAGGACCTTGAACTAGCACAACTGCAAATATTGTTTCAGCCTCATTAAGTAAAGTTCTCTCAAAATATCGTTGAAATCTAATAACACTCATAGTTCCAACCTCTCACTAGAATCTTTTACTCATATGACACCACTTTTCGCTGATAAAGTTTTATGGCAGAATTTCTTCAATACCGGATGTTCCAATCCGATAAAATTGAGTTATGGATTTAGCTTTAATCAATTGGGGAAACTCTTCATTATTTCAGTTCTATTTCCGAAGATGCTAGTATTGATGATGTTGTGGATTTAGTTAATGGTAATGTTTTTTTATAAATTAATAAGGTTTTCTTGCTTAACTGGTTAAAATATACATAGTTGAAGAACAGTAACTCTCTAATTTGATTTTTACGATATATTTGATAAAGTTATATTTAAGGAAGAGCTTTACAATCTTTCAATTATTAATTAAATTATGTTCATATTTAAAATGTCTACTTTCTGCCAATTTCTAGAAATTTAGAACCTAACAATGTTTCACATTTCGAACAGTAAAATTTGCACATACTATTATCCTTCGTAAATTGTTATTAAAAACAATATAATTATTTTATAGTAGAATTATATTGAACTTACTTTCTTTTGCAGTGGTCTTAGACAAAAAATTCGCATGACCCATCGATTAGGCTCATCGCCAAAACGACCCATTCTGTGGACTCTCATAACTATTCCTGTAGTCATTGCTGCTATGGATACCGTAACCATATTAAACAAGAAGTAGGCCACTGTAATATATCATATTTCTTACTTTTGTGTTGTACTGAACATCATTACACCCTATCAACCTCCGCAGTTTTGCTTCTTAATTTACCTTACTTTTTCATTTCCCTGCTTTTTCCGGTCTTTACGACCATTAATCTTGAAATTTTATTGATTTCTCGCAACAAAGCTGATCCGTGAACTCTGAGTAAGAGATAAAAATATATACCCAGAGTTACACAACCGTCAATGACTAGGATTCATTATGTGCGAAGTATGTCACTCCCATAAACTTGAAAAATGGTGAAGAAGTGGTACACAAATGAATAGTTCCCAAAGATCGATTTTATACCGACTAAATTTTATGAAACATTATCTATAGCTTTCTTATTTAAATCCTTTTTTAAATGATAGCTTTCATCTAATAAAGACTAGTTAAAACTAAATAAATTGCGTTAGTGAAAGTTTAGTATAAATATGTAACAATTCTTCTTAAAAAACCAGTAATAATTGGAACGACATACTAAAGTTGAGAGATGGTCAGTAATGGGAAAGAGGTAATATCTACCTCTGGGTCTATTAAATTGTGTTGTCTACACCCTCACTATGATCGTCCAGCATAATTGATGGTATTTCATCAATCTAGCGGCAGGTATCTTTCGTCTTTTCATCAAAAGAAGCAGCTCAGTAAAGAAATCAAAAGAGCATATTCCTTGCACTCGGTCATTAATCTATCTTACACCAAATCAGCAAAAGATGCAACTGAAAACTTAATCATCAAAAATCAAAATCGAAAAGTAGCTATTCACATTTAGCTGAATTTCTTCAGTGTTTTTACTTTTATTTATAATGAAGCCTATCGATAGCATGTAATTTAGCACAACTAACACCATGATATGGTAATATATATCTTATCTAATAGAATTTGGAGGGGAAATAGGGAATTGTGAAATAAAAGGGAAGTTAGAACGAAACACACCAAGCAACGGCACATGTGTGGAAGAATGAGGCACCTTCTCACTGACAACCAATGAGAGGACAGCCATTGTGAGAATTGCCGTGACACCAAGAGTGAAACGTTCCTGATCAAAGAATATTTAGGAATATTGTTTTCTTAATGATTAATGTTATAAAATGAATAATAAATAATTAAGCAATTTATGATTTTAGCTTAATAATAAGTAGCACTTATACATAATAATTATACTATATATGTAGGTGTGATGTTGTCATTTTAATGAACAATCCAGCATATGTTGCTCGTTGTTTGCAGTTTTTGTTTAAATTGTACGTTTTATTAACTGTTTGTTAGAAATATATGGATGCGAAAGTCCCGTTAAGCATTCTTTTTCTGTATATGATTTTATAATAACTATTTTACTATAATACCTACTTCTCTTTCTCCTGTAGTAGAGAATCTGGCAAACAGTCCGACCACAGATATGGCGCACATTACATAACTGGGGAAAGTAAGTGTAACCATGTAAAATAGAGGACGACGTTTCACTGAGACGTCATATCGTAACTCAGAAACCTGAAATTATCACTTTAATTATTTTTATTGAAATTAAGTATATAACTTGTATTTCTTTTTATAATTTTGACCCACGTTAATTCCTTCATGAACGTATTCTGCTTCCACCACTGACACCTTAAGCAGCCGCCACTCCTCGTTGTCCGTGTAATGTTCCAAAGAGTGCTCTGTGTGGGCATGTAGACGAATTTTGTCCTTACCATACGCCCAGCTTGCGATCTGAGATCTATTTAAGAGTAAAGTATTTACGAATTTATTTGATACATATTTTTTGTATTTTTCGAAATATGGTTATGACAGAATATTGAATTTAAATTATAGAGATGCAGTGACTAAAACCACTGAACAAATCGATAATCATAATGTTTAATCTACAAGTACAATAATAAATTCCTATTTTAAATTTAAGAATTTAGGTTTAACCTCTAATGCACATCGTTGATCATCAAGGGGAAAGTGTTTTATGTTGATTTCACAGCTAACTGTATGTACCGCTGGATGACTGGCCTCTACCGTACCATTCTGGTAGATCAGAGCAGGTGCACGAACAGAGGACAATAGGTCTTCATGCTCGAGCCTGGAAGCCTTGACGCTTGAATCGGGCGCTTAGCCCTCTCCGTCATTCAACTAATAATATTAAAAATTTTGTTTATTTTGTCTTGTTAATTTAAGTTATTTGCAATAAATATATAAACGCAATATTATAAGAACTGTGGCAGATGCAAATACTTTATATTCTCAATATAGTTCTAATCTTATCAATCATATTATTTTTACATTCTTAAACCAAGTTAGATAAAATATTATGTATTTAAAACTTCGGTCATTTGTTTGAAGAAAATGTATGGAGATTCATAGATTTCAAAATGTAATTTTTAATGAAACTGAGAATTAAGATGCGGAGTAAAATGCGAGAAATATGATGAATGCATTAGATTCTATCAATTTTTACGAAAACCATATCACGTAGAAAAGCTTATGATGAAATGCACTCTCTTGATCCTAAGATTTCTATCTTTTAATGTGAAACTAGAAGCTTGTTTCTTTTTATGTAACTAAACTATAGGACTAAGGGAGCATTAGATAATTCCGTAGTTTAGAAAGATGTTAGTGTCTCAATCTTAGCATTCTAGTAGTAATTCCCATTATTGCTACGTAAATGATCATTCTCTAGCTGTGAAACACTTCTTGCTTAGGCAGTTACATATTCTGTGTCAAAAAAGTAGAATTATTCTTACGATGAGAGGCACGATATGAATGACCTTCATTTTAAATGAAGGAATCGTCGTAACAAATTTATGCAAGTGATCTTTTTTTAGGAAATAGCGAAGGTTCAAAGTGATTATCTTTGAACCATTTGGCACTTAATGAACGGAATAGACTGTGAACATTTTTTAAATGTTGTTTTCAGAGCTGTTGCAATTTCTGCAAACTTCCGTCGATCGGCGATCAATCCATTACTGAGTCGCAAATGAGGGACAACTGGCAGCGGCCCCTTTCATCTAGTGGACACCACATTAACAAAAAATGCCTTCAACGTGGTTTAAAATTATATTATATTTGACCACTATGGTAACTTGGCAAATATTTTTGCATATACCCATAAGCAAATATATGTATGTAAAATGCCTAGTATTTTTGCACTTTATCCGGAAAATTCTATTATGATGAAACTTAATATATTTCTTGACCAAATAAAAGTCAAAAACTGCATTTCATCAAGGAGTCTTAAGCTCAAAATGTTGCTCATCATCTTTTCAGCTCTGAGAAGTGAATCCTTTTATGGCAATCGTATTAGTCCTATTCTCGAAATGTCTCTTCGATCCAATTAGATAAACGTCCTATTATTTCTGCTAATGTTTCTCTTAGCCAGTGATTTAACTATTTAAAATGAATAAGATTTCTAAGCTAGAAAATAATATAAGAAATAACGTGCTCCTCGAACACTTAATTTAAATTTAATACGTAATCAACTGTTAAAGCTCATATAAATGAAAATTAGTTACTCATAAATGTATAATAACGTACATATTGAATATGATGATATCTGGAACCCATATTTTGTCCATGGGGAGCCAGGTTTTAGTGATTCCTCCAAAGAGCGCTGGATCCCAAGAGAGAGAGGGATCTGTCCATTTCTGCAAAGATATTATGTGATGAGATGGATGGAAGGTAGTAAATACAGCAAATTCTAGCTCTAAGATATAGGGTTCTAATGTTGGATACGATGAAAAAATGTGTATTCCATAGTGTATAATTAAAAAGGTTTAGGTAAATAGTAAAAAAACATGAAAGATATTAAATTAGTGAGTAGTTACTTCATCAACATAGACGAGAACTGTCATAGTCTGCTTTAATTCATCGATGCCTAGAATATGAACTAGTTCCATTTCATAGTGAACATCAAGAAGACCATCAGGTGGAGCATTGAGATTGTGTCGAGAGAGAAGATACTCTGTTAATTTCTTTGATGAACCTGAAATATTAAAATATAGTATTAAGTGAACAAATATATTTAGAATTATTATATAACTTTTTCTATGTATCAATTAGCAGAAATCCCCAGTGGGGAAATTTAGTCTTTTGTCAGGGATCTCTGCGTCCCGTTCAAAACGAATGAGCGGTGGATAAGTAATTGTGGATCTGTTAGATAATTGGCATTGAAGTGGGCTAAAGTCTACAAATTTAGGGATCAACGCAAGTAAAAATCAAAACATCCGTTATCCACACCGACTGTAAACATATTGCTTACAAGTGAAAACACCATTAAAGGAGTTAATTAAGAGAGCTAATTAAAAATCTAATAGTCAGTATTTTTCTTTTCTCTACATCCACATTTTAAAAATTTCACTAACTTAAGTACAAGTGAATATTCGACATTTCTGCTAAATATATTTCAATTAATTTCAGCATTTATTCACTGCAAAATTCCATATGTTAAAGTCTATGATCAGTGACATTATAGAGTAGAAAGGCAATTTCCCACTTTGCATTGTGTTCGAAATTAACAAATAAATTAAGTTACACTGCAATCTAAAGAATAACGAATTTTTGAAAAGGAAGTTCAGGAATTTATCACATATTTCTAATTAACATATACGCAATTATTTTTGAGTAGTTAGTGACTTATAGCTCGTTAGAACGCTATTGAGAAGGTGATTAGATAAACAATAAATGAATAATCTTTAGACAATTTGTTCGAGGTGTGAAAATAAAAGTCATAGATATTTAAGACATGATCTTAGATAGGGCTGGTTCTTAAACTTGGAATTTAGGACTTGTCTATAATGCGATCGACAAGATACAAATGATGAAATGCTATACAACTCACTATGTAAAATAAATCATGAAATTTTTTATTTATACGTGTATATCATAAAAAGATAACAATAGAAGAAGCAATTGTAAGTTTGTTTTGATCAAAATAATTGTTGATATTTAAATACTCACCCGGTACAACAGCACTGCTTTCATGATACCCGTCATTATAATCTACACTTGTTAGCTGAAAGCATAGCTATATAACTATTTATGAGTTAAAAACACCCAAGGAAAATAAGGAACATGGTAATATATGATTTGTACCTGTATAGTAGGAGTAGATTGGCCACCCGAATCCCAAGCAATAGATACAAGAATATTCGCCATTGACAAAATTAGTAGCATCTTTAAGTGAGATCTATAAGTAAGCCTTAAATTATAAAGAGTTAAACAGTAAAAAAATAAACTTTAAGAAACTCATTAACATTAAATAACCAATATAGTCAAAGAAATAATACTGTGTCAAACGTTAAGGAGTATTATAAAGATAGTATGCCTCTAACTCCGATACACAGCGAAAAATGTTTCGATAGTTATCGGATAACTGCTTCTAAATTTAAGTTAACGGAAAGAAATAAAATAAACTACCATAGAACATAATATCTAAGAATAATTTATTGCAAGCATATTCTGGGTACAGTTCGATTGACACTGTGGTTAAGCAAATTGTGTAGAAATTTTGATTGAGGTCCTATCAAAATTTAACACGGAATCCGACAGTTCCATTTAGAAAAAATAGGAATTTTCTTAGAAATTTGCGAGGGCACACTTAATTCAGAAAACTCAATGTTCGCAACTGGTGTTCAAGTCATTAATACAATCGCCTGAAGCCAGGCGCATGCCCCGCCCACCTATTAGGTACTGTAAGATTAATGGGTCTCGCCACGTAGAGTACACTATAATTGCTAACTATCAATCACATTGACAACTTTTGAGTAAGCACTAGTCACCAGATAGTACTAGAGCCGCAAAGCAGTGTAATGTACCCAGGCGAATTATCTACGCACTGATGATCATTAAATAGATAATATCATTCAACATTTTATAGGCTTGTTATAGAATAAACATGTGATTAAAAGCTTTTTCCCAATACATGCATGGATATAAGGGTATTTCATATTGACTAAAGGAACATAAATTAATGGGAAAATACAAGGGCGTTATACTTAAGCTTCCTGTTTATTTTGGTTCATCGAACTTGTAACCTTTGTTAGACATAAACGCATTATATTAAGTAGGAAGCAAATCGTGGATTATATAAGCCTAAAAAGCAAATGCATAGTAGAATTTAACCGTACAGAAGGAAGATAAGAAAAACAACAAGGAGTATTTTAGTAGCAGTAGATAAAATGGGAAGGTTGCCTATATACTTTTATTTTGACATTTCGTAAGCTTACGGTCTTAATACGGCTAAATATTGAAAATAAAAGCATTCATAGCTTCATTCATTAGATACTACTGAATGAGTATTATCCTAATCCTAATATCCAAATATTCATCACTAGTTGTTGTCATCTATACATATATCATGGTTGTCCTTCCGGATCTAGACTTCTTCACATTTAATCATTCATAAATCTATAAGTAGTAACTTACATGCATTTTCAAATACTTAGATGCTATAGTTTTAAATAAAGTTGAATTTATACCGTCTCTTCTGTAGTTCGTCGTGAATTAGAACTACGTACCTGGCAACGTTCCAGGTGATCCATTTTGCGATGCTGCCAGTTTATAAAATGTTACAGCATTAGTCCCATTCAGGTGGATTTATTTGATTTCTTACCAGACGTGCGTTTCACTGTGATATCTTTTGGATCATGTGACGTTTAAAAACTTAATGGGATGAGATTCTGAAAACCAGTAAGTCACACCCACTTAAAAACAAAAAGCATGCTCAAAAACATCCCAGTTCTGCGAAATTCTAGTTAAATAAATAATATATTTTCGCAATGAGTGAAAAACGATAGCATTATAATTCGCAGTGTACCACTTAACCTTAATAATAGCAGTATAGAATTACTGGGCCACTAAAGACCGAAACATTGAAATATAAGTCCAATTCTCAGCTATAATTCTGTACTAATTAAATGAATTCTAATAGAGGCTTTTCTAAATGCTTTTTGTTAATTTTTTATAAATCTAATCTCTACATTATAAACACCATAATTTCCTCAATGGATTATCAAAAAGATAATTAAATCACTAATTTTTTTCCAAAATGAGTGCAAAATAAAAGTACTTCTTAATTTGAATATCATCTTAAAAGGGAAGGGAAGCGTTTATTACACCAGAGAATATAATGATAGTATAATGTAACTGAAACCTTAAAATTTATCTAATGTTGGCTATACATCAGCAGTATCATTTCGGATGCTTTATTTTGTAGAAGTACTTTTTCTCAACTAATCTTGACTGCGATACTTTTGTCAACTGTGCACGTGTCAAAGGAGGCATAGACCCCCGTTCATTCATCACCTCTAAGTGGAGTCTGTACTATCTTCATGATACTTCTAGAAACACAAGTTTGAGCAGGCTAGAAACAAAACTGCAATAGGTTTCGAATGGAAATACTCAACTTCAATATGTCGAACATTTACAGTATTACCACCGAGTTATATTTACAGGTATCCGTCCTCAGCTAGTTAAGGAATGTAGTTGCTTCAAAAAAATATAATGCACACTATCAAATTTAAAAGGCTTCCTATTTAAAATTCACGGGCACTGAAAGTAATTGGCTTTAAATTGGATTTTCATGAACATGAAACCCTACATTCTTGTGTATAGCAATTAATGATTGCGTGACACTTATCAGAGTGGCAAAAATGGTTCAAACATAGTTATTACTAAAATAAGTATTGTACATATAAATTTATCAAATTCTAAACTATCATTCGTGCACATTCCTATTATGCTATATGCACAAAATGAATAATGTCGTTATAGTAGATAAAGTTGAACAAAGTATTACATTTACTACATTTGCAGTGGTTCAAATATCTTTGTCCTAGGCGTTTTTAAAGTGTATTAATCAGCTAAAGTTTTATACTTAAAATTTGCGCACTTAAATATCTAAGCTAAAAATTCTATGCAAAATAAATACCTATTTTTCAACGAGGACTTGAACTATGCTCTAACAATAATCGGCAGACGACTCACTAATAAAATATTAATTTTAACAATTTCCCCATTTCACAAATTTAAAAAATTAAAGATAGAACGGCGCTTATTAGTGATTTTTATAGATTTATTATAGAATAATTATTAATTACTGCATATAAACGAAAGCAACAAATGAACAAATTGCCTCCTCTTTTTAAATGCTTTGTTAAAAATCTGAGCTTGTTATAGGTGTTTTAAATTACATCAGTGCGATATAAGCAGATTTTCGAATTATGCTTTTCCTGACATATCCACTTACAATCAAAATAAAATAAAATAACTATTATTATTTTATGTCCGAATAGTCTGTACAACAGCATAAAAGAATGACTGAGAGAAAGTTTATATTCTTGCATTTTTTAACAGTGAAAATCCGTATACTGTAATGTGTTGATATAGCTGGTCCTTCCGAAGTGAGATTGACGGGAAAGATGGCTGAAAAATGTATGATATTTTAATATAGAACGGAAATAAAATTATAGGAACTTAAACAAGGATAGTATCTTTCATAATATCTTACTATTTTCATTCAAATTTTCTAGAATTATGCTCTTACGGGTTAACTTCAAACAATATTTGTTACTTTTTTTGTGGCGTGGACATAGAAATCAGTATTATTGACTAAAGCGCTTTTTTATTCATCGAAGGTTCTTATATATTAGCCTAGATTCTTAATAAACATTTTGTAAAGGAAATGTAAAGTCTGTGTCGATCTGAAAGTGCACTGTATATCATGTATTAAACTTCCAACTACTATTTAAATAAGATATATTGGAACGAAAACAACTTTTAATAGACAATAATAATAGGATAATTTTTGGTTAGATAGTATCATGTCGTAAACACTTGTTTAAAAAACATCTAAGGGAAATTCAATTGTCTACCTGATTACATGCGTCCTCAAACCCTCTGCATCCGACTAAGAAAGAGGATCCAAACTGATAAATGTTGCCCTTTTTTCCCTGGACTCCCTTTAGTTGGGATCCACAATCAAAAAGAACACAGCTGAAAATACACTGCACATAAAAAATTCACAATTAGAATGTTTTCTGACAAATTTCTCCGAGGTTATCACGACTATTTTTCACCAATTACAAAAAATCAAAAAAATCCTGTTGCTCAAAATCCAAAAGTAGGAGATATCTATTTTCTCTACATTTTCTACAAAGAAGAATAATATATTCCCGTAACATAAATAACGAGGACGGAAATTTTTAAGATAAAAGAAGAAGAAAAAATGAGATTACTCGATACGAAGTCCGATTTTACCAATCGTTCATAGCTTAAAAAGTGATATCAAAAAGCAACCACTAAGGAAGCACAACATAAGCCATATATTGGTTAAAAATCTAACAGTAATTGTAATTTCAATACTAATTAATATCTTTAATTATAGATGTTTCCATAGGTTAGAGCTTTTTAAGTATTGGCTATGTTTAAGCTTCAAAACTAAAATTTCGCCATAGTACTGCCTTACGAACATTGTTATTTGCAAAATTGAGTCAGCTACTGCTAAGCTTATAAATCTTGATTAAAAAATAAGGTTTATCGCTTAATACATTAAAGGAGAAAACAACTTACTTTTGAGTTGTAGTAATATTCATGTCGATTCCTGTTTGAGTGGAATATACTCTGAAAAATAATTAATATTCCCTTCCCTTCACTGCTTTCCTTAGTCAATATTTTATATATAAACAATAATTAGTTAAATAGATATTCTAAAGGTATGAAACGTAAAATATTAATAACCTCAGAATATTCCTGAATTTCTTAGTAGTTTTAGTGAGATTCTGGTCGAAACAGTACAGTTTGTTAAAGGTAGCTTTGTTTTTTTCTGTGATTTTGCAAAACATCCGGCATTTTGAAGGTAACTCTAAGATTTCACCTTAAAGAAATCTTTACAAAAGTTTCGCACTTATTCCTTTAGAAAATATAATCTTCAACAATTTTTAAAACTTCGAAAATAACAAGTATCGGCAGTAAAAAAAAGTACATTTGAATGTTAAATTTGATTGCATAATGTTACCATTGAACTAGATCTTAATAGGAATCAGAATTTCAATATGAGACTGCTAACCGCTTACAATTCCGCTGTCTTCAGTAGGCAGATAGCTTGAAGCACGGATCTGGACTTCATGCTCATCCAGACTTGATCCCTAAATATCCTCTCATTGCCTTCCAGCTTCAATTTTTATAATTGTACTTTTATTTTGTGTACATTAAAGCATATATTACTTTGAACGACACAAAAATCGTATAAAAACTTTAGATGTAAATTTTGCCTTTTAGCAGTTATTCGCCAAATATAAATTATACGGATATGCTAATATATAAATGTTACCTCTCCATTAAGATTGAAGTAAATGTTATTTGATAAATTCATAAGAGTCGATTTATCAGTACTAGCGGAAAACTGGACCAGAAGTTCGTTATGATTTGTAAGAACGCAGGACATTTGGATGATAGCATTACCGGGATAGCCTTCATCACCTATGACATTGTTGTTGAATTCATGTAGAATTATGGAGATCAAAAATGACTATTACCATCGTGAGATCGTACTGTAAATATTATTCCATTACCCTCTTCCATTAAACAGTAATTCCAGACTTTCTGAAATAAATAACTTTATTTTTTTTTATTAATTTTGATCGCATTTATTATAGTTCAAATTACTTGTGTTAACGAAGGTAGCATAACTAATTATTTATTTCAAATAGAACTGTGATAAGTTAGAACTAATATTGCGTGAGAGTACTTTAGGAGCATCATTTGCCTATGTTTATCTTTCTGTGTTTGTCTATAACATTTAATAAATTAGCTTAAAAATCTCGAAAATGCGTTATGATTCATATATAACCTACCTTACTGAGTGGACTTTTCGCTCCCCCGTCACAATGATGTGGAAACTTATTTTGTGCCACAAAATATTCCCTGCTATCAATAGCATATTTTCCGTTTCTGATTCTCCCGGCTACTCGACCAATAGTCGATCCGAGAGATAATGAATCTTGTTCATACTCTAAAAATACTTATATTTCGCGTAAACAAAATTATCGAAATCCATCACTTGATGTTATTTCCCAAACATACGCACATACCTTTAACGTTATTGTATCCCAGCACCACATCTATCATTCTTCCCTCTCTATCTGGGACCAAAATAGAGCGGATAGTTGCACCAAAATTTAGAAGCTCCACCTGCATGCCATTTTCTAAAATTGATTTTATAGGTCATATTAATTATGTCTGTCAGTTTAATGCTTAACAAATTACATTTAGCTTTAACTATATATTGAACCAATTTATACTTATATCATATATTTAGTTGGCTCAGACGATAGTAATATTAACCACCTTTTTCCTTATTAATAGTTTTCAGAATCATTTTCATTTTTTTAATTATTAGATTTTCTATAAAATTTGGGTTATTAGAGGCACTACATTGCGTTTAATTTGAACAATAAAATCAAGATCTTGCAAATTTGCAATAATTCATCCACACTCTTTCAGATGTCTACTGGGGATAAAGTTTCTAGTAATCGAGATGCACTTTCGATTTTTAAGAAGTGTTTTATAGTTTCAGTTTCTCTCTTGAACATTCTACACTTAAATTTGATAACAAAAAAAATTATATTTAAATATTCGATTCAACAACATAAAAACCGAATAATTTTGGAGAAAATTTTGGAAACTACTAGGTTTTCTACCCAAACAGCAATAAACCTTTAATTGCTCTAGCATCCAAATAAGGTTCGTTTTTGCAAAGCACTTCTGCAAAACAAAATTCAAGCGTCGTTTATTTGATTGAACCATCTTAGCTCTTCTTCAAGAAACAATTTCATTATTTTTCAAAAGAGGAGCTTCTGTGGAATATATATAATTTCATTTCTGGTGAGGAATTTTCCATTTTTACTAAATGGTGAGCATGGCTTGAGAAAACAATTATTGATATTGAATAAGAGGCATGACAGCTACGTTAGCAGAAGATGAATCATTTCTACTGTTAAATTCTTCAGCAGTTTGAAATTGTAAGAAAATGAAAAGCGTTTTCCGTGTGAGAATATCAAAGATAATTTGATCTATTACAAGTATTGGAAAGGAGCATTTTCAATCGGAACTGCAGCCAGCAACAACAGACCGTTTGTCAGTCGTATCAGCGTGACCTGTCGTGCATCACGAGTTTCCCCGAATGATTCAAGTGTGATGGAGCGCATAGATCTGCAATTTTACAGATATTAGTAAGATATCTTAAAATATTGATAAAGCAACAATTTGTCATCCCATTTGATAATACTTATTTGTCACATTAGGCAACATCAGTAACTTATCATTTGCATCATTCAAGTGAATGAAATTCTTATTACATAAGATTAATTATATCATAAATCCACAAAACATACACCTACAATTGGAAAATATATAATGGTAGCCATACATGAATTTTGTTCAGTTTGTTATTGCAAATATTTATTTAAGATATCTTCTTCGTTAAAGGGGTGCAACAGTGAAGGAGAAATTCGATCTGACGATAAGTTAATTTAAGGGACTACATAATCAGGAGAAACGATTCCACGCGTATGAACTGCGACATGTACAATTTAACTTAAAGACTTATAATAAGAAAAACTTCTAAGAAGACCGTTAACCTGGAGCTAGAAGCACATATGTACATCTATGTGTACACGTATACGTATATATTTGCGTAAAAATATGAATTCAAAAAAAAAGAATAGTAACGGTTGATAAAAACAATGGTTTATTTGGTGGGAAAGAAGCATAGCCAGCGACTAAGTTAGTATGGTAGATAATATTTAATGTCGTTTAATATACGATGTTGTATAATTGGCATAAGCGTAATGAGGCACATAAATGAGCTCCGCGGGCAAATTCCCCAAGCGCGGGAATATCAAAGGATAACAAGTAGTCAACAAATGTCCATCTATCTACTGACACTAGTCCAATATTGAACATTTTAAGTGAGTCAGATACTGCATGAGATCGGAGATGGATATAGAACGAAATTAATGCAGAGCGTAGGCAGATAAGACAGAACAATCCGCGACACCAGCACATTTTAACACTCGTTCGCACAACTTTTGCAAAAGACGCTGGCCAGTCTTATCCGACTATGTCATAGCAGTTCACAGAAATATCAGCGAGAGGAATTTTTGTGTCTAAAGTCCAGTTCGTCCTCTTTTTGTTTTCTCTACTAATTTATGATAGGAATATAAGAGCATTAACGAGTGTCAGAACGAATACATCTATTATCAACAATATAGCAGTATTGGAAACAATGAGCTTTAAGGTCAATGGTAAATCCAACCATCACGAATGACTCAATTACAAGGCCGATATTCCACATGAGAGCACCATTTAATTCTTCCGAATAACATCGGGAGAAATGAGAGCTGGTGACTAAAATAAAATAGATCTTTCAAAAATAGATAAAAACTGAAGATGTATTTAGCTAAGAGCACATAGATTTTTATCCTGCAAAAATAGCAAATATACATATATATATGTTAATTGTGTCCTTAACTTCAATTTAAATTTAGTCGCTTTCAAAGTCGGTGTTAATTTCAAATAATATATTCATAAAGTTTGGACAAACTTCTAATTTCAGAGTCTTCTATTGCACTTAAACTATTCTTGAAATTAATTATGAATATAAATATGTTCTGGTGTTATGTTGTTAAACAAGAAGTTTATAACGATTAGGCAACAACAAAATGAGTTTATGTTTATGAGGTATATTCATTAGAAGCTTAAATTAATGAGATTTTGTACAATTGAAAATCAAAAGCTTTTGAAGGATTGTTCTACTGATATAAATATTAAGTATATCACTGAGCATATTAAGTTTGTAATAGAATTATATTCACAGTAAGTGCCATTTATTTTTGCAGTTAATGAATCGCTTTATGGAAAGCTATAAATATTAGAGCTGTGCTTAATTATAGCTTCATGAGTGTGTTATTGTCGTTGACATCTTTCCTTTCATCATCTCTCTTATCTTCTTTTTCTCTAAAAGAGAGCTGGCGTCGGAACGAGGACCGAGTATTACGCTTTGATCGTCGTATTGATCTGAAAAATAACTGATAAACCAGTAAAGATGCATTTTTAAATAACTGAAGCCTAATAGAACCAAGAAATATGCAAAACAAAAGTTTAATATCAATTATTAAATACGCATACAAGTTAGAAAAGTTTTCTATAATCACTCCGTTCACCGCACTCTACGTCACCTGTAATGCCTCTCACATGTCTGGTACACGCCAAGGCTCTCTTCATCCATTTCAACCAATTCCGGATCAAATAGCGACCCTTGGTTATATAATTCATGCATTTAAGTAGATTAACAAGCCTTCGGTATCAAAATTGAAACACCTTTTTCTTTATCAGACATCATAACAAATTATCTCAGATACCTAATTAATACACCTATTTAAAGCGGAAAAAATTGCACAATGTACTCTCTTCTGTACCCTTGAGCCTATACAAATATTCTAGTGGGAATCTAGTGTTCTAGATTATTTCTTTATACTTGGAATACTAATCATATGGTGCAAACAACAAAACACAATGAACGTTGCGAATACGCTGAGAGCTTTGTTTTCATTGGGTCAGAGGGAATTGGACCCTCTATATTATTTTGATATTTGGAGTATGCACATTTATGACGATGCATAACGTGTTTAAAACCAAAAAAAAACCCTTGAAAATATTCTGAATTGTATCCCATTGAATACCATAAATTATATTTTCAAAATATTTGGAAGTAATTCAATCAAATGAATAAAATGCTTGTTAGACAAATAATAGTGGTATGCTTGATATTAAAAGAGCTAATTTCGCCGATTACAAGAATCAACTGGCATTTTAAAGGAAATCATTAAATAATGGTAGGTATAACCTAATCTAACCTTTATCTGTTTCATATTTCAACATAAAGTTATGCACTAAAGGTGAAATTTACTCATACTTTTTACTAATTTATTAATTTAATTATTGGTAGCTGTAATAGCATGCGCGGAATAGGAATAAAGCTTCTGGCTCTCGTCTGCAAATTCCTTCAGAGTGGGAGATTTGAAAATCTGAACACGGATTCTAAATAATGACCTAGCGCATATTTACTTTACTAATATTTTAAGGGAAGATATTTGATTTGAAAATAAATGTTTCGCTTTGTCTGAATTTATAGTAAAAAGTATCTGTTTAATTAAGAAGATCTTTTATGATGATTGAAAAAAATCATATCTACCAGAATATAAATTCAGCGTTGATTCCAAATGTGTGCTTAGTTTTTCAAAATGTCAACTTTGAAGAAGGTTACGGAGTCTACTGCTCTCTTTTCACTTTAAACTCGCAATGACACCACTTCATCGTATATCATAAGACTAATTATGTGCTGTTTACTTCAAATAAGTTGCTCTCCACAGGATTTTAATAGGATAATTGAAAAATATTTACAACGTATTGCGTATTTGCTATTGATGCTAAAAAAATCTCACTTTCTGGCGTAGATGGCCTGACGCATAATTCCAGTTCGATTTGCTTCTAGTTTAGCTTCTTCAGCACATTGCTCGAAAAATTCTAAAACCATTCAGTTGGTAATCATTTCATAATCAAAAATCAAGTATAATTTCATGCGTTAATAAAAATTTGTGTTTCAAGTATTAAGAGAATATAATAAAATTCTTCGGCTTTATAAGCTAGGCATTCGTATTCGTTGTTCCATTTCTTTACTATTGATGCCTACTATTTATTATGGAGTTAAATCTTCCCAAATATATGTAAAAACCTCTTGAAAACTTTCGGTAAATTATCAAATTGAATATATGCGAGAATAAAATGAAATATTTATTTTATTAATTTCTCAAATTTGAGCTCTGTGGAAGAGCTAAATGACAGTTCATGAGTTATCATGTATGCCTACTTTATAAATAATAATAAATATGAGACTTAGTGTAACTTCGAAAAATTCAATTCTAGGTACCTCTCAGTTTGTGTACATCTGGCATAATGTGTTCTTGTAATTCAGTCATTTGAGCTCCAGTCATTTTCAAAGCCATCTCTAGATGTTCAAGAGCTCTTTCCGCCGCCTGAAGAGTCTTAATCGTTAAAAAACAAATGCCATGCAGTAAATGAGGCAAATGTTTCCATAAGAAATAGTGGTAAACAACTGAAGCAATGACAATTGAGAGCAGATGAGAGATTTAGAAGTAGGAGAATAGTGGAAGATAATAGTGTTATTGAAAAATCATAGTCACTTACCTGTAACTGCTTTTCGGCTCCTATACGGGCTAACATTTGTTCACGCAATTCTGTTTCAGTCAATTCTTTTTGTTCACTTACTTCCTGCGGAAATAAATGCTTAGAATACTGGATATTAAAATTGTAGTTATTTTTTTTATGACTTTGATATACAAAAGTGAAGGGATTATAAATTTCACACCTTTAGATTTAGTATAAGTTCCTTTGTTTGATTGGTGTAATATTGTCGCTCTTTTTCTAGATCAAGTGTTTTGTGCTCGTTGAGACGGAGCCTATAAAGATATATGGGAAATAATATTTCAGGCTTCTATTTATTCCTTTCAAGATCACTTTACGTATAGAGAAAATTAAGTATTTAAAACATACAGGTTTTCAATCTTCTCCTTTTCTGTCATTATGCAATTTGTCTTCGTCTCAATCTCCATCAATCTATTTTTTAACTGGCATGTTGCAGTGGATAAATTTTGGTTCTCGAGGAGGAACTGTTCCCTTTCCCGTAAAATTGCATGCAGTTGCTCTTGGATCTTTTCCTTCTCGATGTTCAGTGACTAAAACTGTTCGTCTAATCTCGATTTTACTGAATATTGAAGGTTACCGATTACATTTCTCCTTTTATCCCCAAACATGCATGATGTGGTAAAAATACTATTTTATCACTTTAATCTTCAATGATTACCTCCATGTTAGCTTGAAGATACTCCGTTTTTGAGTTGAGTGATAATTTTTCTTGTTCCAAGGTTTTCTTCATTTCGTTCGTGACTTTGAGCTCACTGATAATATTATATGAATAAAATAATCACTAATATTTTGTAGAAATTTACATATTTACGATAATATATATTAGTTCTCTTAATAACTTTATATTATTATATTTAGCAATTTAGATATAAGAATTCTACTACGTAAGTCTTACTTTTTAACATTCTGCAAGTCGTCCTTTAGTTTCTTCGTAGTTTGAATTAGCCTTTTTCGCTCTTCTTCTAATTCTTCTTTTAGTTTTGTTAATTCCTGTATATATTTTTTTCCTGAGATAGAGATACTACTTTTGCTAATTATACGTTTTAAACAATCATAAACAGGAGCTTTTAATTTATATAAATATACTCTTATCTGCAGCCGCTACTTCATTTAATCTCATAGCATTAAGTTATTTAGTTGTAGGGTTCTTTTACTGTCTTTTGCTTTTGTTGCTTACCACGGCTTTGTCTTGCTCTTCCTGCCTAGCTTTTGCTTCTTGTTCCAGTCTCTCCTCATACGTTTTCTTCTCTTCTTTGAGCATCACCCCTCGATTTTCTAACTCACGGATCATACTTTCACCGACAATGGTGTTTTTGTAAGAACTAGAATATGTTCCTTTATAATTACTTAAATAATTACCTTGAAATGTTTATCTAAAAGTATTACTAATTGTCCAATTATAGTTATTTCTAAATACAGTATCTAAATATCCGTTTATCTTAGGATAGATTAATTGATGAGATCGAAATTATAATTTTTATGGCGTGCCTCATAAAAATCATTCAGTAACTTCTTATTTTAACAAGAGCAGTTGTGTATATTTGATTTATTAGGAAACTAAATGTAGGCTATCTCCGTTCACGAAACTAAGGGCTCATTTCGCTCGTTTTAGAACTTATTACGCTGTTGACCAGCCCGCATAAACAGCCGTATGAATTAAAGAAGCCATAACTCTTAATTTGTTATTCCAAAATTTTGTTGAAAATTTACAGTGGTATTTGGCGATTTCTATTAAAAGATATGGTAATGAGTTTTACTGTTGGTGTAAATGTTAAAGTCTTTGTGGTAATTAGAAGTCAGGATCAGTAGATGAATAATATTTTCGACGAAAGCAGAGCTAAGCTAATCAAGAAAGAAGGATAGAGAAAAATGCGCGCACATCTTTGTGGCATTCCGGAGAGCCTTTAACCACAGCTCTTGTATTTTGAAGTCTGGAGCAGCAACAATAATGGCGGATGGGAACTGGGGATGAGCAATTAGCAAGCAGTGCTTCTTCCCCACATCTCCGCCACTGACAATCGAACAACCGATAAGGGGGATAATCCCCTGTAAAAACCACTTTGAGCATTTTCTGATAGTTCATAAACTTCAAATATTTACATATTTCAATAGATGTAGTTCGCTTATTAATTGTTAAAAAGAAATAGAGATGCATCTGTATATAACTCTTATCTATATTCAGCAATGAGGTATAATGTAGAATAGTTGTATTGCAGAATAGAGATAAGAATTATAAGCTTATATAATCTTATTCCTTAATTAATTAATTGTATCCTTTAACATGGATTAACATCATATTTCATATTATTTTTACTAACTTTTGGATGGAGATCAATTCGTCTTGTCTTCTCAAACGTTTTCTTAAATCTGGTACTGTAGTAGATTAAGAAACACTCCTTTAGTATAAAAAACCTGTAAAATTTGTCTGTAACATTAATTAGCGTAATTTAAATGTTTGTTCAAAATTCTATGATTGCAGAAAGCTGATTCTATTTTGCTATAGAACTTTACTCAAATTACGGCAAATGAAATACTATCATCTAGTCTAATCAGCATCACTTTCAAATTTATTTGATGCATTGGCCAATCGAATTCAGTGCTTATTTCTATTTACTGACTTAGAAATTTCATTACTTTTAGTCAAATTCCAACATAACTCTTATCAAACACTTCATAGCACCCTTTGGTATGCATGTATTCGATTTACAGTACCTTTTAGACCACTTAGCGGGTCTGTTCTTCTTCTTGTATTTTTTTAGTAAAGTCCCATTGCATTGAACACCAAGTACCGGGCCAAGATCTTCATATGATGTCTCTTCCGGGGTTAGATCATAGTGATTGTCTTTCTTACGGCCAAGGTTGGAGAACTTAAATAATATAAATATTGTGAATAATTACGAATGATAATGGGATTCAATATTTTTTATTCCTATAATGGTTAGACTGACGAATTGTATGAATACTTATGTGAACAATTTAGGATCCAGAATTGCGCCGTAAATGAAAAAAAACCTGAAACGAGAGACTTCTTAAAATTCCCTTCTTCTCTTTAGGTTCTTTTGGTAGTGCACTAGTAGGTGCTACTTTCTTCTTATCTATCTTTGTAATAGGCGTTGGCTTATCTATCGCCATCTAAAATTGTTAAATTTTATATCAACCTAATTTTATTCTTTTTAAAGTAGCTATACATTTAGAAATACAAGCTAACAATCATAGATTAAATTAATGCATTTTTCTTGTTGTACTCTAAGCCTGAATAAAACTAGTTCATAAAAATTTATTTAGTAAAAATATATGAAAGGCCTAAATATTCCACACATAAACGATGGATGACGACCTGAAAATATATTTAAAAAATTAATTATGTTAACTAAACTGCATACGATATGGAAAAGCTATCCTTTTTTTCATAAATGGTTCTATAAACGTGCATTTTTAGGGAACGTAAGGTAATAATGAGATGATAAGATGGAAATTTCTAGAATATACAATGATAATTACAGAAATTTACGACAAATATGGTAAATGCTTGTAAAAAGAAGACAAGAGAGGCATAGAGAGTGCAGAGAGCCATGAAACATCTGTAATCTTGTGGTGCGCGACTTGATAAGTCCTTGAAATATGCGAGTGACCTAATACGGACGGTCTGTTTATCCGAATATCAAAATCAGCGCGCCGCTGTCTGATTCCAGGATAGAAAGAGAAAGGGATTGAATTTACTGCCAGGGTGGTGTAAAAATTCTGAGCTTTTAAGCTATTATAACAACTCTAGCAGGTCGTCTACCACTTCAAGCAGACATGTTTTCTCGAATAAATAAAACCTGTTCATATAGAAAGTATTTTAAAGGAATCTGTTCATAAAATAGTTTTATTAACTACCCTCTCTAATACAGTAATAGGTCATCCACCTATGAAAAAATTGTGCTTTTATGAGTACGTTGTGCCAATAGTGATGCCTATAAAAAGTCGCTTTATGTTTCCTTTATTATACTGTCATGATCTGTAAGTATAAATACACGTTTTACATTAAGAATTTGATCTCTACGATTGAGAAAAAATGAAGTTAAAATAAACTAAGAAAGAATAGCTGAATGTGATATCTATTCAACAGATCATTCAACATCTATTGAATTGTTCTAAATACGGTATTTATTTTTGAAAGCGTTTTGACACTTTGACAGCTTGGAACGCAAACAAATCGCAAATGATCTCAAAGAAGAATAGCTGATAAATATCTCGACAGATGGGCAGAACGATAACATTAGTGGAATTTAAACATTATGAATGGAACTATTTTTACTTATAAAAAGATATTTTTGAGCCATAAATAGGATTAAATCAATATGGTTATATATCAGTCACTGAACTAAATAATTATAAATAAAATTTTTTAGGTAATTTTATAAGTTGAAATCTTATTCTTGGGCCCCTGCCCATTAGTCAATCATACTACATATTGACAAATTTGAAATAGTAAGTATTTATATGAAGCTTTTCAGAGCAATTCCTTCCGCTCAGTCGATCGTTTTATCCTCATAATTTTATTTGCATGAATTACAATCCAATACAAACGATTCAACTTCAATGGGGCATGAATATTTTCAAATTTAAGAAATGAAGACAATTGTATGCAAGATCCACCTTGTTGGCTCTTCGCGATTTGGTATTTTTCCTAAACTCCAGTCCATTGAATAGTTAATTCCATAGAAAACTATTTACACAGTTTTGTAGTCAACTATGACATTGTTATTTTATACACTTTATTGAGGCCAATCATCCAAGATTAACATTCAACCGACGGAATTAGAAATAAGTTATAGTGGTTACAAAAAAATGTATGTAAAAATGTTTATTGCTAATACTATATTTTAGTTAATATTGGGAATTTTTATTAGTAAAGGAGTGATGTACCAATATCGACCTGGGATCATGCCTCGAAGATGTCTTAATAACGGTGGGTGGAATGGGAGCCAAGAGACGGAATGAGGCAAGCATAGAAGTAGTCAACTGTAACAAATGTTTGTACTTTAGATATACTAGATGAAAAGCTAATAACACAAATAAGTGTATATCTTACCGCAACGAAAATTTTAATATAACATGTTAGAATAATAAATAGATCGCTTCTAGAGCAGTTCAAGGTACCACTCAGTATTTTAGATCGGGAACAGGATAGAGAGAAACCGGAATAGTACTGAAAGAACTGATATTTAAACGAGTCAGCTTAGCACAGATAATGTTGTCTCGCTTTCAACCACATCTGTTCCAAATCTGATACGAACCCTATAGTGTACGTTGACGGTCCACCTAAGTGTTGATATGGTGACGTAATATAGAAGAAGGCAAGTGAATACGATGATGTAACGCCGCCGTGAAAATACTCCGAAGAGTGCCATGAGTGACAGAGCACACAATAGATCATCTAGAAGGAGCTACTTCAGGTACTAGTATTGGGCAATAGTGTTTTATGATCATAATTATCACTTTTTCATTATTAACCATTTATAAAAAAGCGAACCAATTTAATTTTCATTAAAAACTATTTTCCCATTTTCATAAAACGGATTCGGTCTAGTTTTGGAAACAATCACTTTCAATCAAAAAGCCAATAGCCACCAGAAAGATATTTAGAAGATTGTAGCTAATTTGTTGACGGTTAAGAAGATATTTGGAACAACAGGTGACATATATTGAGACGTATTTTCTAAGTCAACTCATCCCGAAGCTAGGCTACCAAATATGGGAGTTTTAAGGAGTTAATCTGACCAGTAGTCAGTTGTTGTTGAGTACGTAGATCAATAGTTGTTTTTAAACCGCCGATGATGTTATTCCATAAGATTGAACAGAACTGCACAGAGCAAATGATAAAAGTTAGTGCAAATTCAAGCGTGTCGATAGCGCTCATTTTCGTCAGTAATCTGCAAGTAGAATATAATTATTCTTCAAAAATTTAAATGGTACAAGTATTTTATTATTAGCATTGACTTGTCATTGCAATTCAGGATTTATTTTCTTTGTCATCGTTTTATACGCTTGTTAATAAATTTCTCATGTGAATTACTTTTGATAATTTGCAGACAATCGAGTGCCTGCAATATTTGCATATACTTGATGTGGTGCCCACAAAAAGTACCTAGTTCTCTGGAATATTAACGGCACTATTTTGTAGTTGTCAATGCAGAGAGGATTGGAATGAGTCGCAACCAACTTTATGAGTACTATTATAAGAAGTAAATATCAAAAGGCTTTTAACTGTATTTGGTTCTGAATTATACTTCAGGACAAAAGTACTCACCAGTTAGTAAGGTGAAGAACAGAATGAATAAACTGTACTCTTATCATCTGGAAACGAAATTCAACCTTTTACACTGGGTAAGTGATAAGCAACTATAAGTTCTACAAACTAATATTTTAAAGAAACCGACGAGAAATAAAATCACTTTAAGTGATACTATAACTTAAACTTTTTTAGAATGTTCATGGATCATAATAAACATATATTCCATGAAAGTTTCCGATAGCAAGTAGTGTGCAAAATCCATACTCTTTAGAAGTGAAGCTCCAAAAAACCCAAATTATGTAAAAGATTCGGTTAAACAAGAAATAACAAGGTACTCTTGAAGCAAGAGCTCAATTCACTAAGGTAATAGGATGCATATTTCAACTATTTTGTCCAGCTCATTTAATATCATAGTAAAAATACCTGAAGATTATTTAATTCGTAACATGGCATCATGTTTTTAAGCACCTCAAGATGTCTCATTTTATCTCACTAATTCCCTATTCGTGTACTCAGTGCTATATTAAAACTTATTCATATATATTTTAACCTATATAATTTTCCATCTCTCGCTAATATCTAAATGAATATGATATTTTCACTTAAAATTTACATTACACTGGACAAGGTGGAAACTGAAAACTTTACAGTAGCTGGCGCTATTTAATATACCATGCAGTGTTAGATGTCCACTTCCCTATTTAGGTATTAACTAGTGAAGACAGACTTCAATTAATGGGAACTAGAGATGACTTTACCTTCCGTGTTCAAACAAGGGTCGCATAAAATCAACCCAGCTTGCTCGTTTCGGATTTCAGTCGGTATCAAAAATCAACAGCGACGTGGTGGCATCAAAGAAATGAACATTTTTGCTTAACCAATAAAGAAGAAAAGGTAGTGCAAAATTATAGTTTCAACTGAGCAATTCTCTATAATTTGCTGGCATATCTGTCTTTCTCTTTGTTACAAAATTTATTCCACGACTTAGCTAGTTCATCCTATTTGCTCACATGCATTCATCTTCTTTATATTTGAATAAATGTAGACCTCATAGGTGATTATTTTTACTATTGTAAAAATACATTTTTCCTCTTAAGCTTGCGATTAACTGTTCTATGCAATGAATAAGAAATTTCCAGCATAAGGAATTCTTATAAATGCAAATATTGTATGCACCTCATAATAATTAAGCACTTTCAATATGCACTTCGTAAAAATTATATATTTTAAATGTCTCGGCCAAGCTGTTATCTAAACACTAGTACCTATCTCAGATCAAGATTATAACATGTGAAACCAGCAAGATCGAAAATTTGTAGTAGTGTCAGTAGTGTTTTTAACAATTGTTTTTATTCCTACTCCGGAATGGCTAGTTACTCCAGTTAAACATGACCATAAATGTAGAGTTTCATGAACAGTGCTTGGTGGCTTTCTCTGATAAAGCCATTATTAGTGAATTATTCATTCTCTTATAACATGGTTTTTATAGGCTATAAGTTACCCATGAATCATTTTTTGTTCAGAAAATATGAAAAAATTTCGTAAGCACTTAAGTGAAATTATTCTATTTTAGAAATAAGTTATAAATGAACTAATAATGTGAATAGCGAGTAAAATGACTTACTATCATTGATGTTGAGTTTTTCGCATTGATACACAGAGAATGCGTAAACATTGCAATTACAAGGCGCCTGTTTGATATGTCTGCTTATCAACTGAGGCTTTATGGTTGTCTCCACGCCACGGCCATTCTGACGCGAGTGCTCGCTCCGTACTAATTCTGTAATTTTTATGCTTTCAATCTTTGTATGCTGAAATGATAATATTCCAGTTATCATATCTATATGATTCACTTTCGTTGTATTACTTTGTTAATACTTAAACGCATATCAATGTTATTCTGTTCTTCAAAAATGTTCTCCTAGATGGTGTCTCCCGTTACCTCTGGACTACATCCACCTTATCTTTCGCAACCAATACCCAGACCACTCAGAGCAAGTTTTCCTCTTTATTGTTCAGATACTTTTATGTTTCAGTTTTTATTGTTTATTATTTTTCCGTCTTCTTACTATTGGTTAAACAAGTAGATCTCCCTATAAAATATGCTTACATCACAACAGGCATAGTTGTTCTTCATTTAGAAACTTCATCTATTTATTTTTCACATTATATCCCCTGTAAGTATATCACAAACTTGAGCTAAATTTTGGACTAATATATGTAGAGCAAAATGCATATGAATTTGCAAATGTTTTGTAAGTGCACTTAATCGATGAGTTAGGGCGGACTATTCTGATGAGGTGAAACACGACATTTGAATTCACTTCATGCGGCGACAATCCTTTCGTTTGGCGATTCCTAGCTGGTCCATCTTCAGTGAGGTTTCAAACAAACATCCACAGGATGTTAGTCCAGCCATTTCAACACAATTGCTTTAGAAGTTATAGGTGTTTGTGCAGCTATAATTTAGCTTTTAAAAGTTTCAGGAATATTGATCCGTTCCCATACAAATTTCACGAAACATAGTGTTCAGCCCAAGACATCACTAATTTAATATAGATGAATATTTAACAAACAGCATTTTAGATGTTTGTATTTTCAAACAATGTCAAGCAGAATTTAGTCCTTTTATTTTCTGTAATAGTATGAGTCATCGTAAGTTTTTTACCGCTATCTTTTCTATTCTTGCGACTCAAAAATTATATTGCTTAGCTTTTTTCACATTTATGGTTGATATATGACGTTCATAGTTCAATATTTTGGCAAAACATTAGAAAAGAGGAACATTTTATTGGAAAGATTAAGTTAACATAACTCACTTTAGCCTGTGCTAATATGTTTCTCTCAAAATTTATGGGGGAACAGTTAAATTGTTATTAACTTGTTTTATGAAATAATAAATTTAGAGATATGGACAGTCGTGGGGTTCGGACGATGGAGGGAAAAGTGGAGATAGCATTTCGGTAATACCGGGAAGAACCAGAGAGTATTCTCTCCTCACGAAATGTATTGCCGAGTTTCTAGGAGATTTCACTTTCGTCTTTATCGGTAAGTATGCAGATTGCAAGAGAATCAACACTTATGGATGTGATAGCCCTTTGAGTGGATAAATTTATTGGGCTTTTATCGCATTTGATGTGTCATAAATCTGATAGCCGTTTGTTTTTTCTATGGCAGACCGAATGCATTTGGAGATTACAATGGAGCGTAGATTGCTGAAGGATGTTTAGTTCATTATCTAAATTTGTTGATTTATGATGAAAGAGAGGAAAAAATGGATGTGACCGGTGCTGAATTTGCGTGGCTTATAGATTTCTTGCTTCTCTTTTATGTCATGTTAATAAATAGGTGTCTATTTTCTAATTCCTTCACACATTGGCATATTTTCATTATTCTCGTGAAAGTCAAATTCAACTAATAAAGATGATGCAGTTAGAGTTTAAATAAGGGCTATGTTAAATTTATTAAATACTCTTTCGCTGAAAGGTATTGAGTAACTTTTCATACTTTTATGAGAATTAATAGTATTGGTTTAAAATATAGATATTGTTCTAAATAACAAACCATGTTATTTTTAGAATGGTATCTGAAGAGCCAGTGGAAAATATGTAGTGTTATCTATACTTGAACATAACCTAGAGTATCTAAACTTAATTTCGCTGATTTTAGGCAAATTGTGTAAAAGTTTTAATTCGAAAAGAAGTTTTGCCATTAATTATGTATTTAGTAAAATAGGTAAAAAAAACATAAATGGATATGTATAATCCTGCTCGAAATAATTAATTTTAAAATGTAATGTTAATTTATTTGCATTTTTATTCATACAAAGATTCTCAGGCACCATGCAGACTGTGGTAGTAACCAGTAAAAGTGACGTAAATAGTGTCAACGATAATACCGTACATGCGGCTCTCGCGCACGGATTTACTATTTTTATCTTGGTAACGGCTCTTGGACATATCAGGTGGGTTACAGTATGAAATTGCTCAATTTACAATTCAGTCAAGGAAGTTATTGCCAACAAATATCAGAATCTAACACCAAGCGTCCGAACATAGTGAGACATTTCTAGCATATCGAATCCTAGACTATTACCTGTTAAATTCATAGTTTTTTTATAAATATTGCTTTATAAAAATTGAGAGCATGTGAGTATTTTCTTTTGGGTAGTAGTTTTAACGAATAATTAGGGGTAATGACGCAATTTTAAAGTTTTACTCTAAGCCTGGGTTGCATACTTAGAAATACACATATACCAATAATAAATTTTAATATGTGGGTCATAATTTAAACTTATGTAGAATAATTCTTGGAATTATGTTATCAAACGCTGGTCGGTTTATGGCTCACTTGACCACCTATCTTTAAACAGTGGACTGCGTGCGGGGCCACCACATTATTACAAACTAAACCTTTTCTATATTATCTGCTGTTTTCATCGCTTTAACACTATTTTCTCACTTTCGCTTCGATTTTTAGCAGCTTAGCGACACTTATCACTTCCTGATGTGAATCTGGTGAGATGATAACAAATACCGACTGTAAAGGTATTCGCTAGAACAAAGAGCCGAATGCACATCGAAGTCTTCCTTACGTTTGAATCTTAAAAGTCATAGTTAACAAATACTTGTTTAAAAATGGCAACGAGAAAGAACAAAGAAACTGAAATATGCAGTGGTATGCTGAAGATAGCAAAGGAAAGTGTAAAGTTGAGTACTTAGTAAAAGGGATTTAGCTCAAATCAACTGCAGGGATAATAGTTATTATATTACGACTTTTTTGGCTCTCTCAGATACCTATTATAAAATATGATTTAAATGCCACTAATACGTAAAACATCATCATTCATAGGCTTTTTGATGTTTTTACACCATATTATAAAAACCAGTATTTCATTTTATTTATATTAATACGTATACTTCTGAGGATTTGGATTAAATGAAATTAGACTACCTTTAAGAGGAGATGCGTTGGTTAAATAATTTTAAAATTATTAAATCTTTTAAACGTACAAATTCTTATGCTCTTTGAAAATAGTGCGTAGATATAAGAGATGATTCAGCATTCCACATTTGTTAAGATTTGCAACAGACATAAATTGTTCACTTGATAAGATTCGGTATTTATTCTTTAAAAACGGAAACGGAAATCGAAATAGCAATGATAACTACTCTCATTAAAGATCACTTAGAGCACAAAGGGGAGAATTTGTATGTTATGGGGCGTATTGAATTTATTTGGATGTGACAATACTTGAATATGAGGAATATTTCGAAATTATTATGAGGAATGAAACTGCTCACTGAATTCCCCTCAACTATAAATGGAGGATAATTTATTCTTTAATTTCTTACACTATTTCTCAAAATTCCTTCTATTTGGTTGAAACTATCTAAATTTAGTTCCTTTTCAATAGTTGAATATAAATAATTGCTATTTCCGTGGTTCACAAAAATCATCAACATCGGGTTAGTGAGAGTCTAAATATCAGTACATCAACAAAAATAGCAATCTAAAATTACAGTAAGAGAGATATAATCGTAAGGAAAATATATACATTTATAAAATATATCGCAAAAATGTATTCAAACATTTTAATATTATACACTAATTAATTGAAATACTTCTTACCAGAACGGATCCAAGTTTTGTATAACAATTCTTATTTGAATAATATTGTTATTATGGATATTTAAATCTAACTGAGTTATTTAAGTGGCGGCCACTTCAACCCAGCAGTTTCCTGGGCCGTGACTGCTGCAGGCAAGATGCCATACTACCACTTACCCTTCTACATGATCTCCCAGCTACTTGGTGGATTTTGCGGATCTCTATACTCAGCGGTATGTTATCTGAAGTCCTACTTGTTTAAAGTATATTTGCAAGTGTTATCAATTTTATACCACTTATCTCATATAGCTGGAAACTAATTTTTTTAGAAAAAATTGTGCCGAAAAACATTGTCTTACATTACAATGAGAGTAAATTCGCCTAAGTATTAATTAATAATTTTAAAACCATGCCAGTTATCTATAAGAATGTATTAATCTAGTGGTGGCTATATGTAGATTTTTTTTTGTTTTGATACTGACTTAGATCAAAGTCTTTGGTAATTTTTTCCAGAACATACTCTTATAAAATTCTAGCTTTTACTTTTAGAAAGTTCAGAATTATTTGTTCTTAATAATAACACTGAGGTACTTCGAATTGGCTCAATAGCGAATATCTTTAAAATATTTTCATTATTATGGGTGTGGTAGTTTGTTCTATTATAATATTATGAATTGTAGTGAAATAACCCGATTCTTCTAGATGTCCTGTTGACCAGTGAAAATATCGCTGAAGTTGTTGACTGACTAGTTGTTGTTAATCGATGAATGATCCATATTTTTCGATGATTCAATGTTCTGACAGTTCGAAAATGTTGACTGAATGAATAGAATATCTAAAGTGGTGATTTGTTACCTTAACCTGTGTTGCTAGTGCTTTTCTCCCATCAGTGTTGTGTCAGTTCCACTGTGTCCACTCCTGTGTATTTGTCCGATGTCCGTTGCAGCTTCTGGTTCGCAACCGCTATAATCGTGTTCTCGTCAGTGTCGCAGAATCATCCAATCCTATTCGCTCGACTGCTTATCCCAACAATTTTCATGCTTTCGATAAGCTGATTAACAGTACTCTGCTAAAGGTACGCATCAGTGTTTTTGAAATAGGAGAAATCAAACGAATAAACTGTCTCTCTTTATATAACAAAGTGAATGATACTGATTCTATAATTTGAACATCAATAGTGACCTGCTATTTTATTTTGAATTTATGAATGAAATATTAAGCAAAACTCTGTATTGGTTTTTAGTACTTAATTAATTATTTTAGGCAATAATGACTAATTTTCAACTGAACAATACAAATGCTGGAGCTACATTATTGTATCATGCAAATACATGGTGGGAAGTGAGTGAAGGATATTTATATATCTGATTTAAGTACAAATTCGCAAAATATTCCATTAAATTCCTGTATTTAAAACTAGAATTCACGTGATAATTCTCTTTAGTCTTGTAGTAATTAGTGAATTACTAAGAATCAATTTGGCGTGCATGTAGTCGTGTTGGTTTCAACTTCAACTACTATCAAAAATAAAATGTGGTGAAACGTTGCCATCGAATTACATGCTTTGATTCCACCGTATTTTCGAGTTGTGTGCTTAAGAAATTATGCATTCACTTCACTTGAATGCATCGATAGACCTAAGAACAGGCAGTAGTTTCCAGGTAACTAATTCATAGGCCTTAGCCTAATAAATGCAAATATTTAAGCATTAAGTTAATAAGCACTTGAGCTATAACAACAATTACTACTTATTTGAATACTTATATCTAAGAATAGTTTCCAAAAATCTCTCATGCTCATGATTTAAGTCCTAAATAGCAATAAGCTACTTAGTTATTTCCAGAAAATATGTGCATATACTTACCATAAATTTAAAGCAATGAGTACAGGAAGCACACCTCTTGCTACTGAAATATAAACATTTTAGCGTTGTATATTACATTAAATATGAAATTATAGGGGCTTCTCAGCGAAGCTGTGGCCACTTATTTCCTCTGCCATACCATCCTTCTTACCGCCGTAGATTCCAACAAAGTCGTCCTCGCCCCACTTGCCATTGGATTAACTCTCAGCATTGATATTCTTTCTACGTCAGTTCAAAAAAAACGAATAGTTACTATTTAATAATCTTAATAATTACTTATCATTAAAACACCTTTTGTACTTTTAGTTTTTTTTATCAATTCTTTGCAGATATTTATAGATAAATTTGATAATGTTTCATATAGTGGTTCAATCACTGGTGCTTCTATGAATCCCGCCAGATCTCTTGGACCAAACATTGTTGGACAAATCTTTCTTAAAAGTCTACCACCTGGTTTCTGGAGCAACCACTACATATACTGGGCCGGTCCATTTATGGGAGCAACTGTTGCAGTCATCATTTATAAGTGCGTTTAATATATTTCATTTAGTAAAATTCGACTCAACAAAAGCAAAAAAAAGAAGTTAAATAGAATTTGGAATAGCCAGATAGGGAATCTTCATGACTAAATAGACAATTTAGCTATACATTAGAATTAGTCCCTTTACACTCTTCCTTGTTCGCGATATCTTAGCTAATCGCTTTACTTATAATGGTCGTAAAACAAAGTATTAAATAAATAATGTTAAAAAATATTAGTATAATTTTGATTAGACTATGGCTGTTTTTCTTTAGGCTCTTCGAGGCGAGAGAAGACCGGCTTGTGAAATAAAGTCAGTATTAGCTGTTTATTTATTAAAGACATTAAATTACATTAAAATAAATATTATGAATATACAGTTTTATTTTAATACGAAGTGAAAAAATAGGCAAGTAATGGACGAGACCACAAAAAAACTGACTGATGAATCTATATTACAGTAAGAAACATGACAAAATAGACGGTGTGATCTACCATTCTGGTTATTATTTTCAACATACATAAAAGCCTGATTATTTATTGGATGTCTTACATCTTCGTTATATTAATGAACTTAGAATAGCCATCATTTTAGACTTGAATTAAAACATTCGAGCCTTCGATAACGAGTTTTTTTATAAATTGCACAAAATACATCATCACAAAACAGCCCATTATCGTTGCCTTATCACATTTAATATCAAAATAGATGCCATCTATACAAAAATTAATCAAGAATTGAAAAGAAGGAGTCATTTTAAAATATACATAGCTTTTGTATTTGCACAACATTCTCGATTGTTCACTGAACAACTCGGAAGTCACGAGCGAAAAACATTCTGGAAATGGAGTGAATTAATTTTCTGCTAAATTGCCTTTCATCGTGGCGTATTGTTTGATCTACGCCTTCTACCAACGAATCGAATTCACTTGAATCTATCTCCTAAAATTTACTTTCCCTCTAAAAGCTTCAACAGCTTTTCAGTAGTACAAACCTATACAAAGCGGCAGCAGCAAATGCTCCCAAAACTGGACCTATATAATAGATCCAGTGATACGACCAGAAATTTGCATCGAGGTCTTTTGACATGAAAATGGATCCAACGACATTTGGTCCAAATGAGCGTGCTGGATTCATCGATGCTCCAGAAATATTACCGCTATAATTGAGATATTTACGAATGCAATAATTTTAAAAACACTGAAAACTAAAGTCTTATGTTTAGAAACAAGTAGAGAACAAAATTATAAAATAAATAACAAGTTGAGAAAAGGAACTCACGCGGCAAGAATATCAATTATTAGAGTAAATCCGATAGCCAGTGGTGCCAGAACATTTCTGTCTGTATCAACAGCTGTCAACAGGATTGACTGTACCAGCATGAAGGTAGTTATTACCTCAGCAATGAATCCCTGAACATTATTTAAGCTTGATTTTTTTCCATTTATATTATTCCTAAATTGTCATTTATGGAATTTATACTACCATATCTTTATTTAAAAAATAGCAATAAACTGAATATTTGATATATCAGTGTATAGTGGTATTTCCATAGTTTCTACGGAGACTACCTTCACGACTAACCTGATACCAGTCAATTCCCATTCCACAAAGAGTTGCACCAGCTTGAATACTCGCATAAACTTTGTAACTGAGAATAGCCTAAAACCTACTTTTTTTTTAAATTACTAGATTTAAACTTTAAACACAATGTTTACCAAGTGAATAATCCATTACATCTCTGAATCATAAGGCCCATTGGATAATTCGATATAAATTAATACCCTACAATCCAACGATAGTGTTTAGTATGAATAAACTTCAAACCTCTTCAGTCTCCTGAGAGAAAGAGAGAGTTAGTTCGCTTTGTGCCTATATTTTACTGAATTGGTTGTTTGGCTACAATCATGATAACTGTTGTTTGCAATAAGTTAAACTATAACAACAATGGATTATAATTTGTTTTCAAACATTGTTTCCTTATTTGTAATATACCAATATCAAAATGAAGTGCATATTTAATCTGACTATGAACAAAGATGGATAAATGTGATTTCTATACAAATTAATAAGTAGTTCACTCTAAAGTCTAATGACATTAAAGATAGTTACTAATAACTAGAATTCTCTTGCATTCATGTCTAGTTTCCTGTTTTGATGATCTGCTCATAAACAAAAAATAGTCATATAGTAAAGGAAAATCAGTAATATACTGACTTTTAATGAATTTACACATTTTATGAAAAATATAAACTGTTTAGTACTCATGAATGACTAATATTGTAAAAATAGCATTATAAGTCTTTTTAATGTCAAATATTGAGTAGTTAAATAAATAAACTCACTCTAACGAGCAGCGCACCAACGAATCCTCCTGCTAGTTGACTAAGAATGTACATCAAGGCGTGAATAGGCGAAATTTTTCCTATCGTCGCGATTCCAATTGTCACAGCAGGGTTAATATGTGCACCACTTAAGTAGTATCCACATTACAGCTATCTAACCAATTCTACTTTTTCTTTTTCTCCACATCTCTGTGTCTCAGTTACTATTATTGAAAACAATTTTTCAACGGCGCCTATTTGTTACTTTCTCAATATGTAGTTCTCGTACATTCTCAAATAAGTACTTGTGTCAAAAAATCTTTTCCCCAACCTAATGCCTCCAAATGCCGAAGCCAAAACAAATATTGTAACTCCATGAGCAAAAGCAGCGTGCAGAACACCATCATGTGTGCCCACCGCCTGTGCTTGCATCGAACCTGGAAGAAGCTGTTCTAGATTGAAATTAATGTGTTTGATTTTAGGAATAATTATTCTAGCAATTCAACACCTTCAGCACTTTTATTTGTTATCTTAAGTATTGCACATTACAGTAAATATAATTATGCATTCAAGATTACAATGCAAATTTTGCAATTTTTTTACATTTTTTTAACGCATTGTATAGGATATATTCTCAGCACATAACTACAGACGTTATGGCCATTATACAAATCCCCGTCTAAATCATGTGAAAGAGAACAATGACAATTCGTCCAAAGGGCCAAGCAATTCATTCCATTTCACAGGTGAAAAATAAATTGAAGTGCTGATTGCATTTGTGCTACTCGTGGAATAGTTTCGCATAGCCAAAAATATCTATTACATATCATGGAAAAATATCCTGTTTAATCAATTACTATTTTTACTATCTATTGTTTGATGATCTCTCAAACTTTAATTACTTGACAGTAGAAAAATGCCAATCACAGTTTCGTTTCCAATCTAAGATAGAAGAAAAACAATTGAGGTGTTTTCGAATATTGAATAAATGTGGTATATAAATACAATTTTATTTCAACGATTATACTATATATGTATGTTTCAACATAGTTTGACCTAGAGCGTTTTAATACCAACCCACCGACAAAGACAAAAATTAGGACACAGACAAACTCCGCTGCACACTTAGTAAATATAGAGTGCTCTCTCGACTCATCTACTGAATCGGTCATCTCGGCTTCAGAAAGTGTGAATGGTCCCTGAAATATTTAAAGTTACTGGAAACAAAAGTTGTTTTTAAGATGTTTGTCGTGTTTAACGACAACTTTATATAAGGTTATTTTGGTATAGAAGTGAATATTGATATTGGCCGACTTCATTCGATATAATGATTTTTGTTTCTATCTGCTTGATCCATTCAAATTATAATATTTAAAACATGCTTTAATATGACTTTATATACATTTATTTACATCATATTATTTCCGACCTTTTGCTTAGTTGATCATTAAAGTTTAATTTAACTACTAAGCCACCATAATTAAGTTAGAAGCAAGAAAATACCAAATATAGATGACTCGAAAGTAGAAGAGTCAGAAGAGATTTGAAGCTTTTGGAAATACTAGCAATTATCTATGCGCGGTGTCAAAGCTTAATGCCAATACATAATCAGGACAAGTATCTGTAGAATAATTGTTGGGGAGTTACTAGGAGGCAGTCGTTCGTTGGCTGGTTGAGCCATTGACAGCTTCCGATTAGGAGTACCAGGAGCAATTTTCGACTCTAGTAAACACTTGAGTGGGCACGCGCATTACATCGGAAGAAATCGCCGCTCCGGATAGGGTGTTGAGCCTAGAATTGGCTACTCTCCTATTTTGATACATTCTCACCAAATGCAAGAAACTAATTATAATGCGTTCTACACAGAATGGAAAAATATCATCCGTGGATTGCACAAAAGTCATTTTCTTATTTCTGTGTAGTTATTGTCACTAGTAGAATTAAAATTAAATAAACCTACGTAACTATAGTTAGTGTTAATTTATAATAAGAAATAATAGATGATGCTATGTGAGAAAATATTTGAAATGGGCATTATTGGTGGGAAAATCACATTTTTAAAATGTTTCGTAAAGACATTAAAATAGTTGGTTGCAATAACTAGTTGCTCTCATATGAATAATACTTCTAAGAATCACAGAGAAGTTATTCTGACCGCTGCCTAAAGAATCTTCATTTATGATCACATAATCATTGACTACAATCGATAAATATAGTGGATTCCCTTATTATGAACTTTTTCAATTGGACTAAATCTCCATAGTGCATCATGGAATAAGACTTAAACAAAAAGTTTAAACTAGGCTAATAATCGAATTTAAGCTATTATCATGCATTTTCACATTACCCTTTAAATGCAGTATTATTTCCTAGTATTTATTGAAGCATAGATGAAATGAACTCTTGGGTTTAATATTCTTCCCTTACACTATTCAGTTTCTGTTGGTTCCCTTTTAGGAAATAATACTTTCGTTTTTATTACTTATAATCTTATGTTTTAAATTTTATTCCTACAGAATTGTTGTTGTTACTGTTGATTTTGGCATCTTCGATGGGCACAATAGTAGACATTTTCACTGAAAATTCATAAAATGATAAGTTTTAAAATAAGCATAAATAGAGTAAAAATTCAGGTCATTATAGAGCTATCATCAAAGGAAAAGATAAAAGGCTATAAATGTAGATAAACTAAAGAAGGTAGTAGAAAATAGAATGAAAAGCTAGGAAAGACATGAATGAAATGCATTGATGACTATAACAGAGATGCCGTTACCCACGACTTCTATAAATCACCACGAATATGATTGTTCTTAAATGCAGACTACTTAAAAAGTACATGTCCATAATAGAAGTAGATAATTAGAATTTAATTACTGAGATAACGTTTCACAGGCATCTTTGAAAACCAAAATAGCGCCTTTTTCGGTACAATGTGCCTTCTAGGTGTCACAGTGGACCTAAACGCAACATTTCGTTGCGAATTTATATAAATCCAAATACAAAATTAATTATGTGAGTTAAACTAGAAGTACATAATTAATTTCATAGTTGAGGGCATAACCTGAAATAAGTGTGCTAAACAAAATAACGTCAAAAATAGTGCGAGAATACGAAATTATAAAAAGGTAATCTACTTAGATTATTTAGGTGGCTATGGGCTTATCAGATGATAAAGTATAGCTAGAAAGCATAGGACACAAATAGCTTACTTTCACTTTAAAACCTATATATTTATAGCAAGTTAGGAAATAGTGCGCAAAAGAAATTATAGGATGTTTTTAAGGCAAGAAATAAGAGGAGAAATTCATCTTAATCCCAACAATAACACGTTAATCGCGACGTACATGGAGCGTCCGAAATTGATATCGAAAGAGGAATAACCGTGGTCATTGATCACTTTAGGACAGAAACAAAAGCTATTAACATTTGAGAAAACAGTATAACCATATTAATGCTTTTCGATTAAAAACTAAAAATTCTCATGTGAGGACTTATATATTGTGCTTTCGTCCTTGCAAAATTGAGATAATACTGGCCGGTACAGTAGATTGCCGCATTAAACTCCTATTATCTGGATAATTGTTTGGTTTTGAACTGTAATGAAACAATGGGATTGAAGAGCAGTGATAGTAACAGTTTTTAACCTTAACCTAAGTAGCTAAGTGGCTCGATAACGTTCTTTCATCAGACCAGTAAGCTGTAGAATGTTCAACAAATGCCCAAAAGAAAAGAACTCACTAAACTGTCCGTGCTGAACTTCTTAATGGCGATTTTCATTTTTGTTGAGCAGAAAGCTCTCAACTTCATTTGATCTCTTGTTCAGTACCTTTTATAGCGAAATGCGCGACACTTATGAAAATTAGATTGTTCAGTTCGTAAGTTCAATCTAATATTTGACTACACGAAACATACAACTGCGATTTTTAATAGTGTCCATTTCGGGCGTTTCCTGGCATTCATTTTTGTTACAGAACCATAAAAAGTGCGCACAAAAAACTTTAAATGTTCATTGATCTTGACCTTCTAAAGTTTGTCCTCTCTTTACTGTCTTCGGAGAAAGCTGCGCTCGAAGATGGAAAATTCCTCAATTAATTAATAATCTAGAATGTGACAAATTAAATGTGTAAAACTATTATTATAATTATCGTTTATCTCCATGTACTAGTACTTAATTTAACATAGCATCCGGATAATAAATGAAAATAGTCAAAAAAAAACTCATAAATGGTAATGAACAGTACTTCAGCAGTGGTTTCCTAATATAGCTTTCTAAAAGTCTATGTGGGAAAACACAACTCTTATCATATGTTTATAGGTAAATAATTAATATAGCAAAGATTTAGTAGAAGAGTTCATGTTTTCCTAAACTCTGTTGGATAGATTTACTATATAGAAGACAAGAGTAAAAAAATACTTTTCCTTCATGTCATTGAGGATTGAATTAGAATGTTTTTACTCGTAAATCGGAACATATAGTAATATATTTTATCTCAAAAGAGTATGAGATGATCCGTATGAACTATAACTGCCTATCAACAAATTAATTAATTTTTTTATTTAAATTACAGTAAAATATTAGAAATCAAGAAAAATAAATTTTTGACAATTTTCACAACTAACCACTTTGTTCTTTTCCACGAATGTCTTATTCATATTTGAATTTATAGTACTCTGGCACACACTGTCAAACATTCTCGAGGTCTTCGGTAAAGATAGGCACTGATGAAAAAATTCCCATCTATATCCAACAATAACTATACTATTATTTTATTTTATTATTCCATTTTATGTTTTTAGTTAAGATAAGTTAAACAGTTATCGAATATCAACTCACCTGTCTCTTTGCAGTGTGAATACAAAAATAGATATACTTCTGGTTATGGTTTCCCTGCTTTTCACGCTTGAGGATAACACCATCAATAGAACTTCATGTTTGCCTTATTTTATTGTTGATCACCGTGTTTTCCAAAAATCATAAAAAAATCAAAGGTTAACGCCAAACATGTATTTAATAAGTTGTTTGTATATTTGACTACAGTTACATGTTCCAGCACATTATTAATCGCCTTAAAATATTTGTTTAGTTTAGGAAAAAAAACAAACAAATGCGGTAATAGTAGATAAAATGCCTTTTCAGTTCGTTCTAGTAGTAGATTGCAATTGGCATCTTCAACATATGGTGACTTCGTAATAATTGGATTCTATGTAATTTATTTCTAAGTATCACACTAAAAACATCCAAATCATTCTTTCAACAATTCGAGAATAAAGCAAATATGATATACGAAGAGAACATATGCTAATATATATAGTATAGCCAATCCTGTCTGATGAACATTTAACTACACATCGGGTACATTTTTCAAAATAGCTAATTTCTGTAAACTAGCCTTTGTGGATAAAAATCTTTATATAGGTGAATTTCTAAAACATTAGATGTCAATTATTTACATCATTGGGAATACAATCTAATTAAAGGAAATAAACAAAAAGTGGCAGATTAAATTTTATATTATTGGGGGCCTAAAGGAAATAGCACTTATAAAATCAAATAGCACATTTAAAGCCGAAACTTTTAGTATTAAATAAAAATTTATTAAGGTTGGTCTAGGCATTGTATTCAATAGGAAGATTTTTTCTGCGGACCATCCCATCACCTTGGAACCATTCCCGTCTGAATTGCTTGGCCGCACCGTCCGGGGTATTAGTCCACTCCACAGTGATGCGATCGTTACTTGTATCCTTAAAAAGTGTATTGAATAAGAAATAAAAAGATATCATGCTATAGAATTTCAAGGACCACCTCTTGCCCGTAAGCGAAAGCATCACAGGAAACGGCCATGAGTGTGCCTTCCTTAGGGTCTAGCACTCCACATGCTGGATCAACTTCGAGCCTTTTGATGTTAGTAGTCTTGATAGCCCATCCGATTCGGCGAGCGGAAGTATTGACAACTCTGATGTGGTAGGTGTGCTTGTCATCATACGGTGCATTGAAGACAATCTTCGCATTGGGCTGGGTTTGGATATCTCCAGGGGGAAGAGATTGAGCCATGATTTAATGATGATTTTACGAGCATTCTTTTCCTTTTATACCCAGATAATGAGATACAGTGCATAATTATTCTGACTTGCAAAATTAAGATAGCAGGTATTCATTTAATATCTGATACAGATAATTTATAGAATTGATAATGGACTTATTTTGTATAATTTAAATTGAGAAGAAAACTTAGCAGAAGGAATAAAGGCTAGAGTGTTTTTGTTTGCCATCGGTAGTGGTTGATGGAAAGAACACCGCGTCTTCTAGGAAGGTGAGATAGGAGCTGCGGTTTCTTTGAAGCCGGCCAGAATGCATATGTTCCCTATTGTTCCTATTGTATGAACTAATTGCACAGCACTTGTTATACAAAGGTTCATAATATGGTCACATGCCTTTTTCCTCTCTCGTTTCCAGTTTGTAATTATATAAATAGCTACTTCTGTGATACATCTATAATTCCATATATACACTTAAACTATAACAGTAGAAAATTTCATTGTTAAAATAAGATGTTTGGTATTTTTATTATGTCATTTAGAAGGTTTATTTTTATATGATACTGATGTTTATGTGCAAATTTATTCTTATAAAATATCTCCATTACCACCTCCATTCCTCATATTTATTTTTAAACACCATTATTCACTACTAATCAAAGTTATGTTTAAAAAACAAGTGTTTGTATTTTCTCAGGAGTGATTATGTCTACATTAATAGCGTTTTAAAATATTTCAAACAAAAATAGTATTGTCTGTAAATACAAGTGACTCATTAGTTTACTATGTATTTTCACTGCTAAACATAAATGGCAATAAATCTAATTTGACTTTCCTTATGAAAAAAAGATTACAAGACAATCCCACCAGATAGATCATACAAAATCATTATAATAGGATACTGTGTGACCTGCCTGGTGGGTTGCATTGAATTTAGGAGAAAATACATGTTTTAATGACGTAAATAGTTATAAACGGTACGATATTTCTCTTACAGAATTTTTTAGTTGCTTAGTGAATAATATTTCGTGAAGTTAATAGACGTGCGGTTTCATGAAATATCATTGTAGTGAAACGATGTCAGAGTAGGAATCTGTAGTAGAACAGCGGGCAGTTATGGGCGACGATAGATGTGTTTGGCCAGGATATGAGCCTTCCAAGTGCTTCCTATTGAATGGATTCAAACACGAGGATCAATACGAAGTGGATGCAAATCTTATTTGTATTATTTGTTTTGTAAATCGAGTAGATGGGAAGAGAAAATTTGAGTAAGAGTGATTGAGGAGACGGTTTAATAGCAAAACACAAGTCAAGGAGAGTTTTAATTTGATACATGCTTATAGCATACTTTATTAATATGCTGTTTTAAATAATTCCCACTAATATTTACGTGATATCTAGTTTAGATTTTTTTTATTTTTGTTATTTCTATATATTCAAAAAGCGAAATATTACGATATAATAAAAAATTAAAATTAAATTTCTAAAAATGTATATTATGAATGGAAAATAATTAGTAATTGTCATGTACAATCAAATAAAAACTATGAAAGGAGAATACATTTATATTATATAGGCAAATCGTTCATTTTGATCATTGCATTCGTCATAGAGAAACAGTTGTTTCGGTATACAATGTTCTACGTCATAGATTACTTATTTTATTTAAAAAATTTATTTGCTGAATATGAGCTACAGTAACCCGAATCAATATTCCTGGGCTTCGTATATGAGGGGATTACGCACACCTGCGTGGATTATGGAATACTGTAGTTCTTGATGAGTTCGGTGAAGAAAATGAGCGATGAACGATTACTAAATCGATATGGTAAGCAATTTATACAGTTTACTTTAGCTACAAAATATTCGAATTTTTCAAATATTTCTTTAAAGAATTTATTACTTTTAACGTTTTTAGGTTATAATAGTTGCTCCTGGGTGAATTTGTTTATAAAAAAGATTTGATATGTAAATCTTACTGAGTATCCCTTGAATGAAATCATGGAGTAGAAATTCTTTCTCAACTCAGAATTAAAAGCGAAAATTAGAGCACTGAAAAGCTTGTAGTTTTTAAAGATGCATAATACTAGATTTTAATGGCAATAGCCAAATGATAAATAACTGTGGAAAAAATTTGACCAAAAAGTCAAAACCTATTATTTAGAGACTTACCCATCAATAAAGTGTGAAGCTTCCCAGCTAAACGAATAACAAATAAATGCCCATGTCGAGCTATCACTCCAACTTATTGCATAGTTCATCATGAAAATTTCTAAGAGAAAAGAGCAGTCTTGGAAAAAGCCCTGAATATGTCTTGTCAGTTTTAGTTAAAATATTATATTTACTGGTCTCTTTTTTCGAATCTTATTTAGATGTTCATTTTTCACTCTTTTAGTTTCAATTAGTAGCTTATATAGTTAAATCTAAACTAATTTCATTTAGATAAAGGTGTTGTTTACTTGGAAAACCAGTCGAATACTCCTTTTATATTTCCTTGATTTCGAGATTGCCGAAATTCCTTCAATTTGATTCTAGAAAGCTTGATTAATGTAAATGATATGCAATAGAATTAACAAAAGCAGTAATACTTGTAGTTTTTGTCTCTCAGAAACTCACGGTTGCAATAGTTAATTTCACAAGAATTGTAATATTTATGCAAATAACTATAGAAGAACTAATGTAAACTGGAATCGAAATTGTCCATAGTAAGAATTCGGTTGGGCAATCAGTGTACCATGAAATAATCAAAATATCAAATTTGTAAGAACATTTGCTGAGAATGCCTCCTAAAATATTATTCTCTGGTATTTTGTATTATATTCGAATATTTATTTCATAGTTGTGTGAAATATGTTTGAGAATTTCAGCCTCAGTGCATGGAACTTCATTTGAAAAAAAATCAATAATTACGAGAATATTCTAGTACACATATATTCTTGTAAAAACAAGTTCAGAAAGTATATCTCACCAATCTCCCAGAAAATGACGACAAAAAATCCCCATACCCAAGCGAAAAATATTTGAATCTGAAAGGTTATAACTCATTAACACGAGTTAAGATAACAAAATGAGATCGTACCCATGTGTGCAGATTTCGACAAGATTGTCCATTGCTAGGATGGAATATGACATGTAAACGATGAATAGCAAGGAAAGACTGAATGGCAACGATGCTTCCACAAGGGGCACCTGTTAAATTCCCTACTAGGGAGGCGAAGCGGGAAGATGGTACGACGTTTCCACTCAAATGCACCATATACTGTTCTTTCTACAATACCTTTCTATTTTATTTGCCGTTATATTTCTATGTCACTTTAATTGTTTACTGTAAAATATACTTTACATCAAATTATCTAACTAAAATTACTTAAGGAATGCGCAAGTGTTTCTTACTATTGTCTTGCAACGCTTAACATCCAATTAGTTATTCTTCTACCTAAGCCGTTGTACCTAGGTTAATTGTTACAGTAGTAATAAACTGATCACTACAGTATTATGGTTTAAATTTATTTTATAATAATTATGCAGTTATGGCGAAAGCAAAAGTTTGAAAAAAAACTTGTATTAATAAAACTTTGATAATAAAACTTACTAAATTGTTACTGGAGCAGCATAAAACACATATGTAGCCAATACATAAGTATTTGAAAAGCATCTGGATATTGTTAGATAAATATAAGGTGTTTTAAATGTTTTCGCTTGTAAAAAGACGAAAATATTAAATAAATTAATAAACAGACCAGGAATTCCTATCTGAAAATATCCATCTAGAATGTCGTAAACTATTAACTATTCTAAGAAAGCATGTACTTCAAGTGGATAGAAGTTAGCATTAAAAGACGCAGATTACAAATACTTACGATAAATACGGCCGTGACAAACCACATTCCAGATTTTTGCTCTATGGAATAATCGTGTTTATGTTAGACCTGTGGGAGTAATCAAGATGAATCGACATATTTTCCTCGTTAGACTGTTTAAATGCATATTACTAAAACCACTTCTCAAATAACATTTTTAGTGAAAATTGAATGCAATGATTACGTATACAACTACTAGAATAATTAGACATTTCATCAAACAATCTGAAAAATCAAGACAACAATACTGCAATTATATTGAAAAAGATAATTACTTTTAGTAAATAAAATAAGATAGTTGGAATGAAGAGAGAATGAGGGAAAATTATAAGAAAATAAACAACAAAAAAGAAAGGCTGTAAAGCTAAATATAATACTACATATATAGTGCGTTTCAAAATGATAGCACCTCTTGTTTTTCGCTTTTTTTTTCTCTTCTTATTCACCAAATCGATTCAATTTTTTTCGAGATGAGGCGTAATAGTCTTGGAAGTCTCCAGTTTCAAACTCATTTTTTCGTAAAAAAGTACGTTTTTATCATTTTTATCATGTTAACTAACATTTTACCGTTCGGAAATGAGAGCTCATTTAACATCTTTTGGCGTTATTTAACGAAAAATGCACAAATTCACTAATCCTGAACCATCATAACAATGGGTCGTGCTCCAAAGCTGAGTCAACACGAAAGAGATCAAATCAAAGCACTGTCAACTGTCGGTTACAGGGTGAAGCAGATTGCCGATGTCGTCAAGTGCTCCAGAAAGGCTGTTACGGATTTCCTGCGTCTTCAGAAAGAATATGCACAAAGAAGAGTAGTGATTTTGAGGAAAACTCAAAATTAAAACTGGAGACTTCCAAAGCTATTAGACCTCACCTCAGAAAATGCTTCAATCTGACGACGGACAACAGAAAAACCAAAAACAAAGTGTGCTATCATTTTGAAACGCACTGTGTAATTATTTTTTTTTTAGATGACTAATTCTCAAGAGAAGTGGTAATAGAATAGTTTTAACTGTAATAACACACATTACTTTTGGGTATGACTAAGATAAATTTAAGAGAAAAATCAAAAGTTCATCGTTTTGAAACTTCTTGATAATATTTAAGCATATTATTTTATTTTAATATGTGTGTCATATGTTAAGTACTAATAATTTGAGATCTGCATATCCAAAATTATGAAATATATAAGAAGCGATTTAGAAGAATAAAGTGTAATGCAGTGCAACATATTAATATGAATAAGAAAGAAACGTTGAGATATGTAAACTTTTAGTATTTAATTAGTCACTTTTTATTTCTTTATATAATTAGGCATCTGTAAACACAAAGTAATAAGAAACATTGAACTTTGTTACTTTGAATTAAAGAACCTGAAATTCGAAGTAAACTATTTTCCTATTGTTAAAACATTTATTTGATTGAGTTTACAGGTAAAAATAACACTCAGCTAATGTTTATTCAATGGTTAAGAGTAAAGTAGCCAAACGTATTGTTTGAATATTGACCTCCACCCTACGGTAATGATTTCTAGATTATTTGTTTAATAACAAGAGTAGCATATCCTATAAAACAATCTGACATCTTCACTATAAATACAGTGATATGAGAAAAGGTACATCAAATGATATCTATAAAAAAACATATTTACAATTAATTTACATTTAATTTCCTTAGCAATATGATAAATTGTGATTATTTTTAGACTAAGATTCCATAAAACACCTTAAATAACATTATTTTAAGAAAAAATTATTGCGGAAATTAGTCAGATATGCTATAATTCTTAAAACACAAATGTTGTTAAGTTTGTTTACGAATTCTTAAGAAGGCCTGCTCTACAAATGAACAACGAACTTCACACATCTTTTCAAATCGGCGGCACCAGGTACGAGAGAAGTCGCAGTAAAAAGCCTAAAATAGTATGTGAATTTTTTCCGTTTAGTTTCAGGGTTTAGCAAATGACAAATGTTTTATAATCATCTACATATTTTAATTAACATTTAACAGAGATATTAATACTATTAATTCTGCTATCATTATAGTACTAAATCATGACAAATAAAATAATTTGAGATGGTAGATATACAATTACAATATGGTGTAATTTTATCAAACCTCTATAAGTTCATCAGCTAGAGTGGATAAACGTTCCATCTTTCGAAAACCCTGCTCTAGAGTGATGGACAGATAGTGTCCGGCTGGGTATATGAGACGAACCCCGTTTTCTGCCAAATGCGCCATGGTGAAGTCCAACTGGTGGATGGTCCAGTTAACGATTACAACAAGAGCCAAGAGACAGGTTAGCTTCTGCGTTAGTTTCCAAAGATTTTTGAAATAAATATCCACTAACAAATTCTAAGGACAAATATTAAAAACTAAACAATGCGGATTTGCGCTCGATACTAACAGGATGGTCATTTAAGAAATCCATGATGCCTTTGATAGTAGTAATAATCTTTGACACCAGTTCAAATTTTTCGTGGCTGAAAAGTGAATGTATTATGAGGATAACTTTCACCCAAATTTATACTATTTCTATACTAATAGGTATTCATCTACGGATTCATTTAGTTAATTGAGCATTATAGATGAAGCTGAAATAATTTACTGGAAACTAACTTTTTATTATAATTGGAGTAGCTAGAGTTTATTTTCACTGAAGAGCTGTTGAAACTGGCAGCCAAAAGTGATTTGCCGGATTTAAAAATAAGAGATTCTGGTTTAGCGTGAGGGCCTTGCATGGGTTTCACATCGATATCGGTGGGGCTGGGATGAACGAGTAAATATCCTGTTATGCATAAACTTAGTCAATGTAATGTTTATGTTACAAATTATGATAAACTGAATAGTTCTATCTTCGATCTTAATTATGGCACATAATTTAATTACCAATGATTAAAGAGAATGAGTTAAATATAAACGTTTGAAAAACCATCAAACTTACTTTTCGCAAATTGAGCTTTCATTCATAAATAAACCTGGGGGTATTGATTGATTACCATCACTATCTATTGGCTCAATGTGGTGAATCTATATATATTTATTTATTTATATTTAAATTATTTAAGCAATTTAAATATTTGTTATAACCTGAATTTATCTATTATTCTGAAATTTCCATTTAAGAATTAATGCTAGTAAATACTAATATTTTAATGTATCGTCCCGTCCATTTTATTACCCTTACAATTTTGCTTATAATAATCTGAGGATAAAACAATATAATTGCAAATGCTAATCTCTACTCTTATATGGCTTTAAATGGCCCTCATTTCCGTTATAACGGTCTTAAAACACATTTTATTAAAAAGAACTATTCTAAAATCACATGTAAATGTTAAACGAGTATTACCGATTTTACCACAACAAAAAATATACTATTTTTCTGTCTCACCGGACAATTCGGATCTCTTCTGAATACTTTTGTTGATGATTCGGCTACACTATTTGGTGGTGATTTAGTACTATACTTATCCATCAGATGAGTAGATGAAGAACATGAGAAATTAGAGAATTGTGAGACGACACTGTATGAGTAATACCAAAAAATAATAATTAAAAGCTTCAAATTGACTTCAAATTAAGCTGAATTATTCCTACTTCACTATTATACTTCGATGAGATGAAAGGTATGTAAATTTTATTTTCTATCAGAAAATTCATGAAACTAATTAACTTCAGAATCACTTCCATCTAATTAAAGCATCTATGATGCAATTACATCTGTTACTTAGTGGAATTCTATACTTCCCCTACATTTTTTTGTCTGTTTCATCTCTTTTTCCATAGTTTTCGAGATATTTATCTTGAGGTTTCCAGAATTCATTTGCCATCTGGTTCTCTACATGTTGCACATTCATTATATCTACTGAGAAATCATTGATTCTCCTGAAATACATTACGAATACGCAGAAAGTTTTCTCTATTTGTTTAAGAATATGAAGAAAAAAACTATAATTCAACTCTTATATATGTTTTATCCCAATTTTTTCATAATGTATGGAAAGCACAGAAAATTATGCTACCTTCACCACCACAAAAAACCACTTATATATTTGTACAGTTACTACCTTATTTTTAAAACACAGTAGAAAAATTGTTTTATTTTTTCTTTCAAAGTATAAGATAACCACTATAAAAAGTAGATATTTTTCTTGGAAATAGTACAGTGAATGAAAATAGTTATTTTCAGCTATGAATATTTTAATTATATTTATATAGATCGAGTTAAAGGAAACTCATTTTCTTTATACTTAAATAAAATAGTAATGCACTAACATATTGTTCTGCTTTGTTAAGGGTTTTCTTGGATGACATAGATGAACCATTATTATTATCGCTGAAATATAGCAAGTGTGCTAATATCTAGACTAGTTAGATGGACTATAGAATTGTTATATGCATAAATTCCCAATTAAATAAACAAATTCGCTTACTTCCATCTTAATAAGAGTGCATTTTTACTAAGTCAAAAAAATGAACCAACCTTCTCCAATATATAATACGAAATGAATTAAATTTGATTAAGTACAGTCTTTAAAACCCTTATTTGTTACAACTAAATTACCATATCTACGAAATGTATTTATGACTGCATTAGATGGCTAACTTTATTAGGCTTTAAATGCTATGTAGGACAACAGATATTTAAATCCTTTGTATAAAAAGTAATCCTTAAGTTCTTAAAATAAACTAAACCCTATTATATTACTTAAATACATTGTTTATCTAATAAAGGAAATAGTATATATTAAAAAGACTAGTTGATAAACCTGTAGCTTTTCAAACTGAACTATTCCAAAAAGTGGTGTTAATCTATAAAATAATTTAAATATATTTATATAAGAAAACTAAGGATAATTGATATAATGAGTAGCTCCTTTTTAAAGCCAAAATAATGCGCCCAAGTAACAAATCTTTGGGCTCGTGCTAATCATCGCGACGCGTACTTGATTTGTACGATGGCAACCTAGAATTGTCACGTTATCTGATTTGCGTGATTTTAATATGTGGTAGTATCGGCCTCCGTTTTGAACCAAATTATGACACTTATAATATAGCTCTGCCTATTTATTATAATATTTCTTTTGCACCCTAGTATATTTTAGGAATTTAATGGGATTTCTCAACAAACGCTCATCAAATAAACTTCTGACAGGACGTATTTCTATTGGAAGCTGGTGTAGCATGAACTATTATTGTTATCACTACCAAATTATCTAGCATGCTGAAATTACAGGTAAATATGCGGTTTTGTTTACGAAGTCTGGCTCTAAATGTAAATAATAGCCAACCGAAAGCACTGTCCAAGTCACAGGAAGTGGGAAAGACTGTTTACTTAACTCATGTTAAATGGGTTACAGGAAAGCGTATGTTTTTCTCTATGTACTGCATTCTTCTTTAATTCTTCAATTAAATATTGCTTTTATTTTAGATCAGTTGAAGCATTATTTTAGTCGATTTGGACGAATTCGAAGTGTAAATTTATTCTTTGTGAGTTTGAAATTATCATGAGGTTAATAAGATATTTTACAATTGGAATTTTTTAAGACACGAGTATCTTGTGTACTGTTACCTTGGCTAACTGAGGGTTAAGGTTAAAATAACGAATTAAACCATTCGTATTGTCAATATTCATTAACTTATGGGAATCTAAACTAAAGTAAAACAGTAATCCAGGATGCTGAAACCGGACTACATCGTGGATTCGCATCAGTAACATTCAAGCATACTGAAAGTGCTAACAGAGCAATGGAAGAGAGACCGCATGTCATTGATGGGGATATGGTAAGCCGCTAATAGTGAAAACAATTGTTAAATGGATAAAGATTAGTTAATATTAAATCTGTTAACTACCCTTATTTTCAGGTTTGCTTGGAGCCATATGTCCCTATGGTATCGAAAAGAAAAGATATTGTTGTCGATCTGGAGTCATAGTAAAAATTTTCACAACAGTTATAACAAAATGGGTGGAATAAGGGGTATTACGATACGTAACTAGCACAAGTATAATTCATGAGTATTGACCCAGTATCACTAATGAATATATTTGAAGATTTATTTCCCATATCATACAGAATTCCCCTTGACGTGGAATTATAAGAACTATTATTTTTGGAGTATTAAAATATTAAATCCAATGTACTAATGTTGATTTTTATCTTTATTATATTATAATTAAAATCCATGAGTGTTGAAGATAGGTAAACTATATGTTTCGTAAGCGAATTCTTCAAAGTGTGATCTGTCATTGTAGACGCCAATATAACAAATCTCTAATTTGAAGTCGCCACATAATCGATCCATTAGAACAATACCGACGGAACTGAACATTACGCATTACGTTTATTTTCAAATGAGTGTGACATTAAATTACATATTTCTATTGCGGATAATACCACATGAATATCCACCATTGTACTTATTCTAATTAATGAGAGAAAGTTGCGATGCTTACCTAACATCTTCTAAATTAACTCGGTATTGTCGGTCTTGTATGCGTCCGTTAACTGTGTGGAAGAACTTTGAGAATGGTATCTTCTCATATTGCCAGTATGGTCCACCGTGTGTATGAAGAGGATATGAGAATGAGTCACCCCAAGTGAAATCAATGGAGAGAGGAGCGTGTAGCATCACTTTGTAGGAACGACCATCACCGCGACACTTGAAATGTATTACACAGGTGTAGCATTCTACTACTTTGACGTTAAACCATTCTCCAATATTTATTACCCCAGGACAGTAACTTCCTAACCTTTATGAGGAGATGTGTAAAGTTTCTCCACCTGCTAAGGAATTTTTTTCTATTGAATGCTTTCCTGTCTTCTAGTTTCATTGATGCCCATCCAGCCCTTTCTAACCGGCCATCCTTGATAACTTCAGTCGAAATATTGCCTCTAAATTCCGCTAGGAAAATAATTCATCCTAGAAATTTTAAGACAAGAAATACCGAAATAATGCGGTCTCCGAATCCGTCTGGACTAATTCGCATTTAGAGAATCCTTCGTTCCAGTCACTGTCACAGCCAGTTTGCCACAAGGCAATAGCCTAAATTCATAAAATTTTAAGAAATTTACTAAATATTAAAAGGACAGTATTGAAACAAACATACTTGAGGTGTATCAAACTTAAACTCCAGTCTCGCCTCATTATGACGTAGCAAACCTATGTCCTCAAGTAATTCAGTTTTTTCCAATGATCCAGTATTACTTAAAATATCCTCTTTCATAAGCTGGAATGAATAACGAATAACTAAAAATGTGCGGAAGCATAGCATGAATAAGTAGTGTTACTACCCATAAATTTAGAAAATTGGGAAAAATTACTGAGATTATATTTAAAAACCTAATTACCTGCCATTGTTCCTTTGATATTTTTGGCAAATCTTTAATCAGTTCGCCTAGAGGATATTCAGGATCATAATTACTAACTCCTTTCTTATTGGGAAAATTAATATTCACGGGAACATTGCTTGTACCGAATAATGATCGCTTCTTTTTAGCAAGTAGTTCAGATTTACCTTGAATAACCTAAACTGTTTGTAATGAAATTAAATCTAAACTAACATAATTAGTAGTAGCTGAATATATTTAATATAACTAGGGAATTTTCTTAAAATAAAGTGTCGAAAATAACAATCCAAAAAAAGTAATAGTTCAAAAACTACATAATAATAACTGTATATAAATGAGAAAAATTGAAAGAATAAGCCTCAATCACCGATACCTGTACTTCTGATTTTGCGCTATTCATGGATGCATCGCGAAATAAGTCCTTATTTTCCATGTAGTATGAATTAGATGTAGAAAAATGTCGCATTACGACAGTTTCTATCCGAAGAAAAATATATGATGCTCGTGTAGAAAGCATTTTAGAATTATTTAACCTAAAATCCTTCAGTTTTAATCTGGTATGGAAAAAAAAAATCCACTAAATGATGAAAAACAGTTAACAATAATATTCACACATGTGTATGTTGTGCTTAAAATAATGTAATATAATTAAATAAAACATTGAACTTCAGCAAAATCCATCATATAATACTTTTAGATTTTTAGAATAATAGTAGGAGGCTATTAATAACTAATAGTCTATCCCTGTTAACGACATTGAGGGCGGAACCCTTTGCAGAATTACGAATTGTGATGTTCGTACTTTTTAAGACATTTATGTCTGTAAAACCTTGATCTTAGCTTTATATTTTTTTTTGTATTCAAACTATTTCTAGCCAAGAATATACAAGCATAGAATAAATTTATTCATTAGCTTTGTCAACTTGAATATTATGGAATGTAAAATATTCGAATTACTGAAGATTTATGCTTATTATGAAAGTAACAATTTATTTATTATGGCATGAATTATAATGGAACGATTCCCTTCCAGATTTCGTGTTCACTACTCACCAATAATTATTAGGCTAAATAAATTGAGGAATGTATTATGCATCACCGGTTTTCGCAGTCTTACTATTGTTCACTATTTATGCAGTACACAAGGATATTCACTCCGATAATGGATGCAAAATGACGTATATGTGGAGATGGATTAATTTACTTGTAGGTTATCTTTGATTCTACCATTTGTTCTCAAAAAATTTCCGGCTAAAAGTACTTTTTTCAGCCTTTTGAAGTAGAAGGAAATTTAATATCAAAATATTACCTATATCGTTATGTGGAAGGACCATTAAATGAACGGACACTGTAAGTTCTTAGTATAATGTGTCAGAGTTTTCATTCTTATATTTATTTTGTTAGGTAACTTTAGGCAGATATTGCCCAATGATATCCCTGTTCTCTTTGTTCCTGGAAGTGGTGGCTCAGCCAAACAGGTGATTTGTTATGTTCAATGGCGTTTTTCAATATTAAGTAATGGACTTATATTTGTTATTTTTTGCAATATAAATATCTAGGATTAGAATTCTTGTTACAGGTAAGATCGATGGCTTCTATCATGATGAACAAAACAGAAATGAGGAACGCCCCTTTTAGAATGCATTTCTTTGCCGTTGATTTCGCTGAGGTGGGTAATTATACATATTATGTGTTTTCTTGTGAATTTTGGTTTACTTTAAAATTACTTATTTACAACCTTTCTGTCAAAAATATAATAAACATACAAAATTCCGTAGTCACGATGTTTTCTTTATAACAGTTAAATGCGTTATACTGTATTTATTAAGGAACTCTCATTCTTAAGTGGATCAACGCTACATCGTCAGCGAGATTTCGTAGTGAAAGCAGCAAAAAGTATTATTCAGCTATATTCAAAAGATTCATATGTATTAAAAAAAGTGAGTTTAGCATTGAGTTTTTATTTTAAAATCAACTTTATCGAAGTTTAATAACTTAACTAGATTATTTTAGCTAATCTTGGTTGGTCATTCGTTTGGTGGTACAATAGTCTATAGTCTGCCCGCCCATCCAGAATTTGATACTTCAATGATGGATCTCGTCATTACATTAGCAGCACCACTGAGTGCTCCTCGTACGTAACTTATTTAATTTTTTTTTAGAGGTATTAATTTGAAAGATTGTATTTTTATAGCTATTGTTATGGATAAATCTATGGCTGAATTCTATAATTCAATGGATCAAATTTGGCATTTGCAAATCGATGAGCTGAAAAGTACGGCATTGGTATCGTATAGTGGAGGCGAAAAAGATTTTCAGGTTCCTGATCATCTGGCAGCTATTACTCATTCTAAGGTGATTTATATTAATTTTTGTCTATGATTTTGTATTAATCACTTATTAGGAGCACTATCTATACTTAAATACTGGTTTCCCTGGTTGTTATGTTTTCTTATAAAGATTCACTTCGTGCACCGTCCATCCTGGTCTATTAGAGATGTTAATTTACCTGCGGATCATCTTTGTATTTTATGGTGTAACCAGCTGACAAGGTAAATTCCAAAGCCAAATCTTAACAGGATAAAACTTTTTTAAAACTTAGTTTTATATCTCATTTCAGACATTTAACACGTATTATGTTTAAATATGGTTTGGAGATGCATAAAAGCAACAATTTCTCTTCCGCACGGAAAATTGTAAGAAATTACTTCATAGAAGAACAAGAAGAGCATCATCTAACAAACGATTATAAGATTAAAGACAATACTAATTTTAAAAATATAAAGTCAGTAGTGAGTGTAGTTTATCCATGGGCTAGCCGTATCTATCGTGATGTCTTAAAGGTATGATATCGTCTCATTTTTCTTAATTAATTGTATATATTTTGCTGATTTTTAACTTTTATACACGATATATTCTAGGAGCCACTGAAAATTTTCAAATTAAATTTTGGTTCTCCATACATAGTCATAAATGCCTTCTTATTATCAGAGTGTGGTAGGTTTAATTATAAATTTGTATATATAGTAATTATTTTGACATTTAAATAGTTGCTGTATCATAACGAAAGATTGGTCTGGTCTATATTGAATTTTTATTTATTTTTTAACTCTGTATGGGAGAATCACTTTTCGAAAAATAAGACGCTAACGGTTTGTTATATTCCTTTTATTTAAGAAGGCCAAATATATAGCCAAAATATCAGCATTATTTTAATAAAATTAGTTACGTTTTATGGATGGATAAAGTATCTTCGGCATTTCTTATATAATAAGATTGTCTTCCAGATGTAACTATGGTTTTTGAATTTTCAAATAAATTGAAAATGTTCTCTGAGAAGAGGAATGGATCCATGAGCATTCACCTGCCATATGGATCAAATGAGAGTGAGTTTTATAACCAGAATGCTATCATCTGTATCTTAGAATTCTGTTGCCTTGATATATTACTATTTAGCAACTGGCTTTCTAAAAATATATGGGAAACAAGATTGTGCGTATGAACTTACATTGAAAGCAAATCCATTCCGCACTTGGTATTTGGTTAGTTTTTTTAAATGTATAAAAGGTATTTTTTATGTATACATGAATTAGAATTTGAGTCCCCGAATTTTTTTTTACTAATGAAATCTTACAGCTTCTCATCTTCAATGCAGGCTTGGTAATTCATTTCACATTTGCCGTTGTCGTACTAGTTACTATTCTAAAGGATTTTCTAGGTTAATCGATTTTTATATTTTTGTGTAGAAAATTGAGTTAAATATTAACTAATTATTTTAGATGTTGGCGCTTTGGGAACTACTATTGAATTATATATTAATATAACAATTCTTTTAACAGGGTAGGGCAATTTTAGTGATTTTTTTTCATTTAATTTTAATTTTCAATGTATCCTGGGATTTGTTCTTAGTAAAAACCTTTTGCAGATTTATTTTATTCCTCTACCATCACTGGATACTGGAATTTATTCTTACTGCATCTGTATTTTATTTACTATCATTAATTTTTATTTTAGCATACTTATTTATGATAGCTGTTGATTATATGTGAGTTTGACAGTGTCTATTATGTATTTTATAACTATCCTCGTTGTAATTGCAACTTAGCTTTTCCAGATATACACACTGTTCATCTATGATAAGCTACTTTATGCGATCATCAGTACTTCTGTTATCAATTTTGTTAATCCCATTTAATATCTACCTGTCAAACACACTGCTATTATTGGAAACATTTCTGGTATTTTTTTAAATTTGAGTCCCACTTTTCTCAATTTATTACATAGACATTTGAAAGATTTTCTGATATTTTGATATATTTTTTTACAATCCCTATTTTAGTTCGAATCAAGATCTTCATTTTCCCTTATGTTATGCTTTGGTGCTGGGATCATTTGTACTGGATTAGGGCTCGCTGGTGCTAATCGTGATACTTCTGTTCATCTCCTCCTTAAATTTTTTAAAATATATTCTGTTGATCCGTTAGCATCAATATCGTTAGTATACAGGAGCATAGATTACTCAAATAAGTTTATTTATCTTGTAGGTTTTCAAATTTGTTTTCTTATAATGCCACGGGTAATTAGTCTCAAAATAGTTTTAGACTATAGAAACTTATTTGGTGTCGTTTTTCTTTTCTTTACTATATTTTTGGCTATCCAAACCGATATTCCTCTGGAATTATGGGCTTTCTATGGAAGTATTGTGATGTATATATTACGGTTAATCAGGACAACTTAAGTGACATTGTTGTAGCTTATTATTAATTATGTTTTTTTGAAATGTTTGTGAATATTGTATATATATATGTGTGTGTAATTATTTGGATCTAATAGTATAATTAATATTAGCAATTTATAATTAGCGATAACTATTTCCCAGACTGAATTTTATCAATGAAATTAAACCTCTTCCTTGCTTGTGTGATGTATTCAATTATAAATATAGCTAAATTTGGCCATTCAGCTATCTAACATTACTTTGGCACAATTCTTATCTCTATATTTGAAGTCATAATTCGAAAACAATTGGATAGCCTTATCTACCTCGTAAAATGAGTGATGAAAGTGATTTTGATGTGAGTTTGCAACTTAGAAACATTCTATTGGGGACTATGTGCAATTGCGCAGTGATATTTTTTGCTTCAAGAAACTGCAGTTTAAATATATTCGGTTGGATTATTTTTTATTCACTTCTAATTAAATTGTTTTAGGATGAAGTTTTGGACTCACCTAACCCATCAATTCCCGGTGCTTCTGCGAATTCAGATGATCCGAAAAGACATGCCCGCGCTCAGCATAATGCCCTAGAGAGACGTCGGAGAGACAATATTAAGGATATGTATACAAGTCTTAAGGATACTGTCCCAGAAATGCAGAATGAGAGGGTATTTTATGAAATAGTTATATAGTATGTATAAAATTAAATTAAGAGATGATATTTTTGGAAGAAAAGCAGGCTGTAATGGTAAATACATACTTCTATACTTTTTTTTCGAAAACTGCGTTGTTTTTAATTCTTAATATACAGGCATCACGAGCTGTGATTCTCCGTCGTGCAATCGATAGTATCGATGAGAAGACTGCCAAGCACAATCAAATACAAGCTGAATGTGAACATTTGCGAAAGGAGAATGCTCAATTGGAAGAGGAGGTAGGCTGTTTTAAGCTCAATGTTTATTGACCTTTTGAGAATTGTTATTTTAAGCTGATTGAGGCTAGTAAGGCAATTACAATGATTTACAAAATATCATTCTAGTTTTAAACGCTTAATTTTTAGTGTTAAGGTTGTATCATCAAGGAAACAGCCAAATAAAAACTGATTTGTGGTTTGCATTCTGTACTCCCATTTCCCTATAAATATATTAGTTATAAATTTGCATTATTTATTTATTTTTGGTCGTTCTACCAGTTGTTATTATTTTTAATGCGCAGTATATTAAGTGTTTCTGTAGAAACCCTTTTTAATTTTCTGCTGAATCTTCAGATCCGTTTACTTCGTGAGCAAGGAGGAAGTGAACATGTGCAGACAACAGTTACTCGAACTCTATTCGGGCCTAATTCTTGAATATTTCCTTTTTAGTTTCACTTTTTCAATTAGTTTGAGCTCAATTTTATTAAGAAGTTTTATTGTCATTATCCCAACTAGCTTTTCTACAGTACGTTTCAAAATGATAGCACCTCTTGTTTTTCGCTTTTTTTTTCTCTTCTTATTCACCAAATCGATTCAATTTTTTTCGAGATGAGGCGTAATAGTCTTGGAAGTCTCCAGTTTCAAACTCATTTTTTCGTAAAAAAGTACGTTTTTATCATTTTTATCATGTTAACTAACATTTTACCGTTCGGAAATGAGAGCTCATTTAACATCTTTTGGCGTTATTTAACGAAAAATGCACAAATTCACTAATCCTGAACCATCATAACAATGGGTCGTGCTCCAAAGCTGAGTCAACACGAAAGAGATCAAATCAAAGCACTGTCAACTGTCGGTTACAGGGTGAAGCAGATTGCCGATGTCGTCAAGTGCTCCAGAAAGGCTGTTACGGATTTCCTGCGTCTTCAGAAAGAATATGCACAAAGAAGAGTAGTGATTTTGAGGAAAACTCAAAATTAAAACTGGAGACTTCCAAAGCTATTAGACCTCACCTCAGAAAATGCTTCAATCTGACGACGGACAACAGAAAAACCAAAAAACAAAGTGTGCTATCATTTTGAAACGCACTATAGTTGAAAAAATACAAATAAACCTCTTTCTTATACAACTATTATTATTGATTTCTATATGGTAAATTTCACAAAGCTAGTCCTCGCTTTCTTTATAGCTTCTATATAGAGGTGAATTTAGAGTTTAAAATATTTATAGCCTACTTCAAGCTATCGGTAACTTTTCTCGACGCAAGTTCAATATTGGGCAAGTATTTTTCTACATTCTAAAAACTAGTTTGTAGCCTTTTTTAAACTACGCATGAACCTTTAATTGGCTGTTTTGCATTATAAGCTTTTACACCCTTTAGATTTAGCAATGCTTTAATGGGATACGGTAGTTATATGGACAAATTCTCCCCCCAATTTTTAAAGTATTATTTAACTCATATATTTATGATGGCTATTTGGACGTTAAGTTGTGTGTTTCTCTTAGCATTCAATCTACTGTGATTTATGACACAAATTGCCAAATATACTTTAATAGTATCTTTAAAAATATTTTCAGTAGTTAATTTCACGTTAGCATAAATTTGATTCAACGCATAGATATGGTTGTAACTGGAAAACACCAGAGCATTTTTTAAATAGTATACAACGTTTTGAAGTTCCGTTAGATCACTGGACTATATAGCAATATATCGTAATGAAAACTGGTTAACATTTCTGTGAAATAGTCAATTATTCCATCTCGTCCAACAACTATTTCTTAGTGATATTCAGACGTAGTTCTATTTGCAATGAGAGGTTTATACTTTTTTCAATTAATACAACGGAGAATTTTTCCTATTTAAGTTTGAAATTAAAATACTGAATTATTCTTTAAGAAGTTTCGTTTGCCACAGTACACTAGTTTACAAATACCTTTAAAAATAGTATCGTGTTTTCCTACGCTAATCTGCCTTCATTTATTTCAGAATGCTTGGATGATCATGTTTTCCCACTGAAGGGATTATGTACAGAGTAATATTCTCTTTATGATCAGATTGTAAGTATAGCACAATTTTCAGCAAAATGTTTAGATATAGATCTAATACATTTTTACGCCTTGCTTTTGTTTAGTTCGTTTTACCTTTCGTTTATATTTATCAAATTCGAAATTTGTTTAACAACTATCTTTGTATATACATTTTTCTATATTGTATTCTGATAAATAATGTACTTGAAGAAATACTAGAGTTAAGATATTTGCTTGAAATCAGAGTTAAGGAGGTTAGGGTAGTAAAATTGAACTATAATATGATGATTCTTACAGGTGTAAAAATGTTCATTATTGAAGGTGGAAAAACAAAAATAACTAATGGAATTTAATAATTACTAAGTTATAGGGCAAATGTAATAAACTATAATTTTTATTTGCAAGCATATTTTAACTGACCAATTAATCAGTATAACTAGAACTTACGCTAATACCTGTGTTTAAGCATTAAAATTACATACAACTAAAAAAATTTTGGTTGTAACCAACACGATATAAAAGAAGATACGAAAAACGTTCGGCGTCATGTATCCTGACAGCAAGTCTTCTATCTACGATTACCAATTAGTTACTAGATTTTACATAGAATATTGTACAGCTCATATATCTGCTTGAAACCTATCCATGAAACTTACTCAATTGGACTGTCATTCATCATGAGCATTTTCTTCTTATAAACTAAGTTATATCCCTAAATTTTGATGGAAATTTATGGCTGTTGATAATGGAAAGTGTGAAAACAATTATCTATAATAAAATTTTGTCAGGCTCACCTTATTACAACATAGTAGATGGCACTGCGAACTGCTTATAAAATTATTGAAACTTGGATGGATTTGAGTACAACCAGGGTAATTGAATTCTACACATCTGTTTGTGAGGGGATCATAAGTGAATCGAATTATCTTGATTGGCTGAGTACTAGGAGTTTGACAGATGGAAGGTGTAGGACGTGGCTGGAGGCAGAAGGACACTAAATTCGAAGTAGCGAGTGAAAATTTAATAGTTCAATTATTTATTTGTCGTTAATTAAACTATGACTAAAGTAATTGTATTTATACTCATTGTAAAATAACTATTTTATATGTGCCACTAATTCTTAGCAAAATATAGCATAAAAACAGTACAATGAGTGAAATAAAATAAACGAGTGGTAAGAATTGTTTTAAGTATAATCAGTATGTCAATTCATTTTTTATATTGTGGTTTAGCATTACATGCTATTGGTTCAACTTACGTGGAGCAGGGCAACAGAATGCAGCATTTTCCAAGAAAGTACATACGTGATCATTTGGGCACTGGATTCCCTATAAATTATCTCCAACTACAAAGTTATAAAAAATCCTTATATTTTTTTAATCAAGAAAATGTAAGTTTAATGGTTTTATAAACATATATTTAAGTTCTTAAATTGGTAATATTTAATGCCTATTTTTACATTGAGAATCAATGAGGCCTTCCTTTATGCAAACATGCCAGCCTAAATCACATTTCTTTCTTTCTTTTAAATTTTATAATGAAGCAAGATATTTCTTCAAATTTTTAATTGTTTAGAAAAGCTGTTATCATTTTCTTGATAATATTATATTTAATCTGCAACGAGTATTTTTGCATTAATGAAGGTCTCTTTGGTAGTGCAGTTTTGTAGGAAGATATACAAATTTACCCGTGCTTTTGTAATGATTAACTTTTTCATTTTTGTAAATAGTCGATTTTGACAGATGATGTTCTGGTTTATGATCCGATAAACCCTTAGTTTATGTTTTTGTGACACACCAAGTTAGAAGGGGTCAACCTCGCCCTCACAGAAGGTCGGCAGGGTGCATGTAGAATTGGGAGAGGAACATGGTTGAGTGTTCCATTGCTGTCTTTACATTATTACTATTGATTTTGTTAATTTTTATTGTTATTATTCATTATAAGAATAAAATTATTATTAAAGCGCCCGGTCTCTCTTTCCCTCACATTCTCGCATCCACCAATGAACCACCACTGAGATTAACTCTCCTTTTAAATGGAAGGTTTACTCTCAGAAGACACTGCAGATGAATCTTAATTAAGTTTTGGGGATTGCCAGGCTATTTTAAATAATGGAAGAATACCTTTGTCATATCACATTTGAGTGGTGCTCCACTTTCTGTAATTAGCACATTTCCTTGAGGGCAAACAGGCCGAGGAATGAAAGTGAGAGAGAAGGCAGCTTGATACGGAAGAAAGGTGTTTTGAGCTAAATAGAAGACGAATTATAACTATTTATAGTAACTCACAAAATATTTATGGTATCACTAAGTGTGTAGTAAAGGCTTAATTACAGTGAAGAGTAATAAAGATCATTTATAAATGTAACTTCAGTATCAACTTGTCCGATTTTCTAGTGCATTAACTAAAGATTATAATAAATTATTTTCTGTAAATTTGTGTTAAACATTATAAAGCATAATGCAGGTTAATTTAGTTCTTGCACAATGGTATCGCTATAGTGGTTCTTAAATTTCATATTCACTACTTAGTAGAATCAGTATGTGAAAAACTAATATTAAAATTGGTCTATATATACTTACAGCTATATTTAATGCCATTAAACATGCAAGTTTTTTGGCATTCTATGAGATTAGGAAAGTTATTTTCATTGCCACCACTTCCAGAATATACGAAGTGCAAGCACTGGTTGTACACCTGAATCATTTATTACATTAATGGTTTGTAGAACTTGGTTATTAATGCAAATTACTATCCTTTGTTTGGATGATAATGGAAACGGAATTTTTACCTTTGAGTAATAGAACCTCGATTGATGCTGTTGGCCATGTCCACTATTTGCTGGGTAATCGCACTGTTTAGCTGCATTATTCAAAAAATGATCTGCAAACCTTTTTATATTAGCTATATTTGGATTTATTTTGTGTTTGTTCCAGATAATTCCAGTTATCACTAACAAAGTAAACTAGTACTGATTCATAATAATACCGTCAGATCGTTTCTCATGACAGCATAATGAATTTCTCCCGTTAATCTGCACACAGACAGTTTCTGGGGGACAGCTATTTGGCAGGTCCAAAAAACAACTAAATAGTGAGTGATTAAACCTTTCACATCTATATGTATATTTCCAAATATTACTATCGTATTTATAGCTGTGAACTATTTAGCACTAGTAATTTACATCCAAATATGATAATAAGCTTAGTAGAATTAACCTGAAAGATGTAGATAAATTAATCATGAAAGTTTTAGTTTATAACACCAATATGGCATTGTTCTAGACCACAGTGATGGTGAACCTTAATTCTCGTATAGTATGTTACTGAATTTCTTTGAAACCACCAAAAAAATTACGTTTACTTTTTTCTTAGCACTACTATTTAAAAAGACAAATCACCATTATTGATGCGGTTCGTCATCAGAAAGCAAAATTCCTTGTATATTCTCATATAGAAAATTTCTGGTGCTTGTGAATATGTACCTTTTTGCACCACCAGATGGTACGACTGGTTCACCACTATTGCAGGGATTGTTCGCGTTGCACGTTGAACTACACATTTTAAAGGAAAGGAAATTGTTCTGGTTCCCCTAAAACAACATTTTAAATTCTTTATTTTATCATCTAGAGGTGTTTTGTAAGCAGCTGATATAGACTTTAGTTTTGCTATAAAATTATTGATATTAAAATTGTCTAAAAATACTAGATACAATTATAGCATGCTGCTGTTAAAATAACGCCTGTTTAATATATAAGAGAATTTACCCTAAATCCTTTGAAGTGAAAAATTTGGCAATGCCTTGTTGATGTGTCGAAATACCACCTTACAATTTCCGAAGGTCCTAATCCGGCTTCAACAGGCTGGGTGCATGGACTATTATCTGAATTCCAACTGTGGATAAATAAATGAATTAGATAAATTGCATACTGCAAATAATGCTTTAATTATAATTTCTAAAATTTTCGCGCATTACATTAGTATTTCTTACCTATAATAGGACAACACAAGCTTTGACCCTTTCCGATTTGACAAAATGTTCCGGTAGGACATACTATGCCATTATTGGCACACATGATTACAGTATTACCGAAAACAAAATTTCGACAGGGAGAATTCTGGTGTAACAGAGCGATTTCTACCTGAATAAAATATTCTAGCCATAGATTAGCAATGTGGTAGACATAATAAAAACAGCCACAATCAGCTGCGCATAGTAATGCACCTAAGAGAGTTCAATTATTAAATGTGACTGAGAAACCAAAACATTATAAGCCTATAGATTTACTAAGAGATTGCTTTCATGGCTCAACAATATTTCTAAAAAGAAAACTTGTTAAATCACCTAATAGCTAATTGCCCCAACGAGAGAAGAGTTTAAAATATGATTTTTTTTTGTATTTTCGACCATTCTAAGTTCATCAACATGTTATAGATTAAAGGCAAAATTATTGATTTTATACAAATTCGCATTTATGTGCTTTTCGCATAAATTTGAACTCATTTATCTTATTTGTTCATTGCTTCAATAATTGAGAAAGTTCCATGTTATGCCATGTTAAGGTAAATTTCATATAATATTTTGTTTTCAATTGTAATTCATTAGGAATATGTCTTGCTTTCGCAGTAATAGTCATTTGATTCTTTCTCTAAATTCTGAACATCGCTTTTCGTACATCTGCGACGTTAGTTTTTCTCATACTTCAGTGAGTTATCTTAAGATCTTCAGTGGGGGTGAATACGTCTTCAGAATAAAATCTGTGATTAGAATTATGTCCATTATCTGTAATCAAAGAACTTAAAACCAAGTGAGTTCTAAGATCATTGCTTTGAGATTACAATTATAGGAAAATTCTTTATGACTTTTTCCGCGATTTTTTCTAGCTATTTAAAATGGGACAGAATCTTGCATAAAAATGAATTTAGTACAATAAAAGAATTTGCAATTGGAAATAAGACATTTTTTTAAGAAATCTGGGATAGTTGGTCAAATTTGAAATCGTAACTTATTCAAAATCGAGGTTGTGCGCAAAAGTACAGTGGCACTCAGGATTACTGGTAAAAAAATGCACTAAGTGCTTTATTGATTGTAACTCGCTTCTAAATGAACCATTTTGTGTTTCAATTACAGATTCGGAGTCAGCATCACATGGCGGTTCTTTTCAGTATAATTTCCTTCTATGAAAAATTGACTTCTGATGAAAAAAAGAATATCTCTGATTCGAGAGATTATTAGGAGGATATAAGTAGACCACAAAAGACATAAAGCATTAATATTATGCTCCTACCCTATCCGAGAGGTAGTTCTGGTCGGATACTGCCACCCCTAGTGCGTGGCTTTCCGAACGGCTTTTGAAGTCCGAAGAAATTAGCAAATTTAAAAGTATGATAAAGAAGTGGTAGTTGCCGGTATTTAAGCGGGGAAGACGTTCAAGAAACATAAATTTACTGACAAGTTTTTCTTTCGATTATTTTCAGGGTTTTCTTGAGCCGAATCGTTGCCTGAGCGCTCTTCTCTTTACTCCCCTTCGGGAGGAGAGTGGAATAATTTTGGACGCTTCTGAAGCGTTCGGCACTTAGATGATGGGCTGCTTCAGTTGCTGATTGGCACCCAGGTGCCTTTTAACCCGCAAAGATCACGCTAAAAAAACAGTGGAAGGACGAATTTATGTGCAATTTTTTCATCTAGGCGTCTCTTATCTCTCGACAGCAAAAAACATGCCCGCGTGAGGTACGGAATTCGTATTTGTTTATGTCTTTGAAGTTTCTAGTTTCTTCGGACTTCAAAAGCCGTTCGGAAAGCCACGTACTAGGAGTGGCGGTATCCGACCAGAACTATCTCTCGGATAGGGTAGGAGCATAATATTAATGCTTTATGTCTTTTGTGGTCTACTTATATCCTCCTAATAATCTCTCGAATCAGAGATATTCTTTTTTTCATCAGAAGTCAATTTTTCATAGAAGGAAATTATACTGAAAAGAACCGCCATGTGATGCTGACTCCGAATCTGTAATTGAAACACAAAATGGTTCATTTAGAAGCGAGTTACAATCAATAAAGCACTTAGTGCATTTTTTTACCAGTAATCCTGAGTAGCATTGTAAGACATAACTAAATTTTAATCTGGGATAATAAAATATGTGTTTTATATTTAGAATTATCTCGAGTTATGAAAGCAATGGAAGACCGAAATATAAGACAAATGTGTGCGAATACCCGTGAAAAGCAGATTTGTAAGTTTTCAAAAACACATGGAAAAAATAATTGTTACTAGGTCTGAAGAAAGATAAAGATTTTCCAAATCAGTTCATTTTTTGCTCACACTGTATGCCCTGGTAGAAAACAGATTTTCCTGATTTAGAAAGGTTATATTGAACACAAGTTAAGGAAGATAAGGATATATTTTAGATAATTGAAGTTAATAGATAACAAATATGAAAATTTATAGGAAAGAATTTTGAATCTCACCGTTGATTGAATTCCTATATTCTGCTGTCTAGGTATAGGAGTTTGCGCTTCGTAAAAATTAGTGGTAAGGATTGATTGAGAAACAGAGCTGTTTCTTTCCGATATTACGGTTATATGAAGATTGGATGGGAGTATTTTACTATGTGCAGAAGTTTTGCCTGTGAACAATTGTTGATTGTTTTTTTGCACATTAATAGTTTGTGGAATTTCAGATATCTGTTGAGCTGCCAACTCTGCGGGAAATTTGATGAAAGACTGTGTAACAGCAAGAGGAATAACTTTTGTAATGTACAGATCAGGCTTTTGGATTATGCCTGGAAGCCTAGTCGAAGTATTCGAAATTAGTGTTATAGCAGTATTTGGCACGAAGCTCGAATTTGGCTTTGAATCAAAGGAACCATTTTGAAGTTGCGGTATAAGTGTTCCATTTTTCATATTACTAACTGTAAGTGATGACAAATTTTGAAAATCTTCTGATATTTGAGATGAAGGTAGTGGCGTTAAACCGAAATAATCAGTAGAATAGGTTTTTGGAATCTCAGTAAATGCCATGAGATTTGAGAAAATCCGATCAGTATTCAGATTTGTAGATGTAGTATGCTTTTCTGATGCATTGAAATGAAACTTTTGGTATCGAATCTCCGATAAGTTAGTAGGAAGAGTAGTGGCTGTAAAAAACTCAATGAATATATTTGCTAGACCATTTCTTTATGTTATAAGATACGTTTATAAACATATATTTCAACAGTCATTATTTGACATAAAAAATAAGCATACTTGTGGGAACATAAATTAGCGTCGGGAACGGCGGTGTAGTTTCCTCCAATCTCATAGCTGTTTTTGGTAGAATCTTAACAGCCATAGTATTCATCTTCTTAATAGCTTGTCCTGTAAGCTTTAAAATACTAGAAACAAGATTATTTGTAAAATATTATTGGTTTAGGCATTTCCTTTAAAATATTATTTCATCATCAACATATTATTTCACATCTTACCTTTTTTCGAAATGTTGGATGCAAAGCTTTGCACAGACTTAGTCGTCGTGCCAGCTTCTATAGTCGTAGTCCTTGGGATATTTGTGTTGACTATTGTCTTTTGATTTTCTAAGTTAGATTTTTTGCACATCTTTATTTACTTTTGTTCTATTCCAACCTTAGAAGAACTCTTCGCATATTGTTTACACACTTTACTACTGAATATAAAATACTTACTGCCAAGACATAATCTTTCGCATTTATCTTTTTCGTAGAATCTATTATCATTTCCGTCCTTTCCAGAGTAAAAAAACCGTTCGCATTTGTTTGTTACTGCGTTGAAATAATAGCGCGGAATTGCATACAAACCGTCACCTATAGATGGAGGTAGAACACAGGATTTTCGAGATGGCTTTCCTGGAATTATATCAAATCCATTAGAATTTTTTTTAAACTTGTGCTTAATAACAAGTATATCCATAGTTATGACAAAGTTATAATACCTTAGGATGTAGGCTAAATATAATCTTCCTTAAAAAATTAGCTGCGTCATTTAAAAATAACAACAGTTACTGTCTATTATAAAAATGTCTTCTCGATTAATAAGAAAGAATATTAAAGTAACAAGAAATCTCTACACTAACCAATTCCACATACAGTTATGCACTCTTCATGCAGGTCAAATCGATTTAAATTACCATCTGAACCAAGGTAAATGAACGGAATGCATTCCAAAGAAGAGGCATCAAAATACCACCTATCAAATCAGAAAGTTTTCTTCATATTAAACATGTATGTATAATAATAATTCTTAACAATTTTTGAAATAATGAGAACTTTATTACTAAAAATCTGATATTTTCCAATATAAGACATCACCACCACTTAATCACAGCTATATTCTTAAACCAGTCTCACATTTGTCTTGTAACACCTCCTGTGGTTCCATTGTCCAGAGAAAAACTGCAAGGATTAATGTTTGTAAGCCGAGCCAAATTTCCTTGAGTAGTTAAGAATTCTTTCGTACTTAATGATGTTTGCTCCTGTTTCACAGAAGTGGAAGACGATAATATAAAGTCTATAATAATTATATCGCATCGAAATTAATTTAGTAAATATACCTTATAACATAGAATGCCGTTTTTTTATATTTATGTATTTCTGATTGATACATTGTCAATGGGAAGTTAAGTAATTAGCATTTTTAGATAATTAGCAAAATAAAAGGTAAAAAACCACATTGCCAAAAAATATACATGTCATGTGAATAGTTTGAGGATTGAATAAATTATGAGATCAAGCCAACTTGTCGTTGGTTCCTTTGTAGTGGTTTTATCCGTTGATTTTAATGACATCAAAGTAGATTGCGGTGTCAAATTTGTTGTTAGTGGTACAAAACTCGGAATTGAAGTTGTGCGTTCAAAACTCTGGAGAATTTATTATTGTTATTTTTTAAAAATTTTGTGACACTGTTCTTAATAATCATAAGCAATTATTTTATAGATGACAGACCGTTTTAGACTTCGCTGTAGCCGATTTTTCACCTGTTATTTTCTTGCTGCTATGTACAAATTTCAGAAAATCAGGTAATGAGAATGTTGGTGGGCCAGAACCTTGAATAAAATTAGGTATTTCTAACAACGTAGTGAAATAAAAGATTATTTGGATAAGTCATTAGACAACAGTTTAAAATGCAAATTTGACCTCGGCAAATTGCCTCGCACTTTTCATAAGTAATGAAGCTATTTTCGTTTCCACCGATACCAGTGTATTGTAATTCATGACAGCCATCAGTTTTCCAATCATAATAGAATCTGCGCATCAACTGCATGCCATATCCGACTGTCGGTGGCAGATGGCATCGATTAGAGACTTGAAATTTCATATTGGATAACTATATAGCACATATTATTGATATATTGCTATAATGCTTTTGATAATAAAATAACTCACTTTTTCTATTTTTAGGACAACAAAAATAGCTAGCTTCAACATCACCCTCATGACACCAGAAACCTCTTGGACAACTTTTAAAAAATAAGTAATATATATATATATATATATATATATATATATATGAATCAGTATTTATACAAAATGGAAAATAATATTATTCATACATATTTCCCTTACTATGTTATAAAAGTGAATGTATAATAAATGTATTAGTAGTTAACAAATTTAAGAAATAAATTATTTGAGAAGCCAATTTGGTTCTAAAATAATTTTACTTAAGAATGACCTAATACAATTGATAATTGAATCAGGAAAACATTAAAAGTTCAAAATGTGCAAATTTTAGCTTATGTTGACATACTTCTGCTCGGGCAACCAGGGCCTTGTTTGGCATGGCCTAGGTCGGTGGTCCTCCATAAGCAGTGGAACGCCCTCACTACATAACAGAGAGAGGTCTTTAAAAATTATTAGTATAGAAGTGATTAGCAATTATTATGAAATGCAAGTCATTTTAAGAAATTATGTTTAGATATTCGTAACTACTTCACGTCGATCGACTTTTTACATAGCACACTACTGTTATAAATACGATATCAAATTTTAATCTCTTATTACATCCTATTATTAAACTATTAATACTTCATTGAATATTAAGTATAATTATTCTTAAATGGAAATGACTTTTAGCTTGAGAATAAATCATGAAACCGCGTAAATGTTAGATCTGGAAGTGTTCGAAGATATAAAGCATTCATTAATAGAAATAGCAATAATCACTTTTTATATTTATATTAACGGACATTTTCAGTATAAGAATATAATGTTAGAAACAATAATAATGAGACACCAGAAACAATGGATTGTGAGCAAATATGTGTAAAATGTATTTACATATATAAGCTAAACTTTACCAACCGTCATAATTAACAGAGTTCACTGTGACAGTTTTCACGAGATAATCAGCACTGATCAAGCGAAGTAGTACACACAGAATAACAGTCAGCATTTTCCATCAGATGCGATTAAAAAAATACTGACTTCTTTCCTGATAAATCACCGATAATTTCAACTTAAGTAGGCACAAACACTTCTCACTAATAATTTATTGTTTTTAGCCCCAAAAAAAGCTTATAAATTTGGTATTAGAAGACATATGTAAAAAAGGAGACATAGATGAGGAGAAAATGATTTAATCAACTTTAATGAACAAAATTAAAATTAAGTAGTATAGTATATAAATAGAACATAGGTGAAGCAAAATGCAATATAAGAAAAATCATTGCAAACATTCCAAGGAAATTATCATTATTCATCAATAAGTACAATTTTAGGCAGTGATCAATGATAAAATTGGTGTTTCATGACGTTTAAAGAGAGGGGTTAAGGTGTCTCGCGCTTAGTTTGAATTTCGTGAGCTACGAAAAATTGAGTGAGAAGACAAACAAAAACAATAATAAGAGGGAGGTTTCGCATAGAATATGTATACAAATATACGAAACCAGTTATGAGCAATGTATAATATTAGAAGTATAATAATATAAATTATAGAGATAAAATATTGCAGATAAATTATAAAGGATTTAATGATTTAATTGGAGAATGATAATAAAATAAGCGATAATAAATGGAGAAATTATTATTGTTGCAAATAGATCATACCATATGTCACCTTGTGAGTGTCAGGGAAATCAAGAGTGGAACGAAAGAGAGGAACAAATAGTGAAGGCGCGTTTCCGCTTCGAAATGACAGCGTTAGCGCTCGGCCCACCTAAGTTTAACACCAAGGCTGAGTACTTCAATGATCCAACAAATTTCTTTATTTCGCATATTAGATAATATACTTCTGCGACGCTAAGATACCAAGATTTTGTCTAAAGTGAATTATAATTATGGATCCACATCTATTCACTTCTCCATAGCAGTTCTATACAATAAGATACCAATTCACAGAACCAATATATTTAAATTCCATCACGTGAGATATTTTTACCTAGTTATAATCTAATTACTACGTGAATTGTATGTTTTTCAAATTGAATTTTTAATGGGCCTATAGTTCTTAACCATATATATCTAACCTTTGGAGCAGTTTTCGTATTTATTAAAATAATAACCTTCTAGCTACCTTTCCCAAAAGATGGTTGCAATTTGCGCAAAAACCAAATAATGAAGGTCATGCTATAATAGGATAACTGTTTCGATTAATGTGGACAAATAATGTTAATAGAATAAAATAAAATCAAGAAGTACTAAGAGCCAGAACCATACTGCAACGCACTTTACATGTTATTAACGGTAGTTTAGAAGCACTTAAAAATATATGTATAGCCACAATATAACAGAAAATGCGACTTTAAAATCCATCCAATATAATTTCATGAAGGCTTCTTTAGTTAAAATAAGTGTTGTTCACATCATTGTTGAGGGGACTTCCAAGGAAATGTGAACGTTAAACTTATACTACTCGTTTGTACTCCATAATGTTTATATTTCGTCTGGTTTACATTTTGTATATTACCACTAAAAATTATGAACAATCCATTGGAAATAATATAAAACCAAAAGCAGTTTCATTCCTATTTTTACTATTAACGAAATTTACTTGTTTGGCAAACTAAGTCCTTTCCTTTCTCTCACAGATGCGTCTATTTTTTTAAATGATTATGCTTGACATGATCTCATAGAACTCCAACACCAACTACTCCGTAAGAATATTGCGAACAAAACCACGTTTTCAAAACGTTACTGATTAGTATGTTCACGATGCTTCAACATAGGAAATAGCTCATTTGAGAATTTAAAATATGGAAATAAATGTCCTTATTATTTTCACTAATAACAACGGAATAAAATGTTTACTAGAAGCAAGGAACTCGGTCTGGTTCGGCACCCATCATCGTTATCTACGTAAAAGTCCACTTAACTAGAAAATTATACATATGATTTCATTAATTCTTCAGTCCAATTACAGTATGATTATAGCATAATTGAGGATCGTGATAACAATGTACATCGTAGTCCGCTAACCAAATTTCTAATAAAAATATGCCAGTGATAATAGGACATTGAAAGCAAAAATAAGGCATAGCCGCTAAATCCACACGAATATAAGAAACATCAAAAGGTAAGCGTGAAAACGATACACAATCAATGTGATGAAACTAATACATCGAACCCGTTGAGAGACAGATTAGTGGCCATATTTCTGGAACTCCCACTCCCTGTTGTCCAGAGGGCAAACCTAAAATATATAATTCTACGAAGAATGTTTTTTCTAGATCTTCGCTAGTAAAAACGTCGTAATAAATAAATTAAATGAATACCGACACCTTTATTTGAATTTAGACTCCATGATATTTTCTCTCAAAAATAAAGTATAAATGTTGTCCTTCCTTATCATTAATTTAGCAAAATCTGCTAAAATACCGATGAATTTACATGATAAACTAGAATCTATAGACTTCATAGTATCATACCTGTCGAGTTTTAAGCCAACGTGAGATGCAGTGGAAATGAAAAGCATGGTTACAATTACCCCAAGCCACGGTGCACTCATCTTTCTGTCCTGTACTTTGGTTACCCTAAAATTTAATTATGTAAAAATCGCTCTTATTATATTAAAAACAAAGTAGATTTCCATTGTTTCATAACTTTATAAGAAGATATAATATTAATCAAAAAAAATCATTAAAATTATTAAGAAAAATATAAAAAATGAGACCAGACCTGATTGGCTTGACACTCGATACAGAGATCCATTATATGATTTCTACATATAGCACAATTATCTACCTGAATATCCCAAGCCCATAACGCTACCGCACTCCATTTCTTCACCTTAAAATGTCATTGCAGTGAAATTTTCTGACTATGGAGAATGTAAATATTTAAACTCACTTATTTAGATAAATTTTTGTGTATAAATTAATGTTTTATTTCCCATATAGCCACCAATATTATAGATAGCTTATCAAACTAGATTATCACTTAAATACCGAAGCATATACTTCTACTATTTGTAAATAAGTTATAGCAGGTTTTTAGTTAAATATACTGCTAAGCCATTTCTGAATTTGACAACACTATTAAAATGGCAGCAGAAATCAAGTAAATATCACCCATTAATAATAGCAGTTATACACTAAACATCAAACACCTCAAACCGCTTTTTGTCCTTGCTGATAGGTGCGGCAACAGCCTCACCACTATCCTCTACCTCCATCTTTACGTTTTCATCTGTCATCGTTATTGGTTCTGTACCTATTAAAAATAACTGGAAATAATAATTAGTAGAAGTAAAAAGAAAAAATAACAGGTATATGAAAGCCTCATTATTGAAAGCAATCGCAATCATTAATCAATATACTCTTTGAAGAAATCAAATACAAAACAAACATCGGAACATAAACCACGTTTAAAACAGATATTGGTCACAACGCATTGAAAGCGATAGACTAGAAACAAAATCAATTTGCCAAAAGCATAACTGTATTCTTGTTGGTCATGAATATACAATATACTTAACCTACTTATTAATCTATCAAGATAACAGTGGATTTTCCAGTCTATTAGTAAATCCCACCATGCACCACTGCTCAATTTGCAACAGTATATTTTGTAAATCTTGCAATTCGGATTTAAACAACGCAAAATTTTAGGTCCTAATTTAATAGAATAAGATCAATGCACAATTATTCTTTTACATGGAAATAAAATCTCTATTATTTGCCTTAAATTCACTAAATTAGTAACAACATTCTATTCAGTACAAGAGATTAATGCCCAATGATGCTTTATAATAGTGTGTGCATAGTGGTGGTTTACCAACTACTAAAACCCAATATCGCTCATCACTGAGTAGAAGAGCAAAAGATAAAAACCTGGAATAAAAAGGGTATCACAAAGACCCAAATTAACAAAGCACAAAATTGCGGAGCAATTTATGGAAAGAACATCACAGATTTCAAGAACAAAACTACAAGGTAACAAAACGTTCAAACCTTAATAGCTATCACTTAAATACCTCGATCTTCAGTGCTACCCTATGACAGTACCAATTAAATCAACGAAATCAACATGCTAGATATAAAAACCTACAGCAGATCAACATTGATGACTATGTTCTAAACCCTGAACAGGACCACCCATAGCATTCATGCGAGCAAGTGCTGCCTCCATAGCTCCCCCGTCACCATGCGAATAAGGCGCTGTTCCTTCATCAGGCTCACCATCTCCATCTAAATCTTCCCCTGTCTCGTCATGTTCTTCCATTCCTGATTGGTCAATCATTCCGTTACTATCATCCATCCTTGGAGCTAAGAAAGACTGTAAAATCTGGCTAGCCGAGTCAGCTGTTAACGCATTATAATCAGATTCGCCAGAACCACCAGGCCTGGGTGGAGAGCAACCTAAAACAAAAGTAACATAACCGATATAGTGAAACCAATAGCATACAATGAGTTCTTATATTAAAACAGAAAGTTACCAGCTGTCAACGGCTTAGCTTTGTTGCTTGGTTTGGGTGGAAAGCATCGTGCAGTGAACATTCGCAGTTGATATCCGAGTCGTTTTCTGTTGTCAATTATCATGCTCTCATCACCATTGTGAATCGCCTGAGAACTATTTTTTAAATTAAAATAAAAAAAGAAAGTAGTTACAATATAAATAACAAACACTAGAGATTTAAGACAAATTCCCACTAAAAAGAAAGTTAATAATTATATAGATTTCAATAGCATAAGCGTTAAATTGCTCCTACTTGTGTTTAATCACCTTTACGTGTTTCAATACATCAGACTTCGCAATTGTTTGCCATGTCTTTTGACAAACAGCACATTGATAGAGATTTAACTTAATATGCCTAAAACAAGATTTTTCAAGTTGTTTCCTAATTTAATATTCAAGTGAAATGTTTTATATAAAGAACGGTAAACCTACTTCGTATTAGCATGGTAGACCAGACTTGATCGTTGGTTAGATACTTTCAAGCCACATATCTGGCATGTGACAACATCTTTCGGCTAAAAATGTTTAAAAGTTATGATCATTGCTAAGTTATTTGAGAAAATACATTAATTTTCCAGATTTTTCTACGAATTTATAATGGAAACGTAAACGTACTTTCCTAACCAATTCTTCTCCTTCTCCAATCAGAGCAGCAAAGTCCATTCCAGATGACATAGCGTCACTGGCAAAATCCATTGGTGATAAATCTCCAACAAAATTACTGACACTACCCATTCCACCCACATTCATTCCATGAGGATTTAATAGATGTGACATAGACATTTCGGAAGCTGACAAAATTTATTGTTTTAGAAAGATTAGACAGAGCATAAGCATTTCATCAATCAAAAATCTTGAGAATCAATGTTAGCGTTCAATCCAGATGAAACAAACTTATAACTAACTAAAGGTATATTTACCTTGGCTTTGTCCATTTAAAGACTGTTGAATATTTGGTGTTACATGTCGATGCTGCTGCAAAATATGAGAAGCTATTGAATTGGGAGAAGATGAGGGAGGTGGAATACTGATACTTCCATTCATATTGTTGTTATTAACAGGCTCTGAGCTAGATGGATCTACCGAAGATGGGAAACTGTCCGGATCATTTTCAAACTGCAACAAAGATTTAATTATGTAATTAAAAATAAACACATTAGTAAAACACTTATTTTTTGCTATCAAATAAGCTTTTCTAAGTAAAATAAAGCAATACCTAAGGCTTTTAAAACGTATTGTAGATGAAAAGAATACGAAATAAATCACACCTTCTCTACAATAGTAGCAGGTAGAGTAGGCATAGCATTAGAGCCTAAGCCAACCATCATTGAATCATCTGTAGCTCCAAGTCGTTGACGAAGACATGCCCGCACTTTAGTTTTAAGCTCCGTAAGTTTCCTTTCGCCTTCAAGACTATATCGGTACCGGACCTAGAATTATATCACAATTGAAATTACGATTATTAAGAGAAAATAAATACTAAGTTGAAATAGCATCAGAGACTACCTAAGAATATTGAATGGTTTCCAAACATTTCAAAAAAGATTGCAACCGCTAAAAAAAATTTTCGAAAGAATTCCATTCAAGTATTTTTTTTACAAACACTCACATAAAATTCCTTCATACCGTGATCATTCTTACAGTGCGAAACTAATGCGTATTCTGTGGGAAATTTGGCAAAACGGCATCGCTCACACCTGCAACGACTCTCGTAATAAATTACCCCATCGTGCATTAAAAAGCGTGCTCTAATTACTCGCGTATATCATGATGCTATAATTTCTACAATGGTGACAATTACAAATGTATAAACTCGCTCATAAGGGCAGTAATTGAGATGATCGCTAGCGATGTGGACTTCTAACTCGTCGATCGTTGGATACCGTTGTGGATCTCCAGGACAGTCGACACAAGCAAAAGGGACAAATGACATATTGCCAGAATTCATCTGAAATATGGTGTATATATATATAACTGCACGAATAATCTAGACGGAACGCATTAAGCGGAAAACCATATTCTATCCACATCCCTATAACTCCTCGTAAATATGCAAAATTAGCTATGCGTATACGTATGAAAAAAACTAGTTAATAACAGTAAACTTGGCTTTTCAAACTGACATACAAAACAACAGTATACAGCTACATGTCATTTAACATTATTACACCCTAAACTACTATTAAACAACTCCAACATCCATACAAGCTGAGTGTCTCGAAAAAACAGCCTTTAGATTTTCGCATATTCCATAAATATTTTCATTTAAGTGTACCAATTTAATTATAACCCTAGACTACTGAAAATCACTAAGATAGTGTTGCTGTTCTATCAGTTCAAAAACAGACAAAAAATCTAATTTCACTAATGACGTAGTATTGAAGACTACATTTTTACCTATTTCGAAAATGCAAAGAAATAAAAACATATTAATAAATCAATGTAAATTGTAATCGAACAAATGTTATGTACTGAAAAATAACTTCTCTCCTTATCCACAACACTTATGTAGTTTGGTTTAAGTAACAGCACGATATGAAAATGACTGTTAAACTTTAGATGTTTGTAGCACCTGTATAGATAGTTCCGCAAAAATGGCCTTCCAGTAATCCTATCCTTGATCCATGTGAATAGTGCCTCCCGACTTGACTATTTCAAATTTGCAGAGCTTAAAGAAGTGAATTCTTACTGTCCAGAATAAAACATTTCAAAAATATAAAATCAGTGGTTAACTTTTGTGAGCATTAGGTGCTGCGAATCAAACCGGATGTTAGATTTAAATATAATGAAAGTTAACATACTTAGCTAATTTAAAAGAATGATCATGCTTTCTTTTATAGTGGTAATTTATATGAATATATGTAAACGCTTATACCAACCAATGATTGAGTTCCCCATTGATATTGTTTATATTTTTACATTAATACTGATCCTAGGCACCACCATTGAAAATTATTTTTTCGAGACACCGTATGTATCTTACAGCTATTCAGATAAATATTCAATGAATTAGAGAAATAAACAGAAACGTTATGACATACACAAAACAAACTACAAATACCAACCAATACCAATGTTAGATTAAACTCCTTTCCACATTTATATTGCGTTTATATATGATAATATCATATAATACAAATACAAACCTTTCAGAGGTTTCTCCCTCTCCTTGAAATATAGAATTTTGTAATGACAGCCTTATCTATTTTCTATACTAGGAAGAGGCGTACAAGTACAGGTCCGGCGGGCTGATCGATATGTGGAAGAAAGGCTGATTTCTCTCTCCTATTCTTCTTTTCCCATTGCGCGCTCTTATCGGAGAAAGCGAGAGAGCGCGTTGTAGCCAGAGAGAAGGAAGGGATGAAGAGGAAATCATCGATCGCTGCGCCGCTGTCAAAACAGAAAACGGATGACCGGCTATACGCTGCCCGTGTACGGTAGTGTGATGACTGGCCGCATCGCGGCTAGCGATTTCACGTTAGATGATTTGGAGCACGTTTAAATTCATTCCTCTAGAACAGTAGTAAACAATTAGGGCAGAATAATAAATCACTTTGGTGAATTTAAATAAATAAATAAACCTAATATCAGGTATATAATATAATTTGTCCCCTTTTTCCCGTTTAAATGTGTAAAATACATAAATTATATCTTGGAATAACTTTATTAATTATTAAAAAATCAATTTGTCACGTCATTGTATATACTATCGTTTTCCAAATGGTCTCGTCATATATCCTAGTTTTGCTCCTGCTGGTTCTAGTCCTCCGAAGAATGAACCTCCTAAAGAGTAAATGGGTTCATCTCCTTCAGAGGAGTCTGGTAACACATGTAGATATGAACCCATTCCCTTAATAACATTTTAATATTATTTTGTAGTAAAATTAATTTTTTTGACTATTATATTAATTTAGCTATTCTTGTTTCTCCCTTTTTTTTCCTGTTTATCCAAAATGTTTATTTATACTTTCGTTGTCAGCACTCTTACCATGTCTTATTTGTATACTATACATTTTATATTACCATAATCTATAGGACCTTACCCGTTTGTTTCCATTTGCAGACATTTCCACCATTGAGTAGTACGGTCTGAGTATTCCTAGTAAATCGGAATCTCCCCCACCTACCATAGATCCTACCTGAAAGTGTATAGTATTTAAAAAAATAACGGCTCATGTGTTCTGTAATTTAAAAATATTGCAACGTCTCATCTGAAGTATAAAATATAATTTGATCTTCAAAATGCTAAAAGCGTGGAATTTCCCTTTGAAACTATTATAATATACCTCGTCAAGGTCCTTCATTCCCTGTTCACTATATCCATAGTTATTGTCTTTGCTTACATCAATTTCACCATTCTTTCTTTCATCTGAATGTTATTATATACAAGGATTACTTGAAATAACTGATAAACTTGAGTTTATATATATGGCATTTTAACAAAGATTTTTCGGTGTTTAGCTCAGATGTTATGAGTATTAGTTGTCATGTTTTTTACCGGTATATCTCTTTTTGTAGTGTCTCAATAAGAATAAATATATTTCAAATAAAATTTAGTGTTGGAAATTAAAGTAAAATATAACGCTGATTAGACATCGCAAATTATATGTTAGTTATATGAATTTGCGAATTATATATGCTTTTTGTTTGTTATTTTACACTGCTTAATGTAAATATATAAATATTAAAGATAAATTACGAAGCAGTTGAAGATTAGAATGCAAAGTAAAATAATTTAATAAATTTTTTACAATATATAGACAATTCTGCTTGTATTAGTAGTCAATTTTCAATACATGCAATTTATCTCGTTATAGTTACACTATAACCGATCTAACGGAAGTAGAATCAATTCTTAGGAGAGAGATGACATTAAAATGGAAAGAATAAATAATATATTACCTGTATAAGTCTTCTTGTACTCTCGTGGGACGAATCTGTCTATCCACTCACTGTCTACCATTTGCATTAGATCAGATATGACATTAGATACTGAAATTCACAAGATGAAAACACTCAATATTTAGTACGAAAGACTTTACTGAGAGGTAATTAACTGCATACCTAAGGAAAGTGATATTATCAACATGGAATATGTATTCATCGCAGAGTACTAATCTGAAATTTAAATAAATTTATATGGAAAAACTTGTATGTAGAAATTCCTAATAATATGAATTATGAATATTTATTTAAATATTAATACTTGGTAGCTTTTGGTTTGTTTTAGTTCATAATTAACACTGCGCATTAAGATATAATCCAGTGAAATAGAAGGATTAATAATATAGCGCTGAATTAAAATTATTTTAACGTACTCTTAACTTTACTAACTTATGAAGATTCTATCAGCAAAATCATATTCGGAACTTGCTTATTTGTCTATTAGTTTTGAGATAAAACTTCAGAAATATAAAGTCTGATATTGAACTAAATAATAGTAATTCTAGATAATTTGATTGTGTTCAACATGCAATCGTACTCTTAGCATTAGTCGGAAGTTCTATATTTTAGTATATCAAGAATTGGAAAAAAGTGAAGCGAACAATAGGTTAATATTATCAAAAGCAATGGTTATCAGGACGAGCGTGTTAAGGAGCGATTGTTTCCTATCTAGATATCGCCGTAGATGACCTCTTTTTGAAATGGATTATGAGATAAAAGAAACCAAAACGGCCATACATCATTAAAATGGACTATATAATGATAAAATAAATCATGATAGCTGGTATGAAATAATTTTAAATTGAAAACATACCTGAAAGTTTTAAAATATGAAATTATCTCATTTCAAATTGGATTATTCGTTAGAGCCTCTAGTAGCCATAGTGTTTTTATCAATGGATATAAAGTAAACAGTAACATGACATTTATGTAATTGCTGTTTATAATTTTAAAATGTAACAGATATGAGCCATTAATACTTTCACGATGAATTATCATATAGCCAAAGCAGAGTAGAAACTCAATAGTAAAGAGCAATGGTAAGTAGCTGACAATTATACTTTATGTTTGCAAAATAATTACGTGAAATATAGTATTTTCTGTATTGTTGAAGGTCTTGAGTACAGGACTGTAATGGAATGAATTAGCCACTCTACATTAAGAATTGGAACTTATTTATGCTTAACGATAAACAGAGAAATTTAGTCATAAATATGTCTATGTGTTAGTAGAGTAAGAAGTATAAAGAACTACAGAGAATCATCTACTACATGGCTGAGGAATATATAGAAAAATTTGGTTACGTTATTATTCAGTATTTGACGTTATAATAATCTCTAATGGATTTATTTACTATTTCTAATTTATATGCAAAAAACGCATAATTAAATCTATTTAAAAATACAATTAGATTTCTGAAGGTGGTATTATATTGAAATATTTATGTTTTGTTATATTAGAAGTATTTGTGATGAAGCTACAGGGAAAATTGATTATAATGTTCAGTGAATCCTATTGGTTCATATTTTCTTCAAAACAATATATTTAAGCTACGTTCGATCTTTTCTGAATTTAAAATAGTGCTAAACTATCTGGATAGTAGTAAAGTAGCCTATAAGTGGAGTTACCTTGAGATGAATCAAAGGCACGAATTTTTAGATAGTTATAAAAATATCAATGAATTGATTCTAAACAGTATTAGAGTGTACAATTATCCTAAATTTAGTTATGGAAAGGAAAATGTGGTGAATATGAGTCTAATAAAGTTATATGATGGAGTCTTTATTCAACGCAGCGTTGGATTCATCTTGACAATACTGTATGCCGTAGGCAATTCTCAGTCTTTGTTGTCATATTAGTCTAAGTCGTTGATCCATGTCTATGTAAGCACATAAAAGTGTGCCGCCACCGATGTGAGATTCTTAGATCCCGGATATCCTTTTTTGCGATTTACTAGTTTTTATCTTGTATTGTAAGCAAAGTTTTGTACTTATAATTAAATATGTTATAGATTTGTCAGTAATTATTTATTTTAAGTTGATTTATTCATAAATTGAGTTAAATAAAAATACGAAGATTTGCATAGAAACAGTAAGCAATAATATACACATTATTATTACGAAAATAGTATAATGTTGAATAGCGCGACTTTAATCAACGGTATTTCTAAAATCATATACCCATACTACAAAGAACTAGACATAAAACTTGCAAAAATCATTAGTGCAAAGATAATTAGATGTAACTACAAGATTAAATGTTATACAGCAAAATAAAATATATTATTCAGAACAAGTTGATCGTTTATACTTTATAATAGTATGGTAATCAAAGTTGTCTTAACATTTAAAAGTAAAACAGTAACTCTGTCTGGCGTACATGAGCATTGCGTTTTCACTGACCTTGGACTTTTTAACGCAAACAGACGTCCTAAAGAGAGCCAATAAAAGAACGTTTGAGATGCGCATAAAGTAATAGAATACTGTAGAAACATATTTTTATAAATGTCCTTAAGAAATAGGTTTCATATTTATTAGTTTTCCGGAGTATATAGTGGTAAATTAGCTAAGCAATAATTTATACTTAACTTTACCCATTCAAATGTATTTGTCATTATTTTTTCCAAATATTTATCTTCTTCTTGTCACTGTTCTTCTCTACTTTTCTCTATTTCCTAACGAACTCAATCAGCGTTTCGTCACTGCTTCTTGCTCCGCCCCTACCGCGATGACTGACCACTGCGGTCTGGGAGGCGTGGTTACCCCGCCCCTCTTTACATCCACTCATATAAGAGCCAAATGAGCACTAAGAGATCTACGGTTAGGTTGAAGTGTCATCCAGACTCCGGCTCTGTTTCTCTCGAGTTTCTCTTGAACGCGCGTGACTCGCCTTGAGGCCCTCTTGTCGTAGTGCTTGACACCTCCGGGGTACTTCGCAGTGTTTCCGCTGTGTGGCACTACGGATAGGTGGCGTAGTATTAGTTGAGATGTTGGCATATATGGGCCTCAAGGTGGGTATGTTAGCAAGCTAGTTTATTTATGACTAATTCATGTGCGTTCTAATTAAAAGCTAACTCGTTTATTACAAAGCAACGTTTTCTCTTAAACCAGGAATATAATTTCAGTATGACTGCCAACAATGTTACTCCTATTGGTGTAGATGGATCCAGCAGCAATTTCAACTTCAACCCAAATACCAGTCAAATGTCTTATTTCAACTTTCCGCACAGCTATCAACCAGCTAGTGATTTCTCTAGGTGTGATACAATTTAAATTTTATTTAAATTGATTATATCCTTTTGTTATTTTTTTAAATGCCTTTCCTATTCCAATTTGAACTATTTAAATGTTAAGTATTATTTCCTAAATATATTTGTTGTGTTTTATATTATGGTGATATACTGAGATATAATGAAGAAAATTCTAGAAAGTATATTGCAATTTTTATTTTGCACTAATTTTTTTTTTAAAGCTACATGGCCAATGCACAGTCTACCGCTGGATGGTACCCACACGATCCACGTCTCAGTGAGTAAATACCTGATTCACAACTGGCATACGGTATTGCAAACTTAGAATTGCGTCCAATTTTAACTGGTCAACTATGTGTTTGTAAAATTCCTTAATTTTACTCTTATAGTACCTCTATTCTAAATAGTTCTAAATTTTATGCAAGGGAATGAATAATGAGTTGTCAAATGGAATGACAATGAGAATAAAATCTCTCGACACAAGTAATTTCATAGATGAATTTTCCGTTTTCCGCTTTCCCGTCCATCATATTTCTTTGCCAGTTCTCTTCATCTCAGACAACATAGGAAATCTATGCGGTTATTAATTCTTAATTGTTGGCGCCTTGGTTGGACCGGTATGAACAAAATTACACTCTCAATTTCGCACAATTTGTACCGGACATAGCCTACGCACATCCTTGATTATCCACAATTGGCTTAGAATTATGAGACACCATATTCAAATCGCGATCATGTCGTCTTCCCATTCTCCTCTTCGCTAATTATTATATCCTTGTTAAAATTTTACTCTATTTTCTCATCATAAACTAATACTTTAGCTACCGTATTACAGCGAGAGTAACAGTGGGTAGGAATGCAGGCAGAACAAATAGAGAAAACAGGTTATCACCTCCCTTTCCAGTGGAGATTCTCACATTGGTAGAGATGAACACAATGGGTCTAAGAGGATGGCATTTTATCGATTGAGGCCACTTAATTAGAAAAAAATTCAAAGAATATTGTTGAATTCGTGATGACTACAATCTGACTAGGCGGTGCATAATAATGTAGTGCTAATGCTTTTAGTTTATGAATAACTAAATGATATAGACAAACCGGATTTTTACTTTTAAATGTGTTCTTGAGTACTTTATTGCTTCCATATATTTTTTTATTTAATATGGATACATCATTCATAAGCAAAATAAATTTAGTCATGACTTATTATAAATTCTGCGTAATTTATTTGACAAGTTATTCTTCCAGGTGTTCTTTTTATTCCAGTTATTCTTGATTGGGATATTCTATATTAGATATTCATATAAATTAATAATAACTCTTTAAAGATTTTAATAGTTCATTTTATTCGATAGCTATTTACATAACGATGGCTGCTACTAGGTTCGCACCTAGCTGGAGGTCAATCTAGTGTGATTCATGATTGCCATAGGGGGTCTCCTTGGTCACAAATATATTTTGACCTGCCAACTGGCATTATTTTTTAGTAGTTGAGTTAATCTGCACTACCACTTAGACTTCTGCGCATATAAATAAATTTATATATGTAAGCGTCTATATAAGCACAGAGTGTATAAGTAAGCATGAATATTCTGCTTAAATAGTATGCGATACTTGCCTGACCTTGTTTAGCTCATAGGATTATCACGCATTAGCATTTCCAATATTACGTAAAGAAGTAATATGAACTGGGTCCAACACTGTACTGCGCAATCGCTACTTGAGGTTGAAGTGATATGAATGGACTGCCACCGGAAACCAATACCAAATAAACAGACCAATATTTTCTAATTCCTCAATATTTTTCCACTTTTTTGGGACTTTCTTAATTTGTTCATTAACTATTACGTCATTTACTTCTATGTATATTCATTAATTTTGTAACGAGATAAAAGACAAGCTAGAATGATATAATTTCTTCTCTGTAGTTGGTATCGTTTCACTTTTTCTTTAACATCCACTTGTCTAGCTGTCTATCTAACTTACTCTTACTATCGCCAGCCTCCAGCCGAGATTCGAGTTCCTTCGTCGAACCTCCGCACAAGGTCAAGAACTTCTCCCATGAACATCTATTTGTCTTACCGTGTTTTGGTTCGTTTATCGAGCAATATAAGTGACAGCGGGATCTCCATCCTATATTTGCTTACATATCTTTATTAGACAAACCTAGATGGCAATGCAGTCAATAATGCCATTCATTGAATCGTTTTCGTTATTTGTCAGAGGAAGTATCTGAGGAAACCCACACGTGTGCCAATATCTTGCACAAAACACAGGAAATTGCCACTTTGAGAGTAATTGGATGGTAGATAGCTACCGTATAACGAGAAGAAAATACAAATCCCACACTAACATCTCCTTTATATCCTAATAATCTTAACACCAAAATAAAATAAGCTATTGATATATTTGTAGTATACTCCATCTTTCTACTTTCATAATCTCATATAAAACAAAATCTAGCTTAATCAATATAACATTTTAGCTTTTTTTATTAAATTTTCTGTCAATTGAATTTAATAAATATCTGAATAAAATCAATAGGTTGAACTAAATCCTGCACTAACTGAAGTATATTCTAGTTAATCGGTTTGGTGCTCCAAACCTTGGACTGAACATGGCTTCTCAAGGGCTAGTTTCTATGGCCCAGAGGAGAAAAAGGAGAGTATTGTTTTCTCAGCAGCAGGTAAGGATAGATTTTGTATAATTGTATTTAGTACATAAATATTGCTTCCATGTTTTGTAGCATTAACATATTTCTTGTGTTTGCATTGACGGTGATTTTTGAGGTAATCGAATTAGAACGCAATTTTCGGGAGAAAAAATATCTCAGTGCACAGGATCGTGAAATTTTAGCTAGGCATATCAATTTAACCCCCACGCAGGTTTGTATTATTTTCCTTATTATTTATCTATTTTTCACTCACTCTCTCTCTTTTTTCTTTCATTATTCCTCTACATCTTGCCTCACCTATTCTAGCACAATCTGGTTCTTTCCTTGCTAACTGCAAGTTTCTTTTGTCACCAAACAAGTCGTTGTGCGGGGCGAATTTGAGCCAATTACGGTAGACAGCACAGGGTAGCTGGTGCGCAGCGAAACCAGGGGTTCCGGTGATATGAGGTCTTAATGAGATATGCATCATACTGATATGGCTATTATGCCTTTTCTTTAAGTCGGATTTTCTATAGAACAGCAGCTAATATTAAAAATGGAATTAGAACGAATAAAATAAGGCGCTGTGCTTATGTGATTTTAAATTGAACCCTAATTTAGGTTGAATACTTATAGAATCTATTCGATAAAATTTCAGGTTAAGATCTGGTTTCAAAATCAACGTTACAAGCACAAACGTCAAGACAAGGAAAGGAAGATGGGAAGTGGGGGAAGGGACAATAGCGAGTCACCAAGCAGTCACGATCATGATAGCGATGTTGATAGTGGTAGCATACCGTTAGTATCGTACTACTTGTACACATGATATTAATATTCTTTTGTTTCACTAATTATTCATTATTGCCAATATGTAAATGTAGGTAGTGTCTAAAGTAGCATATATTAACTAGATTATTAACAGTGAATTTTAGAATAAAAGCTGAAAAGCTCGAAGTTGATGAGAAACCAACAGTATTCCCTTCCACTGCAGTAAACGATTCTCCATGTCTTCCGGACATTAACAATCCACTCTATCAGCAGGTTAATATGAAAAAGATCCTATTACGCATTGTATTATAAGATTATCGTAATCCAATCACACGCAACAGGCACTACTTAGTGGCTAACGAATCTTGTTTGTCAATTTGAAAACGCAAAATCAAGTGTGCTTAGAGAAAATTTGAAATTTACACATGAAAATGGAAGATCGTTGAGGGAATTATCAACAAAATGTGATTTTCACAACAATTTATAAATTTACTGCCTTTACTTATTTTTTTAGGCTATGTATCAACAACACTCATACATTCCACAAGGCATAACTTTTCCTTTTCCGCAAGGATATCCGACTGCCAGCCAATATCCATATAGTCAATATCGATTGTAATTTGATTTGTTAGCAGCATTTATTCTAGACTAACGAGCTTATAAATAATACTTGCAAAAAGTATTGTTGTATTTTCCACCTGGTCTTATGATATAGTTTTATGTCGTCATCTATGCAGAGTATTGTAAGTAGTTAAGTGTTTATGTGTTGTGCTCAATTCAGGCGGGAAAGTGGTTTTCCAGTATGACATCACAATTTGATGCACATTCCCGTCTCTGTGCAGTAGCATATTCTCAGTTGTGTACATCCTATTGTTATCGAATTTATTACGAAGTAATTTCTAGTGGTAACATTTTGAAACCGCTTTTATTCTTTTAAATTATTCTGTGCAGGTATACGGTATATTGTCGTGGCGGGGCCAGTTTGGACCATTCGCTTCATCATTTGAGAGATGAATAAAGGTGTTGTCCATTAAGAGAGGTCCACTTAACACTGCAGATCTATTCATAAAGCTCGGCACTTCAAGTCATCCATAGAAAAGAACGTTGAACGTGTAAATGGGGATGGATAGTTAAACAGTCTTAGAGACGCAGAGAAGAAAGTGATAATTAATTTGACTAATAATGGAGTTCGAATGATACAGAAAATATAATGCCAATTTATTCAGAAGTCTACATTTTAATTAGTAAATTGGGGAAAGTTATATCAATTTAGTAGAATATAATTCTTTAGTGCCTGAATAAAATGAATATTCTCAGTGATGTTGTCTATCTTAATCTATTCAACTGTCTTTCATCCAATATACATTTGTCATCCTTGTTTTGTTGTCTGTAAAGCACTCATCGCAAATACCTGACTAAGAAAAACCATATAAGACCTTAGGTTTTAACCAAACAAATTTTTTAATTTCCTATTTGTCTCTTATTCTGTATGGAATCTCGGTTGGATCTCAGCCTTCCTGTGAGGATATATTCTCACTTTGGCGGCTTTTTTCCTCATTGTTCTCTTATTCACATTTCTTTCACTTATTGAGCCGGAAATCCTCCTGGCTCTTTTACATTACGTTTCAATTGACCCACTGGCACATCGGCAGTAGTATTTGATCTATTATAAGATATGTTATTGTAAAATGCCTTTGGGATAAGAAAGTCAATCAGACATATCTCTATAGAAATCTAAATAATACTGTATTAGACTTAAAACAGTATGATAAATATAGTTTTAATTAGTCACAATCACTGTGGTAGAATACATCTTAAAATTAGCATAATCAATTTGATACTTCATCTTATATTTTTAAATTAACTAAGTTCTTTATTATCGAATTTTAAAAATAATAATAAACTAAGTTGTAGCTGGCAGTTGAGTGAGAAAAATGATGACTTTTCAAAGAGTGAACTTGTAACCCCGTCTTACTTCTATATAATTAGCGGTTTAGGTGTGGAGATGCGTAATGACAACATCAAGATTCATTTGATTAAAGGGCGGCTCTCCTTGCGTCATCCATCTACAGTACTTATCAAAGCCTAATAATCGAATAATGGGATGCAACTGCATCATTAAACAAACCATGAAAAATTAGATTATTAGATGGATATTATCATCATTTAAACATTACGGGCATAATAGTTCAAAAATATTGTTTCATTTAAATAAAGAAATGTAATTCTTATTTGACTCATATGCTAGAAATCAACTACTAGGATGTCTTAAAACGTAACATATATATATACTCACTAATAGCGACATGTTTTTATGGAACATCAAAGCTGTTCTGTTCTTGTACGAAAATAAAAGGAACTATATCAGTGATGAGGTCGGCATTTCCGTCCATTACTGTAGTGCCACTTTGGTTACGGTGTCTAATGTGGTCGCGGTGCGAGCAAAGGCCGTCTGTTTGGTTCACTTAATTGACCCCGTTGTTTTAGGTTGTCGGAAGCGCCTTATGTGCACAATAGATAGCTAGCAGAACATACACGAGTAGTAAAGGATATAGAGGATCAGAACCTCATCAAATTACCAGAACCGCTGATGATCCTTGAGGTAATAAATTGATTTAAACTCCAAAGATATTTATTATAATCGGAAAATTAAGTAAATTTCAAGAAAATAGAGAAAAAGTGGAATATTCAGCTTGAGAAATCATAAGAATAATTTTACCACGGTCCGACATTTTTTATAAACAGCTTTATCAGTGCATTATATATTTTTCCCTTGTGTTATATGCTTTTTTGTTGTTGTATTATTTTCCTTTGTCATTGTTTTTTTATCTCTGTATAACTTTATCCCTTTCTAATTGTATACACTGCAACCATATCTTGGTAAATTTTGCGTCACCTTAAGTGACTCGCGTCTAGGTATCAGGTATGCGTTTCCCATAAATCATATTTAGTATCACTGAGTGTTTGCACCTACCGTAATCCATAATAGGATAAATGTCACATTATAAGAAGGAGCTAAAGAGGCAAAAAGTGGCAAGGAACGAGATTCTAGAGATCTAGACACGTTCTGATTAAAAAGTGGTTTCTTGAATCCCACTTTTTTAGTCTTGTAATCTTGTTTTCTTTTTATATTTGTTCACATCACACCTTTTTTCTCATTCTTATGACTGCTTTTTCTTTCCTGGGTATCGGAAATTATAATTGAAATTCACACCTGATTCACTAAATGAATAAACATCATAGTGAACGCCTTATTCTAATTTACAAAATGGTATTAAGTGTCGCTCAGTTCCGTAAATGGTTTCCAAAATACGTTCAAGTATTATTTACTGGATAATGGATATAGTTTATTGCGAGCAACTTTTGCCCTGCCCCCTGGAGGTTCGACTTTTAGCACCTCATTGCTCAATCTGTGGGTGTCAGTCGCTCATCTCGTTGCGGACATACTTACCATTCACTCACAATAAATACTGATGACACTCGAGAACGCACCTGTGTAGATAGATTGAGGCTGACCATCTGTATGAGAATTAAGCGAAAATCTTCTTTAGAAAATCCTCAACTCAATCATATAACCGGCGATTTATTAAGCTTTTAAAATTAAAGGAGCTACTTTAGCGGTAGTTTTACTTTAAAGTAGAGATTTTTAAACAAGAATTATTATTATGATTTGGTACTAAGCCTATCTCTTCAGAGTTGAACAAATTATATATATATATAAATACTCATTCACATTAAATTTATAGTAATGGCTAAGATTTAAATACCAGCTTGGTTCCCATTTCACACCTAGATACTTAGGGTAATGTGTTGGACTCGCTGTTAGAAGGGTCAGTGCCTCAATTGACCGTATGCTACTTGTTTGATTGCATGGGAATCTCTGCAAGACCAAAGGTGCGAAACGTCGATCATATTATGATGGTGCTAAACTAATTACAGTAGGCGATGAACAATGGAAGGTCGCGCACTAAACGATTGTATTCGAGTAAACGAAATATAACTAAGAATAATGTTTTATTGGGGCTCAGCAGGATAGCTGTACTTAGGTTAAGATTTGAAAGGGATTTAACACTTCTTTATCTATGTGACTTTTTCTCTATTTCTTATTTGTATTTTTCCTCTATTAATGACCGAAGAAAAGACTAGATTAACTTCTCTAAATTTCTCAAGAATAGTTGAGCGAGCACAAGACCACAGAAACCTCGATGCTTTACGTAAGCAATTTCCTTGTCTCTAGATTAACTGATTAGATAAAGCCGTTTAGCACTCAGTATTATGGATAGTTGATTGGTTGGGATATATAACTGAATTGTTACAAGTATTTTTTCATCAGGCCATCCAGGAGTTGCGGTAACAACCATTAAGGTAAACTTAGCTCTGATCGGTATCTTTGATGCCGGATAATCGGTCGATTTCCTGACTTGTTCATTTTTATCGGTTGAGCCGATGAGCAAATACCAGCGATACGCTATAATGCACTGTGACCGCTCTTGGCGCACTTGCCGACTTTGACTTATGAGAAAAGCATTTAGGGGTCGTTATCGGTATGTTTCTCTTTAATCTACTTTTCCCTACTTCAGTTTTCCAATATCCGTCATACTATTTACAATTGTCCCTCTAATCATACAAACAACTAGCGCCATTCTTTACTTGCTCATCACCTTGCCATTGTATAACTTCTAAATTTAATCCTACTTTCTGAGTCAACAAACGAAATATTACAGTATATTTATTTATTGATAGATGAAAATGTTATCCCATTGACGAACTATAATATAACCCATCCAAATTCCCTTAAACTTACCGCTACTTTTCTTTCCTATTTCTTCACTTTGATAAAAGTTCTATATTATTTTTACCATACTAAAAACGTTAGTGCATCAGTAAACCATAAATTTATTAATAACAACATTCGACAAGTAATTATCAGGTGTTTTTAATACAACAAAATTAGAAGTTATGAAATTGAAATAGACATAAAGTGTATGTCAACTTAAAAGTGATAAAGAAGTTTATAATGCCACTACTTTCTGAATATTCTTTAAAATGATTCATATTATGGCTAGTATTTACTGTTGTCTATTTCAGCAATAAAAAAACTGACAGTCTGTCGATGACATTTTGGAAAACTATCAGCTGATACGAATCAGTTCGTCCTATCGCAAAATGTCACAGTGATATTTAGATTGTTTATTTCAGCTGACAGAAAGTTGTCATACTTTTATGACTTTTGTTAATATCATAATTTCGACCTTTAAAATAAATGTTATTACATAACTTGAAATTGTATCTCTTAGCGGTAATAAATAAGGTATTTTCAAAAATTTTACATACTATTTTGGGTTTTTTAGAACCATACACTATGTCAGAGAAGTATAGGATGACAAAACAGTGAATAATTACAATTACAAAAGAATAATAGGAAATGGCAAAAGAAAAAAGTCTATTTTTTGTTTACCTGGTCGGTCCTTCAAAGACTACGCTGGGTGGCATGAGGGCAAAGGTGTTCAGTTACATCTACAGACTAAGCGATAATCTCATTAGAAACGGGTGGAGGGAGCAGTTATTTTTCGATAAGAAATTTAACACAGTTGCTCTTAGAAATTTTATAAAAGCCTCAAATACTATTCAGAAAATTTGAAATTTGAAAATGAGAGCAAGTTATATTATAGGTTTGACACCATTTTAGTTTAAATAAAATGGAAGTTTATAGAAATTCACTCCAAATTCAGAAAGCTACACATTTATATATCTAAAACTATTATATGAAAATACTGGTAGTTTATTGTTGTTTAATGGCTCATTTATATATATATATATATATAATAGGGAACTTTTTAGCTAACTAAAGATGATCTCAATTTTATATCTTATTCCCCATCTTTCAATATGCTAAGGTTATAAAACTATAATCGGAACTAGCATAAGATGTTCATCACCGAATTCTAATCGTATTTTTTTTCTAAAATTGTTGTTATAGGAATTTAGAAGTTTATTATTTTCTATACAAAACGTAGTTTTCACCAACCTATTATCTAATCTAGTCTCTTAAAAATAAAGCCACTGAAAGAAGTTCTAAAGTAACATTTTAAGCCATGAGAGAAACTGAACACGATAAAGAAACCAAGCTACCCTTTATTTTAGCCTTTCTACATTCATATATAAAAGTACTGCTACATTTGTGATGTATTCTGATGTTTAACTATATATAACTGAAATATCTAAAAATAACTATAACTAATGTAAATACAAAAAAAACTACGTCTAGACATTGATCTACATATTGTTATCTTACAGCAACGTACTGTAATAGTTTAGACACTCTAGCTGACCACCTCACAGCGATAGTTTGTCCGGGTGTCGCGAACCTCTTGAAGCGTACTTTCACACGGATCAACGACACTCAGGAAATGGGCAGCAAACACAGAAACTGAAAAGGAAATCACGTACCTGCCGGTACTATTATAACCTACGGAAGGTTTGCTAGGCGAAGAACAAACTGAAAATAGTTCCTGGTTAATATTTATTTTCGTAACTTTATATCTAATGATAATAAGTTGCTCATAAACGTTGGAATTTTGTCGCAGTTCTAATAGCATTCTCTTTGCAGTGTTTATACAAGTAAATTACAAAACATATTCGAATTTTTTAAAAGCATCTTAGAATGACAAATTATCATTACTTCGTTACCTTCTACTGAAACGATAAACTAGAGCACAAAATCATTGAGTCCATTTAATACGATAAGAATTAGTGGGCATGTGATTGATTCAACTGATTGCTTATCACTAATATATATACATACGAAATCATCACAATCTCTTAGTCTGATATGTCGATTTTGATCTAGTGGTGAAATATTACTGCCTTAACTAGTGGCATTTTCAATTTAGATCCTTCGGAATGTTTATAAAGAATATACCAGGAAAATATTAATATATAAAATATCAAGATATATTGAAATTTAGGTATTATATTTTCAGTAACTTCTTATTACTTCAAATTTTGCAGGATTACCATCACTATGATGGAAATTTTTAATTTGTGATTGATCAAGTTATTATGTAAATCGTAATATCTAAGCAGATATATGATAGACCTAATTAACACCATTAATATAAATGTTTTTAAGGCAATACAGTATCCTGTTCCACTTGAGACCAGATGGCTAGACTTCACAAAACACTTCACGGGTATTTCTCAGGAGCCGATGCCACCTGCCGTCAGTGACGCAATACAGTTAGCGAATACGCCGACAAATACGGTAGACGTCTACTGTAAAAGAAAATGAAGAAAAGAGAATAGAATAAACAATTTTAAAACTTTACATGTGACCAATAACTAAAATCAAATACACCAAGAAGCATATGTAATTTTTAAATTTTTTAAATATGACTTGATTGGTTAATGATAAAAAAACTACTCCTAAAATTCGAATTCCTAATCAGTCACTAGAGATTTGTCCACGCATATTTTATTTTTGTTTATTATTGTTTAATTACTTTTACTAATCCGATATTCTTATTTTTTAAATGTATGTTCTTTTACTCTTTGCATGCTTTCTGTGTGCAACATCTTTCTAAATATTTGGAAGTGTGTAGATTTCTCTCAACTATTTAGCATTAAGTTCCTTGTGCATCATCTTCAATATTCGCTCTTGCTCCCATCTATGCCAGATGGTTTTGTCCACTTCAGAGCCACTTCTCTTTTCAGATTCGGCGACCCTCGATTGACCCACTAATTGCTTGCGAATCACCCATTCATAATTGACGGATTTACATGATAAATTTAGGGGTTTCTTAAAGTTATTAATTTTTAATTTTGCTCCATATTTTAATGTCTAGCAGAGTGGTAAATAAATGACTTTATTTTAATAGAAAAAGTTAAAGCAATTTCAATGCCTAAGTTTACTATACTCTAATTTATTTCTTAATATTCAGCAATAATAAAGTGGGTTAAATATCTCGTTTATATTTTCGGCTTTCATCTCAAGGAACTAATCACCTTTCGATTGCTTAAAATAAAGGTTGAAGGTTAATGATATCTTTAAGAAGAAAATTGTAGATAAACTAAAATGTGAAATGAACGTTTTTTTACTATACGTAATCAGCGTGCGTCGATAACCCACTGGCCAAAATTAGTTGCTCATTGAAAGAAGTTATCTGTGATATTGTCGCTGACTCAGTCCTGAGTGATCAATGCACTGCACCAATTTTAAAGTCTTCCGTAAACACTATTTAAAGCATAAATATTTGTTTTTCTTTGGTCGAAATCATATACACTAATAAATTAAAGACCAATTATTAACGGATGAGGTATTTACGTCTTCTTCTATGACTTTCTCTCGTTCCCTACTGCTCTCTGTTTTCCTTCGTTATATCTCCTTTATTTGTGCTCTTGACCCTAAATTGTGTATGTGGTTGTTCTTACTAGGAGTAGATGAACGGACATCACGTAGTGTGAAGCAGCGTATTAGGATAGAGTTACAAGAGTGCATATGCAAATAAAAAAGAGATCAGTCCAGACAGTTTGAGAAAAGGGAGTATAAGATAAGATTATTGTAAGAATTCCCTTCATTTCAAATGTTTGCTGAGTATTGCCCACAATGGTATATTATCGTATCTAAAAATACCATAGATTTTCTGATGACTCTATGCTTTCAGTCAAGTGAAACAAAAAACTAGACAACAAACAATATAATCTATTCTTCTACAAAAGCTATCATAATCATAAGGAGATTCCTTTAAATACGTGATCAGGCCATGCTGACTTTTTTTATTCATCTCCTTTTACATCCTTACATTCTTAATAAGAATTAGATAAGGACTGTGAATTTAGTTCTAAGATCGTTTGGTCAAATAAACTTCGGTGAAGGGGTTAGGAAAGAAGTGATAAGGGAGTTTCACGTGGAAATACTTTAATGTTGATAATAAAGTAAATTAGTGAGAACAAAAGCCACAGCAGTAAGTATTATAACAGTTAAGTTAATTTCTAATAGAAACAACTTGAAGCAATAATCCCAATTGCCTTTTGAAGCAGTAGGCAGTAATTAATCTTACTAGAATATAATTAGAGCTTAATATGAATTGCGGAGTGGTTGAGACTATACTAACTTTGTAGGAGTATTTTGCTTCATTTCGATAGGTCATTATAAACAAAAGTTATCGTCAAGAATACACTGGCTCCAGGACTATTTGTTGTCTGAAATAGTTTTTTTCACCAATCACAGTAAACAATTATGCTTTTGTTTAACTGCATGCTTGGAATGACAATCAGAGCATCAGTCACAAATGCTGGCTGGCGTTATTTTAAACTGATAACTGTGCTTAACTATTGTTGAGCATTTAATAATACACTTCGACTGACAGCTTTGCTTTAATTGCTCTAATTATCACCTCTTTTTTTTTTAAATATGAGTCCATCTTTAGGTTTAAGTATAGACAATTCATAATAATATTGTCAATTTTCTTATATATCTATATTCTATATTACCACAATATAGATTATTAATTTACAAGCTTATTTAAGCTAATATATCTCGTTTATTTAGTGTTATAGTTACGTTATTCTTCATTCTCGAAAATTATTTGTTCTAAGATGTAAAATTTTTTTGCCTACTTTGTTCATTTTCCATAATATTACAATATAGAAAACTATTACGGTATATTTTTCTTATATTCCCTATAGAATGACTTTCACTGTTGGTACCTATTTACTCAGTGACTAATACATACGACTTCATATGACACCTTAGTCGATACATTACGAGGAGAAGAAAGTTTATCATATGAGGGTTCAGGCAAAAATTTTAATTATAAAATATTTTAACATATTAGTTCTAATCAAAGAAGGTATAATTAAGCGAATTTTGTATGAAGAACTATCAAAAAAATAAATCATTTTAGAATGGGATTAATATAAAAATCGGAGATAGGATATTACGAACTACCTCATATAGTGTTTGTTACCAAAATATTTTAAATCTATCGTATCAATCTTTTTAAACATACGTACACTGTATGTAATTTTTAATAAATAGTTTAGAAGTATACATTAGAATATTGCGCCGCCTTTTCTTATGAAATCACATTATATGATAAACAGTTGAATGGGTTTTCCTACTAATGTCACACATATTTGTTACATGACAAATAAGTACATAAGAGACAAGGTACCTACCTCCGGATATGACGTGCTGTTGATAAGGAAAGCTTGCCTACTTATATGGGACCTACGAACAGATTATCAGTTTGTGAATGCCTCCACAAGGGTCATAATACTGTTCCATCTGCTCTTACGTAAAAGCAACATACGTATCCCTGTCTACTATCATGACAACAACTGAATCAAAGCTTATAAATACTGGTCCTGTACCAAGAAGTCCATTCAGTTCTATTCCACCTACTAGTCTTCCATTATCCACACTTTATGGTAAATTTCACCACAATTCTGTTTTATTATATATATATATATATATATATAGATAGATTACTACACATGTTAAAGTATTTAAACTTTCATAATAACTTTTTTTCACTATAAGTTCTGCTTATAGGTGCTGTTGGTGATATGACACTGATACCTAACCCCTTATATGCCACTATTCTATTAAATTCTCTTAATACATCATCACATTTGCTGCCTCAACAGTTTCTTCCATCATCGTTCATTCCTGAATCCCAGAGAGCTACTCCACCCGCTACCAATGAATTCCTTCCTACCACAGTTACAGTTAACCCAACAATATTTAGGTAGATTAAAACTATTTTATAACAATCTTAATTTTTATAAGATAAAAACTTAATGCAGCTAATTCAGTATGATGAATCATCAATCCCACTCTGAATCTTCATTACCGTATGCAGATAGGATTTCAAACAAAGCACCGATGGGCGCAGTTCCCTCTACAATCGATTCAATTCAATCAAGTCCAGCTAATTCGCCAGCTGTGAGCTTTATAAATTTTTTGCGTAATCTATTTCAAATCCAATAGCAACTGTGTAAGTAATCTATTTTCAGATAAGAAATTTTAGTTGTCTAATAATTGCTGTCTGGATATTCTTTGCAGAGATTTGATTCCTCATCGCCAGATGAAATGGGCCTTTCTAAAGTTAAAAGAGGACGCCCGCAGCAAGATATTGACGATGAGGATGACCCGAATAGTTTGAAAAGAAGACATAGAAGACTATATGCGAGACAATATAGGTAAGTAGTAGTAAAATAATGATGATAGGAATAACTATTATATTTGTCCAGATTATTTTTTATAGAGCTCAGATGCGAAACAAGGTAGATGAAGTCAAAGTTCTACGCACCAAATTAGACGAGCGAGATCGAAAAATTGAGAAATTAGAAGCAGAACTAGCCAGTGAAAGGAGAGAAAATCAACAGATGAATATGATTTTAACTGGAATGCTTAATCGAAGATAATACAGTAAGTAATCATGGTAATGTATTCGTGTGATAATTTGTTCTCTGATGGATCTCGAACCTCTCAGTAAGATACCTTGAAGCCCGGCTGAAGATGGCTTTATAAATTTCCCATTACTTTCTCCTTTTTTAATCTCAGTAGTTTTTATGCAGAGAATGTAGCCCAATGTAGATACTGTATATTACTAATTTCCCTTGCATTTTCGTTAGACTAATTGGACCTTACTCATGCAAGTTTATTGCTCAAAAAAGCAATGTATATTGTGCCGCTCAGTTACTATAATGCTAACATATTAACAGCATTCTTTGTTGAAGTGAACCAAGATCACATTAATAAAGTTTATTAGCTAATTGTCAACAATCACAATCAATATACAACAGATAGAAAACAATTACGAGATTAGATGACATTCAGGTTTTATCAAGGTCTATATTGTAAAAAAAAGAAGTTCAGAACTTATTGTGACCAAAATCCACATCGGGCTGAGTTGAACCTCAATGGTAGTGAAAATCGATCATAAATTATTTAAATGAAGTATCTTAAAGAATTGAGACCAAGACCATTGTAATGTTCCTCTTTATTACAAAGAGTAGAACAATAAACATAATATGAGCGCAATTCTACGATTTTAGTTTTACGGTCAATGCCTGGTTCTTTTAGAATCCTCCCTGTCTTCATTTTTGTCCCCGCCTCTCTTCTTTTCTTTCACCTGCTGGAACAGATCACCGAGCCCGAAAACATCCTGCTCACGCTCGAACTAAAGAAAGTTAAATTATAGATATTTAAGAATATTATTAATTAACAAACGTATAGTTTGAATGAAGTCTCATATGTGAATCTAAGAATTGAAGAGACTCAATAGAATACCAATGATTAAAAACTGCTTTTTGAGCTACTATCACATTAAATACTTTAAAGTTCGAAATTTTTAAAAAAACAGTTGAAAAAAACATTTACCTTGGTAACTAAACTTATAAATATGTGCTGCATTTAAATACTAAACAATACATTTATTTAATCATATTATGTGGCAATAGTTCTAATGAAACAATTGTATGTACTACGTTATCAATCATCAGAACTTCCATAATCACTATATCAGTATTTCTTTATTAGGTTAGTCTAGACTATAGATATTGCACTTAGAGTGATAACCAGAACTACAGATAAAGTACCTAACACAGCAACAGCATTCGTATTCCTTTAGGAATAGAGCAGAAGAGAGTAGGAATAATCAAAGGAAACAAAGGAAAAGGCAATGCAAAAAAATTGTACTATAAAGTACCATGTAAAGCGGAAATTCCCTACTGTTATTTCTTTTCTCAAATTATTGTTGCTTAACTTAAAAGTAGCAAAATACTGAATCAAAAATTATTTCTCTAATCTCAGTAAATAATCACACCGTATTTACTCGTTAATTACGAAATCACTTTTCATTCTAATTTCTGCAAGAGATTTCAAAACAATAGTATCCATAAGTTAATGAAAAATATATACATATGTTAATAACTGTCTCTATTAGATATCGGGAAAGTAATTTGAACAATGTAGCGCCACGTAATATATGCACTTAAAGATACCATCCTGTTTCATAAGCATGCGTATGACATTATAAAAAGATAACAGTCATACTGAGCGTTAAAAGTTCAATATCGTCAACACTTGTCTCTTAATAGGAAATAATCATTACCTGTACAGGTCCAGCACCGCGAGCACTGCCATCTGCTCCCGAAAATCCCTTCTCAGGAACAAATCGTTGCGTATTAATGATCTTATCCAAATCATCACCGTATATATCTTTGTCGATATTTTTACCTAAAAAAATATCAAACTTACTAAAAATAATTGAATCGATGATTCCAACAGACCATAACAATATCTCTTAAGACCACTTGACAATTAAAAAACTTGTAATATATAATGGCAACAAATAAACTTTCTTTAAATTACTATTGGTTACCTAATTCATTTAAAGCTTGTTGTGTGCGTTACAAAGATCTCTATTGTATTAAGTAACAATTCATTGATCACTAGTGGTAAGGGTCAAAGTATATGCTGTCTCCCAATTACGAAAGACGCTAAATTATAGTGTACTACAGTATTGCCTGGTGGTACCACTACAGAACACAACTTTAGTTAGCATTACCACTAAATCATTTGCATTTCCTGCTTCCCATAGTTGTTGTTCCTTAATATCGTTTTTATAGCAGAATATATTAACTTATAATTGTTAAAAGATTGCAAAACTATATGATGTCACTCTCATATATTGATCTGTAACAACTGATAAGTGGCGCCGAGCAATGGTTTTAAATACTATCAATTTATGTAAACAAGTCCATAACTACCGATAAGAAATTTTGAATATAAAACGTGACTGTGAAATTCCGGATATTTTATTATTAATGTAAAGGGGGACTAGCGAGGAAGATCCATATTTGAAGAATACATTTTAAATAATAATTTCTCTTACTGGGTCTATAAATATGCTGTTGCACATTGTCTCCTCCACGCCATGCCTTGTCATAAGGATTATATGTCTCATCATCCATAGCACCACTATCCAGACCCTTAAAGCGATAAATATGGAAAATATTCGCATTTATAACCATAAGTAATCTTATATATATTACAAAAACTAGCCTTGTTCTGGTCAAACAATCGTTGATCAAATTGAGTTTCGTTTGAGCGGACTTTGGCATCAGGAAGACCAAGTACAATTTTCTCCGAAATATCGCGTTCCTTTTCTCTTAAAATATAAATTTATCTAAAATTAAATATTTTAAAATGAAAATTATTTGAGGATAACCTTACCTTCTAAGTCTATCTACTTTATCAGGTCGACTGCGAGCAATATTCCTCTCTTTACGAATATCATCAAGTCGATCACGCCTACAATAAATTTGCATAGGAATAAGGTAACTGAACAAGACTATTAAATATTACCATACCTAACTTCTTCTCGAGCTTTCACAGACTCATCTTCATCTTCATCACGTTTTCTAATACCTGCACGTTCCTAAAAAGTTATCAATTTCTAAACCTATGAATTAATTATAAACTAATTTTCCGATCTTTATTGTACTTGTAAAAAGACATTAAAATATCACTAATATACAACCAATCCAATTACATGATAATAACACTTCACCTGTCTAGCCTTCGCAGCCATTTGTCGCATTCTCTCCTCTTGTTCTGCTTTTTTATTTTGTGCAACACGTTTCTCTAGCTGTGCACGAGCTTCCACAGCTTCACGAGCTTTTCTATCAGCGATATATAGGGCTTCAGATAATTTTGCAAAATTTTCATTAATATGTGTCTGAAATAAAGCACTAGTAATACAATAATAATGATAATAATAACAGTAATAACAATAGCAATAATAATAATAATAATAATAATAATAATAATAATAATAATAATAATAATAATAATAATAATAATAATAATAGTGACAATATTAATAATAATAATAAAGATATGCATGATGTAAAATGGAATAAATTTAAATTTAAAAAAAGCAAAAACTAGCCTGCTGCAATCCTCTACCATCTGCAGCCAGCCTTTTATCGAGAGAAACGGTGAACCCTGATGAGAAAAATAATTGCGGAAAACAGGCAATTTTTATATACATATTATTCTTTGGTATAAACTACTCAGTACACCTCTCTTTTCCATTCCTAACCTTTTGGATTTTTCCAGTTCGAAATGCATGGCGGAACCTTCCAATCATTTTGGTCTTTTGTTGTGACCTAAACCATCTAATTATATCAAATAAATCAAGCATGTTAAACAATAATTATAGTAAATGAAAACAGAAAAACAAACCTTTCTAGGTGGGCTGTGCATAACGGGTGCCGGTGGAGATGGTGGCGCACGAGGAATCTTTTGATTAATTCTGGATTTCTACTATTAAAATAGCTAACAATGAAGTATGTTATTCCAAAAGATTAAAAATAACTTCTAAGTAAAGAATATTTCATAGAAATAATGTATTATCTTACTTAAATTTGGGTGGTTCCATAGGATCTTTCTGTTCTTCAACCATACGAATAATACGTTGTTGTGAACCTAGAAATGCACACTATCATTCAAACAAAAACTATTTAATGGGGAAAATTTAGATCTAAAATACTTTATCAACAAATATCTTTACTTGTAACTATGTGCTAAATATATTTTAGAATTCCAGTGCAACTATTTTCTTCAAAATATTAAAGTAGTAAGGATTGAACCTCCAGCGTGCAAGCCACTTTGCTGACTCGGAGTATAGCGAATATATTGAGGAGGAGCTTGCTTTTCAGCATGACGTACTGGAAGAGCAGACGAAACCTATAAATTTTAAATAACTTTTATACTTCCACTGTATTCAAAACTAGATGTAACAATATAATTAAGATTTAAATCTTATTTCTCATTAGATTAAATATTTAGCAGAAAAAAACTTACCTTATTTTGTGTTATTTTCTCAAGAGCTAATCGAGTTTTTTCAGTAGCATCTGCTATCGCATCATCATCAGGTCGCTGAATGTCTTCATCGTCTTCGTCCCATGCCTTTGCTTTCATATCAGCCAGTTTCGAATATACAATCTAAATATCTTATTATAAAATAACAAATTGTTTAAAAAAAATATTTGATTTCAAATGAATATATTTAAGTAGTTAAATGATAACCTTATCTTTGTCATGTCCTAATTTTGCTATAGCATCATATCGCAATTTCCCATCAGCATCGTATTGTAGAGCTATTTGGCCCTCACTCTTCCCACGTTGCTCTCCTTGTCCCATCCCTAACGGGAATTGGGCTGCATGAATCTCAGGAAATGAACCACCATCACCAAAATCCTATAAAATGATAAAGGACAGATGGATTATACAAGAACTGAAATGCTAAGATATGCTAAAATTAGCTAATATAAGTTAACAAAAAAACAGGAAACACTATAGCTTTACCTCTGGATTTCTTGGTCTAAATCCAGTTCGTTTTCCATATGGTGGTGGCTCTTTAACAACAAGGGCATTAGATGGAAGAGCATCTTCTCGTCCACGGAACCATGGGTCTCTTCTAACCTATAAAGTGAATTACATTAGCAATTGAAAGAAACGAAAATCATTCTTTATGCCATATAATTAATAGTACCTGGGAGTATTCATCAGTAACAGCAGATGGAGTAGGAAGAAGTCTAAAATTACGAACTACAGGATGTACATATATTAGCTAGATGGTAATAAAACTACATAGGTGTAGAAACTTGAGAAATAATAAAGCATATATGACACTTACTCAGAAAGATTTAGTGACATCCCAATGTAGCTAACTATTACTGACCCTGTCAATAAAAAATAAAATTTACGACCGAATAAGTATAAAGAAAAAATAGATAATGGTGTGAATTCTTGGAATATACCAGAAGACCAAGATATAATGAGATTATCAATAAACTAAAAATTTAATATGTATACATTTGTTTTCAAATATTAGTTACTAACATCAGCTCATATTAAATAATATTAATGAAATCAAAGAATACAACGGCAGCACAATACTACCAACAAAGCTGTGCATATGAGATAGATATAACCTGAATGACTTTCGTAGTGAATTAACAAATTAATTTATAGTAGTGGTGAAAAAACAGAAATGAACAAAAATTACAAATAATGTCAAGAAAATCCAAAAACACAATCAATACTACAAAACATGTCATGTGAACAAGAGTAAAAATAATACATCGCAAAATTATTTCATTTTCGATGTAGCCATCTTTTCTACATCATCAGCTCCTGACCGAAATTTATCAGCCTCCTTAAGCATCCATGACCTCTAGAAATAGATGCTCACAATTAATCTATATTTTAAGCAATTTTATCCTGTCTACATTTTAAACAAACCGTTTCTGCAGCAACACGTCCAGTAGCTAATTTCAGAAAATCGCGGACAGTCCACTCTGTTTCGTCTAATTTGTTCAACTCTACGAATACACAGTGTTCACTATGACTTTTATGTTCGGCCCTGCATGGTAAATTTTTTCAAATAGGTCAATAACAATAACAATACTAGAACTACATAATCCATTTGTAGCCATTATCTTAAAAGTGATATAATTAATAAACTACATAAAAAACATTAGTACTGCCTGAATTGCATGAGTTATTTTATAGAAACTCAAATATTTGAAATAAAACATCCAAGAGTATAACTACTATATATTTGAGCATAAACTAATCAAACCAACCAAGGATCATCTGTGGCGTCGAAAATCATCTCTTTCTTGCAAAATGCACATGTTGCTGCTGAGGGATCTGCTCTTGTACCTGAGAAGTAAAAACCAGCCCGAGCGAGCTGAATACTATATCTTCAATTAAATATTCTATAGGTAATTTCCTCCTAAAAACATAATAAACTTCAAATCGTCTAAATTCATATAATCACTTTTTCAGATGAACATGGTGTGTCTTCCTTATCATAACACCATTTCTTGAAAGTCGCTAAACGTTGAGCATAAAAGATTATATCTGATGGATTATCCAAAACATCACGGATAACATGGTTACTTCCACCTATACTAGTCATATTTCTTCTCTAATTAAGATGTAACTGAAAATGTAGAATAAATATATTATTAGTATTAAAGGATTAATATATAATTGATCTTTAAATTAATTTTTGTGTAAAATGGGTATTGCTATGATAAAGAGAACTATCCAGTTTAAAAGCTTGTGTTAGTAAGATAATTAATTTCATATAAAATATGAGCCATTAGCTATACGTAGTATTTTGAAAAAAATATATGCAAATTATAGAATACTACATAGCTACTTAACAGCAAAAGGAACACAATAATTTGCAATGTAAAAAGTTTTTTTACTTAAACTATAAAGAAAATTATCGTATGAGAACCCAAGTAAATTATTGTGCCAAAGTAGATAAAAGTGTTAAAACTAACAATTAAATACTTCATGTTCTATTTCATCAAAAATTGCAAATGTGGATACATATTTAATTCCTACTAAGCTATTAACATATTATAGAAATTCTTTCATGGTAGAATTTTCCGTTTTTATTTATACATTCCCAATACATCTTGGTTAAAAGAACTAGAAAATGTTATATTATATCTTAAGGTGGTCTATGTACAAAAGACAAGTATAAAAAACTAACAATGCTATTTTAAGTAAGATACTGACTACATTTAAAAGCGCAGTAGTTATCTAGGAAAATATGCCTCATTGACTACGATTTTAGCTGGGTCACATAATCAGACGTTATTTTTATGAAATTTTCCTTTTTGTAATTAGAATTTAACATTATATTTAAGAAATAATATAAAGACGCTGTGTAACAAATATCACTATAATGGAATCGTGTAACTTTATGTTATTTTTAAAAATTACATATTATTCAAATTATATAAAGTAGCATACATGATATATTAAAATTACAAATTTTTTTGAAGTGTAGCAAAAATATGTGAGAATTGTGAAAGTAATCAAATAAATTTAACTGGTGTAATTATGTACGCTGTTTGGCCTAATGTATACTTTTGGAAACATTGGAACATTGCAACCACTAATATGTACTTTAAAAAGTAGTTTTTAATTAGATTCAATTTTTAGTCATATTATTAGCTTAGGAAGTAAAAATAACTAGATGTTTTGTAGTAAAAACTTTGTTTATGTATCATATAACACTAGTAAATCAACATTTTAACCCGACAAATTGCTTACGAAGATACGCGAATAGTAACAAATTGAAGCAGTCGCTTGTATATAAGTGAAATATATTCCTTCATAATTTATAGTAGTTTTATCTGATTCACGAAGCCATCGAAATATAAAAATATGGTTCTTTGGATGAAAAAATTACTTAAAATACGTAGATGGTTTTTCAAAAGTATTTGTATAATATAGTTTATTCCACGTATTGAACTATTTACGTATAACTAATAACTGAAATGAATGGTTTTAGTTTGCAAAGAACAATGAATTACTATTTCTGGAGAATGGGGCCTCAAAAACTTTAATTCTTGCATTACCACAATGAGTTTTATTAGATTTGAGTATATCACGACAGAATATTGTCTAACATCACATCAAATACACTAGTATAAGATGGTGCATGTCTTTAATTAGGATTAATTATTTACTTAAATGAGTATTAAAGGTATTAGGTCAATAATATTTTATGATTTTACATGCGAATTTGTAAATGCTGTTCCACCTAATGAACTTTGATCTAAGAGCTCTGTCTGTTGCATTTCTCAAATAATTTTGCTGTTAGCCAATATCAAAGCAATTATAAGTACAATATTGTATTCTTGTAGTCTGTAATAAAGGTTCCAAAATAGTAAATATTTCAAAAATTCCTGGATTATGCTGTTATTCACTCATCAATGGGACTAGATGTTTATCGACTATCAGCATTTACTCTTTAGATTTACGTCTGCGGGTATAATAGTTAAATTCTTATCTGTACATAAAATAGTAGCGCGATATATAAAAGGAAACAATAAATCTTGACGATCTTTTGCAGGATAATTACTGAAAATATTAATTGTGAAGTATTGCAGTACTAAAAGAATTACGTATAACACGTGTAGTTTTGATCTTATATGGAAAATAATCACATTACATGCTGGAAGTAGTAGTACATTAATGACCCTTTAAGATCATTAGTGAGGTAGACTACATCCTACAAATAATTAACTAAAAGTTTGATTTAACCCTGAAAAACTGAGCTACTTGCGGGGCTGCATAGTAAAACTGTGCATTTGCAGTGAAACTTAGTGGGAACCTGCTATACTATGAAAATATGGATGAAATTCCATAATGTTCAACATGAATTTCCCAATGGATATTGTCCCAGTGAACAAACTCATAGTAACTACGCATGCCCTCTAACTAAAACCCACTTATTCAAGCGCGGTTAATTATTTCAAACCAAATTTTAGATGTAAACTTTAGCTTAATGGTTGTGGGATCATATTTTTTCTGTTGATCTAATTATTTGCAGAGTAGTAGCATGAATGAGTTCAGTGCAGTATTGTGTCATGACAAATTAACATATTAGTGAACTAGATACATCTAGAACAACCAATGAAGCTGTCCTAGTTGGTGTTATTTGTGATTATAGTCCAAGTTAGTAGGGAGGGGTAAATGGACCATCACCCAGGAACTACGGATGAGTGTCCTGCCGGCTGTCATCACACGCGGCCCGCTGATTCATGAGGGATAGAGGCGCACAGCCGCGCCGCGTGACGAGGCGAGCGGTTCGCCCCAGGCAATCAACCTTGTCCCAACCCAGTTCCGGTAAACCGCCTCCAACCCACTCCTACATCATTGCCAAAGAAGTTTTAATTTTAGACTTATTATTTAGTCAACTAGAGTATTTAAGCTTCAGGTAATAACGGAATCGTGAAAATAGACATCAAGTACACATTATGATTTCTTACTATCCTTCATTGAAATTTACAATAGTATTCTATTATTCCTAAATATAAATTAAATGAATTGATTTATAGCAAAAAAATCATACTGCCATTTTAAACAACTAATATACATCCAAATTTTAGTCCTCAGAGCTATCGATAAGTATGCAGTTTTCCCAATTATGCTACAAGTGTTGTTTCGTATTTGCGTAACTAGAACTGCACAAGAGTTAACTCTTAAATCTAGATATTATTGTTTATAAGCCTTTTTTACATTTATTTTATTTCACTCCTATCTATTTGTCAATTCACCATCTTTACTACTTCTCTTTCTGTCTTTTTCGCTCTTTTTTACATTTAGTACCTTAAGAGTTCTCCAATTGACAATTGTCCTCTCCAGGTCGTGTCAAAGTAAATATCATTTTATGTTTATCCACGTCAATTGTGTTGAGGAAACTCGATATATTGATTCGAGATGTGGTAAGTGTTCGAATCACTGCTCTTTTTTAAAATATTATAATGAATACCTTACATAATTGGCATGCATACCTCTGTTATATGAATATTAGATAAAATGGCTTGGCAAAGCAATATAAATTTGGATTCATTTATATGTGCTGATTTATTATGGATTACATCTTCTATATATTTGTAATACTCTGATCAGATATTCCGAAAATATTAAGTGATAGGTCAAAATCATGTATCGTGGTACTATCCCAGTTTTTAGTAATGTAATTTGTACCGATAACAGAAGTTATAGTTCGTTATTCTTTTATTCTCTAGACGTGTTTTCTAATAGAAAAGACGGTGATTGACGTTTGAAATGGCATGTTTTTTCTTAATTTATTAATTAATCCGAATGCTGGAGAATCCAAGCAAGATGTAGCCTTAACAGTGAAGCATCTGAGAGAGATTGAATATTTCTAACTGCAATATAAACTGTTGTTCTCATATAACATTTTTGAACGAATTTATGTTACATTCGGAGATTTAAATCATTAAATATTGATCACAAAACAATATGTCGAATAGTAAACATCCAGACCGTATTCAAAGTTACGAAGGTAAAATAACCGTAATAGTCCAAAAGTGTATTTAGCTAATAACTTTTTGTTGAAATATAAAATTAGTCTTAATACGTGTCATTGATAATTTTTAAATAAAGAAATGCTAAATATGAATTAGCTAGTTTATTAGGTTTCGTTATGAATTGATACAGGCTTTACCTATATGGGTTTAATTTGTGAAGGGGATAATTTCGATTTAGCTACATAACAGTTCGCTAAGATGTCTATATTTGAATTTTGCTTTCCCCCATCTTTTTTCATAGCTTCGTTCATGAATCTGATTCACTATTATTGTTGACAGGCCGGGCTTATCCTACTATGCATCATTGATCGCCACACACGGCACATTATTTCAGTATGCTCATGCTTTCTTTATTTTGTGTGTCATTATTCTATTATTTTACCCTTATATTATAATATGCATCTTCTCTTTAGATGGATTTTCCCAAACTGCGATGAATGCTTCCCGCAATATAATTTGCCATTTCCTTGTAAGTTAATAATATAAGAACTGAATGAAAGTAGTGTGTCGCTGAAAGATCACAAGCGAGATAATATATTTGATAATTGAAAAATATAATATTCAAGAATAGAGGACAGCTTCCATCATCCTTTTCCTGCGCTCGGCTTCGATGTGTTTGCTAATTTTCTGTGTTTTCATGTGCAGCTATCGGCTTCTCGCTAGTAAACCTAGACAATGTTTATTTTCTTGAAGCGAGATATCAGCGACTTATACAACAAACTTACGAAAACCAAGCTCGGTGAAACATGTTATTTCTCAGTAATTGTTCTTATCTTGTTCTTTATGATAGCATGAACGTTCAGATTTTTTTTACTACTGAGACTGAGCTATTTTATTAGTTTTATTTGTTCCAAATTTAGGTAGATCTGTATATTTTAATAATAAACATTATATAAACTCTTATTTTTATTTATTTATGGCCTGGACTCTAATTTATATAATTTGATAAGATTTATTATAATTCCAAACTTGAGTTACGTTTATTCATAGTTTACTATCGTCTAAAAAAATTCGTGTTAAATAGCATAAAATTACCTAGTTGCATATAAATTCTTACTAAAATAATGTACAACTGCAATTCGTGAAATTGAAAGCATCTTTTTGTTTTACCAGTGTTTAATTTGTTTTTTTTTATAATGGACATTAACATAAATACGTTGTTTACTAAGCAAGGTTTCGTAAATAATGTAGATTCCTGATGGAAGTATACACCCCAATTATTAATTTGGCGCACCATTTTTTCGCGATGTGTTAGTGGAATAAACTGCACGCAAAAGTTTGACGTGCTGTGGAATATTAGGGAATCATAGGCTTACATACAAATGGTGGTCCTCTACCGGGCCTCCGCCATGTGATTGAAGAAATGTGCGTGGAATTGCTTCTCAAGCACCAAAATAGCTTGTCGATTGGGTTTGCGGACTTGTTTCGTACATAGATTGTTCCCATGCACTGGTCATGAATTTTTTTTATAATACATAGGTATAGCAAGGTGGAAACATCAAAATCTGAATATTTTCAAATCTGATGACGCTATTACAATATTGAACTACTATTTTATTGATCTTCTGCCTTATTTTTCTAAGAAATTCTCCATCAAACTGAACTAGATTTCTCAAAGTTACACATTTTTTTTATAGTATATTGCTATTTCGTTTTTAACATTTGTATATTTAGTTAGCAGGGCTATATTTGACATGTTTTTTTTATAGATTTTAGTGGTATGGATGAGATATTGGTTCCATGATCGTTCTGAAACACACACTGGTAGCACCATAACCTGGATGGACTCAGGAGGTGAAGCGTGCTGTGGCGCGACAGCGCGTGCGCTCGATATGTTCAACCGTAGAGGATCTGTGATTGCTGTTGTCATTGGAGGTAATAATAGTACTAAACCTTAGCATAAATATAATAGCACTTTATATATAATATCACTTTTAAGGTAATGCATCAGATGTTATGCCATGTGTCCCGTCTTCATCATCGGCTACCATTCCATCTGATCACCCATCCACCAATTCCGATCCCGACAGTCATACCCAGATTGATCCTCAGTGGTGAGGAATAATCTGAGATTAATTCCATAGAGTATTGCTATTTCAATAGTTTCACGCTCTAATCATAGTTTTATTTTAACTTCACATTGTGTTCTCAGTGATTGGCGACCACCATATCCTCGTCTCATCGCATTCCATGATTGTCTTTCATTGGCAGCAGGCTGGTCACTAGGACTGCATCCTGCATGGTTGGATGATAAACCGACTGGTCGGTAACTGTGCTATTTATATTATGTATCACTCCAAACCCATGACCTTTTGTTTCCCTCGTTGTCACCTGTCCAAGTTTCCTTCGATACATAGTAAATCCTGAGGTTAAGGTAAAGGTGCTTCCCTATTCAGTGTCCTACGACATGAGGGGTACCGATGGTTCAGCGCACACATCGTGATTTAGTCATCTTGGCTCACATGGACCACTGTTGGGACGAATATGCCCCTAGCAAGCCACTACCAATTTCTGTACTGATTCTCGTATTATTTTCGCAGAATGTATTATACAATTTCAGGTGCCAGTCAAGCTCAGTCTCCATGCGAAGATGATTCTGGTGATGGAAAGTCAAATGAATTATTGTCTAGTTGTCCAGCATTCAGGTGGATTTTCAAATGAAATTAAAGTAATATTTTACAGTTATTATACAATAAATATGAAAATTGTTAGATATTAATATCAATAATAGTTGTTATTCAAATTGGTAAATAAAGTGTTTCCTTATTGCAGGAATGAGTTAGGTTGTGAACCAACGCGGCGTCTCGCACTTTCACGAGCCACACAAGACGGGCCCATAGAGGCACATGAATGTGAGACCTGGATGAGAGAAGTATGATATATAAATCTTATCCTTTTTTTGACAACTTTAACGTTTATTTACCACCTAATACGTAAATTAAGATAATGTTACATATAAATACTGTATTTTTTGCGTTGTTTAGCACGCGGCAGCTGAGGCGGGTATACTTGAGGATGTATCAAATGTGTATCTTGGCGGTCGTTTATGTGCGGCCCGCCAACCGAAAACCGTTATCGAACCACAGGATATAGGATCCTACTATTATAGACACTGTTTTGCGGGCAGAGGTATATTAAAGTATATCTGGAGATTTTAATTGTCTTTCAGTTGTTTATTTTACAAAAATATTGTTCCCAAACCATTTTGCTCATATACTCATTAAATTGCTACCACATAGGGTGGCGTCGCGGATTAAGGGGGTGATACTGCACTCTGGTGCACCAGACTGCACTAGAGAGCATAACTCACTTCATAGTGGGAATATCCCAAATTTAAAGATGGATTTGGAATCAGCGTAAAATTTCGCATTTTATAGATGCTTTTTGTGCATAATTTCATTTATGCATACTGTTCTACACAAAATATCTTCCATTGAAGGTCTACTTAGTCATAGTAGCTTGGCATTTGTGACAATCATGTAAAAGTGCGAAGGCGACGTGTGGTAAGGAATGGAAACCGCGTGGTTCGCTCCCAGGTTTTTGCACGCTTTTTCACTCAGATGATTTCATATAACTTTTCTATTTTCTTAGTTTAGATTTGTATTCACTATGTTACTATTTATGTTAATTTAAAAACATTTTTCTACTTACCTAATGCTAATTATATCATAATTGGCCTTAAAATCTCATTGTTTTTTCATCGATAACATTTTCCATTTTAATTTGTATTCCTGATTGGCAGCTTTTAACTGGCTGTTTCATTTTACTGTTTTAAATATGCCTTAATGGGTTTGCTATGCTTTTTAAGTTTTATCCTATTTCTTATTTATGTGACTGGTAAGTTAACCCCCCAATTAGTCCCCCATTTTTTCGACCCCCCGATTTTTGCTGCGTTGTATTTTCAACGACCGACCAACCTACCTATGCAGCAGCGGGATATTTTGTAGTTTCATACTGACCACGGAAAAGGACTAGAGATTGCTATTAATGTTGGAACTCAATAAAAGAAGAGTTTATTACAAATAAAATCAAGTAAACAATAAGCAACAAACATAGCACAAAATATCATACCAAGAATACCCCGCGACTGCATAGGTAGGCTGGTGGGTCGTTGAAAAAACAACGCGACAAAAATCGAGGGCCAATCGAGGGGCCAACTTGCCGGTTACATTAATAACTGTGATTAAAGTTGAAAAGCATGGGAAAGCGATTCAAACATATACAGAATAGTAGACAGGAACAATCAGCAAAAAGCTGGCAAAAATAAACAAATGAAAACTAACACTGTCATTAGTGAAAAATCTGTGAGATTTTAAGGTTTCTATAATATTATAAGCGCTAGACAAGTAGAGAAACGCTTGAAATGGAAAAATAGTCATGAAGCAAACGAAAACGCTCACTGAGAAATAGGTGCGAATCATGTCCCAAAGGAAAGAACCGACACGTCACCCGTATCCACACTCAAACCAACCGCCTTGCAACTACACTGTGATAGACACCGGGATTGCGACGCTACCATTAATTAGACCTTCAATGGAAGATATTTTGTGTAGAACAGTATGCATAAATGAAATTATGCACAAAAAGCATCTATAAAATGCGAAATTTTACGCTGATTCCAAATCCATCTTTAAATTCGCGATATTCCCACTTTGAAGTGAGTTATGGCCTCTAGTGGAGTCTGGTGTACCAGAGTGCAGTATCACCCCCTTAATCCGCGACGTCACTGTATGTTGAATAAATATATCGGAAAAAATAAAGCCTAATACTTAGAGTGACATATATTTACTTAAAATATATTTAGCTCATGTGGAGTATTTCGGAATGGATGAAGAGATGGGACCCATCGCAGTAAGTATGGTGCGAGAGACAGCTGATCGGAAAGGTGAAAAAAATGGAGCAGCCATATACAGACTCATCATTCGGATTAGTGATGTAAGTAAAGTGGTTATTTTTATCATCGTTACTTTATATAAAATATAGGACCAGCTAGTTTACATCAACAGATATTTTCAACTTTTGAACGATTGAATTTAAAATGACATTATCTACATGATACAGATGCGCACTATGCGAGTAGCTGTTCCTGAAGAAGCCCTGTCGGACTCATCAGACCGATCAACACGACCTCTGATGAGAGAATTACTAGAACTTGTGAGTCTTCAAGCTATAGCTTTGATATTTTTTCTGACAACTAATTATGCATAATAAAATGAAAACGAACAAATTAAGTCTTAAACTATATTTATAGGCGTGTCCTCGAGTGAGTTTTGGTTGTCTCAGACCGGCGCTTCAAACTTCGCGGGTAGAAGAACTTCTTATGAAAATAGATGAGCAACCTATTTACACTCGATATAAAGTTGGAATTATGCTATGTAGGGTAGGACAGAGTACAGAGGAACAGATGTACAATAATGGCGAGTTATTTTTAAGATTAATAGTTTATAAACTTTAAAATTTTCTAGTAGAACAATTACACATATAATTTAGAAGATATTATTAAAAAGAAAATTATCAAGAAATATTGTTTTTTAGAACATTCCTCGCCTGCCTTTGATGAGTTTTTAGATTTCATTGGTCAAAGAGTACGACTTAAGGGATGGGATCAGTACAAAGTAGGTTGAAACTAAACTATCTATTGGCATAACTCAATTTTACTCCTATTATTTGGGTATATTGGTGCATATTTTGCACAATCTCGTATGCTCAGTATTCTTTATTGATTTGCAGGGTGGTCTTGATACGAGAGGAGATACTACTGGGACACACTCCATCTACTGCGAGTACCAAGCTCATGAGATTATGTTCCACGTTTCAACTCTTTTACCGTTCACACCGAGTAATAGGCAACAGGTCGGAGTAAATATTATGTCACTGGGAGTGATTAAAGAATTATTGGGATAGTGCAGGGTACAACAGGCTGAGAAAGATTAATGAAATAGTAGTAAAGGGGAATTTATGCAAGTGATATAGAAGCGAAATAAAAAGTAGATAAATATACATTTTAAGTAAATTAGGGATATATAATCCACTATAGTTGTCACGGAAACGGCATATTGGGAATGACATGGTGACCATCGTGTTCCAAGAGCCTGGAGCTCTTCCATTCTCTCCAATTACCGTTCGCAGTCACTTCCAACACGTATTTATAATTGTTCGTGTTCACAACGCCTGTACAGACAACGTCTCCTATAGGTTAATAATTCATTGTATTTGTTTTGTCCTTCGTTTTATTCAAGTTTAATCCAATATTTACAATCTATGTAGAGTTTGATTTAAATACTACTTCTAATGTTCAGCGTGGCCGTTTCTCGCTCCAAAGATGTACCGTCATTCGGTCCCTTACTTCCGAAGGGCGCTTGTTTCAGTAAATGCGCCGACTTTCATGACTGGTTACTCACTAAAAGTAGGTTGCTACTACTTTTTTCTCGCTTTTCGTGTTTTTATGCTATATATGGTGGTTAATCATTTTTTCTGCGTTAATATTCTATTTTCTTCATTATTCCAGTCATCAGAATTGTTTATAAGTCATAATTCTACCAGTTTTTTCCAAAACAATTTTTTCTTTGAAATAGTATTTTCCACTATTATTAGATATATCCCAATAATTTAAAGTAATTTACTATTGGAACAATTTGATGTTTTAGATGTGACAAGGATGTATAAGCCGTTGTACTTCTGATGAATAGTTTCAACACTGACAAATATTTCAGTTATAGATATTATGCGACTATAGAGGTTTTCCTCTACAAACAGTGGCACGAATCGATAAATACAAATAGGAAATCAGGCAATAATCGCCTATTTCGATCAAAATCGAGAATTATTGTAGATTTAGTTATTAGTTATAAAACTATTCATCGTAGTGAATACTGTTTATCATAGAAAATTATCCACATGGCAATAGTCCTTATCTTTCTTCCAACGATAATGTGCTAACGCCACAAGTATTTACCAAGTTTTATTATCTAATAAACTACTACAAATTCCCTTTCATGCTATTCAGCCTTGAAACATACTTTCAACTAATTTCTTATGTCTACTTTAAAATACTGTTTCTTTGTTATTCACATTTAAACCTTTTTTAGCTGTCGTACTAATTCAATTTATTACCATATCCATAATCGTCATGTCCTGTCTTCAATATTAGGCTTCCTGCATGAGATAATGAGGAAGACTGATAGATGTTGTATCATTGTTAAAAAACAAATAACATAAATTTTGAGAGGAAAATGTTCTACTAATTATTTTAGGCGCTATAAATGTTGACAGATCAGCATCATACTTATTCTAGTATTTAGTATTATAAGGCTAATATTCATCTGAATATTTGATCTGGCATGCCGATTAGATTCAGGATATTGTACGAGAGTCATATAAATTCATTTTAATACAAAGCATATGAAAATATTAGTATAATATCTTAATATTTAATCGTTCCACACTTTAAAACAATAGTATTTATGTGAATTTCGGGGAATTTCAGTTATCAACGCTGAGAATGCAGTGCATCGCTCCAAAAAATTCGCTACGATGGCGGCCCGGACAAGGAGAGAAGCATTACGAGATTTAGTTGAAAATTATGTGGGAGCGCATCAAAATGAAGGACCTAGTCGGATAGCTAGTGAGAACATTTTCTTAATATAAATAAGTTTTTTTTTAAATGTTATAACCATTTCATTGAAAAGCTAGAAGCATTTACATCGTTGTTAATCGCTATTGTTGATGTGACTCACAGCACAATTGCTTACCATGAATTGCCCCTTCTTTAGTTCAGTAACCATTCTTATTGTAAATGGTTTTACCATAAGTTAATCGGTTTTAGGCCGATTTTTGGGTGGTAGTGTTAAGCGAAGAGAACGCCATAATCCGAAGCCTGCCCTCGCTCCGATGCGTGGTGCGCTTTCTTGGCTAGTGGATGTACATGACCACTCGACAAATCAAGTATACAAATACTTTTCTATTTTCATACTATAAAATATTGATATTTATTAGAATATTATATATATTTTTAATATTTCAGGAAATTTTCATTACATTACACAATATTGTTTGAGCATATTTTTTTGTAAAAACATACGCAAGTAGAAATTTTCGTTATTTTAAGCCAAACATAATTTTGTTTATTAGATTTTCATGATGGCTGTCTAGTCCAGGGTCAACTATTAAGTGGGACAAACAATTATATTTTTGTACTAAACTAAGTTAAATCGATGGCAATATTTAAAATTTTCCATATTTTCAGTTTAAGAAAAAACGGAAAATTGTAATACACCAAAAAAAGAGAATAATTTGGACTTTTTTGTATTAAAAAATATATATACTTTATGGTCATAAATTGTATAAAAGAGAATGAAAAGGAATGAAGTACCATATAAAGGATGCATACTCATTAAAAGAAAATTTACACTTGACAGTTAAAACTGACAGATCAATCGTTCTTAAATTATGCAAACTATCTAGTTTCTTTAAGTTTTCGAGAAGTGATTTTATATGCTGTGAAAAATCATACGGTGATCGACAGCGTAGCTTCCTTATTTGTAATGAAAATCATACCAAATTGCATTTAGATTAATTATTATAAACGTGATGTAAGAGTAATTTAAAGTAAGATTAACTAAGTAAGGAAATAGATCAGACCAGAGCTAAGATTATTCTTCCGTCTGTAAAGAGGAATGGCTTAGCTATTGCGTTCAAAAACGACAATAAATTAAATAATGTTAATACGTCTATTATATAAAGGTGAAAAAATGGCAAAACTAAGTATCAGTATTATAAATGTGACCTTAATTATTTGGCTTCATTCATTTGTATATTTTTACGTAATTCTAAGAAGTGATTTTCTATTTATATGCCTGAAATATTCAATGAAATCTTCGTAAATTCAAATGATTTCACAAATGTGTTTATTAAAAGACAAATTATTTCCAGAGGGTAAGCTGTGTACTTGGTCTCTCACAAGACGCTCTTGTATTACTTGAACGACCATCTGGATCTGTGATATTCACTACTCCAACACATTCTATTATCGGATGGGCGAATACAGATATGGGGTGCTTATATTACTTCGTAAATTATCTCTTAGAATTTTATGTAAAATACGCGAAGTGTTTATACGCACTGTTCATTCAGTATTAACTGAGACTTTCTGTGCAAGTTCATAATTTTTAAGAAACTGGCAAACTAATGTTTTGCTAGAAGGGACTTAACGTGGAGATTGGCTTTTATTCATACATCGCTGAGTGTTCTCATCTAAATATACACCTTTTTTCGATTATGGTTAATGAGAAAATTCTGAAGATCACCATAGATTTTCAGAAGCCCCATATATATAAATAACAGTCAATAATATCCGTGGAAACTTCCATAGTAGTATATATATACAGTGCGTTCCAAAATGATAGCACACTTTGTTTTTGGTTTTTCTGTTGTCCGTCGTCAGATTGAAGCATTTTCTGAGGTGAGGTCTAATAGCTTTGGAAGTCTCCAGTTTTAATTTTGAGTTTTCCTCAAAATCACTACTCTTCTTTGTGCATATTCTTTCTGAAGACGCAGGAAATCCGTAACAGCCTTTCTGGAGCACTTGACGACATCGGCAATCTGCTTCACCCTGTAACCGACAGTTGACAGTGCTTTGATTTGATCTCTTTCGTGTTGACTCAGCTTTGGAGCACGACCCATTGTTATGATGGTTCAGGATTAGTGAATTTGTGCATTTTTCGTTAAATAACGCCAAAAGATGTTAAGTGGACTATTATTTTGAAACGCACTGTATAACTGTAAAATATCACTAAAATTTAATACTATTATAATAGACTCTAAAATTTTCGTTTGCAGATCACCTTTACTTTATTATTTTTAGCTAATAAATCAAAAAACTATTTAAGAACTGATAACTAATTGTAAATTATAGTTAGCATTTATACAATTTAGCATAATATATGCTTTTTTAGTTTAAAACTCTACTATGATCACGGCGACATGTTGTTGCTCCGATGTTGCACAGAGACGGGTACAGATGCTGAACTAAATGGACTATTATCACGTCTTCAGAGCGTCAGCAAAGGTGATGAAGCTAAAGAGGTAGGAAAATTGATAATAATATAGGCATAAGCAACATAAGATAAATTCATTACAAAAATGAATTGTAATATAAGGAAAACATGTAAGTAGCGTAGATCGAAGTACATACATGAGTTAAAATATTTATAAAATATGAATTGATGTAGGTTGTCCTTCGTCGATCCCGACAGTCTGATAGTTGGGGATTTCATGTACAAGACGAAGGTGTTGTAACCGATGTCGAAATGTACCAGACGGCGTGGAAAGCTGGTTTCCGACAAGGCAGCAGAATAGTCGAGGTACATTCTAAAATACTCTACTTTATAAATGTTTAAAAATACAAATGTAATTCGAGCACAATAACCTTTTAATGTTGATTTTCAGCTATCTAAATATATTATAAAACCATCAAATATCTGTAGCTTTAGTAGGAATATTCTTGGGAGGTTCAGATTGAATCAATGACTGTGGCTACGCTATCTTTGGACAGTATCTGCGAAGTTTTATCAGAAGGCGAATCAGTCCGCCTTCTGTTGATCTCTCCGGCACAGGATGGATCTCCTAGAAGAGGGTACGACCATCAGTCATTTGATGTGAAACATTTCTTACACATGCAGCAATGTGATCTGCATAGTATAGTTTGATGTGTAACAATAAAAACTTAGTGGTCTTAGGGGTATTAATCTGTAGAAAAATGCTAAGTTCAGTGCTTATTTGATGTTCGTAATGTTATAGAAAACGTACTTTATTTTTCATCTAATGATGTTTAAAGAAGTACTGAACACATGATTTATGATATTTAATAAGCAAACACAATTAATTGTATAGGCTTAGATAAATGATATAACTAAATATAAAATGATAACTAAATATTTGACTAAAACTACTGATAAATATTGTATATTTATTTTAGCTGTGAAGATCCTCACTGTCCAGCAGTTAAAGGAACTGAACAAATGCTAACACCGGATGCATTTGCCAGACAACCTATAACGTTAGTTACGCCACTATATTATTTTTTTAAAGCTAGTATTTTTAGAACGTACTCTGGAAATTCTGAAAAGTTATCTTTGAAATTCATCAATTTCCATGATTTTACTTGTTACTTGAATAGATAGTTAAACGCAGAAAAAATTCAGTACTGATTTCTTGTACTATTTAATTATTGTTTTAAATAAGCTTCATCTGCAATATTTATAACACAATAATCCGTAAAATGATTTTTGAAGCAAATATATACTGGTTTTTCCAGATATCAAGAAATGTTTCGAATGCGGAATAGGGAGTACGGTCCCTCTCCAAGCAACAGTCCAGCGGGATCATTCGAAGAACGATCATTTTCATTTGCATCTAAAAAATCAGACTGCGTCAGAGCTAATAGCACTAGGTTGGTTTAAATATAATTATATACTTATTTACATCGCCTTCCTCGAAACGAGTGCAAATGCTGAATAACATTAAGAGAACAACTGTAGGTACAAATTATAGCATAATATCTAAGGGAAACAATAGTTGCAGTAATGAGCACCGTAAGCTAGTTGCAATAATCTTATATTCAACAAATTTAGCAGTTCGTCTAATCCTACATTACCTCCGAAGACGCAGCGTGGAAGGCAACAAAGTACATCGGTGCATGAACATATGTACATGATGCTCAATGCCCCCAAAGTTCTCAACAGGGCGCAATCAGATGAACATTTACGGTCACCACTTGCCGAAGATAGCAATAAAAAAGTATGTTTCGAATTTTACTATCAAACGTTCTAAGCAAAACTATAGTTTTCTTTTTGTTTTATTGATATATTTTCTGATTTTGTAGGCTCCCCTCTCCGCACGAGAATCAACAAATGAGCAAGACATGACTGATTTAGCTAAATGCCAGATGAGCTTAGAACGGGCGCTACAAGAGAAACGAGCTCTTGAAATGCTTGTTCAGCAACTGAGAAAGCAGTTGATACATGTACGTAAACTGAGGAAATTATAGAAAATATCAAAGAGAAATTATAATTCCTAATGTTAAAGGAGATGGTTGAAACAGTGCTTAAAAGAAAATTCAGTGTTATCCTATCTTTTAGGGGTAATAAGACAATTTAATTAATTTTTAATACGCAAATTATAAAATTCCTGATTACGAAGTATACTTTTGATTATAATGAAAAGGTGAATGAGTTAAATATAAGATTTGTTTTTTATAGTTCCTTTTAGCATATGAACATGACTACAAAAATATAAACTATTAAACACACTACGTAGTGTCGAAAATTATTATCAAAAGCTTATTAACTGTGGATAATATGCTTAAGATAGTTAAATCATACAGTGGACATGATGCCTTTCCATTACTATGATGGACATGATTGACTTCTTAAGGATTTAATATTTAGGAACGTCAATCACATGAGAATACACGTCGTGAGATGGAGCGACTTAAAATACAATTGGAGAAACGGTAGAGAAATTTGGAGAGAAAGTATAATCCATGCTAAAGTCGGATCAATTCTATATCCCACCCTCATCCCATTTCCTAGGGTCGTGATGTTGTTGGGTTGTGAAACTAGTCAACCAGATACAATATCAGTTTAGGGAATATATAAAAGCTTGATCTCAGTTCTATTAATTAATCCCGTATATCTGATTTTATCTTTGGTATTTTCTACATCGTTAGATTCCGATTGCCTAACATTTGTAATTATGAAGTATTTATTAAAATCTTCAATTTTCAAGTTGATTTTTTGTTGGGCCAGATCTATGGTTTAATTCATTTTACTTAAGATTCACGATACTTTAAAATCATTTGAATTTACGAATTTATTCATTTAAAATATGGATAATGAGTAGTTAACATTGATTTCAGCCACACTTCTCCTTTTTACTGTTTCTCAATTTTCAATATCTCTTCGTTATTTCTCTGTCAAAATATATTCCTAACAACGACGGTTCTAATGTGTATATATTGAATCAAGGTTGTCTTACGATATATATAAAGTTGTCAACATTATTATTACGAAATACGCTAAAGTAATTAGTAACTAAATGCTTATATGGTGTAGTTTTAGTACCAACTTTTTCAATTAGAAAAACGTATTCTCCTTATTTTAGAAAATAGTTAATCTAGCATTCAATCAATTCAACATCTTTCATCAAGATCACATTAAGTCTTAATATCCGAACTCAACTGATAGCCAAAATTATTATCACTAACAATAGTATACATCATCTTAGAAATCGTCATTTCAATCTTAAATTTCTACCTAGAATGGACATATTTTGCTAAAAAGAGTAAATGAGCCAATAAAGATAAATGCATTTGTTCCGAAAGTTTCTGGAAGTATGCATTCAACGTGAAAACCTCAAGCCATGGCTGAAGCAGATATCTTTTATGAAAGATTATTACATTTTTAGATTTTCTATTTTATTTTCTAATCATTATTTCAGTACCACTTTAACTGAGACTTAATTAATCATAAGCATCATTTCACTTAAGTATTTATCTTTCTAAATTTCCATTAAATATATATTAGTTAATGAAAATACATTCCTAATTCTTATGGTTTACTTATATAATGTCAAAAATTATAGCTTATAATAAATTCTATCAAAATAAAATTATATAACAAAACTATTTGTCTATGCGTTATGAATTTCTAAAAATAAGACATTTCAAGAGAAGTTTAGAGGCCGAGCTTGCAGGTCCTCGATACGATTGCATCCGTCGACTTAGCTCTTCTTCCACCAAAACATCTAAATAATGCAATTAAAGGATGATTCTACTTTACAGAACCTCTATCATTTTTAGATTGTTTTAGATGAAGTTTTCTAATATAAAGAAAAACTGAAGTATTAGGCAACAAATTACTAACTGGCACTGATATCCTCCACTGCATGCCCCTCCTTTTACTTTTACACAAGATCCACTTTCTCTTCCTTGGCATTGTCGGCAATAATCAGGACAGGATTTCCATAGTATTCCTGTCCCCAACTAAAATTATTTAATTTGAAGTAAATTTTCTGAAAAATGCGGTTCCAAAGAATGTAATTCTAAAATTAATTAACTTTAAAAATAAGATTTTAACTCAAAAACTACGGTATGTATACAAACCATTGTTTGAGGTGTACATCTGCTCCAATTTCTGTAGCAGCCACAGTGGGCCACTCCAATTAGTGCTCCAATAAGGAATATCAGAAGAGTCATACGAAACATTTCTGTTATCTGATAAATAGTGAACTCGCTCAGTATTTATACTGGCCTTTCACAAACAACGTGATGGCCATTTCTATAGTAGCTGTTGGAAAATCAGAGCAAGGAATAAATAAGACAACAGATGACTCACTGTGACACAAAAGGTAAAAATTGATTCCAACTATTACGAACACAGCTAAATGAAAAAAGATACGAATCTTTTGAAAACAGCGAATTGAAATTCCTTTTATAAGTAGAAAAGTTTACGACATATTGGTAGATATGAAAATCTGGTTATAAATTGTTGCCCATAATAATAATTTGTTATTTCAGTAAGATATAAAAGACAGATAAATGGTTTATTACATGTGAATAAGGAATTACAAAATACTCTTCCAATACAAAAAGGATTACCCAGTATATCGAAATTGCTAGTATACTAACCTTCTCTTACTTTTAGATATATGTGTGTTAAACATTTAAAAAATATTTTGTCTATTTTAGTGAACAGACTATTCAAAGTATAATTTATATAGAAGATATCAAAGAGTTTTTAATTTTCATTGTGGCGGCCAGGTCCATATGGGCTAACGCTTATAGTTACGTTCGCATATCATGCCATAAAGGAACTAACATAAATTTACTAGGATTCAGTATTTTATTTCCTACTTTCCCTCTTTCTCCCATTCCCTTAATTCTTTGCCTACTACCTTTATGGCTCAAAATAGTTCGGTTTTCAGCTAAGTATAGTAAAACCTGAACTGATGTCACTGAAATTTATTGGCAATATTAAAATGAAATTAATAAGTTGAAGTCGAGAACGCGTTAAGGTAGATGTCATTTGACATAGGATTTAAGATATAATGGAAGGAAGTGATTAAAATAATAACTTATAGAGATGAAAGCAATGCATTAGATCCAATCACAATTTACTTAATATGGTATTCGTAAGGCAACGATCTACTATTCCGAAGAAGAGACTAAATCGTTGATATTAATAGACGGGTGAGGCTCTTCTTGGTGAAAATCTACGATGGTGTTATGGATATCTTATGCGATTGCTACAGAATTATGGTTTAGTTTATTTTAGTAGAAAGTTTTGCAGTAAATATAAATAGAATGACTTTAAAATACTACACTTGATATTTTGTATTAGGATCAACATTTATTTTCAATAGAATCTATTGAATATCTATGTTTAATTTAACTAATTTAAATGTGAAAAATCATGTGTTAAAGTTGCAATACTTGTCTATGTACATCATGTTGTATTTACTATATTTAAAAAAATCTAAGTCTTATATTAAAAAGTACTAATCATCGCTACTAAGTATTTATGAACATGCTAAATCCGCAGTGATGACAAAGAAAATTATTTTAAAAGTTGGTGTCTACTTCCACCCTTAGAGTGGAAATTCCCTCAGGCAATTCTGCGTGTCTAGATGTGAAAAGTTGCATTGTCCCCACTTTTACGTCTGACTAGTTGTTGTGCTTATGATCCGTGAATCCGTCAAGTCAACATAATTGTATTTCGTTAGTGAAGACTTCCAGTTTTGAATTTTCATTAAAACACTTTCAATTTATAATTAATAGGTTCTAGTTTAGTAATATTTCAGATATTAGCACCATCATTCTTCAGAATTCCCTTTTCTCTGGGTGTACTTGATATCATGGTATGATATCATCCTAGTTATACAACTTTAGTATCACAATTTCAAACCCATTGTTAATTATTGGATTCATAATAAAATATAATAATACAATTATATTCCATTTTTTCCTTCGTCACGTAACAACTGTCGTCCGCCCTTTAGTTGAGAAAGTTTACTCAAATCCTGATTTGGACGACAACGACTGCAAGGTTATTATTGACTCTGTCGTGGCATCGTTGAGCCCACAGGTGCAATCGGATTATGCAGTATGGAAAGCAGTTCAACTATTGCTCTTTAATAAATCATTATAATTTATCTTACTTAATAGAGTATTATTTGGTCTATAATTATTAGATTTTTTTGTAGATACCAGATGAAGTATTCTGAAAATAATAATTAATATTTATACTCAGGAAAACAGAATGAATGTTGACGTCAACCAACACAATGAAATTCACCAGGCTTACACACCAATGAGACCACTTATCTTTCCTAAGTACAGGTAAATGAACGGCTTTAATCTACGCAAATGGGTTACTCAATTAAGTCTCATGCGTGTATCTTCATGTTGGTTCCAAAAAACATGGTCTACTCATAGTAGCCGGCGATGAGAAACTTAGGTATAAATTCTAACTGTTACAAAGCTGCTTTTGCATTGTTTAATAACAATGAACTTAATAAATCGGGTTTATTTATCTAGTATTCCTTATGTTCATGTCTACTCAAAATTTTCTGTACACTTGGAACACATGTTTCTTTCTTACTTTTTCGAAATATATGAATGCCTTGATTGTTGGGGGTGGTGGAATCAACAAATCTATAATAATGGATTTGTGAATTACCTTAAGTATAAATCAATAAACGATGTCCTGAAATTTGCAGTGGAAATTCTAAGCCTCTTTACTTTCCCCTTAATAAATGATAATGTGAGTTGCTGAGATTATTTTATTTTATTATTTCTCAGTATAAAGTATGTATGAATTTGAAGCTTCTAACAAGAATCTATAACTAAAAGACATGATTATTAAAACACCACTGTATATGTAATTCAAACGAAATAATCTTCCGTATTATTATTTCTGTTAAGCAAAGTTTTGTGATTAATTGATACTATTAGGGTTTTAATCGAGGCTTTATTTTGGAGCCCACTACCCAAGACGAATATAGTACAAATTCAAATGATATTGTAAAGGAGCCTCCGTCAATTTAAGATTTGAAGTCGTATATGTTCACCTATGGTCTCAGCAATCAGAACCTTATTAGAATTATTGGTACTCCTGGATTCGATAATATTCGTGGAGTTGATCAGAACAAAAAGAATTTTAGTGAAATTATGAAGTTAATCAGTAGCTTTAATGAGCTGCATACTATATGCGCTGTTGTCAAGCCGAAGGCTACTAGTATTGTATCACTATTTACACTTTTCCTTGATGAATTCCTTTTGAATCTACACATGTCTGTCAATAAGATTACCATGTTTTGTTTTATTGATACTAGGGGAGCTTTATACGAGCCTGAAACCCTTTTGACATTGAAGGAACATTTGCCGAAGTTAAAGAACAACAGAGGAATTCACATTCCTCTAGATAAAACAATGTTTTCGTTTGATAGTGAGCTTTTTTTTATTTCTTGGCGTTAAACATGAGCAATTACCTTTTACTGAGACAGAAGACAATTTTAATTAAAGTTGGACAAAATCTGCTGAGGGATTTCATAGACTATTTAATGGTTTTCTGGTTTTTCTGTACATTATATTGCTGACAACCTATGCTTGAATTATAGTAAAACCATTATCCAAACCTTCACCCAACCTCTCGTAGAAATTGCTCATTTTCAGTTGTTCAATATGCAAGCCATCAAGGAAAACACAAGTGAGGTAATTAAGTCATTTGAAGATGATCGTGAGATATACGTGCTATTTCATTTTAAGTTATACAATTTGATTAGATTGAGAAAGCAGCAAAAGAAAGCTGTGATTTAAAGGAGAAGTTAATCACTAGAAATTTGGCAAAATCAGTTGGGGATACTAGGGAGCTTTTCAAGCACTTTTTTGAGATTTCCGTACATTATGTTAATGATATAATCTGTATAAGCAATAAATGGAATGCTATACTTTCCCTTGTTTGTCCTCTAACCGAAATCAATCAAGTTCAGATGATTAATATGCTGCTTATTGAAGAGAAATTAATTAAGGTACTTAGTAGGACTTTGTTTGATAGTTTAAGGAATAGGCCTTATCATATTATTCTCACTTTTGCAGATTAAAAATTTTTTAATGGTAGGCTGTGAACTAAGAGAAAAGTTGTTTGTTCATCAATTGCTCATCAAAGCTGTTGAATTAAATAAACCACAAACTATATGCACTAGCAAAGGATGTATTGATTACAAAAAGTATAATTCTAAAGGCACTATTCTACAAACCATTTATAAAATCGTATGGCTAATGATTGCCAGCTGAATGGTATCCAAGTTAGTGACGGTTTTTAATCGTAAAATATTTGACAAAGTATTATATTGTTTATATTTGAAAATTGTTATTGTATATTTAGTGGTTATTTTTCAGGCCGAAAATTTCCCAAACACTGAGTTACAGCACTATTTGGCTATGTTAGCAGATATCAATCATTGTCGCATATGCAAATGTCCAAGGAATACGCATGTGCATATTAACTACGAACTACATCAAAAACTTAAGAAAGTTGTTGATTCCGATGTTGATGCTAGTATCTGAAACAATAGCAATTTTTCGGATGCCATTAACCTCTTTCTCAAAAAAAACGACACAAAGTAAAACTGTAACATAATTTTCTATTATTACAAAAGGCCTCATTGATTTAGATGGTATGAACTATTGTTGTTTATTCTTACAACGCGTAATAGTTATCGTAATTAACGTAAATTATGTTTCTGGGACTAATCACATTATAGGTTGCAGAATTGTAAAAAAAAAACAGAACAAGATTACTATATGTTGTGCAGAGTTCGATTCTCTTTTTTTTTAAAGAAATAGCATACTTCCCTACAAGGATTCATACAGATGGTATATAGAACATCTAACTAGAGAAGAAAATGAGGTTGGTGAAGGAAGAGGTATTGAATTGCTCAAAAAGCTGCAGCTACATGAGAGGAAATATAAAGAGCAGGTAATACTTCGTTTATGTGAACGTATTGTTCACGTTGAACTGTAATTTTCCTTAAATTCTGTAATGATTTCTCATTTTTAAGTTCCCACATCTGTATTGCGTTAAAAGACTGCAAATAAATATCAAGATCGTAAAATTTTAAACTAACCACAACGTAAAATGCGTTCATAAGATCGACATCTTGACTAGAGAACTGAGTCGCCTGAAACATTGTGATCCAACCACTGAAGTTTTGAAAAGAATGGAACTTCGAAGCATCACACAAACAGTTACGGAATATAAATGTAGTCAGAGATTGTCGATTAGTATAAAGGATAAGATAAGGAGTAATAATATCCACAGAACCTTCCACAGAAGCTGTAAATTTAAAAAAAAATAAACCATTGTAATAATTAATATAGCTGTTTTCATCAAATAAAAAGCCAATAGTGTTGAATCCAGTATAGATTTTGCTTTAGAAGTTAGATGAGTTTATTTGTTCTGACTGTTCACGTATATATGTATTTATTTTCTATCACGACAAATAATTGTTTATAGAATTTTCTAGCATGTCTAAACTTGTGAGCATATATTATAAATATATCAACTGTATATGCTTCACATAAATATAGAAGTTTAAAACGAGATCTATTAATAATAATTTTGACACCTTAAAATTAATAGTTGGACCAAACTTAATAGAATAACGTTTATTTATCTTAAAGAAGTAGGTTAACTAACTGTAAAATCCATGGAAATGTAGTTCATTTCATTATAAATTATCACTTTTATCGAATTTGCATTCAGAATTCGTAATTAAGCTCTTTGACCCAATACTTGGCCGGATCAACTGTAATTAAAAAACTAGAATACTATAATTAACCGGATATTATACAGTGTAACAAAGTCCTATACCTTTCGCACTCGTGCCAAATGTCCACGTCGAGGAAAACAGGTGCGAAATACTGTGGCCCAGTGCGAAACACCTCCTTCCGCCACTCTGTCAATCAATCGAGCAGCTTCTTCCTTATGTCGGCGACGGACATGGCGATTAAACTACAATAATAAACTTTTGTATCCACCTTTATTTTTGTTTTATTAGAGACTTAAATCTATCATACACATAGCAGAAGTCTATCTGAAGCAATTTTTATATAAATTTAAATTAAGCCAGGAATCGGGGAGAAAATGAATATAGGATACTAGCATCGAACTTCCTATTAGTCAAATACGAGCATGCAGAGCATTGATACCGTTTACCGGCATGAGTTTGGATATGCTCCCTTAGATCGACCCTAGAAAACGTGTTTAGAGTATTCATTAAAAATTGATCGTAAAATATAACTCATCCCATATACTACATAAATCTACTAACAATTCTGGTATTTAATGCTTAAAGATATTTTGATTCCATCTGTTAGAGAAGAATCAACTTCTGTTAAGTATATTAATCTATATGCGGCAAGTATCTGGAGGAAAAGATTTTAATTTATACACACTTTGTATCTGGTACTTTTTGGTGACAAGCAGAGCACTCAATATTTTTCACAGTAGTATATTTAACTGTTTGCGAAGACGAAATTGGTGGGGTGGCATTTGATACTGTAATGGGTCATGGATAAAATACTAACTAGGCGTGGTAAATCATAACTGATAAGCGAATACAACTATACCAGAATAACGGTTAGTGGTTTTTGGACTTGGAGGATTTATTTGAGAGTTAGAACACTGTCGTTCTGCTAGTCTGAAATAAAAGTGTATAATTAACTGGTGGTATGATAAAAAATGCCTAATTTGTTTAAGAAGAAAACTAACTGCTATCTACTGGTATATTCATTTTAAGATAATAAACTTAAAAATTTGTTACCTTAAGCAATAGAGCATTATCAGTTTAACACTATATAATTACAAAGCAATGTATGAAAATAATGAAAAAACCAAAAATCTGACTTTAGAACTAATTTAGTAGTTGCTACTGCTACGGATTTTTCAAAAAGTAAGTACTTTCTATATAAGTTATAACACAAATCATTATTTTCAATAGTGGAATTAATAAAAAAATGAATGCCATAAGTAAATATAGAGTTTATAAAACAGTTAAATTAGTAATACTCACATATTGGAAAAAAGTGAAAACTTAGATCTTTGACAAACATTCAAGCTTTTTATAAATGATATGATTTGAATTCGAAAACTTACAATTTCCTATACGATACTACATCAAATTCCTACTATAAGACCTGTCATTTGAAAATATTTTCATCCTTTACAATTACGTTATTTTTAGAATTTAATCTATTATACTAATAAGTGATTAAATACAGAATATATAAATAATATGGACCGGAGCGATTAGTAAACAGATGGAGATTTGAATAAAGTATATCAACAAAATTTCTAACCTCGCCTCAATCATATCCATTAAAGTCAAAAGAGGATGAGATAAATCCTCTATGGATTGTGACATATTTTCTTTATTGATACTATTTGTCTTTTCTATTTCATGAAGACATGGAGTAGTTGATACAGATGCCACTGACTAAATAAAATGAAGCTTCCACCTCATTGATTTCAACTCTTTATAATTACAGCTGATGAACTCACTACATTATTAGTTCTTACTTGGATAGTTTCTGTCATATTATCGTTTGGATTTTTAAAGAATATGTGATGAACGTTGACTAGATCATCAGTGAATACAACATCGAGACCAAATGCTCGCTGGAAACAAAACAATGTCTTGATATTCAATTTTTATTTTTATTCTTGTACATAAAAAATGATCGACTACTAACCATAAGACCAGACAAACGATTCTCACTCAAACCACCAGGAATCATTCTGATAACAGCAAAGTTATGGATAATACTCTGAGAGGAATAGTATGTTAATAAGCAGTACATATTGTGCATTAAAAAATACAAGACCATAGGAAATATTAAGAAAACAAAGAGCTAAAAAGGAAGGAAAGTAGTTGCAATATCTTACCATTTTTCTTTTGAGCCGTGCGTTCTTCTTTTTTTCAGTAGAATGGCTCTTTCTACTTGGTCTTAACCTGATCTTCAACATGTTTATACAAGTCTGTATGTATATTTAAAGGCCTAAAATTAGATTAAAACAATGAAAGATAGTGACTGTGCTACAAGGATAATGAAATTCTATTTCAAAATTCATTATGCTTTTCAGAAATGAGAGTATATGGCGAACAATTTTCTATATCGTAAGCAATATGAAATATTGAGATACTGTGTGCTGTATAACGCTGGAACACCAATGTAAAAATCAACTGACGCAATATTTCACAGTCATCACTAACGACGGTTGGCGGGTGTTTGTTGGTGACGATTATGTAGCTCATCAGTAGTTCATGTAATAATATGGAAATGATTTCAGAATTTTATGTCGACAAACTATGTGCAATAATGATTTTTTTAATCCTTGTAATTTTGCTTATTATTGTCTAGAAAGTTTACCTATTCATATCAAAAATATTATAAAGTAGTTCACACTTTAAATGTATTAGTTATACACTATTTTACCTATTAATGATTTAGTTTAGTCCATTTTCCACTGACCTTTTTTCTCGGTTAATAATAGCTTAGATATATAGTAATTTGTATGTATAGTGATCTCCCTAAACGTTATGTTCCTAAATTGATGTGGAATTTTTAGTTATTTTCTGTTCACTTTGTCATAATTTCTAGTTATGTCCTTGCTCCAACTATCAACCCGACAACCTGATCTTCTCGATAATTCTGAAGAGTCCGCTCTTACTCAGAATTTTGTACAAGTCCCAAATGCTACTACAAAAGAACTTGAAGCTCCCAGAAATGTTAGTAGTTTTTAACAAAAACTATTTGAAAAAAGAAAAATAATTATTAAGTTAAACTTTTATTTTATAAAAAAGCTATAGTGTGATCCTTTATAGAATATATATTTGTTTTTAGAATAATTTTTTGAAAGGGCTCGACGTTATATATTTATTTTACAGATAGCTTCAGCTATACCACATGAACTCATGTCCGAAAACTCTCGTTTACGCACCAAAATTGCTGATTACGTTAATGCGCAGAGAATGCTGTCTGGAAACGCTCATGCAGAACAGTTACTGATGTAAGTTTATTAGATTGTATAATATTTTTTAGTAATAGGTGACTTGAGTATATTTTTATGAAATTATGTTATTAAATCACCAGGGAACTGAGCAGTGCATCGCATATTAATCGTGGTCCAGATGGAGTATTTGAGTCGTCGCGTTTGCATTGGGATTTGCTACTTGGACGGGATGAAAATATATATCCTTCTGATTACCTTAATTTCGATTCGAAGATGAAATTTTAAGTAAAGCATGTGATATACATAAATAGCTCTGTTCTTGCTTTGAACTTTAACTTTATTAGCTATTTATGTCATTTACTTATATGTTTCTTTTCATATATTTTCCTTATTTTATGTGTCTCAAGACATTTGATTTGTGGATAATGAATTGATTTGATAAAATTCCTGTTGCTCTACTCATATTGGTTGCTATCCATTGAATATTAGGCTTCATTCACTATGTCAACGTGATAACCAAATAATTGCCAATTTAAATCCACTATATTTAGCGGATTTAGGCTATGAACTCAATGCGTGCGGGTACGCAAGGATCAGCTAATAGTTAGTTATTTTATAATAACTTTTGAATTACGGTTGTTCATGGATTAAATTTGACCCACAAGATTTCACTGGTGCTGTCAGAGTTTATTTGCAGTGAATTTGTAGGTTTATGTTGCAGCAGTACGACCTAATCCTCTTCACATCACTTTTAAGAACCCGAATTGGCCACCGAATTTTATAACACCGGAAAATGTGCTAGAATATTTTTGCAACAGTGATAATGGATTCTACGACAAAAGCTCATGTAACGAAAATATTAGAATGCAAAATATTTCTCGTCCACTGGAAGAGTGCTTACTGTTAGTTCATTTTCTTTAGATTTATGGTGTTTATTTCTTTTCTGTAGATTTAGGTAAGTGCTGATTTTCTTTAGAACAATGACGGGTATCCAGTACGTTTTATGGAGTGCTCAACCACCATTGTACGTTATTTGTAAACACAGACGGAATAGTTCTCAAAATGGCAAGTTTATGATTTAAAAAAATACTATATTGTCACTGTTTTTTTCGTTATTAATACATTTTATGTAATGGTAGGTACACTATCATTTTGGTTATAACAGTAGGCCACGTTTTAAAATGATTTTACGATTTATAGTTACTCCCCTAGCATACTACTACGTGATAAATGGTACTGTATACCAAGCTCCTGATTTACACACTTTCGTGCAATCTCGATTACTCGGTGCAGTTGAACCACTAAAGAGTGCTTTTGACCAAGTTATACAGTTCTCTAGGTTACTGATATCTTTTATATTTTTTCTTCAAATTTTATACTATTATATAACCTTCTATTAACATTTTATTTTTCTAAATTTCAGTCGTAGTTTTTTATACTACTATTATACCTAAACCTGAGTAATTTTCGTTTTAAATCTGGTAGATCTACTATCGCTACCGATAGTTTAGGTATAATGTGGCAAAAGGATACTACTGGGAGTTTAAGGAGAAGCCTGCAACGAATGAAGATGAGACTCAAGTAAGATATATTTATTAAATATGTGGTGTTTTTATCTGTTTTTAATTTTAATACGTAAATTTTTAAAGTAAAAGGAATATGATTATTTATTTAATCTCACTTTTTGATCAATCTCTTTTGTGATTAAATATTTTTTAGACTGAAGAAGAAAAACCACTTCAAGCACGAAGCAGCCACTTCCAAAAAACACGTACACACATGCTTATGCAAAATCTTTTTGAGCAGTTTCCATCTAGTAGTGCTCTTGAGATTGAGGTTCGTTTTTTCAACAGGTATTTACTATTTAATATATTATCTTTATTTTAACTGATTGAAGGAACCACTACCTGATTCTAATGGAGAACCGGATACTGCTAATGGAGTCCCAGCATCAGCTGATAACAGCGTAGTCCAGTCTACTCCAGCTCCAGCTCAGCCCCTTGCTGAAAATGAACAAACCAACGTAACAGGTGTGATGGAGCCACCTGCTAAGCGAATAAAACAGGAACGATAGTAGTCTTGAATACTGTTAAGGTAAATATTATACTTAACATTTATACGATTGATTTTTCACTGTGTTACCATAGGGAGCCCTTAGTGAAACTATGATTAGGATCTTTCTATTTATACATTCACGATTCTTATCTTTAATTTATGTTTAAATTAGATACGGGAAGAATATTTTTATGAGTATGCATGCGTAGATTTAGCAACATAAGCTTAGCGATTCTCAGTAATTCCTTAGGATCTTTTACAATTTATAAGACGTTTGCATATTGTTAAACACATTACTGATTACGTTGATGCGCAGAGAATGCCGTCCAGAAATGCGTATGTAGAACAGTTACTTATGTGCGTTTTATTAAATACGTTTATTAAATTGTATATGCTTTTTTTCAATCTTAGGTGATTTTGAGTACATTCTTATACACTGTTTGCTAATGTGTTTAACAACTAATAATATGCACTTATTTGCTTCACTTTTTTGGAGATTGTATTAGGCTCTGAGGGAGTGTGCTATCCTGTTAATTTATCCTTCACTATATAAGCTACTGTTGGATACCTACTTGATCATGTTTAACTATTAAAGGATTGTATTTGGTTTCAATATGATATTTATCCTCACTGTTATGTGTTTATGTGTGAAAAATGTAAAATGCATGATTGTACATAATGGACAAGGTTCGTGATTCTTTGTTCGGTATGTACGTGTTGTGATTCGCCCACGAATTATGATTTGATAAGGAGTATCAGTTTGCTTTTATGCGGAAATTTTCTCCACCAAGGTGCTAGATTACGTACGCTGGAAGTTGTATGGCTGAGTAGATATGACCGAGTGGGGTTTCTTTAAAAGATGGAGTTTCGAATAAGTTCTTGGCAAAAGTAAGTAATCCACTGAGAAAGATGATTTACTAATATCTAAGATGAATCAGCTCCCTCCAAATGCCCTTTTTTATGCTATATGAGTAGTTTTCGTCTGTCATATGAACTTATTGTTGCTTATGATTCGATAGCGGCATCCGGAATTCATCCAAAAATTGTTTGTGACCTGGAGGGGAGAGACCCTTTCATTTATCATATTTTCTAGATGTGAAATCGTTGGCGATAAGACGTTTCCGCTATCCTAGTTAGTATTAAATAGCGAAAAATAAAGAATTAGAAACGTGTGTAGTAATTTCCATCAGATGGTAGTACAAACAATATTTTAACCTCCAGCATTAAGAATACGTTAGTGCAGGTGAAAAGACTCCCAGTATAACACCCAATTAGATATTAACCTGAACAATTTATTTACTATGTCGGTAACTTCTGTCTTAAAACAGTATCTGAGACGTATAGCTGGTTTTTTTCTGCGAGGTATACGATAGTAATGATTACATAAGGTATTTGATTCTTACAAAACAAATAATCAGTGATTGTTTGTCTATTGGCTTGCTGCAATTAATAAAGAATAAACAATTTAAAGCAATAGGATATGAAAATGGTTCAACTTTGATATAAATATGTTAAGATTTCATTTTTTTAGTCTAAGGATTTGTACTGCTTTAAGCTATGTGTTCAGTTTTTCAGATGCATCTCCACGTAGGTAGACTTGGATGTATTTGGAGCACACAGGTCAATCAATTGACACATTGTGCATTTCGCTTTATCACCACTGATAAGTGTGCACCGAACCTAGTCAATTTATTCTGATTTGGTAAAATCGTAAATATTTGCATAATGTTTAGGGGAAAGTCTTATTCATAATATTTTATACTGAACATGATACTTGAACAGAATGCAACCAATAATAGCCATTAAAACAAATTTTCGACAGAATCATGAAATGTACAAGATTTAGTCTAACTTTACGTATGTGGTTTGCAACTTATTAACACCTTACTCATTTAACGTGATGGCGTCAGGTCGCCGGCGCCTAGTTGGTACCTCGGCCCCGCTATCTGGTCGCCATCGACTGATAGCGTCCTCTTCACTTGTAAACCGCTCCGTTAGTCGACCATTCGCCACTATCGAATTATATTCACACATTGAGGTTCTCATGTCTTCGTGGTCACCTACTTCCGTTTGCTGACCAAACAATTCGGCTCTTTTATTACATCTATAGCTAAATAACTAATTCCATATCTGGTCCATTTACTATGATATTGCGGGATGCATTACGTAATATATTTTGCCTGCCGTTAACTTTCGTGTTTCCTAAGAATGGGCGTGGCTTAGCCTCACCACGAAGTACATCACAAGCTGCCATGAGTGTGCAGCTGCCGCCTGCTGGCTCTCAGCCATCTGCAGGCATATCTATACGAACGACAACCACGAAATTACAACTATATCGGCTGTATCCCATTTTGATAACTACAACCTTTTTATTATTGGTATCTACGGTTACAAGTTATCCTCTCCGAGAATCACCATCGTTAACTGAACCTATGTCAGTGGCTGATGGTTACATTCACTACTCAGTTGGAAATGAAACTTATCTGAAGGATTTGTCTCGACAAGCATTCCAAATGCTTAACTCTGGTATTGAACCACAAATTTTACTGCATCCTAATAAGGCGCTGCCCGCAGATAAGCCTAAGAAGAAGCACAGAAAACCTGGTAAGTTTACAACAGTTCTTATGTTTTCAGTCAACTTATAAGTTTCTCAAATTTTTAATGGTATATTATCTATTAACTTAAACGACTGAATATTTTCGGATACATCACGAATTTAACTTACCTATTTTCTATAATATTCTGCGAAAAGTGGACAGGAATGAAATTTAATTTCGAAATTTCTGTTATATTTTCATATAAAGGTGTAGTGCAAGGTTTTGATACCAGATCGTATATATATTATGTTATTCCTTCATGTTTTTAATTTTATGTTGTTTATTTTTGTATTTTAAGCACATAACAGTTATTTCCATGTTCCTATCTTTCTATTTTATTTTCACCTTTCTCCATTTGAAAGCTAAGATTTGTGTATCATGCGCTTATTTAAATCTTTTCTAGTTCATCGTTCTGCTTGTGTTAACATCTTTCGTTAGAAAACCATACAACACTAATACAAAATTGTTTGTAAATATGAAGGTCCTTAAATAGGGTGCTTACATAGTTTTTATGTTCTTTCCTGACACTAATTAAAAAAATATTTTATACGCTTAACATACTATTTTAAAATGTTGCACATGTTGAATTGTTTGTTTCTTCTGTGAGGATGTTGAACATTTGGACATTATTTTATTTCATATTCATAACTATACATCATAATTTTACTCTTTTGGCATCGAATGCTGAATTATGTAAAGAGTTAACCAAGCGTTTGAGTAGCTGTGAGAATTTATGACGGATAAATTTAAAGGTGGGAAAATAAAAAGTATGACAGCTCGATCATTCCATCCATTTCTTGCTATATATCGCATATTTTAATAAAATTATTTTCTAGACCGTATAAATGTTTCTATGCATGTTTCTAATATATACCGAAGGACTTGGTAATTATGAATTACATATCATCTCTACTACTCTGATACTTCTTAATCATGTCATCGTTCTTATTTACCACTCTTATTTAGTTAGAATTATTTAGCATTTATAATCTCTATGATTTCACCATACTATCTAGTGTGGTATTTTTACATTATCAAATTTATCAATACTATTCCACCAAACAATTACAATCTTAAGTTCTAAATCAAAAGGAAATCTAATTTATAAACGATACAAATTTTCCGATGTTATATTCGTTCTCATGCAAATAAAATGGCTTTTATGAACAAGTCGAATACTCATTCAGTAGGTCCCCTTTACTAGTGAAGCGTATTTTCCGCACGTTAGGTGCCGGCTTAGTGTGCCACAGCTCGAATTGTCCGACACATGTCAAAAATCCCGTCGGATCGCGTTTCACTCCCCTACTGAGAGACCCACTTAGGAAAGCTCAGAGGAAAATCAGCAGATTTTCTATGACCAAAAATAACATATTCCATGATTTTTCTTTTCGTTATCTATTACACATGTGATTCCTAAATTTAATTATAAGTATTTTCTGCGTTACGAAGTGTAGACCTTAAAAAACAAAGCTATTAACCAGTAAACATTATAAAGTGCTAAATCACTGGGTTCACTTAGCATACCTCTTATCTTGAAATGTTTTCCGATATATTTGTTCTTGTTTTTTCACAATATGAATTTTACAAACTTGAATGCTTAGTTTATCTAGTGTTTTAATTCGAAATCAATTAAGTAGAGGAGTGTAGGGATATCATTTTCTAGTGTGAAAAGTTAAGATTAAAAAAGACTTTACGATATAAAAATGTGAAGCAAATGAACAAAATTAAAAGCATGAAATTTCAGGTAGACGGAAACCGCCTCTAGATGGAAGGACGCATGCTCTGTTATCCCTGAATGATCCGAATGGACTTAAAAAGGAGCAACATTGTGAAGGCGAAAAATTCAAACAGCGAGTAAAATCTCCCGGCTGTCTCACAAAGGTCATCGTCAATAGGTATATTCTCGAGTTAGAGTGCGTTTATAGCAATAAGGTTTGAAAAGGAGAATTGTTTTGTTTCTCACATTAAAGGATCAGAGAATTTACGATATAATTAGTTTCTAAAAACTAAGCAACGGAAATTTACATGAAAATGCTAAATTTCATTTCTTTCTACTAAAAATGTAGTTTGTTGGCTTGAACAAATATTTAATAATTAATAACAACATAGTTTATTATTAACAGAAAAAGTGTTATATAGATCAGTAAATTTTGCTGTGCAACAATAATGCTTCTGGTCCACTTCATAACAAGCAGGCAAGGACTTAGATGTTTTTTAGCTGTTAAAAAATAAGAAGATCTGCTGAATAGTAATACTTCCTTTAACAACGCACTTTTACTGTTTTCTTCTGTTTTACAAGCAATGCGATAAGGGTAGCCAGTGGGAGTACGATGACGTCGGATGTCACGTTTCTTCCGTCCGAATCAGTGATGAACACACTCAAAGCAGATGATCGATGATTGATTCTGTCAGTTTTAAGCGTTACCGGCGAATTCTAGAAGTTTAACTACGAATTTGTGAAAGATTCTCAGTTTTTGTACTATATTGTGATGAAATATTGTAAGTATTACAGCTGATGTAGAAGTATATAACTACAATTTTTTTTTTAAAGTCCGCTATTGATGTTACTAAATCATACTGAACAAGTTTTAAATGTTAGCCCTTCATTAAATCAGCCGTAAAATTAACCAAAAATATTTTATTTAATTATTTTTCCAACATATTTTGATCATCGCTGCATCCTAGTTATGGAATTTTAATCGTACGATGCTAAAAAGCAGAGACAAAGCTTCTTTCACGCCGTTGATAAGGGCGTTTCCTTATCATTTATTCGATCACATGAAATACGCTAGTGGCACCTGTAGGGGCTACTGCAGTAGCTGAATGAAGAAAAACTCCAGAATTTCTAGAATTTGATTCCAAATTTAAATTAACTTACTAAATATCTGACTATTCAATCATGAATTCCTAACATTACCTTCCAACTGCACTGGAAAGTGCTTTGAGTAGTTCTCACTATACTATATTTCTTCGATTTAAATTAATCTTACTAGAGCTTAAGAAAGGAAAACCAGGTTAAAGTAGAGCTGTATAAAATTTTGCAATATTTTAGGTTTTGTCATGGTACGTGCTCTTCGTACTTCATCCCTCGTCTAAATGCTAAAAAGCTAAAAGCTGTATTCAAGTCGTGTGCTGCTTGTGCTCCTAAAGATTACGATACTGTCGATGTGACGTTAGATTGTCCAGGACAGAACCCACCACAAGTCATCAAAACTATCATTAAGGTATTTTCCTTCAAATTTTAAGCTTCTACACTTACTTCTATGTAGACATTATAAGTATTAGTATTGGGTAGTTATAGTTATTTTTAAAGAGGCGATAACTTTTTCTACACCTCTTCGTACAATTTACATGTGATTTTCATTTTATTTATATTTAACTGAAAGAAACCAAATGTAACGAATTGATTTCATTTTTAATCTAAAATTCTTGTCAGAAATTTCGTAGCAAAATTACAGATTAAGAGATGTGAGTGCATGAACGTGGACATCTCTTCGCAGTTACGGTTATAGCAGTGCGCGGCTTGTGATGAAACGAACGAACGCAGTTCGTTTCTACGACTAAGGCGTACAACCAAACGCCTAATTTTCGTGGACCACGAACGTCCCAACACCAGGCGGTGCTCAATTATTAGCTGAGTAGTATTTCCTTAGTCTTAACCCCCAAATGAAGCACCGTTATGGTGGTCTCAGCAGCCTCCGGGGCACCACACTTTCTCCAAATCGTGTTCGATCTCATGCCATTCAGCGACCACATTTTTTCCACGTGTACTCACTTACGAAGCGACCTATGTCACATCTATTCCTTTGTATTTCATCTATTCATTGTCTCGTGCGGTCACGGGTCCCACGACAATTTTGACTGTAAAACAGTTTCGTTATTTTGTATGTTTACGTGTGATACGAGGTTATGCGAAAGTGCAAAATATAATAAATATTAGGATAGTTTTGTTTTAGTACTGTAAAGTCCACCAAAGTGATGCCGCAATTTTTATTCTTTACTTATGATCAGAATGACTCCTAGTTCTAGTGCGTGATGCTCTAGAGCTACTGTACGAAACCACTTATAGTTTATCCTCATTATTTCTTCATTACAAAAAAAACTTCTCTATAACTCTATGATAATCTTTTTTTACTCGCTCATCTTATCTTTAATTTTCTTTTTCTCCACTTTTTTTTCTGTCTTTTATTTATTTTTTAGATACTGTTATCATGCAGTTTTCACCTTTTGGGAGATAGCTGTTTTACTAATGAGTGAATATTAAAATTGGATAAGCTTCTTACGTAGTTTTTCTTCTGCTTTCTTCCACGTCTTTACAATTTTTTAAATCTCTAAAATGAAGTGACAAAAGAGCTATCAAAAACACATAAATGCCGCACGGGTGGAGAGAGTGGCGCCACATAAATCGAGTCAAATCCGTCTATACGAGATCGTTAACAAATGAAGAAAACACCAATTGGTAGTTAGGGAGCGGATCCCATGTTTTCTAATGTAAAGGATAGGAAAAAATGAAAAAGAGGGAATTTGATAGCAGTGAACTATTATGAAATGCGTTATTCACATACTATTATTAAAGCAATTCCGTTGATAAACAAAGATTGTAAAAGACCAATTAATTAATGCATATAAAAATCATCAAAATCAATACAATAGCACTATATTAGGTAATGCGAGAAAAACTTTATTATGGAGCCGTACGGTCGGCTCCATTTACATGCACTGACTGTAGTATTACAATACTAGCTCAGTCTATTTACATTCTATGCTTCGACGGTTTTGTTCCAATTATTGTAAACAAATTCGAAAAAATGAGCACTGATGAGATGAACTTATTCACATGGGCAACTTCATAAATTATATATAGATCTTTGACCTTAGTGAAGTTATTTCATAGTACGCGATAATACTCGTTTTTAACAGATGAGATAAACAAAAACGCCTTAAAGAGGGAATTCCTAGCGAAATTTACAAACGTAGGCTATTTCTTCAATTACTCCAGCAGAGAAATCATGAGCACACAAGTTCCGCATTATTTCCCTCTCCTTGATTACCAACCTCGGTAGCATCATAATAATACATCATTTGCATATTTATATCTAGGTTTAATGTTTCAAATAGTTCACAAACCACAGTATTATAGCATATATCACATTTTGTATAACAACTCTTTAGACTTATCACATGCAGTAGTGAGAATTAACAAGACCAATATGAAAAATGAGTAATATTAAACAAGTTATGCTTTGCACCCCTTCAAAGAAACTGCTTATAAAATTAAATACAGAGAAGAATTAGTTCACCAAGGCACAATAATTAATATAATACCATAATAATCCTAGGGTTTACTCCTAAAATAAAACTGAAGAAAATCACTTTCCGTTAGGCACTTACAGCTACCAAATGAAAGTGCATAAGAACGCCTCAAAAAGAATTACCAGAACTCGAATCGATTAGCTGATAATAGATATGTAGACTAGAAAGCGAAAACAATAAATAGGAAACAAAAACCGGAAAGCCATCTAAATAGAGCAGATTTAATAAAAATGAATTGCTTTTTTAATAAATTGCTTAGCTGTAATGATTTCATTAAAAGATCAAATACACAGTAAATAACTATGATATAATGGATAAAATTCAGGACATAGGATCAGATCTTCCCAATGGAAACATGATCATACTAGCCCTAAGATAGTCAATATCGGGCAGCTGATCGTGCAGCGCTCGTGCATCTAGTGACAACTCTGATGGAGCTCGATATTTTCTTTGTTGTTGAGCAGCTGAGGACATAATCGTATCTAGCATAGACCTAAAAAGTTGTACTTATTTATAATATTGGTAATATTAGGTGGTTGCAGAAGTTTTAGTCATTTATTTCAGCGCTTTAGTACAATTAGTTAAGACCTAAATAAATTCCCGCTCTTTTGCGTTTTTGTAGTGTTGGGTTTGAAGTTTGTGAAAAACCATAAGTCAAGATTTAATGGTAAACTTAACCTCACAAAATAGTTCGAACAGGATGAGCCACCAAAAACTGCATATTCGACACTGTATTCCCTACGAGTTCCAGCAAGGGAAGAATGTTGCTGAAGCATGTCAGTCAATATGCTCTGTACTCGGTCAGGGTGTTGTGTCCCACAAAACTTGCAGATATTGCTTCCGACGTGTTAAAATTGATGATCTTGATGTCAGTTGTCGACAACACTCTGGGACACCGCAAACGCCGAAGACTGATGCTTGGAAATCATTATTAAACGAAAATCTGCCGCAGACACGAAAGGGACTCGTGTAACAGTTGGGAGTTGATCAAGCAAGTTTTGAGACGATTGCATGAGATGGAAAATATTTGGATGCTCGGAAAATGGGTACCATATGAACTCTCCGAAAACAGCATTGGCCGCCGGCTCAACATATGCATCTCGCTGCTTGCCAGGCAACACAAGAAGAACTTTTTCTGGAACATTGTTACTGGTGAGAAAAATGGATTATCTACGACAATCCTAAACGCACACACTCATGGGTAGACCCCGGACAGCCAACAACATCGACGCCAAAGCCAAGCACTCACACCAAAAAAGTCCTTCTGTACATCTGGTGGGATATGAAGGGTGTGCTGTTCTATGAACTCCTTCAACCAGGTGAGACGGTTAGTGCCGAACGCTACGGTCGTCAACTGACTGATTTGTTCAATGCAATTGAATAAAAAAGACCATTTACTGGGCAAGGAAGTCGGAAGGCCATCTTGCAGCATGACAACGCTAGGCCTCACGTTGCTCTTAGTACTCAGCAAACTATTTTGAACTTTGGCTGGGAAGTTTTTCCACACGCGGAGAATTCACCGGATTTGGCGCCTTCTGATTACCATTTATTCCAGTCGATGCAGAACTGTCCAGCGGGACAGCGCTTTCGAGATGTGGCGGAGGTACGAAAATGGATCGACGATTTCATTGCTTCCAAGCCGATGTCGTTTTTTCACGAAGGAATCCGAACGTTACCCTAGAGATGGCAGAAGGTCATAGAAAGCGAGCGAAAATATTTTGATGATTCAATTGTATTTTGTATATTATGGAAATACAATTGAAAGTTTGATAAAAACGACTAAAACTTCTGCAACCACCTAATAGATAAATATTGAGTTGTTAACTTTAAAACAACACTAAACAGTTCGTTTAAATTATCAACCAATCAACAAAAATTAATTACGGTTGACTGGTCGGTTTGGTAACTGATGAAACCGGAAGTGAAGAAAGACCAAGTTCATCTAGTTCTCTCTGCAAGGTGCTGATTGTACTTCCTGTACTGCCATAACCATTAGCCGACAGGAAATCAATATCAAGAAGAGCTGATGAACGATCTACAATAAATAATAGAACGATTTATGGATATTTCAAATATAGATGAAGATACCATAGATAAAAAGATAATAAAACTCACTTGCTCCTTTAGTTGGATTCGTTAGTCCAGAATTATCCCAATCAAAATCAGCTGGTGGAACAGACAACGAATTAATGCTAGGTACGGGCACCACAGGATTTGGTACTGAACTGAGTGAAGGAGAAGGAATAAGACAGAAATCCTGTGAAGTATCTATCGATGGAGTAGTAGGAATTGATGATGGTGTAGTGGTTGTTAATCCTCCATCACTACCGGTTATTAAATCTCGATATCTTAAAAACTATACATTACAACTTTCAACATTGATTGTGTCTAGATTTAAAAACAACAAGTCAGAAATGAGTAGCCCTTTTAGTGTTAAGAAAGAATGAATGAATTTTTCAAATATTTAAAACATTTAATTGAAGATATATTTCAAAATACTGTTCCCTACTCACTTAGTTCCACTAGTAGAGACAGGGATTGGCTTTAAAACATTATCCGTTGATAATGGAGGCAGTGATCCCCGACCAATAGCATTCTAAGCAAAAAAATATATATCGAACAATACATAAGAAAAAGGTCAGGACAATAACTAAAGTAAAATAAAGGAAAAAAAAATCACTTGATCTATTCTAAGTTCCGTAAGCATATTTTCATTTAGTCGTGATGTCTTCCATTCATACTTGAGAGCTTTAGCATCCTCTATAATTCGAAGAGCAAGCCACAGTTCAGCACTCCTAAAATGTATAAAATAACGAGTATATTAATACTGTAAATTTAAGTAATATATCCAGTAAATTCTAGGTAGTTTTATACAAAAGCAACTAACCTCATTAAAAAATTATTCATGTGTTTCATTTGTTCGTCCAAATTCTCGCAATCTAACACCTCGGTAATATTAAACACCTCAATTTAAACAATCCGTAATAATGTTACTAATCCATTGTTTTTATATTAACAAATTTCAAGCTAATAAATAATTTTTAGAAATAAAAACAACATACATTGGTCTCTATTGTCTCTTCTTCGCTGTCCACACCCCACAAATCACTTTCACTACAGAGTACATCTAGAGAGGATAAATACTCCTAAAACGTATTACTTATTCATAGCTGTAGCAAAATGTCATTGAGAGATTTAGAAAAGAATTAAATAACTATATTTTAATATATTAGTTAGTGAAAATTACTCCTGAATCAGAATCCTTCTTAATATCCGTTGATGATGAGTCTTTATTAGATGCTGCATTGAAATTCCCAAAATCAGCAGACCAAACGCCACTTTGATCTATATAAAAACAAAAATAACAAATAAGCAAACGCAAGGTAAATAAGTAGTGAAAGAAGAAAGTGAAAACAAGTAAAATAAAATGGATTTTTTTTAGATAGTAATATATCTATTTATTAAGACTAACCATTATTTGTACAGTTCGCTCCTTCGAAAGCACTCCATTCCCTTTCACCCATAGTCTCATCACATTCAACTAATGTATGCTAAAGAGCAAAAGAAATAGTGAATTAAACCTAGGGAAATGATCTTAAAAAGATCTTTAAAAAAGTTGGTGAAAATTGTTATCTATTATTTCAAAATTTTAGGAAAAAGAATTCTGTATCTTAGTATAGTAGTAATCTTAATTAGTGATAAGCTCATGTGAATCATATGTTAAAGTAGTTATAAAGCGCTAGGAAAAGTGTAGGAGATAGTATAGCGACGTTATGATTATTCAGTTTCATATTCATTGGCAACTAAAGTTCATAACCCTAAGAATTTCATTGATTATTTAACAAATGTATTTAAGTGCCTTTATATTTTAGCAAAATTTGATAATAAATAAATAAATGTATATATATGTATATACATTTATTTATTTATTTATTTATATACCAATAATAACTGCAATAATTGCTCGTTAAAAGTAGTTTATTAATTTTTGGAAGCAAAATTAATACTATAACAAACTCGAGCCTTACATTTCGACAATTTTTTTATTATTTTCTAACAGACCCATGATAAAATGCTAAAATAAACAAATTCTGATGATACCGAAAAGCTTTGAAATATAACTTCCTACAACTCCCCAAAGTTAAATAAGATTCTATCAAACAATACCGATTTAGTAGCGCTTAATGCAACAACCCATACCTGCTGTGATAATCTCGGAGCTTGATCAAAATCTCCCCAATCGTCATCGTTATCTAATGAAGTCAAAGGCGGTGTATTCGAAATTGAAGCTACACATTCAGATGATGGAGAAATAAGCTCTGAATTAAGGTTTTTGAACTTTAAAATCAGTACTGATAAAATAATATTGTAGAAAAAGCAACCTTCAGCTTGAATATCATCAATAGGAACGGATGCAGTTACGAAATCTGCGAAATCTCCAAAACAGTCATCATCGTAATTCATCGTAAGTGGCAATTTTTTATCAGAAGTATTTTCCATACATACAGGAACGGAGCAACTTCGTTGCGAATTTTCTGATTTGGAAGGTAATCCATTAATTTCAGAAGTACAATTCGACGATAGCTGCTCATTTTGAGATAAAGATTCCTTCGAAAGACACCCGTTAAGAATCATATGATTTTGTATAACTTCGCAGCTTGAAGCAGTTGCATCACTCCCAATATTCTTTAAGGACATTGTTTTTTTCTCTGTTATTGGTAGAGGAATATCACCAGGAATACTTAATTTATGACCAGGCATATCTGAGTCATCATCATCAACAATAGTAAATCGTACATCATCATTACTATCTAACGGCTCCTCAAGAGTACCGGTAAATGGAGGAGGAACTCCAAAATCCATCTAAAACTATACCAAATCAGTAACACATTTATAGATTAAGCAGAGAAACAAGTATTATATAAGAGTACTAAATATAGCAGTTAATAAAATAGAGCATTATTCAAAATATAATTTACGGATTTGTTTACTCATTTTATGAATTAGTTGAGAATCAATATGATGCGTAATTGACTTATTAGAGCAGTATGTTTACAAAGTAATAACCCACTATTTACAGTTCAATAAAATATTTACTAGATGGTTTAAACAGTACCAATCCAAAGAGAACAACAAAATTTGCATTGTTATAGAAAAATTTCAAAGCATTTGCACAGCAATGCCCATTTAAATAAAGACTATTATTACCATAAGACATATTCAGGAAGAAGTTTAAATACACATTTTAATTAGTTAATGCATTACATATCAATTAATTTTTATAATCTGCTTTGATTGAACACAAGCAGTTAGTCTTATCACAGATTCTTCTGTCAGGACAAATATCTTACGCTACCACGCCTATAAAGCAGATACCGCATGGTTATTTTCATGTGCAACGCTATCACAGTTGTTTCATCAGCTGATTTCGTGTATGTGCTAAATATTCCTGTCGTACGTGAAAGAATTATTATCTAAATTTTTTAAAAATCCGCAGTTGTTAGGTTAAGAACTTACATTTATAATTATCAACGAGTACAAGATAGTATTCTCTGTCTTTCTAATTTTAACTTCTAGTAAAACATTAAATATATGTTAAGATTATAAACTCAAAATGTAAAACTTCGACCGGCAAGTTTTGTTTTACCAGTAAATAAACATCCTTCTTCTCTTGTTCTCTTATACTCTTCTTTCTTTATACATTTTATATGCTTTGCTGTTTCTTATAAATTAGCTTATTTACTTTCTAGATAATCTGATTTATAATTTATTGCTCTCAAACACTGCTATTAGTATACGGGCTTATTCAGTTTGTTGATATGAATGCGAATGCTGGGACATCGACGAATGCAGAGTACGTCTCACTTAACATTGATTTGTGGGTATTTTTACTTATGTGCTAGCGTGAAATCAAGTATCTGTATGCAATAAGAAGACTAAAAAGAATAAGCTACTGTTCTGGGAAACCAATTTTCATCTTTCTTTTAGGACAAAAGAGATTGATACCGATCTTGCTTCGAGACTTTTTATTAGAATATCTGGCCATCAATGTCCTGTTGTGTTCCATGAACACTACGATGTATCGTTTTTTGGATTAGAAAAGTGTCATCCATTTGATTCTGGCAAATGGGGAAGAATATTTAGATATCTTGAAGGTGGGACAAATTCCTTCAAAATCACGCAGTTTATATATCTAAATGTTTAGTGTAATGGAGGGCAAATATTTATAGGTGCTAGTTCAAAATTCATATTACTCACAATCTCAACCGGTCATGATAAATATCTTAAGGACATTGAATTTTCCTATTTTTTAATTGATATTTAATAATACTCTATAACCATTGAAAAATGATGTATGTCTACTGCACATTAGGAAGTTGATCTTCCAATTGAGAGTAACATTACTATAGTCGTATTTTGGGTATATATTCGTCAAATGTGGTCATTATGAGAAGTAACTTTTCCACTGGCCGTGTGCTACCTATAACAGCTACCTAGATGGTGGTCATAATTAATGTTGATTTTAATATCGTTTATGTATTCATACTATGTATACCCTTAAATGATAAGCAAAACTTGATCTGGAAGAGTGATCGATGTTTAGTGGTCGATTCTGACTTGTGATCTTCAACTTTTGGATGTGCTTTACCATTCTGATAACAGCGCATTCTAGCTGCTACCATTATACCTCGCCCTTTGCAGTCACATAATGCATGCTTACTACACCAATACTGTGAAAAATATAGCATAGAAAGTTGTTAGGTTATTCGCTAAACAATGAATTTATTAAATTTCTACTTTCATGGTAGATTTATAAATGAATACAGATTTATTTTTTAAAAACCTGACGTTAAGGCTATGTGACTCACTATTTAAATTTTAAAAATGAGGCTTTTGCACAGTAGTCTGTCAATCATTGAGTCATGGATTGATAAGCACTTATATTTAGCACAAATTTCTAGTAAAGAGAGCAGTTGCCTCGCAAATTATCATCGTAATATATGATTAATAAGAACCTAAATTGTCACAAATCATTCGCTAGATTACTATTCTGACTCTAATGGCGAAAAACATTTTAGTTCGAATGAACCTGATAGATATCCTTCATAATGCAGAAATCTGCATAGAGCAATTTAGATCGAGGAAATGGTTTGGCTTATTATTTTCTTGGCGATGATGAAAATTATTTACGTATTAGGAATTATTTTCGTTTCCCTTTAGAGTAAAATTCAAGTATCCTTTTTCTAGCTTTTGATAGAATAGTGTTGTCATTATAATTATTTGAAAGCGGAGAATTGTAATATTATTTATGGAGGAATTATATACAGTATCCGTTAGATACTTAAGGTAGCCCACTAGGTCTAAATAAATTAAGAAAATGCAACAATAAACGTTCTAAAGATTTAAAAGAATGTTAGCGGCAATTTTGAGCTAACACTCTACTATATAATTGTCCATGTGGTCATAACCAATGGTGTATCAAACTATCGTAAAACGAAACACTATCACCAGCTTCAATCATGCAGAGGCTAGATATTTTACTACGGTCCTTCATTAATCGTTAGTAATATATGTTATTTCTCAATTTTATCATTGAAGCTGGGATGAGGTACCTTAAATGTTTGTTGAACATTAGAGAGAGGTCGCCAATAAAAATTAATGCATAAAATCATTTTATTAAACTAATATTAAAATTCATTCCAGGATGGGGTTTATTGTCGAGTGAAAGTATTATTAAGCCGAATGAAGCCACTAAAGACGACTTAATGATTGCACATAGCAAAAAGTAAGCAGAGCAATAAAGTGTATAGACTTTTATTGTTTGTGAAAGCAAAGATCAAATTCATTCAGATATCTTAACAGCCTACTGGTGCCATGTATCTTAGCTAACGTTATTGAAGTACCTACACTGTGCTTAATCCCCGCTTGTATCACAGATCGTTATTTTCTAAAACCCATGAGGTATACTATTTTTATTTGAATTTGAGGCAGCCTAATAATTTTCCGAAATATTATTCCAAATACAATAAGTAATTATTACGGTTAAATTGTTATTTATCATTGTATCACATACATACAAGGATCTAGTAGAATTGAATAAGATATTAAACAACTAAAGGCTGCAAACTGGAGGCACTGTAGCAGCCTGTCGTGTGGCGTTAGATCGTAACTGGGCTATTAACATTGGCGGAGGGTTTCACCATGCATCAAGTGTGTATTCTACTTATTAATCTATTATTACATAATTTTAATTTAATAACAGTTGATTTGTGTTGCTTTGTCATTAATATTATACATTAAAAAAGACGTTTTAGGTGAACATGGTGGTGGGTTTTGCGTCTATGCTGATATATCGTTGGCTATAAAGATACTTTTTTCTTTAAAACTTATTGGAAGAGTGATGATTGTTGACTTGGATGCTCATCAGGTAGTAGATAATATATTGTTGTTAATCGATATTAGCTAGCATTTATTTATTACGTACTCAGAATTATAAGCATTGAAGAATTTGAGTTATTATTATTGTCAACTCAACAAATATATGTGATTCTGCTTTTTGAGGGTAACGGACATGAGACTGATTTTGCCGAGGACGCTCGTGTTTTCATTCTAGACATGTTCAATCCATCAATCTATCCAAAAGACAGGAAATCACAATCGACGATCAGACGGCCGATTGAAGTCGGAAGGAGAACAACGGATGAAGAATATCTTAGGTAACGTTGAGGGAAAATAGTTTTACCAATTTTGATATACGAGGTTTTTAAATATAATAATTAATAAAAAAATAATTAGAACCGCGTCTCTAGGAGATATTGAACAAATACTCATTAGCTTTTAGGATTTCAATTAAAATCTGAATTCAAGTAATTCATATTAGTTATCCACGAGAAAGTATCTAAAGCTTGATACTTTTTTTACAGACTACTAAGGCATAATCTTGATAATGCCTTGAGCGAGTTCTCTGCTGATATTTTGGTATATAATGCAGGAACCGACTGTCTTCAAGGTGATCCATTAGGAGGGATGAGTCTTACTGAAAACGTAAGTAAATTGTTTCCGGATGTTTAGGATTTGTTTTAACTACATTGTATATATTAGTGTGTTACAATAGTTAACTATAGGGCGTGATATCTCGGGATGAAGTAGTATTTCGTGTCGCAGGCACACACTCGACTCCAGTGGTGATGGTATTGAGTGGGGGATATCAAAGAGATAACGCTCGTGTTATTGCTAATTCCATACGAAATCTACATGACAAAGAGCTTATACAACTATTATCATAAACTTTTAATTGTTTGTTTTTCTTCTCTTCATTTGGTGAGATCGTGTCCAGTTAAAATTATATATGTATAAATGGTGATGGGATCAAATTTATAAATAAATTACATGTACCACTCGTCGTTTATTAATTACTAGTCCGAGAGGTTAAGTAGTGATTTGTTTAAGATGCTGTTTTATTCAAGCAACTTACAGAATCTTCATAGAAACGGACAATCAATTTGACACGGAATTTTGTCTAAATATTCAGGATGGTTTATTAATAAAATAAGTTCTGTCAACAATCATTGCTAATGCTTTGTTTTTTATTTCTGTTTTTAACTCTAGTATTACAGCTTGAAAAGATTAATTTGAGGATATTAATCGTGTATATCAGTGTTTAATAAGTAAGTTATACAAAGTCAATATATAGTCAGATCAGGAAAAAATTCACCAGTTTAAAGACGTTACTTTTTTCTAGAACAGGGAGTTATAGAAAAGAATGTATAACAGTTCAAACGTTCAAATGTATTCAGTACTGGAATAAACAATGTAAAAGGTAGGCATTGCTAGGACTAATTATGGCTGGACAACGGAAATCTTGAAATATTAAGCTAATTGAGATTACTATTCATAGTGGTAACTATATGTTCAAATTTGTTTCACATTAACTGAATATTTATAGATAGAGTGGTTAAAGATGAATTTTCTAAATGTTTCTCAAAACATCTTTAACTAACTGTAAAGGTAATACGAATCCTTAAATAGAATAATATTTTATTCCGTCATATATTATTTTGCAAACCTAGTTATAGCAGGTCATTTAACGTGATTAGTTTTCGATAGTTTTCAGTGACAAGATTTGAACTAATATATATATAAAATAAGGTAAACCCGCTAAGAGCACCTTGAAAAGAATGTATACCTAAAGCTTATGACTATAGTTTAATTGGTCTTGATAATATGGTGCTGAGGATATATTCCTGCTTCCCTATAACTACGTTATCAGTCTTTCCATTTGTTTCCGTGTATAGATTCGTATATCATCACTAGTCGAAGAATACTTCGCCCATTGATAGATATGGTGGCCTTTACGAAATTAGCATATTATTTTTAAAACAATGGCAACCACAAAATTGGTCTCAAGTATATCGAAAACAAATTGTGAATATGCGCCCTTTTTCATGGACTTTATCTGAACATTTCAATAGATGAAGAGTATAAATGATATGGCAAAAATTAGTTTGATTTTTGTTCTACTCTGCACAAAAGGACTTTGCCTTCTCCAGTGGAAAAAAGCTGTAGTCTGGTGGTAACTAGAGATGTGCATTTCCACATTTATTATTATAAAACAAATGTCACTAGCTTTCCATTGTAAAATACAAATAAAGACATACTTTATGGTATAAATTTAAGATAGCTAAGATAAAAAGGTTTATTTTGATTCAGGCAATATTTCAGGTTTAACACTACTACTTTTCCTCACTACTTTTTGTTATTATAATAATCATATTTCTTCAAAAGGATTTCGACATCTTTTGAATAATCAACTACACTATAATATGTTTGATATTTTACCTCAACTACACACTTTTCTTAACTACATTTTGATTCTACCATCTTCTCGTTAGTAAATTTTTCAGACTACGACTAACATTAACAGATATTATAAGGGCAATTGATACTGGTATGCTATCCTCGATGTCTAAAGGTTTTGTCTCCTAAAGTTGACAGATGACTAGTTTTCTCGCATTTGAACCCTTGATGGTGTAGGCAAGGTGCGTAGAACTTGGGCGTTATCACTATAAAAGAATTGAGAAGCATGCAGTTATCGAAAATAGGGGTTTTGCTGGGAGCGGTTTGTGTATTATGAACTAAGTCAATACTTAGTTTATATTTCACTGTTTTATGTAATGCAAATTATATGGTTGATATTCTCCTACTAAATGAGGTAATGCTTATTGTATGTCCTCTAAGCCTATTATTTTTATACGTTACATGTCTTAAAAATAGCCAAGCTTTCCTTTGAAGTGTGAATCTATTAAAATGATGATCTTGCAAATCTTTACTCTAACAGTCGACAGATTATTCTAAATAACGGCTTCACTCTGTGATTCATCACAGACATATAATGACTATAAAGAGCGCCGTGCTAATTACAGGTATTGTGATTCATGCCAACAAGACGACGGAAGAGGTTGTTACAGCTGAGCATCGGCCACAAATATTATAGGTCAAATAAATAAATATATATAATAATTTTATGCGAAATCATTGTTGTTATTTTATTCTGCTCATTATTTTAAAATTCTGGAGTATCTATTTATTTTTACAGCACCAATCAGTTGAAAAAGAATTTGAAAAATAGCGATTTCTGGGAAATTTCTTTTTAAGTACTTTTTAATATACACAATTCGAACTCTTTCCTCATTAAATTATTGTCTACAAATTGATAATCAAACTCAGCACTGAACCATTTCCCAAATACTTGCCCCTCTTAAAATATGCCGTCAAGGTGTCAAAAATCGATTAACATAACCGTCTCTACTGATAACTGATGGGCTACATAAATCACTAAAAATTCTGTTATCTCGTTCCGAAGTTCTTTGATGGGATCACTTCTTATTGTTTCTTCAGGGTTTTGGCTTAGGGGTGGCATTTCGTACAGTATAGATTAACAGTTTTTATCAATACTATATTTTAAGCTATATTTATAAATATTTCCCACCACAAATTAAAAGTACTTTATTAATTCTGGCTAATAGTGATAAATTTTCGAATATTGTGTTTCCCATATATAAATTACTAGATTGGATTATTGAATTACTACCACATTAAGTTGAGATTTATTGCCATGAGCTACCTTTTAACTAGTTATAGATTAGCAGTGTTAATCTCATAATTCTCTTATATTTAACTGCCTTAGTCCAGTTACGTCATGTGGTCGTTTATATGATGATTAATCGCTTGAACCCTAAATTTGCAATATTTGTCAAAGATCTTGTGCGAAAGGACTTACCCAATCATGCTAGTTCAAGTTTCAAGCGTCTGAATCACATTTATGAGCATTCTACAAGGCGTTTCGTCGCGATTTCTTTTTTTTAAATTGACAATTCCCTCCCAAATTTTCGGAAATATTCTTACCACTCTATTATTACTTCCTTAATTTTCTATCGATTTAGGTTATAATATATGAGTATAAACTGTTGTTATTCATAGTAATCTTTACTACTGTCTTCAATTATTCTCCATCTATGAAAACCCCTTAAAGTCGCTGATCGCGTTAATCTCGTACGGATTCTGATGCCTTTCGGCGCATCAATTTCGTTTGGGATTGACTCGCCGGAGACAAATAGAAACAAGATAACATGGTATCTAAGCTTGCCCAGATCACAAAGAATATTAACTTGCTCTATTCAATTAACACTTCTTAGTTGAGCCCTCAGTATAATCTTTACTAAAAATATAGACATACACTCACAAGCAATTTTTAACACTATCCACACTACCTGCAATTTAAATCATTATTCATGAGTTTAAAGCACAGATAGGTCTGAAAGTTCTAAGTTCAAAATCATCATATAAACTATATAACATAAACTACAAGTGGTACTTATCATTGCTGAATTCTACCAATAACTTTAAAATAAATACTATCTAGATACATAAACAGTTTCTATGAATATAATAAACTACCTTTACTAAGACATCTCGAAGCCGTAAGATCAGCATGTAGCTTTTAGTCGTATGCTACCACATTGCCTATGATATATAATATAAAAACACCAGTTTACTATGAACCAGTCTAGTTTCCAATGATAACCAAGAGAATTGTTCTACAGTTGTTATAAAAATATCGTTTCGCGTTGGAAATAATGTTATTGAAATTTGTATCTACACTTCCGACTTACCTAAGAAAATCTAAGAACTATTAATGAAACGGCGAAGTCACACTATTTCTCAATACTAACTCCTTGGGAAAATATGTTAACTCATCAATGATTTTCCGTTGTAAGATTGTTCAATCAAATTAAAACGAAATTATAACAGATCTTCCAAGCCAATAATTCATTATATATATATATATGTGTGTAAGCAACGAAATGAAATAGCTTGACTAGAGTGAAAGTAGGTAATTGTTTTATGAGAAACTTCTAAAATTATATTCAGATCTGTTCTTTTTTATGAAAAATTACTTTATTATAGCATGGTAATAAACACATTTTTAAGGGAACAAGTGGATTATTAAGATTGTAAAGTCTGAGTAGCTTTATTTTCTTATTTATAGCTGAAGAATTATTTTACATTACCATGAACTCCGTATTTTATTAGAATAACCGACACTTTGGCCCAATGTTATAACTTTAATTGTAACTTCCATCACGACTTCGAAAATAGACAAATCACAGATCCAATTAATGGCGCATTCGTGTAATAACTACTAACAGTTAACACATCAAAAACGTTACATAGTAAATTATTTTTAATGGATTGCACTTCTACTATTTCTCAGACATGGTTTAAATAATTTTACTAAAATATTAACAAAAGAGCATTAATTCAACACTGAGCAGGACCTTAGAAATTCAATTAACAAATAATTAGAGCAATAATAGAGAGAAAATAAAACATAATAAAATATGTTTTATGTTTGTTGTATGCAAGCTACTGAAATAATTAAGTTAGTTGCCCTATTAAATGGTTCTGATTAACATGAAATTTCAAATCAAAGCACGCGCCATTCACTACATGGTTGACGTGAATACAGCATTTGCGTCAAATTACATTTTATTGGCTATATGCCAATATTAGTTAGCTCATTTGGGCGTGTTCATATTACATCAGTTGGAGAAGAGAAGATTATCTAGCATGTTTTTCTACAAACATCATACTGTCATTTAATATAGCATTTTATTTTATTCAGTTTAGCTCTTTTCAACTACTTCGTAACTCTTAATATGAAGTTTAGGAATTGCTTATTTTTTATTAATGTAAATAAATTATTTTTTGATTACTCTTTGTTCTACTATTTGCTGATTGATTATAATTAATTGATTTGTGATGTTTATTATTAATAGCTTTGCAAATTTGCTTTAAAAGTAAATACTTATGCTACATAGCGCGACTCGAGATTATGCATAACTTCCATGCTTATAATTTGTTGCTCTGATTATTATAGGTCAATCTTCTTTTAAAATATCAATATCCTCTATTAATCTATTGTTGGAATATGTTTAATCTTTATACACAAAAGAGAACTAGTCATTAATTCATGTATTTCTTGCTGGTATATTGAATTTCCAGCATATTATTCATTCCTTATATGGAATAAAATTTTATTTCTGAGTTAAAAGAACTTAGAGTTTAGCATCTTTAGGATTTCTTTGATTTAACGAGTATCAATGGTCTTGCGTTTTTTAAAAAAATAAATGGCTTAAATTATAACTTATTTATTTTCAAGTTGGTTTTGTTTTGATTCTTAATAATTTTGTCTTTGCAAGCATAATCTCGTTCCCTTATCAGGTGTATTGCTTTGTCCAAATTTCACAATATTTTAGGTATTGATTAAATATGATATAACAGATATTTTCTATATAATGAACATATATCAACAGCTACATATGACATTGAATGCTCAGTATCTTGCGTTTCAAGATATTTTCACTTGGAACAAAATTATCTATGTTGTCCGTGTTACGTCGTACAATCCCTTATCACTGACCAGTATACACTGTGTTTTTATGTTATTGTTGTTAGCATATATTTCATGACCCAAGCATGTTACCTTTTACTTATGCTTAACCATATGGAATTCCTGGAAATTTTAGTGGCTTTATATAATAGTTCCATTTCTTTTAATGGGAAATTCATATACGTCCAGATATCTGTACTACATATCTAAAGTGTTGAGCAGATTCTGTCCCCTTGCCATCCTGTTAATAGTATTTGACTACCCATACTATATCTAAGCGGCTCTTCATTTATCTGCTCATCATAGGCTCGCGCTGCTCCCCTCGCTCCCCCGCATGCATGTAGTACATTTCAGAATGGGATGTCTTGTATAGGCGCGTCGTCGTCCTCTGATAGTGAATCCCTCTCGCTCTCGCAGATCCCGATTGTGGTGGCCGAGCGAAAGCCGCTGCGTACTTGGCGACTGACTCCCGACGGGCTGGTTGAAATTACCGAGAACAATCGACAACAGATGGGCGCTTTCCTTGATAAACCCAAGACTGCCAAAACAAATAGTTCCGGGGAAGGGAATGTAAGTTGAAAAATAAGCTATCTCATTGATACCTACAATCAATATGGTTGTTTATGTATGTTACAATCAAATGATTTGAAAAAAATCTTGTTTTTAATAAATGCTTACAGGGGCTCCGCTACGCCATAGCAAGCATGCAAGGGTGGCGCGTTGATATGGAAGATGCACATGTTGTCGAAGTTTGTAATATATTATTTTTCGAATGGTATACTATGAACTATTTAATTATTTTGCTTTAAAATAAATTTGATGAATATCCACTATTATTTTGTAGATCTCGATGGCAGAAAGAGAACCATACAAAGATTGGTCATTTTTTGCTGTATTTGACGGGCATGCAGGAAATATTGCAGCAGATGATGCTGCCGAAAATATTATGAAGACGCTTATTAATACACCACAGTTTGAAAATGTGAGTCTCTAATTACTACTTATGTTCCCAGAGAATCAAATATCTTTGTTAATAATTTAAATGAAGATTTATAGTACAAATGTAACGGTCTAAGCGTTTATTTAAACAATAGGAGTTATACTTCTCAGGTAACTGAAGTGTTAAAGTCTAATGGAGGTGTGCTGTGTTCAAAATCAATCGCCCTTCTAGAAGAGGGAATCAAAGCGGGGTTCTTGAGTCTTGATGAAAATATAAGGAAGAGACTAGATACGGTCAGAATGAGACATCTCGTTTTTTATTTTGATGTATAATTTATCTATTGTGGTTTATATTTAGACTTTGGGATTTAACTAATGGAATTCTACACTTTTCTTAGGATCGAAGTGGATCCACAGCCGTTTGTGCTATGGTTACTCCCACACACATTATAATCGCAAATCTTGGTAGGTTAATTGTTGTCATTAATTACAAGGTATCTTGTTTATTTTTAAGCGTTACTTTAAGCTTAATATTATAAACCGTATATGCTTTTGCTATAATTTTAGGAGATTCACGTGCTGTAGTATCTCGGAAAGGTGAGAGGTCATTCGGAACTGAAGACCATAAGGTATTTATAGTATTTAGTGATTCTTCTTATACCACACATATTTTATATTATTTCTCTGAAATTATCGCGGTTTTTAGCCCTACCACGACAAGGAGCGTGAACGAATTGTGGGAGCTGGAGGATCGGTAATGATTCAAAGAATAAATGGAAGCCTTGCAGTAAGCAGGTATGAATAATACTTTTTCAGTTAATTACATTTTCTATGCGATAGTGCATATTTTTATTTACTATTAATTCACTAACATTTTAGAGCATTTGGCGATTTTGAATACAAAAGTGTTCCTGGCTTGGATCCTTGCAAACAGTTGGTGTCACCCGAGCCAGATGTTTACGTACTAGAAAGGCAGAAGGTTATATGCATTTATTTCAAAGTAGTATATATTTAGAAAGCTAGTTTTTAATGAGAAAAAGTGTCATAGTATTCTTATTCTACAATTTAACTTTTTTTTAGGACAAAGATGAATTTCTAGTAGTTGCTTGTGATGGAATATATGACGTCATGGAGAATGAGGAGTTATGTCGATTTGTAGAAAGCAGATTGCACGTATGCAGTGATTTAAATACCGTCTGTAACGATGTATGTAATTGTAGGCAAGATTTTTTTGAAAACTAGATATCCTTAAAAAGTATCACTATAGGTTAAAATGAGTAAAAACTATAGTTAATAATACGTTTAGTTCACGATTTGTTGTTTTGTCAACTTTTTATCCGAGAAATTAGATGTTACTAACCGTGACTCCTCTTATCAGTGATTGATTGCACTTTACTCTTCAGTTTTTGTTGTTGGGGGGGGGGGAGTATTAGGAAACATTAATATGCTAAATTCATATAATATTAATAGTAAATTAGTAGACATCTTATAGGCTTTGGACGCATGTCTCAGTAAAGGTTCTCGGGACAACATGACGATGATAGTTGTGTGCTTTGAAGGTGCGCCTTGCATCGATCATGAGAAAGTTGCTTTTGAAGAAGCATGGAAGGAGGAGATGCGGAAAGCTATAGAAGGTGTGATATATTGTGTTGACTTAGTGTTATAGGATTGAAAGTATCTTAATTTTTGTCGAATTACCAACTTCTTTTTTTAGATGTTATTTCATTGGAAACTGGTAAGTCAACATGGCGTCCTAACGATGAGATAGGGATTGAATTTGTGCTTCGACAGCTTGCACAAAACGATTCTACTCCTCGGGATGGTCCAGCTCATATGGTTCGATCCTTGGTAGACCAGGTCAGTAATATAGCTTCTAACTACATCTTTCCTGTATTAAGTTTAATATGTAAATATTATAGGCACTAACAGAGAAAGGAATTAAGCATGATTAGAAGAGGCTGCTTAGCAGTTGACTAAATATATTGGTTGAAATCGGAGACAGGTAGCCTTCATCTCCTTTTCTAAGTCATAAATTCAGCTGTCACGTAGTACAAAGTGTTTATTTTTTTCTGAACATAACCGGGTGGGGTTGATTTCATTAACTTAAGTTGTTTGCCTTCTGTTGTCTGAAATTCGTATTGTATTTAAATTAATTTTAATCTTTAATTACCTGGCGCTCTACTCGTATTACTTATTCCTCATTTTTATAAACCGGTTGGTATTTTTTCTGTATTATTTTCATGTTTTTTTATATGCTTCGGAATTATTTTTTATATAGATTAGAATAGCTATGCCCAGTTAGATCTTTTTAAATAATTAATATCATTGTAGCGTATGAGTTATCAATTGCACTTTTTTTATGAACTTCAATCGTGTGTATTCGATGCAAAATGTTGCCAGTTTTATTAGTGTTTATTATTTTCCTGATTAGGATTTTTATCCTGCTGTTTATCCGAGAATTTAATGTGGTATTTTTCCAGTCTTGATCGTTCAAAACTCATGAAATACCATTTCTGTGTTGATTATTTCCAGTAACAGTGCCACAACAATTTATACCACCACCAATACTTGAAACCAAACCCCATTGCTGAGAATTCATCAATTAAATATTTCCTCATAAATAATTGTGCTTATCTTAAACAATAATTAAAAGGTATAAGTCTCAAAAGATTAAATCATTGCTATTTTACTAAATCTATTAAAACATGCATCTTTTTAGCACTACAATGTTAGTTGCTGGTCTTAATAGTTCAATATTACATTGATTGCTTGTATAGTCATTGTGGAGACTACGATAGGTATTTATATCTCCACCTTTCCCACACATTTTTGTTTTCTTTGGCCTTTTATTAATTATTTCGGTTGTTATATATTCCAGTGATTTTTAAAATTGTTATGATAATGAAATGAAAGCATTTAAGAGACTATTCTAGTTTAGATCCAATTAGAGAAATACGTCATATTTGGTAGTTTAAGTGGTATTGTACATTTGTTGATATGCGATATTGGAAAATATGCTACGTCAGTGTGGTGTAAGACTAGGACTGGTAGTATTTAAGAAACAAATGTAGAAATATGTGTATCATCTCTTGTTTGGTGTTATTGTTTGATATTGTCTTCAAATCATGTCATGAGTGGCAATAGTTTTGGATACTACTTTGAGATGTGCCACGAACAGACTGCTGCTGGTGACAATTCGCAGATTAGTCACGGCTCGCAAAGTAGCAATAGGACATGCCTGGTTTTAGCTTATATCTATAGGCTTTTTCCTGTTTTCCGTCAAAACAACAGCAGCCACGCGTTTATTGTGAAATTATCTTCATAAAAGCATATCTTAATCATGCTCTTCACAGTAATGCCAAATCGAAGAAAAATATCTGCTTAGGTTTTTGAATGAAATCATCAGCTCTAATTCTTGTCGCGCATGCAGAGAGCAATGATTCTTACTTAGATTTCATGTTGAAAATGCTTTAGAGATCAATATTGTTTTCAGAGATAAATGTGCAACAAAACGTCTTCTTTTTGATAGATTAATCAAATGTGTTTGACATAATATTTTGCTCTTTTAATATTACTTGAAATGCTATAATATCCTATGTATTCATTTGAGATTTAATTGACCTCGTCTTTATGCATTAATACAGTTTATCAGTGAATAACGTCAGTTTATTTAAATCACCTTGAAACCAAAAGGAGCCTTCAAGGACTCGTCTTTTATTTAGTCTGTGTTACTTCGGGAAACCTATACTAAGTCAAGACAGTTTTCGTCAATTGGCTCCAATTGGATAAATGTCGTTACTTGATCAGGGCATCATAATTGGGACAATTGAACTTCTTCTATTTACATCATCTAATGGTGTCTGGTTTTATCCATCTTACAGTTTAGAACACTTCCTGGAATAATGGCTGGGTAAATTTTAAAAATGTATCTTCTTATATGCATCGCTAAAGGTAACATCCTGTATGATAAAGCATGACAAGTTATAACTTTGCTAGTATTTTTACTTAACATTTTGCACTTTTATGCTAAATATTAGCGTTGCTAAACTTATTACATTGTTTATGTAAAATAGTCACTATGCTTAAATTCTACATTTAAATAAGCCTATTTACCCACGTAACCTATTTATTCTTAGATAAATACTATTATGGGCTTATCGTGTTTTCTGTAGATATGTTATATCTATAGTTAATAACATGTAAATCCTCTACATTATTTATACTGTCAATATTTCATTAGAATTTACTGTTACATATTTGTTTGTAACCTATGAAGTCACTACTTAATACGAAATTTGGTCTTCTTTTAAAGATTTCAGTACAACAACATTTTTAGTTGGATAATAACACTTCATTTTTTAAAGTTCAGAAAAAAAATTATTTACTACTGAAGATGTTTTTTCTACAGAAACTAGAATAACAGAATAATTTTGATAGGGATATATTTCGGATAATCGCGTTGAATCAATTCACTACCCAACCAATGTGCACACCTCCCTTTTCTTAGAATTAATAATCGACTATTTGTATTTATCAACATATGGATGACTTTTTTCATATATTGCCTAAGCTCAATATTACTTCGTCTTTATATACTACCACCTCCTAAATTAACTTCAAGAAGTTACTTTAATTTACCATTTTTGAGATTTGGTTGTTTTATGAGATATATTAGGAAATATGTGTTTAGAATTTTCCCAGTATTTTCGGTAATTTAGCTTATTTTTAAAAAGAAAATTCACGAACTTTTGAAATTGAGTATTAGAATAAGTATCCACTATTTCTCTTAACATTGTGCTTCTACTTTTCTTTTAAAACATTTTGACCTCTTGAAAATTATTATTATTCGTATATTGTGTACCTTTAAATGTAATGTATACTTTAAACTTAAGACAATAACAAAACATGTACATTTGTCACAGTAAGTATGAAGTTCCCGTAATTTATCTATTATACTACTTCATAGTTGCATTGCCTCAGTTCTTAAATTCATTTATCCTTTGTCTCTATGAATCCAATCAATAGTTTTTTATATATGAGTTAAACTATTTATTCCTGTATCTCTTAAAACAATTTGAAGGAATTCTTCGTTGTTTACTGTTTTATTGCTTCAGATTCTTCTTCATACCGATATTTTTACCTAAAATATAGACGAATATATTCTATTTTGTCATAAAATATGTTCGTCGTTTAAAGATTAGGAGCTTTAAACTTTATTTTTACTCAGCTGCCTTCAGTTAATTCTCATTGATGATTAAAAGTTGCATGTTAAATTATTTGAATTGTATTAACTTTTTTCTCTAATTTTAAATCATCTTGATTGCGTATCTTTGAGACTACAAAATGGGTTATGCAACCAGTTCTTTATTCAAAAGTAGTTAACGCTGTTACATGCCTTCTCCTAATAAATGGCACGCTCATCACAAAATGTGAAATAGATATTAATAGATATAATTGTTGTAGATCACATAATTTCCAGAAGATTTTAGTTAATTTTCATCTAGTTAAAAATGAGTCCACTTTATGTAGTAAATAAGGTCGTAACAGCACAATGCCAATATTTTTATTCGGCCTATTTTTAAATTAAGATTGTTTCAAATAAGAAGAATTGCAAATAGAAGACACTCTTCCTTCTAAAGAGCTTATTAATGTAATATTGTCTTGCAAACTATCCGAAACTACCAATGTTATTGACGTTTTCAATACTAACCTTATATGGTAATCATTCTAGAGTTTTCAACCTCTAGTTTAGATAACTATAATGAATGTTAAAATTAATCTATATAAAATTTGTATATGTAAAGTACTTCTATCTCATGTCACTGTCTTTAACGATTCACTACATAACATTTTATTAAATTCACGAACTATGTAGCAATGGCAATAATTATTTTAAACAAATTATTTTAGGAGTACTTATTTTAATTAAATAAGCTATTATAATTTATTAATAAGATGTTGGGCTTTATTAATAATAATGGAACATTAAGGCACCAAAAAATAACACATGATTTTGGAAATTAGAGAATTACTTTCTTCTTTTGTTTTTCATTTAAAGTTATTAGCACTCCTTTTAGCTCCTTATGTTTCGTGTTTTCTGCTCTAGGTTTTGTTTATAAACCTGACAACCACAGGGAAAGGGAAATCCTTCATAATATGGTTACGAGCTAGTAGGTTTTGCGTGGAATAATATATTTAGATATGATATAGTGAAAACATGGCTAAAACATTCATATTTGACATACATGAGGATGTCACTTGAAATTTATTGTAAAAAAATTTTTCATGGACTACTAGAAAATTCGATGTAGACGATCATAATTGTCTCCTATTCTGATAACAGTTTTTCTACCTCTTTTTTCTAAGTACAATTGTTGATAGATATTAAAATACAATAATACAATAGTTATTGAAGTAAATAATCTTGAGAAAGTACATTTGAAAATTATCCTTACTGTTTAATTTCCTATAAATTAAAATTTTTCCTATCCTAGTTTTTGCATAAAAAAACTATATTTATAACAAACTATTGCATTTCTTATAAATATGTGGCACTAGTATTTTATTTGTTTTTATCACTATGATCTGTTACCTCTCTCACATCCAGCAGAATGCGCTTGGGTCTTGTCCTCTCTCTTGTTTCCGCCCTCCAAATCGCTCAACAAAGTATCTTGTCCGAACTAAGTGACCAGCTAAATGAAATTACTTTAGCCGTAGCTAGTGCAGCTTTTCCACTCGGTAAGTTACTTAAAAACTTATCTTTTGTGTCTCTAGTACTATTTTAACTTTACATCGCAAAAAATGTGTATAAACTAACTGTTGTAACCAGTCAAAATTACGATAATAATTTTGTTCTACCAGAATTAATATACCAATAGTAAATTTAAGGCCAGATTAAAGTAATTTGACTTTTCGCAATCTTTCACATAAATATGTAATTCACTGATACTAGTACAAAATAAGTTTGTTAAATAAAGGACCTTTTAGGTAAATTCGCCTCAACTCTTTTCCTAGCTTGTCATCCAATCTCAGCCCGCCGTGGACTTGTTATCGATGCATGGCTTCTGATTGCGGGTGCAGTGCTCTCTGCGTTACCACAGTTAGTAACTGAGCCTTATCATTTTTTGTTTAAATGCCATTTAATTCTGTTTGAAAATTCCAGTTATTAAGATGTTGATCTTTACAGATGGAATATCTTCTGCTTAGGCCGTTTTTTTATGGGGTGTGGAGCAGGTCTTGGTTTTGTCTGTGCTACCGTAGTTCTGTTCGAGATGGTACCGTACACTAAACGCCCCGCCCACTTCTTTGTGCTGGGACTTGCATTTGCGTTTGCTACCCTAATTATAAACGTCCTCCCCCTACTAGATGCAAATTCTACACAGATCATTCTATTCTCATCGTTATTCACAGGATTATCAGGTATAATTATTTTTACTGAAAGTTTTCCTTTCTAAATATATTGGTGCAAATTATAATATGATAGAAAATTAATGTAAGTAGTTATAACACTAACAAGATTCTAATAATCAGAATAGTTAAAGACTAAAATTTATGATGACATACTTTTTAAGAAAATATTGGCTATAATTCTATCCTATTTCCCTTCACTTTTCTAATCTAATACATATATTTATACCTACTTAGAAGTCATTTAGGGGCTGATCATTGTTTAGGTGTTCTATATCTTCTATTAAAGCCAAACGAAAATGAAATACTCAAGAACGATCATTTGGATTTTCCACATGAAAAAGAACCTGCTCCTTCATCCTTTCCTGTTACCTTGGTCTATGCACTTATGATGTTAAATGTGGTGAGGAAAATATATATTCATGCCATTTTGTATGCAATGAATGGGTCTTTTTAATTAACATATTTAGTATCATGTTTTAAAATGATCGTTTATAGAGGTTAAAACTATATACTATGTAAAGCCACTAAAAGATAAGCCTCTACTATTATTAATAATAATAAATCATTAAAAATCCAAAAATTTCAGACCATTGGCGTTCCAATCATTCTGGGTTTTTCAACAGTGATTTTTCAAAATTTTGGAGTTACTTTCTTTTATGCTAGCATATTCTCCACAACTTTTCCAGTGGCTCAAATAGTACTCATTCTTATCCTTCATAAGACGTTAATTGATCGGTCAGTCGCTCTACAATTAGCTACTTTTGATTATATGAACAAATAATCATATTTTTAGTTGATTTTTTAAATCTATGTTACTTGAAAAAGAGAAACAAAACTATAGTTTAAAATTAAATGTACAATTAATTGTTTTCTTGAATGCAGAACAGCATGAAGAAGCTCAATGAACATCTCCTCAAATCCTTAGTTTTCCATCATTACTATGACCTGGAACAAGTTCCGTGTCTCTATCTTAGCTTTAATATCATCATATTTCACACGATGTTTTACACTGCTTCGCAAACAACGATTCTTTTTCTATACGCTCCTTATTATGTAAAAATGTCTTAAAACAATAACTTAATGCTTTAAGGCTTATGGTCATGTAAAATTTAATACACTATAGTCCTATTCGAAAAATACAAATACCATGAATACTAAGTCAAAAGAACGCTATATATTTTCCAACTTATAGTACCAGCTTTTGTTTCTAAAGCACTATTAAATGTATTACTGTTATAAACGCAGCTATATAAACGACTAAAAATTAAAGTGCAAAATAGCTATAATTGAATTTTAGTAAACTCATAAGAAAAAGCAAAAGCATTTTCAGACGTATTCTGATCATCGGTGGATATGCAGTTGCTGTTTTCATTCAAACGATTCTATTACTCACATTAATATATCCCTATATACCATCAGAGGTAGCCCGAATTTAAATAATGAGGCTATTTTTTTGCCTAAAATTAATGCTATATAATATTTCCAGCATGCTGCAGTGGCAGAATCCATTCTTCTATGGCTCCTTGCCGTTGTTGTTAGTGTCCCATGTAATACTGCGCTTTGTGTTATAGGAGGTAGTTTATACCGAAATTTGGTTTATAGACTCTTTTTTAGTCAGGCTTGTGCATAATCTTTGACAAAATATAGTGTTTGTTGAATATTTCTTGATTTAGAACAGTTCACATCACCATATGAACAAATGGTTTTCACTAGCCGTGGAAGAGCTGTCATGTGGATACTGGCTGCAGTCAGGTATAGAATAATATAATAATTAATTGGTTTTTGTACCAAGTGTCCTTTCTTACAATTTGTGTCAATTACAAACATTGTCTTTAAGATCCAATTTACTTTTTTTTCTTTAAAATTCAAGTTAAGGACTTTTAATTAATTATTTTCAGCACTACATCATTCGTTCCAATGCTCAAAACTTACGGATTAGCAATTACTTTCATGCCATATATCACTCTGTCACTCATGTTGCTTCTTTTAATTGTCAAGATTTACCCTACTTATCCATAATTTTAATATGGGCTGTTTTTCTTCTTAGAATTCATAATAAGTTAGAAAAGCTAAAAACAGTGGTTAGTACTAATAGAATTTTTCCATATGCATAGATGTGTAGAAATATACATAAACTGGGGAAAAATGATTTTAAGAGTATTTGAATTTTCTTCAAGCTAACAAAATTATGCTTTAAAAACATTAATGCAAATGTATTTTTCGACCTTCTGATTTTTTTGACTCTATTATTTGTGACAAATGAGAAGTGTAATTTATCAATTTCGTGAGGACACTTATTTTCGCGTTTTCACAAGGATAGAAGTCCAGTGAGTTTTCTTTCAAGATCATCAAAAGAACTAAACACAGTCTCCAAATAAATCATGTCTATAATCTGTCATTATAATCAGGTGAATCCGAAGGCTACTGATTTGAGATTAGAAATAAAGAGACTTCGTCAAATTTGTCTGACACACAGTGAGGATTCTGGATAGGCTTTCATTTCATTGTGAATGCTCCTGGCAGTTAATCGACGGGTGTCCTCGCTTAGCTGGCAAATTATTCGGTCGATCCTTTCAGCAGTCTTCTGCTTCCTTGGAGCATGAGAGGCATTGTCCAGTGTCCCAATCTTATTAATACGCTTAGAAGCATTTTGAACTGCACACCGAGAGTTCCAACTTCTTCGCCACCCGCACCTGACTCAAGTTCTGGTCCAGCAAAGCCATAATCCTTAGCCGTTGATTTGGGCTGATGTTCCTTGCTCCGCTCGTCTGGAAACAGACCTACATGGCTATGAAACTCTTGACTACACTAAGGTTAGCACTGGACACAACACTTGTGAAAAGCAATTGAGTCACTTCCCTCGGCGTGCCGTATGTGTCCGCCACCGTATATATAGCAGTTGAGAGTGGCTAATTCTTTTCATTTGTCGTAACTATTAATTAAGTTAAAAATGTCAAAAAATGAGAGGAATGTGCTTTCATAAATATTTTGAACCATAATTTTTATTAAGTTTAAAGAAAAATTAAATTTACTTTAAAACAGACATTTTTACTCATCCTGAATATACTTTCTAATTAGTTAATTTTTGGTTATAAATTTAAGTAGATTTTCTTCGTTCATGTATTTGCTTTACTTTGAATTGCTTTTTAAGGTTATCATACTGGTAAAAGTCATGTTAGAAGTTGTTGATTGGACAATAAAATCTTTCATCAAAATAAAACTTGCAAAACAACGTAATCTTCATTACTGTGATAACAAACAAATAGTTCTAAAAACCCTTAAAGATAAAAGTTTGTATATCGCTTTTTACAATCTACTGCTCTTTTGTCAGTTCAATTTTTCACACATTAAGTGATAGTTTATGTACATGTAGTGATTGTGTTTTAAATTAGATATTAAGGTTGGTATCCCGGAACCTGTGATTCCCCGAATCCCGGAAAATACCCGGCTTTTCCAAAATCTCGAAAACCCGGAAACCCAGTAACTCGGCATTGTAGTCTCGAATGCCAAACCAATTAAATATCCAATTTTTTAAAACTCTAACTTCTTAAATTATTAACATAAACCCACACAGTCTAAATGTGATGAAATGTAGTAACTAACTCTCCAGTTCAGTAAAATAAGTGTGAAATAATATATTTTGTAACCAAAAATGTTCAAAGAACAGCATCCACATAGAAAGTTAATTGTGAATTAGACAGTTAGGTAACTACAAATAAGCAATTAATACGATATACGACCAATATTATATCTTTATGCATTAAAAAAAATCTTATTCAAATCAAGGGAGAAATTGGTGTAACTAGTTTGCTGATAGTTGCGAATCTGCATTTTTCGGAATGTATTTAGTCAGCGGTGCTAGCAATGGCAAGTCAATTGGAATTGGAATAATTTTGTATAGGTAGAACATTTCTATAAATTTAATAGCAAATTTGGAAATTGCATACATTGATTCAGCTCTGTAACATTACACCGCGATACGACAACTAGAATCAAGCTAGCAACGACTGTTTGTGATTAATTGTCTTGCTACAAACATATATGGTTTGCTTTACGGTTTGATTCCCTTACATCATAGTAGTCAGAAGTTTTTCCATCACATTCTTTTGGACGTCTATGCAATTTATATTTTTAATACCTTATCTATAGTTAATATAATAGCTGCCACTATGTTTCTAGTTCTTTTCTTTGGTTTCATCTCAATACAAGTGTAATAAGTAAATTCTAAAATGATATTTGGACCACTTCTTCTATGTTAAAAATTGACTTTATTTGAAGTTTATATATTCTTACAAAATTTCTTAGTACTGAAGTAGGTTTTTTTAACTGCTGTTATTTATTTTCGAATATGTAGCAAAAAAAAGTTTAGATTGTTGGAAATAGTTTAAAGAAATAACAAACTAGGGAGTATAATCAATAAAACAGTTCAACCTTATGAATTCTTAAGAAACGGTTGTCCTTGCGCAATCATAACGGGACGGATGGCTGTGAGAAGTACACGCTGTGCTACAAAAAAGCGCTAACCAGGTTATTCATATGATACAATGAGAGATGCAAAATTGCACTTAGTGATAAAATTTGATAGATGAAAAGATAAAAGCGCTATATTACAGACTAGTCAAACTCCTTCCATCGTATAATCTGCCTCACCGAGAACATTATGCATATAAACATACAGTAATGGTGACGAAATGAGTTCAAACAATACAAATTCATTTATTTTATTATTTCTTAACTATGTTTTTATAGATAAAATAATGCTGAAAGATAATAAGTTGAATAGGAATATTTTTTAGCATCTATACTTTTGCTGAGTTGCATAATTAAAACTGTTGCTCTAAAAATTTTATAGCTTAAACAAAACTTTATAATGCTATACACTGCACATTTAGTTTTTGTTTTTTAACTTTTTGTTCCCAACACTAATAGTTTGTTCACATCTTCGAATTCCTTTTTCCAATGCATGAATGATGAATACAATGTCTTGTTGTTGTCTTATACAGTAATCTAAACAGTTTACCTATTGCCTAACTTTCTATTTTCCTAACAAGTTGCCGTGTTTTGATCACTCTCCATTCTCGGCTCTGATTTATGTGGGCTGTGGTACGAGAAAGGGAACTCTTGTTTTGGGTGGGGGCGCCGCGGGAGAGTGCGTGTTAGTGGGTCACCAACAGGCGCACGCGCTCTTCATGTCTCCTCTCGTTCTGTTCCTCAACGTGCTTTTCTTCTATACCCAGGTTCAGGCAGTTAGGAGGCACCGTCAAAGACATTTACATAAGCCTCACAAGATTTGTGCAGAACCTCCCACAATAGTACGTTTGTTAAATTAAATCTATTTGTAGAACACCTTTCTTATAATATGCACAGTACTTCTCATCAATATTTGTAAATTAGGAGATTTTTAACAATATATATTAATTCTACATTAAAAATAAAAGTAATTGCAATATTAATACTACTCGTGGAAAATCTGTTTTGGTTTTATATAAATGCCCTAGATATAAAATAATATAGAAAGACAGGTGAAAGATTGCATCCGGCACTAGATAAATGATAAACCAGATGAGCAACGGATCGTAATGGTTATATTTTCGGTTATTCTGTATCGCATAACTGTGATTTCGCCCCGTGGATTTCTCTACATATATTCGTTACTTGAAACTGAAAAAAAGGCTAAAAAAACCGGCTCATAGTGTGCCTTTTTAGTCCACTCCTTTTTATACTCACTCGTCTGTATTCAACAGGGACCGTTTCTTTCTGAATAGCTTTTCCAGCAATTAGCCGTAGGCTTCGGTGGTAGAATGTAGTTAACACATTTATGTAATATTAATAGTAGTAATTTTCTTCCATATATTAGCTAATTTAAAATTGATATTTCCACGACCTTACATTATCTCATAAAATTTACCAAACTATTTAATAAATTACAGTAGTCATCTCTATGAAATAAGGTTTTCTCTCGATTTGTTCTTAAATTGTATGATATCTTTTTTAATAGTTCATTTAGTCATTTACTTTGCACTTTAGTGCCAGGCTTTCCACTGTTCGGGCATTAAATGTGGCGAACACGATATCTGTTACACCAATACCTAATACATGATAAGATCTCCAGCGTCTGGCTACTTGATCAACTATCTCTCCGTTATACTTTGCTTATTGCTACTTCCCACTACTTAAAGACATTGCATTTATAAATGTTTAAATATTCACATAGCAGAATTTTATATATATTTTATTAACTAACTGGTTATTCTGTTCTTCACATTTAAAAACTAGTAAAACTCTTGGTTTTCTAAGATTAATGGTACTTTTTACATCTTATAACTCATTTAGGTAAATTCTTCCAAGTGATTATTATCATTATTAAAGCCATGATCTGAAGTACTACTTTTATTTTCAAAAATTCCAGTTGCCTATTATTACTATTATATTTCTACAATTTAAGAAAGATGATCTTGCTGAATGGATGCGAGAAATATTGGAAGGAGCTGTTGGTGAAGTAATAGAAGAAGATTGGATTCCACAGACAACTGAACCAGAATTATGCGAACTCTCGCCAAAAGCAGAGGGAGACACTACTGTTATGCAAAGAGCGTTGTGCCCATGGGAATCGAGGTTTAATATCATTACTGATAGCATTTTCAAAACAAAAACACATAATAGCCTCACATATTTGCCTAACTTAATCTTTTTTATAATGCCAGATTTAACAATAAACTCACCATAGAATTTGTATTTTAGAGTAAATTACGACGAGACTCGCGAGCCAAAAATCATCTCAGAGGCATTTTGTCTTTGTCGAAGAAGTAGAGGGGCTTCTGGTGCATTTTGCATGCCTATTAGAAGAGAAGTAAGTTATGCATCTTTTTGATCCTAGAATTATTAGGATATATCAACGACATCGTTTTTAAGTTACTTGCTAACAGCATGAATTAATCGCACTGAGATAATTAGAAGAGCAAAATCAAAAAATGCCTTTCATTTAAGTTTCCTGTACTTCGAAGAATCTCCTGCGATTCTACAACTGGATACTGGCAGTATTCAAGAGGTACTCAGTCGGTTACTGTAGGTTGTCACTCAGTCCTTCCACGTAGCCAACGTGCGACATCACTAACTAAACATTATAAAAAGGTTGGAAATGAGCATGTTTAAGTATTAGAATATGTTATACCATAAAAGTAATATGCAGGAAATAGTGATTTTTTATTCATTTGTTACTTATGTATGGCTTATTTTATAAGTGGCTAGATAATACTTATATCTACGGGTAAATTTGTGTGCACTATTGTCATTCATCCGTCTTTCACATTAACTTTCATGAATGATACGGGTTGTTTGGTGCTAACATGATTAAGATATATGAATAAACATATTTCTATATGCTTATTTTTGCTAATTTCCTGAATAGGAGCATTTACTAGTGAGGAATGACAGATTATCCGACGAAAAAACGAAATTTCATATACGAAGACGGAATGATAACTCAGATATTCATTATTAATATGAAGTACATAGAAAGTGATCAAATGCGCTAAAGTAATAATAAGAATCCTAATTTTAAGCTTGAAATTATAATTTTCAAAATCTGATGTTATAGTGTTAAGGGGTTAAATTCAGTGGAAGTGTAAAATAAGAAATTTATCTAGGAGGTTAAAGTTACTTCTCGACACTTAATCCATGATCTAAAAGTATTTGTCAAATCCTGAAAGCTATTAGCTGAACTGGTAGAAATAATATCTACATTATTTCAGTTTTACAACTCTTAGATATCGTAATATTTTAATATTATTTCACAGTGAATGATATTTGAAGATAATACGATGTATATAGCTCTAAAAACGGAACACGATAAAAATAGAACAATAGTAATTTCATTACCATAAATATAGTAGCTATTTAAATCGCATATAAACCATGGATATGGCACTGTATAATCATGATTAATTAATTATCGACAAAGCTGTGTTTACTTTTTAAGAATGAAACCAAATTCATGTACCTTGAAATTTTTCATAAGAAAAAGTAATATTTTGGTGGATCTAATTGCCTCTACTTTAATATCCCATATTCACAAGTTCTAATCAGTTATCAAATCACCTATCACTGTATTATGATATAGTTCTATCTTTTTCATTTATATTTAATTATATTTTTTTCCTTCGCATTCTTTTGGACATTACTATGGTATTAAATGTATTATCATTGTTGCAATAACCTCTTATCGTGACGGTGAGTCCACACAGCGCATGCATGACTGGATATTTTGTTCAGACTTCTAAGGATAAATATTCAGTTGAAATAAAGGATAAGTTCTACATCTAATTTGACTGTGTTCATTACTATTATTTTAAGTCTAAATCATTGTGTCCAAGAACAGCTGGATGAGATTCATGTGTAATCGTCAACTAAAGGAACTGCCATGGTTGTGTGGAAATATTATTAATATATTTACTTTAATTATAGTTCGAAGTTTAGCAAAGGGCGTTCGTGGCTGCAAATATTCCAATGTGAGATTAATAATGTTTTAAATGTTGGTAGTATTTATTTCGTTTATATTACATTTTGTAATTTTTTTAATCTTAAAAGCCATTTTATTTGTCTATATTTATTGATAATTAATTATTTAACGTTTATATTTGTTATATTCTACATGCACATTATAAATGTAAGATAACGGAAATTTTGCACATATCTAAACGTGCCTTATAATGTTCTGCTGCAAATTACATTTTATGTCAAATTTCTTGCAAAAGAAAAATTATTATTTCCAGATTTCATGGGATGAGTAATTTTGTTCATTGTATGGCGTGCTTTTTACTGCCATCCAGTAATCTAAAGTTCTTTCTTTCTAGCTGTGGTCATATAGCTTGTTTTAAATGTGTTGAAAAAGGTAAATTATGGATAAAATTTATTTTATACCAGTCTTGAACGGATTTGCATACTTTGCCTAAAACGAGAATAAACGTGTCTGCATTCAGGTTCTATGACGCTCAAGTGTAAAGTATGTCAGAGGGATAACCCCCAAGTACTTGAAATCAATCGGAAACTTAAACCCCATGTACGCCATATTGTAATTCTATTAGTTATTAAAGGATAGCAGATCTGTAATTTTCCCGATCAACTCGAAAATGCATCTCAATATGTACTGAAGTGATGCTGAAAAGATTGTGATTTGAATCTTGGAATTTGTAATGTCGTTAATCTAAGATATCTTATCGTAAATGATCACTAACCTTTCCGTTTCTTTTTTTTTTAGTTATGCGAGTTGTTCACTCCATTCTCAGATAGTTTGATGAGGGTGGAACGAGATATTGGGCATACGATAGAATTCCAGCAGGGTCATAGGCAGAGATTAATGAAATATCTCCAAAGTAGGGTGAGTTTAAAAAAGGATATCACAGCGTATGAGTCTGTTACTTTAATAATGGTAATTTTCCAGAGCAACAACTTCGAGAAACTTCAATTATTCTGCAAAGATGAAATGCGAAAAAAAAACGAATACAAGCAGTAAGTGAATTACATTACATTTTTTCCATATAATGAGACTATAGTCTCATGATATGCCTTCGTGAAAAGATCCTTTTTGTTGTTTCTGAGAGCTGCTGAAGTTGAAGATGGCATATAAACGGAAATCTGAGGAAGCAAATGCGTTGAAAGCGAAATATACCAAGATTAGTGATATTAGTATGAAGTGGGTTTAAGATTCACTATATAAAATTAGTTAGAATTAATTCCTTGCTACAATGATATACTTACCTTTAAAATACTTAGTGTATTTCTGCAGTTGTTTTTGTAGTCTAAATAATATTACCCATGACCCATTTCGTACACCGATGCCAGGAGTTAATCATCGCAGTTTTGTTACGTCAACACCATATCATCAGATCAGACAAGGATCAGGTGATCAGTCGAAATACTCTCAGTTTACGTATTTGAAGATATTTGTTATATAATTGAGGTTTTGCTATCTTGTAAATTACAGATGATAATAGCATCGCTACAATGCAGACTTCTACCATCAGTAATCAGACAGATAGTGCATCCTTTGCTGCTGCTGGTATCCTACTGGCTCCTATGGACAATAATAGTGACGTATGCTTTTGTTATTTTGAAAAATGAGATTTTAATGATTATTAATTTAAGATATTATATAAACATTATAAATTTGAGGTATCAAATCTTGTGCGCATGACTTCCACCATGTGTGCTTATGCTTCTTCTGTTGAGCAAAATGATTCGCGATCAAGGTCTGATTCAAAAATCTTAAATGATGATCAGGTATGACACTCCCTTTCTAAAAGTAAGCTTTTATTACACTATTTTATTTACTTAGATTTCTCCATATATTTTGATGTATAAATCTTCTAATGGACACTAAAAATGAGATACAATAATCTACTTTTCTTAATATTCTACGTTGCTATCAGTATCAGTCCTACTTCGTATTGAAATTATATCGATCTCAATATCCTTATAGTTTATGGACATATCTTGTGATCCTTCGCAAAGTAACCAGAAAAAAACATGCCCATCTCGACGACCACATTCTGTGCCTTTCAAAGTAACGTCTAACGAGGTGAGCACTACTACTGTGACTTATACTGAATAACTAGTCTCCAAATAGTTATCTATAAATTTAAATTATTTTAACAGTCTTTGAGAGTGGTTTATTTTATTCTTTACCCTTATCCTGCTAGTAAATCATAAGAGAAACGTAGAGGACATTTTATAATTACTGGAAAGTAGATATTTATTTTCAACGTATTTTTATAAATAATGCAATCAATCGAAGATTTAAAATATGGATAGATTGTTTTGGTGAGTAAATGAAGTTCAGTGCTTAGTCAATCTTATATATTATTAAACATGGCTCCGTGGTACTCGGTTTTAACTTCTTTCTTTTTTAATGCAACTAAGTTTTTATTGTTAAATTAGAGGGTAATTGTTACTGTTAATGAAGAAATTTAACGTAATGTTTTGAATAGTTCTGGTTACTTATTACAATGCGAATTATATTGTTTTAGGGGATCGAAATTCTAACAACAAAAGATAAGTCCAGTGATCCAGGTTCGTTTAGACAATCCCAGATGAAAACACCTGCGCCGAAGAAAACGTAAGCATGTTATATACTCAATTAATCTGTATTTATTCTACAGGTACTACACGTACCTCAATCCATTTCATATAGAGAATTTTTTTATTAATTTGTATATAACCGCAATATTTCAGAAAACTGGATATCATGTCTAAAACACAGCCTCTACCTTTAAAAAATCTCTAGCATGCCACTTTATTGAGCTTAAGCCATTAAAATGTGGAATACAGAAATCTGTCCTACTTTTTGATATCTATTTTTGACGAAATAATTCAGTTAAAATAACCAAATTAGTGGTGATTGTGATATCTATACAAACTGTGCTATTTTCAGCTGTATAATATTTAATTTTATTCAACTGTATTATGAGCTTGTATATCGATTTTGCAAGTTTTCAAATATGTTATTTAGGTTTTTTTTCATTAGTGATTGTAGGCGATTGTTTTTTTTTGTTGCTGTTTTTGTTGGTTAAACATTTATCTTGTAAGTTGTTTTTAAATCTTCAAAGGTTTGACTGTGCTAGATAACTCTCTACTTCTCAAGATAAACAGCGCAATTGTATGCTTGAGGGACACAATTATAAGAGTGCTCTGTGGTCATATTAATTGCTCCATTTGTAACTGGGAAGTATTCTGTAATTTGCACTGCTCTGAACTTCATAATTGGTTACTATGTGTGTTGTATTATTTTTAGACTAAATTTTTTATTTGAACAATATACTTTACAGTAAAGGATGTGTGAACCTCATCCAAAAAAAAGTCGAAATGATGAAAGAAAACAATATGAAGCAGAATCTGGATCAAGCTGCATAAATGTCAGAGAGGCTACACAGAAAGAAAGTATTGAAGAAGTTGATGGTTTAGAAATAGCTGAAAACAGCGACCAAGAGGAGAAGGTAATTAGTGTTGAGAATTTTTTAGACAGTATCCAATTTTTAGAAAACAGTTGACATGGTTATTTTCAATTATTAGCAGGGCCGTCGTCCACCCTTCACTAACAGTCACAGATTAATTCGGCAAGGAGGTAAATATCACTTGCTTATTGGAGTGACAGGCAGCGTTGCTGTTATTAAACTTCAAGAACTTATTGATCAATTATACAAATTCTGTCCCCAAGATAGATTGTGGATCAAGGTAATTATTCATTCCTTTTAATATCCTAAGATAATATATTTAAATCTATCAAAAAATTAGAATTCCATGTATTTAGGTAGTCGCTACGGGATCAGCTGTTCGATTATTAGAAACTCAAGATCATGATATTGAAGAAACAATATATGAAGACAGAGATGAATGGTCGATGTGGAGGGATCGAGGTGATCCCGTATTGCATATTGGTTAGTCTATCTTCATAATTACAACCAAAATTTGATTTCGAGACGTCTTTTTTTTAAATCTGAACTATATTTACAGAACTTCGTAAATGGGCAGACTCCATGTTACTTGCACCTTTGGATGCGAATACATTGGCTAAAATAGCTAATGGTCTTTGCGATAATCTCGTTACCTCTGTTGTTAGTTGCTATTAATTATATTGGTTGTTACAAATCATACTTTTTGTTAAGTATTACAGTTTTTAAGTTAGGAGAAAGCTAAGATTATTTATTTATTCAACTGTATTTAATCAGGTACGTGCATGGGATCCTCGAAAACCATTGTATTTTGCGCCTGCTATGAATACGATGATGTGGGAAAACCCCCTTACATTCCAACATAGGAAGACACTGAAGGATTTGCTTCGTTTTAAGGTTCCAAACATTTGAATTTGCAAGCCTTTGAAATAGAGTGAAAATTGATAGATATCAGGAAATTCCTCCCATGGAAAAAGAGTTGATGTGTGGTGATACTGGAGTGGGTGCAATGGCATCAGTTACTATGATATCGACTATTCTGGCAACTGATGTGAAAAACCGATTTGCCATTTATACAGAGGTCAATAATGTCGAATTTTCATGAGGTAGAGGTTTTCTTTTATACTGTTTAATATGTAATTCTATCATATCCATATTTCCTTCTAAAAATATATAATGTGCGAGCTTATAGTATATATTGTTCTGAAAAAATTATATATCTACGAGATCATTTTTTTTATTCTTCGTAATTGCCTTAAGTCTTTATCAGCAGTGAGTTACGTTTAATATTTTTGTTTAGTAATTAGAAAATAATATTTCAAAAATATTTAATGGTAGTGGTTTGATTCTTTTTTTTGATATGGTTATGACTAGTCGTTAAATTATTTCAGGGATATATTGCGGGTATTCCATCTACTTGAAGAGATCCTGGTCCACATAGGCATATAATATCTTTAAGAGATATACGATCTGCTAATTCGCTATAATACCTAGCATCTTTCTATAATTTTTAGTGGACTCCACGTTTTGTGGTTTTACTAAGTATTTTATTCTTTATTGAGTGTTTGTTTATATTTTTGGTTGATGTGTAATGTCTAGAAAAACTTATTTTTAAAAGAAATTAAAATTTGGTTTTTGTTCCGAGCCCCACTTATGTGGTTTATTGATAATAATTATTTTGATTTGTTTATGCTGCAATTATTTTAAGTTGAAGCTATACATTTAGTATTATTCTCATCATGTGGATTTTCGGGTATGGGTCACTTATGTGGTATCAGGATTTTCCCTTTGAACAGGCTAGTCCATGTAAATTATCTTAAAGAACTAGTGTTCTATAATAATTAGTTTCTATATGAGAAATGGGGCGAAAAATTCCTGGTAAGTGTGTTTTTTAGAATTTTTTCTTCAACTCGTTAGGTCACAATACTGAAAGTTTCAGTCTGTCACAGGTGTTGTCAAGGGATATTCACGACGTTTTTGGCAACTTAGTCCAGATCACCGCGGAACACCTGATAATGTAAGTTATCAGCTAAGTTGAATTTATTAATGCTTTTTAATAATATAACAGTTGCTCCTAATAAATCGGTATCTTCTTATCACATAGTGTACGGAAATCATTATAATTGTTTTACATCTCTTTCATTTAACATAGTTTTTTGCTAGATCTTTATGTAGTACTAATCCATCAGTATCATTTTAGCCCGGACGGACAGTGACTCTTGTGGAGGATGAAAAGGTTCAATTCATAATTCACTATTATTAGCTTGACTACACAGTTAGATTATTTATTTATTTTATTTCAGAGTCAATGTTGGGGTATTGCCTTTAAAGTAGCAGAAAAAAATATCGCACCAACACGGGCTTACCTTGATCATAGGGAAAAAGCAGGATATTCGGTAAATAATTTTATATCGAGGATAAGTTCATCAAATCCCAAATTTTTTCAATATATAATTATATTTGTAGAAATTTATAGATGAGTACATTTGATCTAATCTTGTTCTAAACTTTTATGCATTTTTTGCCAATATTAAAAAAATAGTTTGCAGTGTGTAAAGTTGTGGTTTCAACCTGATGAGCCCAGCTCTCATCCCATTGAAGTTGAGGTCTGTAGCATCATATATACACTACAATTTAAATTAGTTTAAGAATTTAAGTTACTTAATGTTTGTACATCAAAGATTAGTAATACTCCAAAAAAAGGTATATTCGCAAGTAACGAGTTTTCCACCATGTTGATAAAGCTGCAACTTTTCATGCTCCTCGTAGATTAATTATTTTTTCTTTAATAAACTTAAAGCCTTTCAATATCAATCTACGGCTCTATACCTCTTAGTTTATTATTTACATATCTATTTATATAAACGGTAAATTTATCAGGTATATATGAACATTGGAAATAGTGAACACCACAGCGGTCCAAGCGAAATTGAAAATATTGCGCAGACGGTTTGTTTAATTTAATATTTAACTGTTAACAAATAAACCATTGATAGTAATTGATCTATGCATTTTAGATCCTTATTAGCCATGGTCCATCAGGACCTAATCTTGAATATGCATTACGGATTGCGGATGTCCTTCATAAACAGGTACTTAATTTTCGTATATATTCATTAAAGAATATTCTTATTTATATTAATTTTTTCGGCACCTCATGTCCCAGATTATCATGTTTTCGAGTTGGAGAAGCGTCTATTAGAATTAAGCGAAAAAACTGGAGTCGGTCGAGATGTGCTGAAACGATTAGGCTATATTAGGTAATTATTTCTTCTTTTATATTATATGCCAACAATCAATTGTAAAGAATTTATTTTATACCTTTTCTCTTGGAAAAGAAATATTTTCAGATACAAATTTTAGGTTTAGCTCATAATAAATTAGGAAATATATGTTACATGAGTAAATCTTCATCAAACATTTGTGAAAGTATACTTTTAAAGTTTAAGATTGTTGAATGACTAATGTCTTAATTGCGAAATATCTATATATAATAGTGTGAAAAGAATAAGTGATACATACAGTTAATATAATCTGTTAACGGTGCCCTATTTTCAGATATGAAGAGTAACCACCACTAAATGTGACCAAAAGACACCTAATTATTTCCTTTTCCAGAATGAGTTTATTTTTAAATAACGTTGTAATTTATGTTTGTGAACAAGTAGGAAGGGTTGTTTAGATTTGTCGACAGGTGAGATGATTTTTATCATTAGTCAACACCCATTATGCGCCAATTTATGTCACTATGAGTCAGAATCATTTTATATATACTTCGCATAGATAGTTCCTTTAGAATATTTTGACTAGATGCTCAATTTGTTTAAAACAACTTTTTTAAATCATGTAAATATTATAGAATTAATAGAGCACTGGTTCACGTCATATTAATCTATATAAATGATGGTTCAACTAGTCATACATAATTTAATCAATTTTTTGGAATATTTGAAATTGATAAAATTGTCTCAATGCAATTAACTGTAGTGGCGTACTTTATAGGAACGGTTTAGCTTCCTCATATTTTATGCATTGTTGTTTTGTTATCATTAACCACACAGATTCTGAACTTATATTTTAGCGGTTTATATTTTTCTTTATATCTTATCTAAATATCATCTTCTTTTCTACACATAGATTACTGGAAATAATAGTTTTCTACAGCTAGTTTAACACTAAGTATACATGTGGTCTGTTTTTAATCCTGTATTCTCAGTTTGCACTTGTCTTTCCAGTGTTTACCAAGAAATTTTCCGTGGCTGCTTGTAATATGCATAGTATTTATTTTTGTTCACTACTAAATTAATTGTATGCAATAATTAGCTGTAATTCGGTTTTAACTAATAATGTTAGATTTCTTGGTTAATTGCCTTTAAAGTGAGTTATTATTTTTAAATGACTTAGTTGCTATCGCAGTCATTTATCGCTATTGTTTGCCACTATTTCACCGGTCATATTGATATGAAAATCACGCTTTTTCATCATTTCTAATTTTTGAGTGTCTATTTTTATTTGTAGATGTTTTGGTTCTAGGCTAGACATCTATTCTATTATTCGCAGTCGCTCTATACAATGAATACTTCAAATGATATCGCTGTTCAAAAAGAAGGAGAACCTCTGTTGGAAGGTCATCAGGTTGAACTTTACATTCATTATTAAGCATTTGGTTACCGTAGCTAACTATGCAGATTAAAAATTTAGAATTCTACTTTCATTCCACGTGCTATCGGTGTAGCACCATTCGGGCATCGTCGAAACCAAAGTACAGATGTGAAACTTGACGAATCAAAGAAGGATAATTTTACTATATGTTCTGAGAATCCAGAAAAGAACAACCGTAAGTAACAGTGATTTATGCTTTGCGATTTTGTCACGACAGTACTACATTTCCATAATTGTTTAATTAAGTGGCTTTCTTGTAATAAGAACTAAAGTAGTTGTTCAATTTAAGGAGCAATTCTTAGCAAATTAAATGTGATTTTTTAGTACCGTGTCCGTTTAATGACTTCTTTATCAATGTTTATTTGTTACTCTAGGTAGAGTTACTATTCTTAAAATTCTTTTAAATATTGATTTTCACCTTTTAAAATAATCTCCGTTCATTGAGCGGCGTTTGCTCATGTGCATTACAGCATTGTTTGCATTGTTACTGTTTAATTTGTTCTATCACTCACGAATTTTTCGGATAGCGAGAAACATTTTACTCAGATTTAGAACGAGGAAATCTTCTATAGATGTGGTATTTTAATTATACGTATACATTCCATAATGCACTTAAAGTACTATACTATTTATATGTAGTCGTAAAGTAACGCTATATCAACGTTAAAGCGTTGGTGCGCCGACCGGTTCTCGTATCATTGCTGGTCACAAGAAAAGAGCATGATCACATGCTACTTATCGTTTTTAAATATATAGGATATTCTTAATCATGACGTGACTTCACTTCCCATTATAAAATTGTATTACTTCAAGGATAAATTATGTTATTTCTTACTTGATAGATTTCTTTTTTAAAGATTTTTATAGACGAAATTAGTAACATGGAATTACGTTATATATTTAATTAATACGATTGCAGCTTCTATTGCAAAAGGTGACGTTAATAACGTACCATCTATTATGGAAAAGTCGACATTTGCTAGAAAGAAATTAACTGAATCACGTAACATCAATTTACCAAACATTACTCTCCCAGAGGTAAGTTTTCGTATGTTATTCCATATTTTCACGTATTCCACTTAATTCCATCGAAATTCAGAGATCGGTTAAATTGGAAGCTGAAAATGTGAACGGTCTACAGAAGCATACTCCTCCCATTTCCATTTCACCACTTGGGCATACTTTATAGTAGGTTTTCGAATCCAAAATTATGTATAATAATAACTGTTTTACAATACTTATTTTAATAGGCTTTCCCCTTAATACATAAACTCTAGCAATATCGATCGATCAGCTGATTCGCGCAACTTCCAGCAGAGTGATGTCATTTCAATTCGAGTGTATATTTCACATGTGGTAAAAGAGGATATAGAAGAAAATGAAGAGAGAGGTGAGATTTTACATTATTTTTATGAAAGGCCGAATGTACCTGCACAGAAGATTTTTGTACTGCCTTAATTTTGCCATATATTTATACAAAACCTCAACACTGATGTTCAAACAAAATTACCTTGAATTAAATGTTATATTGAGACAATAGTAATTAAGTTAAACTAATAAATGGGATACAAATATAATTCCTGCGTTGTATTAAATAATGACGATTATTTTTGATTTTTAATATAGTTGCGGGTGTGCAGTTTGACATAGAAGGTGGACGTACAGCATCAGCAGAATTTTTGGTACAACTAATGTCTGCAGAGTACAAAATCGAACAGAACATTGCTGCAGAAGCTTTTGCACTATGGATGGTTTCGCCTTTGCTAGGTGTGTTATATTTTAGCATAGGTTTTATAGCAGGATTTTTTATTTTTGATATATATATATATATATATATATAGTGAAATTCCTTTTTCTTAGAGGTTCAATTAAAACCTCACCATTGTCCATTCGAAGTTCGTCGTGGGTGGCCAACATTACTGGCTCGTTTTGCCAATGACGCATCGGAAGAAGAAGTAGCAGTTGATGAGCCAGTATTGTTTTTTAGAAGGAATGTTCAGCTGAGCGAAGTTCGAGAAAACGAAGTAAATTTCTGAATGATTATTGAATATTTCTATGCAGTTCTATTCACTATGATTTTTCATTAAGATTGTGACATTTTGCGGGAACTCACTTGAATTATTATTTCTTGATGCTCGATCTGCTTTATTCCTTGATCGTCTGCCGATGTCTCCTATTCACGCTGCAGAACTGGCTGGGATTGGCTTTGCACTTGATTACGGTGTATATGATGTTAAACAACATACTTGTGATTTCATTAGGTCTGTTCAATTTTGTGGCATTAAGTTTTTTTAAATATTTTATTTTAGAACAATTAAATGAATTTGATACTATAGGAAGAATATCGAAACTCAGTTACCTGAGCATCTTGCATATATGATTCGAGGACCTATGGTTTTTGGAAGAGCTCTCAGTGGCACAAAGTACGTTCTATACTTAGGATTAGGTGTTTTCAGTGAATAATTTTTCTTCTACTTTTAAACCGGATTTTTTGTATATGTTGTTATAGATATATTTAGGGAATTAGAAAATATGTTGATCGAGTCATGGAAAGCGAGTTCTAATGGCTTAAATACAAACGGCTTAGATGAGTTGCGTAGGCAGTATCTGGTTAAAATACGGGAATCGTCTCCGTGTTATGGGTAGGTTCTGATCTTAATTGTCCAGAAAGAATTTATTTTCTTATTATTTCTATTTTATTCTATAGAAGCGCATTCTTTCGTGGCATTATTGAACGACCATCTGTATCCCCTCTTAATTTGAAACGGTTTTTTCAAGCTGTTACATCTGGTGTTCCAGATGTAGAGGTTAGATCATATCCATCTAATTTAAGATTCATGTTTTTCTTTATTATTCAAACTAATTGCTCAATTATATAATTGATTCAGGTTCGAATAGGTATAAACCTTGATTGTATTACTGTTTTTGATATTGAGAGACGAGAGTTATTATTAGTTCAAAAAATCGTTGATTGCTCTTGGCGAAAAATAGGATGGTTAGTTATCATTTTTAGTATAAGTTTAATTTTAATAATTAATGTCAAAAATTTTTAGTATATTAGTATTCACTTAAAGCACTCAAGAACAAATAGAGGATGGTGCTGAACCAGTTTTACTTCTACAATTCCCTGATGAAGAACCCACAATGAGGCGAGCACGTAGGTTATCAAAAACAAGTGATCGCTCACCACTGAGAACAAATTTACTTCAGGTACTTTCTTTTCCTTTTTAATAGGTTTTTTAAACTACAGAGTTGTTATTTTAGGTATTCGGTTGTCAAGCTGTTCTAATGGATGCTCTATTGACTTCTATGCGTATTATTATAGATGTTCAAGATCAACCAGATGCTACACAGGTCTCATTAAACGGATTGTAGAAATACTTTTGTTTAGGCTTCATATAATTTTAATTACCTTCATCAATTTTTACCTAGAGCTTGGAGGAAGATTCTTCAATCTTCCTACCGGAAAAAAGTGCATCTCTACTACGTCATATTTCTTCGACTGACCCGCAGCAAACATCTAATGGATGTAGTTTGGGAGGCCACTCAAGTTTCCCGATTTCGGTGACCAGAACACCCTCACTTTCTAAATGCCACAAGATGTGTCTTGCTAGTTTTGAAGATGGAAAGTGCGTAAAAGCAACTGGCTCTCTAAAAAAGGTAGACTGGCGGCATATGCAAACTGCGCAGTAATTTTCCTAAATCTGGTTACGATACTCACTAAAGAGAAATAAAGAAGTATTTTAGTAATTTAATGAGTAATACTAATTGATTATATTTTTATATTTATCTTGGGCAGCATATAATACTATATATGATTTTTTTACTCCTGTTGTTTATCCATAAGCATTAACTAACTAGTCTACATACAATTTTATAGATTACTGGTTAGTATGATTTCCTCCTAATATACGAAGTGGATTCTGTGTATATAGCGTTTGAATCACGGGTACGCTATGATGTTGATTATTCGTTTTCGGATAAAATAAATTGAATAGTTTCAATCTTATGATTAATGGTGCAGATGTATGTCCTGTATGTGTTTATTATTGGAGAAGTGATGTTTTTGATGTTGATGTAAGTATATATCTATCCTGTTAATTTTTTATGATGGTTAGATGAGTAGTAGATAAGTTTTCCAGAGATCACGGTACTTATACAACTAGGTGTAGTATGAAATCTGCCACATTAATCGAATTTATTTTAAAAGTAAGGAATGTGAAACAACATGAAGTGAGTTTTTAAGTCCATTGTTTTTCTCGATATGGGCATTTCCTACTATGTACACTGTGATTGTTATTGTTAATGCATATGTTCAAAATGTACATTCTAGTAGGGCTTTATTCTGATTTATACTATTTAATTAAGGTTTTCTTAAAATGGGTTGAGCTGTGACACCTTTATAGTGTTCTATTATAAATGTGCCACATTTCATTAACGCTGTGTGGGAGGGGTCGGGCGGTCAACGGGGCCAACCGGTCACCACCGCTCGTATATTTGGTCGGGGAGTAGGTATATGTTCGTATATGCACGTAAATCCTATATCTTCATGTCTCCCTTAGATTTTTGAAATATTATATTATATCATCATATTTAAATCAGAATCAGGTTGGTTCAAAAAATTCAATACGGTACTAACGTATATACAGTGCGGTTTTTTAACGTCTAAACTCGGAAATACCACTGTTCGTCTAATTGTTATAATTTCCTTGAAAATACTTTATTTAATCTAATCATTACTATAACAATTTAACAGTATCGCATCCTCTATAATTTTACTATGCAATCGTTCTTGAATTAGTCTTGTGGTCGCTTATCAGAAATTTTCTGCTCCAGTACTGTCACGCAAATTATTCTTTGATTCCTGCTATTAATATCTTTGAAAGTACCGGTCGTAATTATTAATTCTTTTTTAGTTTAAAAAAATCTAGTCATGATGTGTACTTTTATTAATTCTACATTTGAATACGTTTTATGTGGAATTAAGTGATATTTCCGTATTAATCCCTGAGAATTTTGATATATACATTTGTCGATTAAACTTATTATACTTAATTGTATACTGCCTAATATCTCATACAAATTTCCGTGATAGTATGAGAAAAAATGCTGTAGTGAGACTCGTGATTTTTAATTAGTTGTCTTTGTAATATTGCGGGATTACTACAAAATAAATCGCCCCTCATAGTTCTAAAATGCGATTTATCTTACTGTATTTTTGCATCAACTACAGTCGGTCCCATCTTTATGATGTTCCTGGAAGTGTGGAATTGTTTTGATCGTACCGGGATGTTTTGCTCCCATAGGCAGCAATGCACGCTGTTTGCGCCCTCGTCATGTCTCGTTTCGCTGCGTAGATGCTTGGAAAATCGAGAATGTTCTGCGCGGTGCGACGCGTCAACTTTGGATCAGTGTTGTATATTCATTGCAATAAAGAAAATGGAAGGATATTTTATTGTTTCAATTATTGTGCTGGATATATAGCTAATGATGTGGAGAATATGGTTCATATTGTGTTAGTTATTATAAGTTTGAATTAGCGAATTTTAAGCCTGAATATGAAATGATATAACTATTTATTTAAATAGATATTTTACTAACGCCCTTGGGTTTCTCAACGTACTATAGTAATCATTCTTTGTGGCTCGCATCTCGTATGTTTTTGCAATCAATGGTCAGTCTCGTTGCGATCATTCTTTGGTTGTGGTGCACGTGGGAATGTATACATCTATTTATATACATTTATCATTTTTCATATGATATGTTGAAATTTGTTCGCGATTAATGCGCTTTCAATTATTCTTAAAGCATAATCAGGTATGCTTTTCAGAATTGGACTTTAATCATATTACTATGAGATCTGACTTTGTTCTTGAAAAAAGTGCTCTACTGCTTACACTTAATCACCAGTAAGTCTGTTCGGTTGTGTGTTAGTTATTGTTTAGCTACTAATGTTTTCAATTGATTTGATAATAGAGTTTAAGTTTATAATATTTCGAGTATTTAAGAGGTAGTGGCGTGAATATACGTATATATCACAGAATTTTCCAGGGCTAATCGTAATCGTAATATGCCAGTCCGAGTGGACTTTGATAGTGGTGTTCCCGCTCCGCAAATTGTATCTGGATCGTGGGTTGTACCTTGCGATGTTGTTGGACTTGAGAGTAAGAAGGCCAAGCATATCAAGGTTTGCATAATGTTAATTTTTGTTCTATAGATTATGATGGTTGTATTTTCTAGATCCGGTTTCATCCGTCGCTGACCGATCTATGTCGTTCTGATCGATCGTTAGCGGACGCTGCGCACAGGGACGCCATTGAGGTAATCAGTCATTTTCGCTCCAAAAAGAAGGGGACGGTTCAAAATTAAATTTTCGAATTATTAATTTTATGATTGGAATTTGAATATTAAGGACAATGACGAGTATTAAATTGATGCATTTGATGAATTAACAAATAGATAATTTCCATCACATTAACAAATTAGATAGCCTTTAAAGTAGGATGAGACGTGTATTTTTCTTCTTACATAGTTGCATCGTATTTTATAGTTTCTTGATACCCTTCTCGAGGGTAGTGAGTGGACTCGACATGCGGTACATACGCCTGACCATCGAGTATACCACCTTAATAAGATATCCAAATTCCTCTCTGTAAGGAAGGGTATTCTATTTGCCCATTCGGATAGGTATGTATAAGTATTTTTCACATTTCTTTCATAGTATATTAGAGTAATATTAATAGTGTCTATAAAAGTACTAACTAATTTTAACGATTTAATGGAATTTTAATAAATCCAGTTACTGTTAATCACTTTAACAAATTTTGAAATTCATACATATCTGGGATCACTGAGGTTACGGATAAGTGGTTTTTATAGCAGTAATTAGCAGTCAACTTCACCAATTTATTTACGGAATGTTTTACCTACATAGATATACATGTGTATAAATAGCGTTTATTTTTTGCACATTTCTGCAACTTTACTAATATTTCATATTAGTTTCGAATTAATATGGCCACTTCACTCCGGTGGCGACCAGAAAATCGAAACATGTATTCAAGAAGCTCGCACTTCACTACAGAATCACTCAATATCCACTGGACTGGTTATAAAAATTAAGAATATTGATGGTGTGTTCATAAATCAAAGTTGCTGAGAAACTTTTTATTTATACTGAAAAAAGCTCGAAAAATTGTTTGTGAATATTTAAAGGTATATACAGGTGGCACTAATCAGGAAGTAATAATGCAATTCGAGAAGAAAGAGCTTGTACGTCCTTTGCTTCGATTGTTAATGGCAGAACGTTATCTGCAAAGTGGCACATTTAATTTTATATGGCAGGTAATGTATTATTTGTTATTATGATTTAATAATATAATGGGTGTTTGTGAATAGCTTATTTTAAACTAATGGAACATGCATTTAGTAGTACTGTATATGGTATTTGGTATCAATGTTTTTATGCGCTAATATTTAGGTGTCGAATGAGAACTTTCATATAAAGTTACCGCGAGCAAACTCAGATGCAGAGCGCCTCCCGGCTCATCTTCCGTTGGGAGTTTCATGTACGGTCTTTGAGGAAAATCAAGAAATTACAGCTGTAAGTCTGACATAGGGCATAATTGTAAAGATTAATTCTATATCTGTGATAAAACTGAAAACAATGACCACAATTTAACTTCTTATGAGTTGCCGTATTAGTTTTGGTGTGAATCTATAATCGGCTATTAATTATATCAGTATATAGGCAAGCATCGCAAAGATAAGGTAAGTCCTATGACCGCATCACTTTTATAACCGGATATTATTAAACTAACGTTTTCAGCTTCAATTTATATAATTTAAAGGTTCTTTTTAAAATTATAAATGATACCAAATTATATGGTAGTATTTTGCTATTTTTAATGTGTAACCTACATTTTGTTCGATAATTTTTGTGAACGATGATTGGTAATTGGCAAGCTGCTATAGGCAAGCCAACAGTTGTTGGAGCATAAGGCAATAATCGAGCGGCTTCACGCAATGGGAAAAAATCCATACACTCGTGCATTATGAAGAGCTATTTCGTATTTGCAGTACTTCTACCCAATGCTAAGTCATACATTTGCATGTAACAGAAATTATTACCAGTGATATTACTAAATATAAATAATGGCTTAATCCTTGCATGCCTATGACCATTTCCTTTTGTCTTTTGTCTGAGTTGGCTTGGCGCATCGATTCGGCAGTCTTAGCGCGGCCCATTCCGAAGCTAGCACAGCACCGACCTAACCAGTCTACCTTAAAACAAATGACTGAGTATTTAGTTAAATTTGACTTTGCTAAAGATCGTACTTGATAACTACTATCCCGATTAATTCTTCGATATAAATTATTACTTCATAAACATTATTTATTCATTTTCTTAAGATTTTTACATGAAACCTTTACTAATAATTTGTGCTTATAGTGGTGTAAATTCGTATATTAGGCGTAGAATAATTCGATCTATTCCAATTATCAGTAATGTGCTAATCAGTATTTTATTCTGGCTAGACAAAGAAGTCTAGTTTTGTTCATTTTCTGTAATTAGTCCTAGTTCCACTTCTGCAAATAATGCATCCTATATAGCTTATTGTTCAGTAAATAGCTTAACCAATTTTATGGACTTCTTGCTGAAATGAGTTAAACGTTTTAAGAAGAAACATCGCAAATTCACCTCCTAGAAACAAAATCTTAATCATGTAGGAGAGCTTATTTGTTTGACAGTTTTCTTCCATACTTTTTTTTATTACTTGTTATTAACTACAGAATTTTGATGTCAGATAGGTTTTTTTAAAAATGTGTCCAATCAAAAATTATTTATCGTTTATTTAATTGTCAATGTGTACATCTCTGCATGATTTCGTAATTTAATAGAGATAAGTACTTTTCGCCGACTGTCCAGTTCAGTGTGATGCGCCTGTTCAATTGTGTTGTCTTCCATCACGACATGATTGAAGGTCCCTGACTGTACTGTGTCCAAAAAATCTAAGGAAATTATATACCTTAAAGACCGTTTTCTTATTCTTCACGTCTTATACTTATAACCAAAAGATTTGTCCTTCATCAACAGTGTACAATATCAGTCATATGATCGCAAATTTAATCGACCTTGTTATTTTCTCACAAGGATCAATTTTGCGAGACCCGTTCATGGCCAAGTTACTAAATGTTACGATACATTAGCGTAAATCTGGTATTGCATATCTGAATTTCGTCTTATAATTTGAAAATTTTAGAATTTACTTTAAATTATTGAATGTAAGAACTGGTGTGCTAGTTTGATTATATTCAGGATACATTTTATTTTGTTCACTAGAAACTAGTTTGATTAGTTGAAGGTTAGAGACTCGTACCATACACAGTGGATTAGCAAAAAGTTGTAAGGGGTTAAAGTTCTAAATTGTGTAGTATGGTTTTTTTAATTGTACTTATATTTAATGGTATAAATTAAATATGTTCTACAAAAATTTTGCGATGTCCACTAGTCTAATTTTAATTTCCACATGGTTTTGCTATATATTGGACTAATTTTCTTATTTCTTAAATGAATAAATAGCACTAGAATGTATTACTATTATCGTTTTTCATTATTTAGATGTTGGACGCTAGCCAGTTACGCGTAGAGGACCTACGGCGACGACTAGATGATTCTCTTGCAACCTTTCAGAGGTCGGCATCACTGCGAGATAAGAAAGTCAGAGGACTTCATGTATTTAAACAGAATAGAATTGAAACAGTTATTGAAATCAGTCAGGTTAGTGGGGAAAACTAGAAAAAGTAATTAAAGGTGTACTATATAAATCTACTCTCAGCCTGGAGTTCGTCCTCGATTGGATCGTATTTTGGTTTCGGTATCTCCACTGAATGTGATCTGTGATGGCAATACTGGTGGTGATCTTGCTACAAGTCCTGCGGAATCTACGGACTCGGGTGTATGTTTATCACCCCTCATGTCTCCTGTAGGAAAACATTCGCCATTCTATCAGTACTCAGGTAGGCTTATTACTTAAACCTTAGTTTTCAATCTTACTGTATTCATATATTTGTAGAAGAAAATCGTTTATGTATGCGGCAACGTTCGGTTAGTGAATGTGGAGACTGGAGTTGTTCTGGTATAAAAGGAATACTTAAGAAGCCAAAACGAAATACCAGGTTCACTCGGTAGGTTTTTTTAAACTGCATTCACTACCGTTAAGGCCACTGATTAATGTATCACTGTTTTAGTTCAATTTCTGAGTGTCATACTAGTGAAAATGATGAAGTTCATCTCTCGCTAATGAGATCTCCAACTACCGAAGTTGACGAAAGCGTAGATGAGAATCAAGTTGACAAGATTGGTGCGTACCATTACTACCCTCGCATTTTTTAGCTTTATGGAAGTTTTGAACAGAGTCGGCATGTTACAGCTGTTCATCCAATTGTCGACTTTGGTCTTTGGCAGTTTTTCACGAAGCATTTTGAACGTACACCTTAATTCGTTGGTGGTCTGTGATAGGCAGCTCAGGTGATTAGGATAACGCGAAATTGTAGGACACCAATAATTTGTATTTTAACTTAAGATCAAATTATCATAGAATAATAGTAAGAATTAATGTAGATTTATGGGTAAAGTATTGGCAGTGTGAGTGAATTATGGTTTTTGCTTATTAAAGTGGCTTCACATATAATACTAATTTTTTAACTGCATGTTTTAAATATTAGTGCATTAGAGAGAAAGTTGCAGACCTTCAATTATGGTGTAATTATATTGATAATAGCTGTAATTTTCAACCTAATAACCTGGATATACAGCAATTTATCGGCTCATATGCATATTTTCCTATGCCTTCCGATCTGCTTAAAGTCATACATTTAATGCCATGGATTTTTTAAAATGCGTATCCTAGTAATGGATTATATTTAATAGTCGACAATGGGGATGCTTCATGGTTTATATTGTTCACAGGTTTCAAAATATTAGGCAATAGAACTGCTTTATGTTGGCAGTTGAACGATTTATAAGATAGTTTTATATTGCTATTTTTGAATTTACTTCAGAATCTGAGGTGCCAGCACGAAAGAAGCATGTGTCCTTTAGTGAAAAGGTGCAAGAACGACGTTTTAAAGTGGGACAGTGTATATTGAGTCAGTCGAAGAAGAACGAAAAGAAAAGGCAGCAGAAGAAGAGAAAGGAGGTAGAAAGGCAACGAAGCATGAGTGAGGACAGTGATGGGGTGAGCATATAAAGAAGAAGCATTATTAAATAAACCTAAAAGAGTGCTACAGTATCGTATTTTAAATTATTATCATTTGCAGCCTACTGAAAATATAGATGACGTTATTGGTGCAAGACTGATAGGCAAACTGGATGATGAAGGTTTCGTTTTATTCGTCAAAATTTTTAAAGATAAGTACTACATATTTTGGATGATGTTTATCGTGTTTGCTTTACAGCTAAACCTTGTGTTCGCTCGACACGTCAGGATAGTGGTTTTGTCGACGGCGACGACATTTCACCACCTACCATACTTACTCAAACCCCCGAAGAAGGATGGAAAAATGTTCTCCGTCAACAAAGAAAGGTAATTTAATACTACTATATTTTTACCACGAAATTACTAGTTTTGTTATTAGAAGTTAATTAATATATATGCATAGTTTTTTTATTGTAGGTTGGTAATCAATAAAGGACATGGAAGTTTACTCTGCTGAGGGATCTCCTTAATATGGAGGTGGTGCAAATGGCGATGTAGGCTTAGCATCATTATTAGATTAAGCCAAAACTTGAGATGATCCAATATTAGGTTATAGGGTCAGCAAGTTTATGTAATATATTTTTGTACAGAGCATATATTAATAGTTATTGTAGATTATATACATAGTGTGATTGTGAATGTTTTTTTTTTTAGCTTCAACTGTTTATATTTTCACTTTCATGAGTAATAATCACAAAGATATAATTCATACTTTGATACCATGACAGATTTGTGGTATCTGGGTAAATGAACGATATTTTGGTGTTTGGATATGTAGCGTTAGCTTAGAGTCCATAGTTACCGTTGATTATGGATGGGTTCGCATAACAGTCCGTAAAGCGTTTCCTATGTACATATACCCCTTCTGTAAATAGAGAAAAATTGTTGATCGTTGCGGCTGATGCGTTGTTACCTGAAAAATTACATAAAATCTACAAAAATACGGGGGCGATTTTGTACGTACGGTTTTATGTGAATATTTGCGTGAAGTTAGATGTGGAGGTTTTGTTAATACTAGTTTATCTAGACTACAAAAACTCCTCATCCAATCAATTCATATTACCATGTTTTGAAATTTGTTTTCATTTTGCGTACTTTATCAAATGTCGTATTTTTAAGAATTTAATTAGTTAGTTTCGGATTTAAGTTTACATCATTGACTTTTTTAAAAGATATTCTTGTTGGTTTATTTCTGTTTGGTTTCGTTTATGTGCTAGGGAGCTATGGGATAGGCAGGTAATCGTATTGAATTGGCAGGGGTTTACAGTGCACATTCTGGATTATTTATTACTCCGCAATTACAGTTTTCTTTTATTCTTTAGTTAGTGGTTTCTTACGTTCAAGTTAAGTGTTTGTGTTTGACCCATTCTTCACGTGTATTGATTAGTTCAAATGACATTTACATGTTTTGTAATACGGTATCATCTGGCGAGTGCAGTTTTTCAAATTTTTTCTAGTTTGTTTAGTCAATGAAGTTGTGAAAAGTAGTATTGGCTATAAGTTATGCCATTGTTAAGATCCATATTAGCTTAGGCTGTGAATAGTGTTGGTTTTCAGAAGATTGTCAATAAATGTTGATTTTAAAGCAGATTGAGAAGTAAGTTAGTACTGAGTGGGTTGGAGGTGAGGTTTCATCTGTCGTTTTAATAAGCGTATGGGTAAAATTTCAATATAAATCATGAGCAGGATATTGCAATGAGAATTGGTGGGATTAAGTGTTTGATACAGAAGTTTAGCATTGATTTATTGCTGTATAAACGTATGTAATATTTGGTATGGTGGACATATCCGAAGGAAGAATAGATCAATCTATAATCGAAGAGGAATCCAATGGGACAATTAGGTATCTTGTAGCGAGGACATTCTCATTACACATGTAGGAGTGGGAAGGTGATTTCTAGCAAGTAGTTTTATTGAGTTTCCTTGTTTTAACTTTCTATACGATATAAAAATAACTACACATCTCTTACTAAGCAATAATAACGCTCATTGCGTTTACATATATATATATCTTAACACTTTTGGCTTTAAGTACCTTAGAAATAAAAATTATGTGCATTAGTATTCGCTGTATGTGATTATTGTTATCATAATTTGATTAAAAAAAGGAGGAGAATAACGAGTTTTCAAATTAATTTCTCTATAATGTTAAGTTCACTTTACTATTTTTAAATTTTCGTGCGGCATTATATGGGCCTCTTACCGTTTTCTGCTATTATCATTATTTCTGTTCGTACCACATTGTGGGTTTTATAAAATTCAAGAAAACAAATATACAAAGAAGCATTAAATATTGGGAAAATAGAAAACAATTATATCGATGTAAATATTATAATACATAGATTTACCCAGAAATTCACTGGATCCCACCGTCACGACCCAATCATTACTACCGTCTCCATCGCAGTTGTTACATTTTAATTCTACTCTAACCAATATTCACCGGCACTGGTGTATATCATCGTATGGTTCACCTTGTATCGATGATTTATGTTATGGTATTACGTTCAACCACCAGGAGGTATGCTTAATTCATTTACAATTATTTATAATGCCTACTTGTTGTTTTAGGGGCCTGTTTACCGTCTTGGTTGCCTATCAAATCTAGATTTACCACATTCCCTAAATTGTCACCATGCCCTTAGAGTTTCTAATACGACTATACTTTGTGTAGATAGTGGTAGGTAAAAAATAGTTATTGAACTAAGCATAATTTCCAAAAATTCTAATTTGCGAAAGGTTTGTTTCGTATTTGCTGCTGCGATGCCACTCTTTTTGACGGATGTAATAGACTATGGAAGCCAGCTGTGGAGTTACCAAAGCTCAATGGAATGGAGGCATGTTTGAAAATTAAATAATAATATTTTCCCATTTTCGTGTAACACAAAATGAATTTAATTTTTGTAGGTACTTTTGGGGACTAATTTTTCTATTCTACAAGAATAGCTGTAATAGTTTACATACAATTGTTTTACTTTTTAGTTGGCTACTTTGCTGTGTTCATTTTTCCTTGCGATTATCGTATTTCTTTTGATTTTCCGTCTACACAAATACTGTTCTCTCTACTACGGAACGGAATTATCGGAACACTGTTCAGAGAAATTAATGAAAATAGAGATTGATTGTGGGGTAGCTAAGGTTGGTCTAGAAAAGAGAAATTAGGATATGAAAATAATTGTAAATATATGTATAATAAGATTAATCAAGGAAGATCCAAAAAATATGTGTGATACCAACAAAGAATGGTTGCAGATCTCTATTCTTTTCTTATTGTTAATATGTATTTGGTTCCCAGTGCTACCTACATGTACTGAACATTCTGAAGGAATCTTCCAGAAGAAATATAAATTATTACTACAGTTACTTTTTCTATTTATTCTCATTTATTCATGTTTATCTAATTTCTCTTTTTTAGTGGCAACATTTTTGAGCAACAAACATTGAATTTATGGTATCGAATTTTTAGAAGTGTATGGGCATAATACTTTTTTTAGATGTTGTCATTTGGGACTGGCGTTATTTTCTCGGTTTTTCCTGTATTATTAATTTTATTGGACAGTAGCAGAGTGATAGCAATGGTAGGTCAGAAAATAAATTACATTTGTGATTATAGTTTTGGAAATAACATTATATGAAAGTAATTGGAGGAAGTGCGATACCACGGCTAATAAGTAATCTAGTTTTCAGCTATAACTCAGACGAAAATTCAATGTTAGTAAATTTTCTGTTGACTAAATAATTGCACGTTTTCGGAAAACTTGAACAGTGAATTGTGCTCCAAAATCAGGCTGAGCTACATTCGAATGAAATTTATAAGTAAACAACACCATTGGACGATAACTCAGTGGCTGAAAGTTCTATGAAATAACGAACCTATCATTTATTAGAAACAGAACTGTTTCATATGTTCATCAATCAATAGGCTGATTTGATCCTATTTATTAACTTTTCACTCTAAATCAATTAAAGAAACTTCAGTGATGATACTTTTACCACAGAATATGAAGTTTACTTCATCTCATAGAACTACGAAGTTTATAGAGGTATCTTGGAAAATATTATGCTACCATATGGCATCTATAAAAGACATCGTAGTTGGCTTTGCTAACAAAATAATTATCCCAAACAGTCTAACAGAAGATTAGATAGAAGGAAAGGAACTTTTTTGAATAGAAATCATAGAGAACGGATTAAAGGTCGCCAATAGATTATAGAAACTTTTTTTGCTTTAGAAGATGAAGTGGAATTTCTAGTATTCAACTCTGATAAAACATGTGGTATCAGTATCTTTGGAAAGAGTAACCATCATTTGGTCAAAGGGGTTTTAATAAAATACCAAGACCATGGCATATTTTGTTTAAATAAATTCATAATCATTTAACAAATTGTAGTGTTGCACTTTTATGTATCCATCGTTCTCATTAGGAAAGCATAATAACTAAGTATAGAATGTTTATAAATGTTTAACTATAAGGAAGGATATGCTTTAAACCAAAACAAACAATTTATAGAAAGTTCCAGCATTTTTGGTTTCTCTTTAAAAACAGTTATCTTAAAACCAACCGTTGAGCAAATTTGGAGAACTATGGTATTTTTCTAAAAAATTCTGTATAGTCCAACGGTTCTAAGCATCTTTCTCCTTATAAATCTCATTTGTATTTAATGTCATTCTTGATATATAAAACTTTACAATTATTCATCATTGAAGGAATTAATCTATTAAGATATTAAATGGTGAATTACAGACTATGCAAAAGCGTCCTTGCCGACGTGCTCACACATTCATATCTCTCCTAGCTGCAGTTCTGGCTGGAGGAGTGGCTAGCGCAGCCGCATCTGATGGAATGCAGGTATATAGATTGTTTAAAATATTTGGTACTTTTCATATTAGGTTACTTAGTAATTATAAGACTGTTAATAAGACAACCATCTATGGGAGGTTTTAGGTGTGAAGAAAATTTTTAACGTTCGCATTTTATTCTGCAGCTGTATCATCTCGAGGCCAAACCAAGTTACTGTAAGATTGGACGGCATATTTGGCATGTCGGAGTTAGTGTTTTGTAAAGAAGTTATAATTTATCAACCGTTATTAGTAAAATATCTTTGCATAAGTCTATGTAGTACTACGTTTAGGATTTATGTTTAGCTTAATATTCTTTAGAATGTTTGTATTAACTAAATTTATACCTTTTTAGTCTACATTTGTGCTATATTATGCCTATTTCTTGATGGCATTAGTCCACGAAGCGTTTGTAACTTTTTACCAATGGGACAATAGAAAATTTAATACAGAGACTCAAAATGCTATGCAACACCATATAACGGAGGGAACTGTTATGTAAGAAATGTGGATTTAATCATATAGGTCATACAAAGATCTTGAAACAAATATAAATTCACAGAATCGTGATAAAAATTACTGTAAATTATTAAGGTCTGCACTAGAAACGGCGAGATCAAATACAACGGTGGATCAAGACGATTTTCTCTATATTTATCCAAAAGTTAGTAATATTAGCTAAATGACGATCTTTGCAAGACAGAGAAAAATTCTTTGAAGATAGTAAATAAACAATTAGATTTACTTTTCAGCCATTCATTCTTGATGAGAGTGGTGAAAGTGTTCTCTATCTCCAAAATATTCATGTTTTTGAGTGGATCGCTCTCAGGTTTCTTTTTCGGTTATTTGAAATAAACATTAAACTGATTAAATTTGTGATCCACTTAAAAATGCCACATTTTTTCAGAGTACTTGTATCAGTCCCTCGCTCGTACTACATTTATCCCCAAAAAGTCATAATTCCACCACAACGGAGTGCAACTGTGAGTTAAATAGGAGATAAAATATGAAAAATTACATAGGGGAGAATAGAGAACCAATTATTATAGAAAAACAAGAATAAATAGGGTATGATTCAAGATCAGTGTTCGACTACATGGTTATTTCGATCTATTGCGTGAAGACGTTGGCCTTATGCTGCAGTGGCAAGTTTTTGGTTCTTAATGCACCTAAATATCTTATTGAATAAAAAAATATAATTTTTTTTCAGACAGATAATTTAAATAATGTGGTTTATTGATGGATTTATATAACTTATTCCACATTTATGTGATGCTACTGTAGAATATATGCTTCCTGTATGAACCATTTTAATCTAACTTCTAATTTATGTTAAAAATCAAAACCTGTCAACACAGGTTTCCCGTGGGTCGTCAGTGTCCATCAATGGATGTAACTCGCCTTTGGCTTCGTCCACATCTTAAGCCACGATCACAGTGGAAATTTTACGTACTTCCTATCTATCATGAACCAAGAGAGTCTGCTGCAGGGGATCAATAATACGTGAAAGATTTGCATTGGATGTTCAGAGTTTTATAGAAAATTGTTATGGTGGAATCGTAATCTTAACTCCTAAAGATAATTTAAAATCCTTCTGAAAGTTATCGTTCCAGTTATGCGTTATGGACGGTTATAATGTCAATTATTATAATCACAAGGTAGCTTTTAAAATAATAACATAAAGTTTTTTGAATATATGTTTGAATACCTTGCGGAAATAACCATACAAAAAATTATTATTTAGGTATATTTATTTTTATAAAGGTAGTAGTTATTGTCGCATTTTCATTGCAGGTTATAATAATTAGAGTATTCCGGTTATATACACGAAGTTAAATTCCAATATCTCACTAAATTATGTCTCTTTACGTTTGTTTGGATTTTTAAAAATAACACTATTCTACTGAAGCCATTTTGTTAGAATTGGCCACATCTATAAAATGCATGCAGTAGGTTCGCACACTATAACAGAAGTTAATCTCAAAGTAAGGTATTTTTCCTAAGTCTCTAGTGTCTGGCGAATTGGACTCAAACAAATTCGTGCTAGTAAATAACTGATGCAATGAATAGAATCATGGTGCTAACTCATCTCAACATCATAGCAATTGCCTTAATCTCATTTTAAGTTAAATTTTCTATCCACATAACTCCTTCAGTCTTGTTTGAGAACACATCAGTGACTGAAACGCCCATTGTTTAACCTGCTCGTGTATTTCCGTAAGTGGTCTTAGCTGTTTGTCTAAACTAGGCAGATCACGACTTCTATGATTCTGTTATTCCTTCAGGTATTTATTCCATTAACTAAAGGTATGTTATTGTGAGTAATATAATCTAATATTATTTCGTTTTCCCTATTTTTAATATTTAATTACTGCCAAAAAATTATAAAAGTTTCTATTTTATAAAATTGTTAGCTTTTTGACGTTTAATACTTGTAGTAAGTAGTCACTTGTTTTATAATAAAGGGAGCATTTTACAATTCATAAAAATCATTATTTCACCATTGATAAATGATATAAACAAATATATTGCTAAGTTTATAATTATTCATTTTAGCGCCTTTACCCAAATTTTGTCCACTTCCTCATGTGTTTGGCAAAGAAGTTACAGAAAACTGTACTACTCCTAGTGATCCAAATAATCTCAACAGCTCTCCGATAGAAAAGTGGTTTACTAGAGAAATGTTTGAGGTTATCATTAATAATTTACTAGAAATATGCAAAAAAAAAACTGGTGATTTATTCTATTTCAGGATTTGTTCCCAAAAGCGAACATTGGTCTAGGTACTCACAAATGTTTACCGTACTCTTACGATTCATTCATTATCGCTGCAAGATACTTTCCAGAGTTTGGAGCTGAAAGTCCTAATAAGGTGGAAACCTATATAAAAGTACAAGTGAATACTAGTAGAGAAGGTTTAAAAAAGCTATTTATTAATATACTGGATATTTATAGATATACAGTAGAGAAGAACATCATCGCCGCGATGTGGCAGCTTTTTTCGCCCATGTTTTGCAAGAAACGGGCGAGAATGATCTTTCTATATATAAGTTAGTCTCAGTTATCCATCTTTTGCTAACTTAAGGTCAAATGCTAAATTATTCCATCTAAAGTTACTTTAACTTTCTTGGTTATTTATAAATATGCGTTATAGAATAACAACCCTACCGATCATATTGCTCTTTTTTTATTGAAAAATAATTAATAATTTTGGATTGCAAATTCTTTTTCAATTCAATATTTTTTCATATTTAATTATTAATCTTGTTCATAGCTCTACCTTGTCTAATACGGAAAAAGCAAGTTGTTTCTACCGAGGAGGCTTTTTCAACTGGTTTGAACGTGGACCTAACAGCTCTTATCTGCTTCCAACTTCTCCTGGTTTCCGAACAGTCGACGGAAATCGGTGACGACTGCTTATTTAAATATTGAATATCAATAGAATATGGGTGAACTGAACGACCTAAGAACGATTTGGCGATGCATGCAAAATATCTAACGTAACACTGTGCACAGTAGCGTAATACATTAGATATTTAAAAACTCTGGGTACTTTTTATTTTGATGTTCTTAAGCTGTTTTCTATTTATATTTTAAGCGCAGATATTTTAAAGCATATCAACTACTAATATAAGTGAAATGGTATTTCTCAGTGCAGATGTACGGAGCAAGCGCGATATTGTAGAAAGGACCCGCTGCTGGATTTCTGGTATCCATGCAATGGAGATACTGAAGTACATACAAATATAACGTACTATAAAGGTTGTTACTTTGGAAGAGGAGCTTTACAGGTAAATTTCATTAGTTTGCAAATACGACAGCTCACTCTGTCACTTGTGTGTTACTGTTGTCAACGTCTCCATTCCCTGTGTTTATTTTTTCGTACTGAAAGTTTATAAACCAGCGTATTATATTCCTTTAAAATATCTTGCAAACATATTTAAGAGTCCGATAAAATTAATTAACACCACCTAATTTTCAGTTGTCTTGGAATTACAATTATGGTCTCTTTCAACAATACTTGCTGTCTAGGGGCATTAAAGTCGACTTAATCAATAATCCAAATTTGGTTAGTTTTTAACAGAGATAAATAACTCTATAAAGACGCCTCCTTTTCACTTATCTGTCATAATATTTAAACCCTATTGTTTTAATTACCGAATATATTCAATATTCTTCAAAGATCATTGGAATATATTTGCTCAGTTAAACGACTTAGTAATTGATTTGGATGGTAAACGAAGCTAATTTAATATCGAATTTCAAACCCAGATTATTATAAATAATTAAATACATGTTATATTGTATTCTTCACTACAAGTAAAAAAACATATTTGAAAGAAACAGAAGACTTCATAATTTTTAATTGAATATAATTTAGTTCACTTGAAACTATAATCTTGTATTATTATTGATCCCTGAAGCATAATTTTAACAGACCTAAATGCTCAAAAAGATTTTTTTTTATAATGCTTTATACAATTTCTATTATTTGTGAGTAGCCTTTCCTATTTTAAGTATTTTCTATTCCCATGAAATAGGTTCGTAATTCAGATTTCATGTTTTATTAAAAATAAGTGTTTCTTCAACCAATTTCATCGCCATGATTAATGAATCATTATTATACCTGACGCTTGGTTTGCGAAATATTGTTTAATTTACTGCCATCATTAAGTGGTGTTCTCTAGTCCATTATGAGCATTAGAACATTTGAATCGCTAGTATGAGTCTAATATAGAAATCGAAAACTAATCGTTTATGCATGGCGAATGTTATTTATATAAATTAAATTGAAGAAAATTATTATGACCATAAGTAATCATGCTCTTAATCTGCTTGCAGGTGATAACGAAAATGGATCCTCCCCTTGCAATGCTTGCTAGTTTATGGTTTTATATGACTCCACAACCACCTAAGCCATCCATGCACAATATTGTTGTTGGTAAGATTTGATAATGCCGTATTTAATATAAATCAAATGTCATACGATTTATTTTACTAGAACAACATCTTATTTACTCATTAGATCACATGAGTATGAGTTATGCAATATATATGAATTCATGGTTTAAGCACAATTTGGTAAAATACAGTGGCGCTCAGAATTACTAGTAGCAAATTGCATCGAGGGCACATAAGTGCACTAAATGAACTGTCGATTGTATGTCGTTTCTGAATGGTCCACTTTGTATTCTAATTAAAGATTCAGTTTCAGTATCAAATTGCGGCTCTTCCCTGTATAATTTCCTTAGTTCTATTCAAAGTTTACTTTTAATGAGAAAGATAATATCTCAGATTCAAGGGATTATTATAGGGAATATAAGTAGACACAAAAGGCGTAAATCATTTAGTAATATGGCTACTATTCTACAGTCCATTTTTTCTTGATGAATTGTAGTACTTTTTACTTCCATGCTCTGTTAGGAGTCACCAAAGTAGAGCCCACCAAAGGGCAGGATTAATTATCGCTGAATTTTGGGGAAAGCTATGAACTATAAACCAAAGGCTTATATATTTTGTTACCCATTAATTCTCTATTTTTCCGACAAGTCCTGTGATGGCCTTGTGGTGTAGGTCATACGAAGTGGAATTTGCAGCGAAGGATCGGTTCCGTTCAAGAACCAAAAGGCTTCTCCATTTCTTTCCCCTTCTTCTTGCCAAACTCGTCCGATCGAATGCTCCGCAACAATTGCCGCCATCCAAAATAGCTGTTTGTGAATGAGGAGAGTTAGTTGAACATGACAAAGTGTTTCAGTTAACAGGTAAAGAAATTCCCTCACATAAGAACAGTTTCTCTGTGACGAGTGCAAAACGATAGCCTAAGAGCATAGAAACAAAGCAGTTTATTCGCCCAACACACATAGCTTACTTTGGCTGTTTTTATACAAAAATATATAAAAATTCACCTAACACTAATCATTTACTGACGACATTAGGTGCTGTCGTGGCCTAGTGGTAGTCGTCGCCGTGAAAGGAGGATTGGTCACGGTACCGATCCCGCCCTGTCCACTTTTGATCTTCTCAGCTATTTAGTAATAGCTGATTACTTATTGTGCTCGTGTGCAATCCCGGCTGAGGTACGGAACAGGCTGAAGTGGGGGTTTCGGCTATTCGCGACACAAACCGCACACGACCGAGCTAGCGGTAAGTTTCGATGCAGTTGGACGGTAAGTTTGAAAGACTCCGAGGAAAGTAAGTTTATCGGTGAGCCTTTCTCTCTATTTTTCAGGGCTTTCTTGAGCCGGGGCCTTGCCTCATGGCTCTTTCCCCACCTCCCCTTTGGGAGGTGAGTGGATAATTTTGGGCGCTTCTGAAGCGTTCGGCACTTAGGTGTTGAATTGCTTCAGAAGTTTTTAGGCACATAGGTGCCTTCGGACCATAACGGGTCTCACTTAAAAACCTTGGAAAGACGAGTCTATGCCCAATTTTTTATCTCTGCGTCTCCTATTCCTCGACAGCAAAAACTGAACCAGCGGTAGGTACGGAAGCCGAAAAGTGTTTATATTTTTGAATTTTCTAGTTTCTTCGGCTTTCAAAAGCCCTTCGAAAGCCACTCAGTACTAGTGGCTGGACACGACCAGAACTACCTTCCGGAAAGGGAAGGTAGGATATGGTCTTTTGGAGGGAATACTACCCTATACCCTTTAAGTGTTGGGGCAGTATCCTTCCTAATTTTGGAGACCTTAGCCTAAAGGTAGCTAAGATTCTATCTATACATAATATAATAGTCCTGATTAGTTTATTTTAGAATTTTAAAATAATTTGGCATGACCTCCCCTTACATTTTAATATTTGGCACCCTGGTGCCAGAGAGCTCCTGAAACAGTTCAGCACCTAAGTGCCAAACGCTTCAAAAGCGTCCAAAATTACCCCACTCTCCTCCCGAAAGAGAGGTGGGAATAGAGCACAGAGGCAAAGCCCCGGCTCTTGAGAGCACTGAGGCGAAGCCCCGGCTCTTGAGAGCACAGAGGCAAAGCCCCGTCCCTTGAGAGCGCTGAGGCAAATGCCTCGGCTCAAGAAAGCCCTGAAAGATTGAGAGAAAAACTCACCATTAAACTTACGTCCGCGGAGTCTTCTAAACTTACCGTCCAAGTGCATCAAACTTACCAATCGACAGGTCGGCTGCGACTTGTTTCACTAATAGCCGAAAACCCCGCTTACGCGTGCTCCGTACATTAGCCGGGAGTGCACATTCGCACAATAAATAATTAGCTGAGAAGACCAAAAACGTACAAGGTGGGATCGGTACCGTGACCACCACACCCTACGTCTCGCCAACTACCACTAGGCCACGACAGCACCTCTTCTATAGCGTAACTGATTAGTGTTATATTAATTTTTATATATTTTTGCATAAAAACAGGCAGAGTAAGCTATGTGTGTTGGGCGAATAAACTGCTTTGTTTCTATGCTTTTAGGCTATCGTTTTGCACTCGTCACAGAAAGACTGTTCTTATGCGAGGGAATTTCTTTACCTGTTAACTGAAACACTTCGCATGTTTAACCAACTATCCCTCTCTGACAAACACCTATTTTGGATGACAATTGTTGAACAGGTATCCATCGGACGAGGTTGGTAAGAAGACGGGCAAAGAAATGGAGAAGCCTTTTGGTTCTCGAATGGAACCGATCCTACGCTGCAAATTCCACTTCGTATGACCTACACCACAAGGCCATCACAGGGCTTGTCGGAAAAATAGAGAATTAATGGGTAACAAAATATATAAGCCTTTGGTTTATAGTTCATAGCTTTCCCCAAAATTCAGCGATAATTAATCCTGCCCTTTGGTGGGCTCTACTTTGGTGACTCCTAACAGAGCATCGAAGTAAAAAGTACTACAATTCATCAAGAAAAAATGGACTGTAGAATAGTAGCCATATTACTAAATGATTTACGCCTTTTGTGTCTACTTATATTCCCTATAATAATCCCTTGAATCTGAGATATTATCTTTCTCATTAAAAGTAAACTTTGAATAGAACTAAGGAAATTATACAGGGAAGAGCCGCAATTTGATACTGAAACTGAATCTTTAATTAGAATACAAAGTGGACCATTCAGAAACGACATACAATCGACAGTTCATTTAGTGCACTTATGTGCCCTCGATGCAATTTGCTACTAGTAATTCTGAGCGCCACTGTATTTTATCATTTCGTCTCTAGGAAATTGGAAACAGTCCCTGAAGAATCGACGTGCGGGATTTAGTGGACCTATTTTTGGGCCTACTAGCCTAATTATCAATAACGAATGCGATGGTGAAGATGAAATTGATCCCGGTATAATATGGTTAAAATTATTATTAGTAGCTTAATTCTTTGTGTTGCGCTCTCTCTTTATGATTTTAGGATTTGCGATATTATTTCATTTGATTATTTTCACTTATGTGCCACACTCGTTATGAATATAGTTAACACAATTATATTTAAAACAAACATTAATACATAAATTTTAAAATACTATAAACATTTTTGCCTATATTGTAGATGTAGACTACTTTTGAAATATTTTTTGTCGGAATTTTGTCTTACATTAATTTTGAATTATTTTGCATTCTACTCTATAGATCAGTTTAATGCAAGAATATAATGTTATTGGATGAAAGCTATACAGGACGTCCTGGAGAATCTCGCCGCATTAAAGCCTTCAAATGGTTTTGTAACTATTTCCATGTGCCTGTTGGACCAAATAGGACATTAAGCTGTAAAGGTGTTGTAATTAAAATGTAGCTATTTTAGTAATAATAGCCATTATATTTTTATAACTATGTTAGTTCTACAGTTTTCAATACGTCTATGCTAGAATACAATTATGAGAAATAATATTATGATGAATTTTTTCCATAGGTATGCTTGATCATTTCGATGCAGTGCAACATATGTATTCATGGCACCCCGACTGGAGCAACATGTGGAAAGCAAAGGCTTGTGACTGTGAACCTGCGCCATATGGAGGTAAGATTTAACATTTTGCAAACAGAAATATTCCGCTTCTAAATATTATGTGGTTGCAGAAGTTTTAGTCGTTTTTTTCAAACTTTCAATTGTATTTCCATAATATACAAAATACAATTGAATCATCAAAATATTTTCGCTCGCTTTCTATGACCTTCTGCCATCTCTAGGGTAACGTTCGGATTCCTTCGTGAAAAAACGACATCGGCTTGGAAGCAATGAAATCGTCGATCCATTTTCGTACCTCCGCCACATCTCGAAAGCGCTGTCCCGCTGGACAGTTCTGCATCGACTGGAATAAATGGTAATCAGAAGGCGCCAAATCCGGTGAATTCTCCGCGTGTGGAAAAACTTCCCAGCCAAAGTTCAAAATAGTTTGCTGAGTACTAAGAGCAACGTGAGGCCTAGCGTTGTCATGCTGCAAGATGGCCTTCCGACTTCCTTGCCCAGTAAATGGTCTTTTTTATTCAATTGCATTGAACAAATCAGTCAGTTGACGACCGTAGCGTTCGGCACTAACCGTCTCACCTGGTTGAAGGAGTTCATAGAACAGCACACCCTTCATATCCCACCAGATGTACAGAAGGACTTTTTTGGCGTGAGTGCTTGGCTTTGGCGTCGATGTTGTTGGCTGTCCGGGGTCTACCCATGAGTGTGTGCGTTTAGGATTGTCGTAGATAATCCATTTTTCTCACCAGTAACAATGTTCCAGAAAAAGTTCTTCTTGTGTTGCCTGGCAAGCAGCGAGATGCATATGTTGAGCCGGCGGCCAATGCTGTTTTCGGAGAGTTCATATGGTACCCATTTTCCGAGCATCCAAATATTTTCCATCTCATGCAATCGTCTCAAAACTTGCTTGATCAACTCCCAACTGTTACACGAGTCCCTTTCGTGTCTGCGGCAGATTTTCGTTTAATAATGATTTCCAAGCATCAGTCTTCGGCGTTTGCGGTGTCCCAGAGTGTTGTCGACAACTGACATCAAGATCATCAATTTTAACACCTCGGAAGCAATATCTGCAAGTTTTGTGGGACACAACACCCTGACCGAGTACAGAGCATATTGACTGACATGCTTCAGCAACATTCTTCCCTTGCTGGAACTCGTAGGGAATACAGTGTCGAATATGCAGTTTTTGGTGGCTCATCCTGTTCGAACTATTTTGTGAGGTTAAGTTTACCATTAAATCTTGACTTATGGTTTTTCACAAACTTCAAACCCAACACTACAAAAACGCAAAAGAGCGGGAATTTATTTAGGTTTTAACTAATTGTACTAAAGCGCTGAAATAAATGACTAAAACTTCTGCAACCACCTAATACTTGTGTAATATACCATACAATTGACCTGGTTACAGGGTCCCAAGATTGTAGGATCTGTTTATTTTTCGTGCTGATATTATTTTACTTCTAAGATTAACAACTAATTCATTTATAGTAAATATTGGTTGAAACCAGATGCTAGAGTGTGGCCTTCTTTAAAGTAAATACGACCACTTAAAATCTGAAGTTAGCATGCAAATAACTTAAATTGTGTATCAAAATTTAATAAATTTACCAGCAATTATATTAAAAAAGAACAGTAATGATCATAAACTATTATATATATTAACGGTCTTCATTAGGTGTAACAATACATTAAATATAAATTGAGAAAGAATACTTCATATTCATACATAATTTGTATAACATGTTAATTTCCATATAGTTAGAATATAATTTCGTATTAGTTCACAGTAAATGATTGCGTTTAAGGACCACTACCGTACTACAACCCTAAATTGTACCCACATAGATTCACAGAGGAAAATGACAGAAACAGACTGAGATGTGTATATAGTATATATAACAGACCTGATATATACCATCTGGATGAAGGTTAGTTATACAAATAATAGTAGTGATTACGATATTTCTGTATTAATTGTACTCTAAGTTGTTTATTGGAAATACTAAAAATTCTTCACATGTAGGACTAGTTTTTATTCTATATTTAATCAAGATCAGACATTAGAAATCGCTTTTGTTGTGAGCGGTTCTCATTTTTTCAAAATGGAACAGATGAAATCATTAATATAATGTAGGTCTATTGAGTGTTATAACCACACATTGACATGTAATAAATCCGTACAATGGCACTCAGGATTACTGGTAAAAAAATGCACTAAGTGCTTTATTGATTGTAACTCGCTTCTAAATGAACCATTTTGTGTTTCAATTACAGATTCGGAGTCAGCATCACATGGCGGTTCTTTTCAGTATAATTTCCTTCTATGAAAAATTGACTTCTGATGAAAAAAAGAATATCTCTGATTCGAGAGATTATTAGGAGGATATAAGTAGACCACAAAAGACATAAAGCATTAATATTATGCTCCTACCCTATCCGAGAGATAGTTCTGGTCGGATACCGCCACTCCTAGTACGTGGCTTTCCGAACGGCTTTTGAAGTCCGAAGAAACTAGAAACTTCAAAGACATAAACAAATACGAATTCCGTACCTCACGCGGGCATGTTTTTTGCTGTCGAGAGATAAGAGACGCCTAGATGAAAAAATTGCACATAAATTCGTCCTTCCACTGTTTTTTTAGCGTGATCTTTGCGGGTTAAAAGGCACCTGGGTGCCAATCAGCAACTGAAGCAGCCCATCATCTAAGTGCCGAACGCTTCAGAAGCGTCCAAAATTATTCCACTCTCCTCCCGAAGGGGAGTAAAGAGAAGAGCGCTCAGGCAACGATTCGGCTCAAGAAAACCCTGAAAATAATCGAAAGAAAAACTTGTCAGTAAATTTATGTTTCTTGAACGTCTTCCCCGCTTAAATACCGGCAACTACCACTTCTTTATCATACTTTTAAATTTGCTAATTTCTTCGGACTTCAAAAGCCGTTCGGAAAGCCACGCACTAGGGGTGGCAGTATCCGACCAGAACTACCTCTCGGATAGGGTAGGAGCATAATATTAATGCTTTATGTCTTTTGTGGTCTACTTATATCCTCCTAATAATCTCTCGAATCAGAGATATTCTTTTTTTCATCAGAAGTCAATTTTTCATAGAAGGAAATTATACTGAAAAGAACCGCCATGTGATGCTGACTCCGAATCTGTAATTGAAACACAAAATGGTTCATTTAGAAGCGAGTTACAATCAATAAAGCACTTAGTGCATTTTTTTACCAGTAATCCTGAGTGCCACTTTATAAAAAAGTCTTCCATTTTTCTCCTAAGTTTTGTCTATTTTTGTTACAGTATCTTTTAAAAATATTTTAAATATAGGCCTCTCCGAGAATTGTCAACTTTAGTAGAATCCTGACCTTCGACTTAAAGGTATTTTGGTTGTTTTAAGTGAATTATATATAATTCATTTAGCTTTCTAGTTCTAGTACAGGATGACTGCATCTACATTTGTAAATTTAAAATACGAAATTATCATTAGAATACCACTAAAATGAAAGTCGGCTACTTGGCTAGTTATTTAGTTAATTCTTGAAGTCCAAACTATATGCGAAGCTAAATAGAGAAACGGTCAAGTTTTACGAGATGGTTTATTTGCTGTGTGGTTAGAGACCCTCACATATGGAGTATAAACCTTCTGTTAAGTGACCGCTGATTCAATCACTTTCCTAGTTTTGTAGTTATAAAAGAGTAAAAATGCCAAACCTTAAATATTTTTGTATTTGGGACCAGTATAGTCGAAATAGGTAAAGGACTACAGTATTTTATCGGAAGTTTCCTTGTGGAAGAGAATGCGAATATCAACTTTGTGAATAATGGCAGGGAGAGGGGGAATGACAGGAACGAGTCGGGGATGAAGACACGGGGTGGAGGCAGTGGATGTCGGACCGATTCTGGAGGAGTCGGAACTTCTATATGACAAGGCCTGTAATTGGTTTTGTACAGATCTCAATTGTTAACTGCTCTAACTTGGACTGGACCTTCTAATGAAGCAGACACACGGTCAGAGTCCAAGCCAAAGTTCAAAACGTAACAACTTGTCCATGCTTTGCATGAGGATTACGCAAATAAGCATAATTTTAAGGTTATATAGTTTATATCATAAATATACCAAATATAATTTAGAATAAATCCCACTGATTTTACAATTCTATCTCTCAATGCTAATACCAGATCACAATGTGCTTTATAATTATATAAAACTCATCTATGGTTTAAATCTAGAAATAATCATTTAAAATTTATCTTGGTATTATGAATAAGCAAAAATGTCAACTGATTTTGACGGCGATCAGTATGTCAAAACAAAAAATTTTACGTAACAAAAATCAGTTCCTGGGTTAGAGCAACAAATAGGGGTGAGCTATCTCTGGACTGCACTATAATCTATAAAATATACAAAGTACATCAAGGCAAAATTCTAGCATTGTTTAGTCACGCATATTACATGATATAAATCTTATTCGGTAGATATTTCTAGGAACAGCACCATGCTTGAAATACAAACCCAAAATTCGCTTGACAAGAACAGGATTCCGAGATCTATAGGTGAAATCCTCAAACCGTGCAGACTAGTTAATACAGGATTCCATAACACTCTTGTATGATCGTTTTCTAACTACTTAATATCCTCCAATATAACTGTTATTTGCAAAGATTATTACATAATTTAAAAGATTATTTATATGCTAATGAACTATCAATAATTAAATTATCATTCCAACATAAATAATAAACATTGAAACATACCAACAATGAGTGCTCTAACAAGTGGAATTTGTAATGCAATTCAACAATTTAAATCAACAAGTAGCAACGGAAAACAAACATTATAATGAAATTTCATTCTTTTTTCGTTTCTTCATTCTCCATTTCCTCCCAAGAACCTCCTCAATAGTCAACAAATGTTGTTTAGAAATGTCTTCAGTTTCACCAAGCTGTTTAAGAATACCTGACACCTAGAATAATAATTGAAGTTAGTTATGTTTAAATGGTACTAAAAATATCTTTTATAAATTCAGGATTCCGAAAAAAAATATTTGCAAAGTAATAATACAGAATATATACAAAACATGAGAAAAAAAAGTAGTAACGATAAATAACGCATAAGAGTTGAAAAAACAGTAAATATCTCACAGCACGTGCCGCTATTTTCGCACTGCATAAAGCGACTGTAGGATCAGATACCTTTCTTCGGTTGAACTCACGCTCATTACTTATAAGAATGCAAAATATTTGGGCCAGGTAGTTTTGCTCCCATTTGGATAAATGACTATTCTGGAATTACAAATATCTGCAATATTTCAAGGTTCTCACCTATATTGATTAAGTACTATGGAGGATTTTCAAATCACGCATCTAACTATTCCTGATACCTATTAAAAAAACCACGAGAATGAAATAATAGCTCTGATTAAACTTACGCAGATGACAGCAGCAATCCAACCATGAAGATTAATACGGTGAAAGAGATCGTGGGCCACAGATAGCATCAGTACCGCCGCTTTGAATGTAGCAAGTATCAGACGGCGACATGTTTGATCTGATAGGCATGACGCAAATAAAGACTGTAGCAATTTAATTCCCGACCTAAGAAACCAAAATTTATATTTTTAAAACTAAACATATTTAATCAATTTTAATAGAGGAGTTTGTTGTACTTCAATATTAATGCTTTTTAAATGCGAGAGATGCTAAAAATTTGTTTTACCCCACTTTGATTGTCTATTGTTGCTTCTGTTATTCCACATTACCATAAATAACTGTTGGCTCAAATGGTTAAGCTTATATTCACTACGATCCAAAAATACAAACAATAATAAGTCCAGAAATATTTTTAGAACCTCCAAAGCAACAGTAATATCGAAACGAATACCAATTATTTAGGCTTAGATTTGTCATTAGAGAATCGAAGATTACCAAAATACCATAGGTACATGTAAATAATATATTTAAAATAAACTGGACCTATTTTGGAGGATATTATAGTCCATTGGCTCAATCATTCCTTCAGAAATAAGTGTCAAAATCCATTCTCGCTCAGCCCTATGGTGCTCAGTGGAATAACTGAATAACATTTTATAGAGTTCCGGCACCTATAATAATAAAAAATGAATAACATAAATGCGTAGGAATCTTAAAGTCAAATTTCAGTTATCATAAATCAGCTCACTTCCACATAGAGTTCATGCATTTAATTCAAATTAACTTAAAATAAGACTACAATTTACAGTAAACACTTTTCTAACCATTTAATGCAAAATACACTATGATAATGCTCAAGCAAAATTCCCATAAACATTTCAAGCCAAAGTAGATAGTTTGACAGCACCGTCCATTGAGTTCTGTCATTCACAGATTTTTGTTAAGTACAAGTACTATTAGTTTTCTGGTAAAAAGCGGTTATTAAAATCTTCAATATTTTACTAGCTTTTTTTGAATAAAAATCCTCGTTATCACCTACATTATTTAAAATATGTGTATATTTTTTTCAAATAGAAAGTAAGGTATACACAACGTACATTATTGACATCAAGGAACGGCTTAAGACAAAGAAATGCCAGGATTGGAGCATATATAGGAGACTCAGGATGAAGTAGTAATTTGCTCACACGAGCTAAGAAGTGAGAAATCACTGAAATACGCTAAGTACTACATATATATCTTTGTAACTGAAGTAACTAATGAAGATTGGCGCCTCACTGTGAGACATTCGAGGAGCTTCAGTCTCGACACTCTGTTTAAACCATCGAAGTAGGTACAGGAACATACTTTTCTCGGGAAAATTGCTTACAGTAAGTTCCTATAAATAAATAAAGATCATGAAGAAAAACTGTTCCAAACAATATCGTTTTGGAAGTGACATCAAGTCTTGAGAAAGGCGCTATAATACTAAATAGTAGTTCATAGAGAAAAAAATACCTGTAAAAGAGAAAGATACTTCTGTAGTACTAAGTAGGCTAATTTCCGCGTTGATGTTTCCTTGGCGCTAGTGCACGAAAAGACAAGAGAAAGGCAGTTAAATTCAACGAAAATACGACACGATAACTAAAACAGGATTTATAGATAATAGATTTTCAAGATATGGGTATGAACATTTGAAACAAAAGTAGAAATAAAAAGAACTTCTGATCCAGGATGAATAATTTGAGCAAAAACACGAAGCAAAAATCGGACATCATAGGTATCCTGCGTAAACCTATCCGAGCGTGAGTGATTCTTCACAGTGCGCCACATGCGCTCTCCATCGAGATACGAAATAATCTTTTAAACAGAGAGATTATTAAGTAAAAATAATTCATAAAAATAGTTGTAGGAGGTAAATTCACATCGTCAGGTCCAGTTCTGTAGAGACTCGTACCAAACTGTCGCCTCATCTCATAGGTCTTACGAGATCGGTCTCCCCATACTAGTGGTTGTATAACACTATAAAACTAATTTAGGCCACTTATTCAATACTTTCCTTCGATTTTTTAAACTCTTTAAATATTTACCTGAGATCCACTTCATAAATTCTCTCTAAAATATCCAAACACTCGTATATGGCATAATCTTTACTTGTTCGACAAGCAGAATAAGAAGTAATCAAAGTCGACAAAAATTGAAAGTTTGCCGCTTGCTTTACTTTACTCTTCCATGTTGCCTGAAGCAAATAATTTGATGCGTAAAAGATACATCAAGAATCGCTGCCTAGTTCATTAATTATATGCACTATCGATCAAGTGAATTAATTTATATTAATCAAATTCGGAAAGTAGTAATATAGAAGTACATCTACTAACATCATTTTGATTTTCTCTTAAAGATTTCGCAAGTTCAGTGGTTTCATCTTCTGTCAATTCCGTTGTGGACGAATTTATAATGCTGTTGTAAATATTTTTCCACACACGGTCTAAAAATTAGTTTATGAAAAAACGTCCCTTAAATGATTTGATACAAAACCCACTTACCTTGATCAACAATATCTGCCTCTTCCGCTTTCCTCTTAACCATGAATGCCTCATCATTAACAATTTTCCTGCGCTTCTCTCCCATCTGTTAAAATTGTTGTTCTCTCCTATTAATCAAACACTGGTTGTCCACATTAATAAGGTAAATAACATTATATATGTTTAGAGATCAATAAATAACAAAAACAGCATTAAATATTTATTAATAACTTATTGGCCATTTAATAATTCGGAAAATGTTAAAGGAAATTCCTTAACTGAAGTATAGAACCATCAATATTTGACATAATCTACTAAAAAACCCAAGTCTTGATGAAGAAAACAATATTAATAACATAAAATATGAAGGTAATACTCATTAGTAACTAAATTATACATAAATATCTTATATTCCAGTTAATGAAAAAAGGTTGAAAATTCACAGTATTTATGAAAGTATCAAAAATCATAGAAATAAAAATGATCTTGTCCTATTAAGAACAATTCTAAGTAATATAAATAAATACATTAAATAATGAATAAATTGAAACTATTTTTAGCACCAGAGAAAAAAACTATTGTTGATATGATAATGTATTCAAGTAAAACCATAGTTCTCTATAAAAATACTTAAAGATTAAAAAATGAAACAGAAGTCAATATAATAAACCAAAAAGAATCAAGTAAATTTTGAAACTAGTTAAAAAAAAATTAAAACTCGACATCAGCCCAAAAGTCTATATCTGATGCTGGCGGATCATCTATCTCATCCTGGTTGACTTCATTATCATCCGTCTAAAACACTCTTTTTCTAAAATAATTCAAATACAACCTACAATTTATGAATCTATACCATTATCCCCTGGAATGCGTTTTCAAGCTCCTCCTTGTCATTTGGCTTTGAATTAAGTGCTGGTTCATGTGAATTATGAGTTAATTCACTGGAAAAAAAAACTATAACTGTTTAACCTTAAATACTATATTAGTATAAATAATATTACTATTAATACTTAGTGACTGCTGTAAGCTTTTCACATCTGATCCTCAAAAATCTTAGCCCACCTTTTTCTTTTAGCTACAGCTTTACTTTTACTATTTATGTGTAATAGGCTACTGAGACGCAAACTGTTAACATCGAAACCGCTGCTGATCCTTTAACAAATAAGTTCATCTATATAATAACTACTCAATGTTTAAATTAAAAAGGTGAAATCAACTAAAAAATATATAATACCTTGCAAATGGAACAGAATCAGTTGAAGAATTTGTCCAGTTCTGAAGACTACTTGAGACATTCGCAGATATTCCAGTCAGACAGTTATTTAGAGGAGACAACCAATCCTCATCGTCTTCGTCATTTTCTCCAGAATGAACATCACCTATTAAAATGACATACTTTCTGAAATACGGTTAGCCCTATCTAATATATATGAGGGAATTGTTATTAATGAGTGGTTAAATCAAGATCATTGGGCAGAATACATTTTGAAGTTTACTGTTATCTAACCTTTAAAAATGTGTTCATGATCAGCCCACCAACTGCAAAGATCAAGCAACTCCGTCATAACTGCATTTTCATCTCGCTCCTCTTCATCTTGACAGTTGCTTAAAAATTATTAATCAACTATACTACCTGGTGAAAATGCCATAATTACAAATAACATGTAAATACAAACAATGCTTCAGCTAATGAACCCCATTCAATGCCTTGTTCATGTAAAAATGCAGCTGTTGATGTTGTTGATATTTTTTCAACTATAACATGCTCATATGTGGTGGATTCTTCAAAACGAACGCCCTGAATACATGTAAACTACTTACATAATTAAAGATCAATAATAATTTATCACATAGTCACATTAAATCACCCACTTTTCTTTTGTTATTTTCTCTCTTTGGCGGTTTTCTATCATAATTATCCTCTCTTTCCACTTTCAACATTTCCATTAAAATGAATATGATATGGAAATAGTTTTCTATAATGTAGTTTTATTTTACCACCTATATAGAACTTAAGAATAACCACTGATTAGATATACCTCGAAATGTTAGCCTTCCATAATAGAATTTTCCACGTGATTTTACCATAAGCTAATAAAATAGCTATTAAAGACCACAACAATTCGCCTTCCTAAAAAAGTTTAAAAATAAAATGCAAATATATGGCCATAAATGACTAAACACAGCCGTTTTAAAGAATTCGGGATATGCATTTGATTTACTTACATCAGAAATACTTACTATTAACAACTGATTGATACATATTCATTCTAATATCGACCTTTGGTTAAAGTATGGATAAACAGATTCGATAAAACCTGTCAAATCAATCCTGCATTGCGGTGACGAATAATGAAATATATCATTTCTGTTTTGATATGGAAGTAGCCACTGGATGACCAAAAAAGTATTCGGTTGACCATCATAAAATGTAATGTAGCCACTCCTTTCGCGAAACGTACTACTTATTCAACATTTAAAAAGCAAAACCCACACGGCAGAAATCTAGACTACACCAAATTAGATCAGATTACTGTCACGCGCGAAAACAAATTTAAACTGAACACAGTCTTATCTCTAGCTAACCTTTGACAAAAGAATAAGAACTAGCGATGAAACCGGAATATTTGTTTGCATAATTCTCCATAAACATCAGAAATCTTTATTCAATTATTAAAATCAGCTACCAATATAGGTAATAGATACTAAACAACAAATAAAACCGAGATTATAATACTCGCTCGGGCAGACACTGCATATAAAATTGTTCGTTTATTTGTACAAGATTTACAAATTAGGTGAATTGCAACTAAACGCAGAAGGTAACCGCTGTGGAAGGACTAGTATGGAACATATCAAATCAAAATATTGAAATAATGGAAATATAAGCAACTATAAGCTATACACGTTTTTAGAATATTTTCTGAAGATCTAAAGACTAGACGAAATTTTAGCTTTACATATCGTTACAGAAACAATAGCAACAAAAAAAACCAGTGGATAAAAATTCGATAAATCATCCCATTTTCAGCGCATCATCTTCAAATATTTCTGAAAATATAAGATATCCATAAGAAATGTATTAACAATAATGATAATACATTAAAATTATTATAGGATCTTACCCCATTTTGTTGGAAAAGAAGAACTGAAAAATAAATTGAATAGAGTATCTAAAACATCTCTCTACACCTTACTCGCCTGTAAAACCATGCCGACAACCACTGATAGGAATATTACCGGAATACTGGGAAGCCAGCCCAGAAAATTCGGAATTCCACGGCGTGTTCCAGTCAGCGTTTTCATACGATTTACCTTTGCATCTGTCATTGGTGGATAGCGAGCACTAAATTTCGAAAACATTTTGCTCTATACATATTATAAACGTAAAGAGATATCACAGGAAATATAATTTCTACAACACTCAACTAAGGAAATGAGTAACTTCTTATGAAAACCAGGACGATTACATTACTATTATAACTTTCCACTATATTTCTACCATATAAACAATATTCAATATAGTATCAATACCTTTCTCAAAAACCGTCAACGTATTACATAAGTGTACACAACTGTCTATTTATTGGAACAACTGAATGTTCTGATATTAACTCAAAAATCTAGAACGAATTTTATAGCTAACTTAATTGTACGGACTCTATTTAATTAATATTTCTTCTATAATTGATCTACCCAATAAAGATGTACATATTGTTGAGCCATCCAAATATTAAAACTATTTTATGACCAATCATAAAAACCTACTCCTGCAAAGATTCTCCAAAGAATCCTCGTTTGAGTACAGCCTTTTCATGAGTAAAGGTGTTAAAACCGAATTTCCCTCGATATCGACCCATACCAGAATTTCCAACACCGCCAAACGGCAACGTATCCACTATAAATCTAATTGAAATCGAAACAAATTTAAGTCTTTTGAAACAAGAAATAATTAAATGTACCTGTAAGGTGCATGATGACATCATTAATAGTAACACCGCCACTACTAGTTTCTGTATAAAGACGCTTTGCCTTCGACTCACTACGGGTGAAAATATATGCTGCCAAGGGTTTTTCACCTTGATTAATATAATCCAGAGACTCATTCAAATCTTTGACAGTAATGATTGGAAGCACGGGTCCAAAAATCTGGAGAAAAGATGAAACTGTACAGTGAAACCATAGATAACTAGAAATAGAATATTACGATCCTACTTCATCATTCATAAACGGATCAGCTTTGTTGACACCAAGGATAATAGGAGGGATGAAAAGGTCATCGCGATCACGACTACCTCCATTAAACAAAATAGTGCCATTTGTTTTATCCAGCAAAGAAGACAGCCGGCTATATGATAAAAAATCAGTTAAGAATTTTAGTATCCTATAAGTGGATATATAATCAAAAATTACCCACTCAAAGTGTCTATCATTAATAATCCTCGAATAATCTTTGCTTTCCTTTATATCATTTCCATAGAACTCTCCTATATACTTTCTAAGAGCGTCAACAAACTAAAAATATATAAGTAAGAACATTTCCGCATATACCAATTTACTGAATTAAATGTAATTATGAACCTTTTGTTTGGATGCATCCGTAACCATTGCGTAATCTGGAGCAAGACAAGTCTGACCACAGTTCAACCATTTACCCCAAGCAATTCGACGAGCGCTGATTTCAATATCAGCATCATCTTCGATTATCACTGGACTGTAATAAATAAATGCAATCCATAGAAATATTTTGAAAAGCAATTAAACTAATTTTCTCTTTTCAGTATTTATACATACCACTTTCCACCAAGCTCAAGAGTCACAGGAGTAAGATGCTTAGATGCAGCAGCCATTATAATTTTTGCAACAGGAGGACACCCAGTATACAAAATATGATCGAATCTTTCCTTGAGTAATTCAGTCGTCTCCGGAATACCTCCATTCACAACTGCCAAGAAATTCTGTAGTATTTAATGATTTAAAAACATGATGTCATCTATAGCATTATAAAAAGCTTATATGTACACAAATGTTTAAAAATACATTAAACCAAAAAGACAGACCGATTCGAAATACTTAGGAACTATCTTGCTGAATGCGTCCGCTGTATTTGCTGATATCTCAGATGGCTTAATCACTACGGTGTTGCCTAGGTAAAAGTTTACATAGTAAAATATTAATAAAATCAGTACATGATTAATTAAAATGATATGATAAATTGTACTATACCAGCTGCTATAGCAGGAATTAGAGGTAGAAGAATCATGGATACGGGGTAGTTCCATGGCGATACGATCAGAATAACACCTAGTGGATCTTTTACAATCATTGGATGATCCAGAGCTGTGGTGAAGGTTTTATCGACCTGTTACATATGATTTTAAATTAAAATGTCAGGAAATATCACCTCAAAGCCACTTATATTAAACTTAATGACTCAGAATTCAATCACCTATATTTACTGGCATTAATTGTAAAACTATGGCATAGTTATTATCTATCTCCATCCATCTCTTAAACTCAACTTCTCAGCAGTTATGTTTTTATGAATTTACTCTAAATAGCCACTTCATCAATTTACTAGTTTAATAAATCACGGCTTTAATACCCATTCATAATAAATAATGGTGTCCTATTTGTTTATAGCATATTTTTCTTCGAAAAATAAAAGAACTCGTCATCATTTCTAATAAATTGCTGTTCTATTTGTGAAAGATATTGTTAATCAATAGAGAATATCTTTTTCTTCGACATTTCTTATCTTATCTAAAGTTAGATGCAACCTTACTTGATAAAAGATGCGAAATTGCTAAAATGGATGCGCTAATTAGTAAGGTTTAATTAATAGTCATTGTAATATGAATTAATATGATTCATACAGCACTTTTTGAAATTATAAAATATCTACTTTTATTCATTCCTTCGTAATTACAGCCCATTTAGAAAAAATATTAACACAATTAACAGTTTACAACAAGCAAAAAATAATACTAGGTACAAATACCTATTCTAGCGATGACCTCTAAAATGCATTCAATCGTGCACTTTGATCATTTAAAGGTCACCAGGTCAACCCTACTCCACTCTTAAAAAATTGTTTTCTCTAGGTCTTGAAGTGAGGAAACAGCGTTTTATGAGCGTAAATTGATGAACAAGTATTCCCCAAAGGTCCTCCACACATCTTAGATCTGGTGATCAAGAGAAATATTGCATAGTTCATTTTTGCGAGAAAACCGATATTGTACTACAACTCACAAAGAGGAATGTACTATCTTATTGGAATATTAAGTTTTTATAATGAAACAGAATGTAATAAGGAAGTAGTTGATTTTCAAAACTACGTTGACAGTCGATTGTGCCTACTTTAATAAACGCAAATCAATTCTAGAGACAAGTAATGAAGGTTGTATGCCTCCGATATCTCGTTGAGAGAACTATCCTCTCCTCTAACTTTGATAGCCTTCGGATTTTCTTCATACTAGATAGATTTAAGACAATTAATGATCGTTACACCATAAATGTACGGATTCAGCACAAAAAACTTTCGAAAAATTGTTGTTTTTCTTGCTGTGTACTTCTTTCCCGAATAGAGCATAATTATAAAGTAGTAAAAAAAATCAATTCATTCTCCTTTGAAGGAAACCGTGTACGCAATCAAAATAAAAGTTTAGATGTTTAAAAGATAAAATTATAAACTTGGTAGGCTTTATGAGTTCGATAGTTGTTAGCCTTATAAAGTGTATTAGCAAGTGGAAAAAATTCCATATCCACTATATGCTAAACATTGATATACTAACTCACATCTATTGGTTTGCTCCACTCACTGAGATTTGAAAGCATATAATCGATTTCAACCAACGCATTGCCGATTTCAAGAACTTCGGTAGTTTTTGGATTCTAAAACTACTGAAATAAAAATTTTTTAAAATTAGTGAAGGCTCATATTTTATGCTTACTCAAATTCTATCAATTTCTCCTTTATAATCTAGGGTAAACTTGAACGTCTTGTTAAGCAAATATATGATAATTTTGTAATAAAAAAATTTGGTCCTATATTCAAGCATGAAACATATTATCTATATCTACACATTGTAAATTGAGTATATAATGATTAACAGTTATTACCAGCTCTTACTTACTAATATTATTAGCTTATTTTATAAAATTGGTGCCAAAATTTTAGCAAACCCTGCGTAAATCCTTGTAAACAGCATTGCAAAGTTCAGCAGTGTTCTCTGTTATTAGCCTTCTAAGTGTCGCCAATTTAGCCTTTCGGTGTTCAACCGTAGCTGTATGACCAGTTCGGAATAACTGGCGCTGATTTTCAACCACCTGGAAATTTATCAAAATTAATATTTATTTCATCCCAACAATTCTAATTAAATATATTTGTAATTTGAACTAGACAAGTACTTTAAAATCCCGTATTAAATATATTCCTTACCTGATGATAGTTCATAACTAGTACAGAAATTCAAAACACCACAAATCAAATCTGAAACAGAATATATCTTCTCTTTTTTTAAATATACAATAGCTTAGTATTCCGTAAATAAGAAGCAACAAGTGTTTAAAAGAGATAGCTTGTAGATTGGAACATGTTTAATATTAGCTATAGTTTCGTGAATTGAAGGTATGGACACTATACACTGAATTAAACCAATGTGGCCTTGACTATATGACATTCTAGTGTAACCATGTTTGTCTATTGTCGCACCAGTCAAATATGATAAGGCGAAGTAAAAAAAACCAAGTATAGCGACTGATAAATGACTACATTGTCTAAACTAAAACGATAAGTGAAAAAAAATGCCGATCAAATATTTTTTCCTCTAATTTAAAATTTTACATTATCATTATGATAGATGAAAAATTCATATAGTAAAAGACTACTATGACTACTTAAATTGGTGGCGGAAGACATCTACACAATATTTGGACGTTGTACACGGTAGCTATCCAAGAGAATAAATCTTTAGAAAACCTTCATTTCCATATGGACTAACTGCATTTAGACGTATGCAATTAGAGAAAATTAGGGTGGTAAACACTTATTAAGTTGTTTTCATATTACTCAGTGCTCCCCTATTAAGTTGAAGAAAACCGGTTCTTATTTTGTTGAACAGAGAATAACACAATGAAAAACAATATAAGAAAAATGAATAATTTATCGCGTTAAGACAATATATAATGGATATATGAAATAAAAAAACAAAAAATTTCATAAACCTTAACATATTCTACAACAAATCAGTCTAAGGTTTTACTATATCTATTCCTTGATGAAATATAAAATCCGTTAGTTCACGAATAACAAAAATGTAATAACAAAGAAATACTGAATAAATATGGTTAGAGAGAGATAATATCAGTAAAAAAATCACCCGAAACTATTAAATACAAAAATATAGAATATGTTATATTAGCATATCAAGGACCTCTAAAAGAACTGTCCTCAATAAGAGAGCTTGGCATAATGCCCACCATTTTAAATTCCTGAATACGGGTGACCGTACTTGGCAGGAGTTTTGTTCCTTTAACGGCCACATCATCGATTAAACGTTCCTAATAATGGCTCTGGTAAGGTATTGGCAGCTGTGGTTTTGTTATTATGAAGGCAAGATATGTGTAGTATAAACTTATAAGCATTGGCACAGATTTTATTTTGAAAATATTTTTATATATTACCATGAACTTGCTGTTTATTACCTAAAATGAGATATTACTCATAAATATGTGGAAATTTTTAACGTTTTTGTTGATTCAGGTTTTTAACCAAACTTTTATAATTATTAGGCAAGTTCCCTAAACAAGTCTTATTTTTATTGTTATTATAGGACTTATATAAGCATTGTATTTCTCAAAGTGATATACTAAAAAGTTAATTCATATTGACCACAGTTCAATAAGTATTTTGTAATATTATAAGTTTCAGACTCAAGTGAGGCTCCTTGGTTATAACAGTTAGTTTCCAGCAAGAGTATACGTATTCTAATTAATATCAAGAAGGCAAAATGTCGGCACCCGCGACAGTTGCAGGGGTAGAAGACGCTGCCGACCGCAATGTGGAGATGTGGAAGATTAAGAAACTTATTAAAAGTCTAGAGCTTGCAAGGGGGTTCGTATTTCTTGCTTTTTTTTAATAATCACTTCTCACACCTTATGACGTTTTGTCAGTATTTCAGAAATGGGACATCTATGATTTCACTGATAATTCCACCCAGGGATCAAATAGCTAGAGTTCAAAAAATGTTAGCTGACGAATATGGTACTGCATCAAACATAAAGTCTCGTGTGAATAGGCTTTCTGTGTTAGGGGCAATTACTTCCGTTCAGGGACGATTGAAATTGTATAGCAAAGGTTTCTATTTATACTTTATCCCACTTTCGAAAGGTTGTTTATTTTTAATGGCATATACATTGTTTAGTTCCACCTAATGGTCTAGTGGTGTACTGTGGTACCATCGTGACAGATGAGGGCAAAGAAAAGAAAGTTAACATAGATTTTGAGCCATTCAAACCTATAAATACTTCATTGTATCTCTGTGATAATAAATTCCACACAGAAGCTCTTCAAGGTTAGTAACGATCATTTGAAATGGTTACAGCTTTTATTTGATGTGAGGTTTTATTCTACTGGAATTGCAGGGCTTCTTGCTGATGACAATAAGTTTGGTTTTATTATCATGGATGGTAATGGATGTCTCTTTGGTACACTTCAGGGTAATACTCGTGAAGTTTTACACAAATTTACTGTCGACTTACCAAAGAAGCATGGTTAGTCGAGATAAATTAGATGGAAGGCTAGATTTAAATACGTTCGGAATGAAATAATATGTACTTTAAACTAATTTCTATAAAGTCATACAGTACGTAATAAGTGTATTTTAGTATACGATTATTATGCTAAAGAGCAAGTTAACTAATAATTGTAGGACGAGGGGGTCAATCGGCTCTTCGTTTTGCGCGTCTTCGAATGGAGAAGAGACATAACTATGTTCGCAAAGTTGCTGAATGTGCTGTAGAAATGTTTATTAAAAACGACAAGGTATCGATAAAACGACTCTTAAATATTTAAACTAAATAGTCCTGATTTAGGTTTGTGTCGCAGGTCTCATTCTTGCTGGGAGTGCAGATTTCAAGACTGAGCTTGGGCAGTCTGATATGTTTGATCAGGTATTAGAGATATTTTTATATTACTAATCCTGACATTCTCACAATCTTTTATTTAGCGCCTGCAAGCTAAGATGATTAAAACAGTTGACATTTCATACGGCGGGGAAAATGGATTTAACCAGGTACAAATATTTTAATATTGCATATTTGTGTAAATTGCTAATATATTTTAAAGTATGTAACATAGCTTAACCTATTCTTCATAGGCGATCGAGTTGTCTTCTGATTCTCTTGCAAATGTTAAATTTATTCAAGAGAAAAAGCTTATTGGTGGATATTTCGATGAAATTAGTCAGGTAATTTGTTTTTAGAATCTTGTGCCGTAGTTTCTTAGCATAAGTGAAGGTATTCTAGGATACAGGAAAGTATGTATTTGGTGTTCGGGATACCCTACAAGCTCTTGAGATGGGAGCGGTGGAGACACTGATTTGTTGGGAAAATCTTGATATTGTGCGGTACAGACTTAAAAATGCTTCTGGTGGTTGGTTTTTATTTTTACATTTACATGTGAGGAAACGGCAGCATTAGGGCTGAGATTATTTCATTTGCATAATTTTATATTTTATTGAAGAAGAGAAAGTACTGAATCTACGGTTGGATGAAGAGAAAGATAAATCTCATTTTACCGATAAAGAGACTGGACAGGACTTGGAAACTGTTGAAACCATGTCTCTCCTGGAGTGGTTTGCAAATAACTATAAGGTACCAGTAACGTTTAAAATGTGTTGTTACCTTAATAGCTCTTTTAGAATGAACTTATATTCAGAGTTTTGGGGCAACATTGGAAATAGTTACTGATAAGTCGCAGGAGGGTGCACAATTTGTGCGAGGTTTTGGTGGAATTGGAGGTAGGTTTCAGTTTTTGATATTAACAGTTATTAGGCTAGTGGTTTTAAACAATATTTTACGTCTTTGCAGGACTGCTCCGCTACAGAGTGGATCTTCTTGCTGATATGGCTGACGAGCTTGACGATATTGACCTTGATGACTATTGACCACGTGCGGCGGCTGGCAACGATCGTGATACTTTACTCTTTTATTGTTGTGGAGTAATATATTTTTTAAATATGATTCTAACATTTACTATTAATCCTATTTTATCTAGCTTTTGTCTCGGAGTATTCCGTTCGTCGTTTGTTTTTGTACTCACTGTCAGATTTTGTTTGTTTTACTTCCTTTGCCTCTTACGTACTTTACCCCTCATCCCGATTGTCGCTCCAGCCGCCGTGTCATGTCATTCAGTCCTTCAAGTATCGCGCATTGGCGCTCAGGACACAGGGTGTAGCAGACAGCTGTTTGGCGAGAGGTTAGAGGTTGATTCCATGCTATGGAAGTTCACATTTAAAATAATTGTTTTAGGGCGAGTTCGTGTTGATGTTCTGCTCTAACTGATGAACTTAAGACGAACCGCAAATTGTTTTTTTTTCTCCACATCTGCAACCTTTTGTTTTTTAACATAGTAGTTAGATTGTTCTATCATTTCGATAGTAACGTAAATTTATATATTGTTTTCTTTGATTTTGAAAAAAAATTAGTCGATATTGTTCTTATTGATTTTGATGGTAAAGCCGGTTTCTACTTTTCATTAATTATCTTATGTTATGCGCGATGGTGTACCATTCAGTAGTTGTTTTTGATGTCGTTATCATGGCGTTTGTTTTGAATGTTGCATTGGATTGTGATTGTTGCTTCATAACAAATTTGTACTTATAAACAGTGAAAGGGCTTGATGCCGTATATTTCATGTTCATCTAGTTATTTACTACATAAATAACCACTATTTTTTTGAATGAGTGGATTGGTAGTAGAGCTGTTACTCAGTGACAAGGTGTTAAAATTATTGTAAGGTGCATATCTGAATTATGTTGCTGGTCTGTTATCAGTAGTGATAAAGTTTAGATGTACATGATTTTAGGGCCGACTATGGTTGAGAATTCAACTCTTATAGTGGCTGGAGTTGTGGTTTTAGTGTCAAGTTTGGCTATTTTCTTTCTAAGGAAGAGGAATTGTCCATTTTCCTGTACTACTAAGGTAAGATTTAAAGTAGTTGAGGTATTTAATGAATTGAGTTATTATTGTTTTTTAGAATGTTAGTAATGTAACGCTTGTCAGCGATGAGACAAAGTATGCATTACCGTTAGCTGAAAAAATCTGGATCAGTCACGACACAAGGAAATTTAGGTTTAAATTACCTTCTGAAAAGCACATACTGGGGCTACCCATAGGTCAACACGTATATCTTAGTGCTAAGGTTCAGTTTTGCTTCATTTTCCACATTTATTATCACTTAGTTATTATTCGAGTGTTTTCTTAGACCCAACTATAATTGATTTAATAATCCGCTGAATCAATTATACGAAGTATGTAATACTACTTGAAGATAATGCACTAACACTGTAATGCTGATAATATTGCCATTGTTATTTAGGTGGATAATAAGTTAGTGGTGCGTCCATACACTCCAGTTTCTAGTGATGATGATTTTGGATATGTGGATCTAATGATCAAAGTTAGGGATCCTACTTATTTTTAAGTAGAAATGATAAAAAGCTGTTTTTTTTGCTTACTTTAATTTCTTTAGGTATATTTCCGTGATACAAATCCCAAATTTCCCGATGGAGGGAAAATGAGTCAGTATTTAGAACAAATGAAAATTGGAGATACGGTATGTAATAAATTTTATAACCATGTTGACCGACATATTAAATTGAATTGTTTTTAGATTGATTTTCGTGGTCCATCAGGCCTTATTGTATACCAGGGTAATGGTCGTTTTGCAATTAAACCTGACAAGAAATCAGCTCCTATGTATAGATCATTCTCTAAAATTTCTATGATTGCGGGAGGCACTGGAATTACACCCATGCTCCAGGGTTGTTTTGAAGACGGGCTTCTCTTTTGATTAAGAGTTAATTGCTCTTATATGGTATGTGAATGAGTAATTCTAGGTAATAACTGCTGTATTAAAGAATCCATCTGATAATACTGACATTAGCTTGCTTTTTGCTAATCAGACCGAAGAAGATATTCTATGCAGGTTTGTTCGATTTCTTGCTTTACAAGATTGAAAATTTTTATCTTTATTAAGCCATTTATATTTATTGTAGATTTAATTTACCGATTATGGGAAGGCATAACTCTCTAATATATATATTCCGTTTAAATCGTATATATAAATATGCATTCTTAAACTGATTAGTTGTTAATGCAATTGTAGATATTTTTCTACTAGTTTATTATACTATATATATTAATAGAATTCATGGAATCTATTAATAGAAAGGAACTCGATGAACTGGCTGCGGCTCATAAAGAGCAGTTTCACGTATGGTATACCGTGGACCGTCCTCCTATAAAGTGGAATTATTCAGAAGGCTTTATAAACGACCAGATGATTAAAGTAATTTTTTTATTTCTTATCCATATATGCACTGTATTATTGTTTTGTCAACTAGGAACACCTGGCTCCACCTTCGGAAGACTCTGTTATTCTTCTCTGTGGCCCTCCACCAATGATCAATTTTGCCTGCACCCCTAACCTTGACAAGCTAGCATATGATCCAAACAACAGATTCCAATTCTAGACCTATATTTGATATATAAAAAACTATTTAAATTGTTGCTTATTACTTGTAATTTTAAAGAAAACGTCCTAAAGAAGAAACAATCCGTAAGAAGTATATCACTCTGCCTTTTCATTTCTGTAACAGAACAGGTTTTTCTAACTAAAAAAGTAATAGAGGTAGCAGTGTAGTTAAAACTTATGATTACAAAGTATGAACCTGTTACTTAATAAAATATATATATGTCCCTTATAATGTTGTAACAAAATATGTAATCTAGCATGTTTACCCCGAGAACATAGCATGTAGTTTACTAGGTTATTCAAACGTAGTTAATAGCATAATAAGATAATTTGATATTGAATTATTAAAATGAGTTAAAAGGTAGCTTAGATTGTCATTTATATACAGATAGTGCTCACTTAATTTGCAACAACCTAATATTTATGGGTTCTAAGAGAATATGTAAGCAGCAATTTTTTATGTATTGTTAATTTTGCAAGTTGATTAGGTAAAAGCATGTTTTACTCAGAATTACGTGGAAGAAATGTCATGTAATTGTAGGTTTTGGCAATTTTACGGACAGCTTATATTTACATTTAATAACATGACGATACTTAGATCTAATCATAAACATATTATCAGTCCCAATGTTACGAATTCTTAAAGAGAGACTTTAAGGGAAATCATTCGACTTTGTTAAAGCTACTTTAATGAATGTCAAAGCTACATAGTTATAAATTATGCATTCTAATGGCGGGATAGAAGTATAGTAATTTTTAGCTCTACTTAGCATTGCCTTTTAAGTAATCCTATTTTACTGCTATACTTTAAACTAGGAGGTGGTTTTATATGCTCTTATAATGGTCATACTAAAATAAAATGTGGTGAAAAGCTAACGCTTCACTAATATTTTATTAGAGTCGCGCTAAATGGATCTCAAACCTCAATTTGTACTTTGAATTTGATTAATTTGACTATAGAATGAATGTAATTAATTAGTTCGTAATTTGTAGTCACGTTACATAACTGAGATACAGCTGCGCACAGATATGCAAGTAATTTTTAGAATTCAATAGCGTATGTATAGCTCAAGAAATTTGAGTATAGCTATGTGGAATTCTCAGAAACATAGCCCGTAGTGGAGTGAACTAATACTATAAAAAAATAGGAGTTTAAACATTTATGTTATAATGAAGATTTTAATATCGTCTTTGACGCAGGTATTATACTCTTTAATCTTAAGAAGATGCTAAGGACTACAGGTAACGAAGTACCAGTTGTATTTATTATTCTTAATGATAGTTAGGGAATTGCTACAAGTTATGTATATAAGCCTAAATCACATATGTCAATATAGTTTTATTTCACACAGATGGTACATATGATGATGCGAAAGAATCTTGCTCTAAAAAACTGCGCAAAAATAAAAGTCGAATTTTTTATAATGATTAAATAATACATTTATAGACGAAAATTGCATCTGTGTTACCTTTGTCGTGTATTCCTTCTTTTACTCATTTGGAGAATGTAGTATAATGTGGAAACATGCGCAGCGACTCCTCACATCTAGATCTAACGATTCCCCATATAAAACGGTTGTTGTATCTTTGAAGCGATGACTTGCGCTTATACTACAAAAATGAAGAGGAATCAATAGGAATGAAAATCCTAAGAAAGATAATGTATGAAAGATGGTAAAATCGATTGCAGTTAGAATAATATATGTAATAATCTGTTCTTCGGAATTTATGCTGTGTGAGAGGAATGTTCTATTTCTTCTATTAACCTCAAAATGAGCCTTTGTATATAGGATAACTTCTTTATATTTATAAGAGAGCATAATCTCTAATAACTATTTCCTTTAAAACTGGTATTTAAACATCTTATAAAAGATTTGTAAAGTTCTATCCTTTTTGAGATTTAAATGACATTCTAAGTATATCTTATCACCTTCAAATTCTACTCTACATCTGAAAAGTAACTCCGCCTTCTTACACTAACATAATATTTATTTCTAACGATCTCGACATTAATGAGACATTTCTGAGGAAATGTCTCAAAACCGAATATAACCGTCTAGGACAATCTAACTCCAATGAATATTCCAGCGAATGCTATGTAAGTCAACTCTGACAAATAATGTTTTTCAAGAATATTTTCATTCATATAGTATTATCAGTATCTTGTTTGCATAGATAACAAGAGATTCATTTACATTTCACAATTTAGTATTTTCGTCTATATATGAACCTAAATGCATGGCTATTTTTCAAAATAGACTGAATATTTATCTAGGGCTGAAATATAGCTTAGTCTTTTCATTATAATCTCGGTCGTATTTGAACATTTAATGTTTAAATAAGGTTCTAGATAATATTTATGTTCTTTATAGGATTTGGAGGATGAATTCGTCTGATGTCGAAGTCAATGGTCTAGGTAGAAATGACTATGTAGCAATAATGGTCATTGGAGGGGTTAGTATCTATATTTAATATTCAAATTCTATTCAACTATTGAAATCTACTTTTTAATCTAGGTAGCTGTAATCGGAATCCTCGCCAATGGTACAGCGATGTTTATTCTTTATAATGGAGGAAAACTTACTCAAGCCTTCCAACAACTATGTTTTTCCCACTCTTTGTCCAACTTTATTGCCCTAATTTTCTTTTTGCTATACTGTACACCTATGGTGATAATGTAAGATTTAATATGAAATATGATATTATAGGAACAAAAATAATTAAAGATAGGAACATATAATTTTAGGCAGTCTTCATTTTCTCATACTGCTGTTCTCGCCAAACTTATAGGTGGCTTCATGGTTGCACTATGGGATGTTAGCGTATACTCACATCTTATGTCTTCTATTAACAGGTGTTTCTTAAAGTTTCTTTTTCAACTAATTTTACGCAGTCCTGTTATTTTATCAAACTCCAGTTATATTACATCGCTTTATTAAATTATTAAATTAATTATCTATGTGCAGTTAATTAGCATCATATAATGATCTAATTATTACATTAAAGCGTTAAAGATTTTAAGAAGATCAATAAACTATAATTAGAATGGAAAATAATAAATATTAGTAGGTCGAAAATTTCCAAAAATCATCTTTTTATCTTATTTAAATGATACATATTAAATTTATAGACTAATCGTGATCACCTGGCCTGTGAAAAGCAGAGAATTCCTTAATCAACGAAATAGTACTATTATGATTTCCATAGTTTGGTTTATGGGACTCCTACACTTCATCCCATATTTAAATGGTGTGTTATTTAGTATATTATTTAACTTAGTAAATTCAAATAACGATATTCTTGAACCTATTTGGAAGGTACACTCGCACTGCATTTAATATTTCTAAGACATTTAAACGTCTCTTTTACAATGTATCTGTAATTTGTATCCTGACGGTAGCATTTAATGAAGATAATTTTACTTGTCATAAAAAAAGGTAATGCTAGATATTGAATTCTGGCAATTAAAGATGAGATGTGAGCAAAATAGAAACAGGATGTGATATAAGTCGTCATTTATAACAAGTTTTTAAATTTTAATTAAATAGACATGGATTTCTGAATATTTTGATATCAAAATCATCATTCAAAGGTAGAGTTCAAATTATTTGTTAGATTTTGTGAGCTTTACTTGTATTTACCATTAGTTTTTCTTTCAACTAATTGCATTTTTGATGTACAGTACTGGGCATAACTTTTTTCAAAAGGCGTATTTTATGCCCATAAAGTCCAGTACTTGGGATTTTTTTCGGATTTTCACTCATAAATCAATTCAAAATTAGTATTTCTCATTTTAATTTACAAAGGTAGTTTTATGAGCCCAATATCTATAGTACTGATAGTTTTGTTTGGCCCATATGAAAAAAAAATGCGTAGATAGATAGTAGTACATTTTGAAAGAAATATACCTGTATAGTTAAAGGCCAGAGGCTTCAACATTTATCGAAATTGTAGAGAACAAGTAAAAATTTCAATATTTACAAAACTAAGAAACATATACAATCAATTGCGCTGAAAATTTTCTCTAAAGATGCATCCGCTCAATGTGGCGCCCCATGGAAGTGCACTTTTCTATCTCATATCTGATAAATGTAAGATGTTTTTGGTGTCCAATCTCACAGTTTCATTATCCTACACTTTGATCTTTCTTAGAGTTTTATTTCGTTAGTTTAAAAATACAATTTTTATTTAATTCTTTTCCAACCCGATTCCTCTAAGTGCGACATCTCTTTTATGTTAGTAGTCATACTCGGAGGCTACGCATTGGCCACTCAGCTGGTTTCTAGTTGCTACAGTATGATGTCATAAAAATCATAGTTTCCAAACGTTATTTTTAAACAATCAAATAATATATGGATTATATACAGAAATTTATAACAGTTTCCTCTGCCTCAGCTGGTATGCTGCTTTGAGTTGCTGCGTCGGTCTTATCGGTATAAAGGCGGAACTGTTAGAGTTACTGGTATGGTGTGTAGTAAACCTCAAATTTGGGTAATTAAACCTTTATCAAACAAATAACAATAAATGTTGGCCGAAATAAGACAATATAATAATAAGTAAAAATAAAGTACAAAGCAAAAAAATTAAAGGATAAGTAAAAAGTTCTATGGTAGGGTTGACGATATGCGAATGAGTGTCTGCGGTTATGCGTGCGGCTTATATACGGGTGGTGTTAGCATTCTTTATGTGCTTCTTAAAACATCGCCGAACGGTTCGGTCAATCATCGTTTTTCATCTTAATGCACTTCATGATTCAAAGTCAACTTGCAATAGTACGATTTCTAGAAATACAGAAGTTAAATCTATAAGATTAACTTAAACCATAATATCTAACGCTAGACTTAAATATGGGGCTAACTGTAAATGATTGAAGGAAAAGATAGTGAATAAGGGGAATCCACTATAAAATTGGACATCTAAACATCCACATGCATATACTTTATGACCATAAAACGCATCTTTTGAAGGAAATTATGTACAATACTGTTGCTATTATACAATAAATTTTTTCGTAGTGTTTCTTGGTTTTTAGAGTGTTATTTGCATAGGCATCAAAATAAATTTCATACTACAGTACTAATAACCAATTATTGCAAAAGTGAGCGGTATCGGCATTTCAGGGTCCAATTTGGTTTTTTTTGCATCTTTCGCATAAATCTCAGCTAATGTCGTCATTTTGATGTTTAAATGAAAGAGCTAGATTCTAGAGCTAATCTATTATAAGAAGAAACACTTTTCGTTTTTTCTAATGTATCTTTGATAAGTCAGTACATACAATATGATGTTTTCAATACATTATATCTAACAGATTTTATAGTTAGAGTGAATGAAATGTCGTCTATGTCTAGACAACAGCTACATATTTTAAAGTATAGATATTTAAAATCATAAATGCCATTAATAGTAATCATATTTCTATATAAAAGTGATGCTTCTCTCTCCTCTAGGTTGTAGATCTTATCGATAACGATAAAACAAGCTGCAATTTAATAAGGCGTATAGTAAATGAGGTCTAGAATCTAGCTCTTTCATTTAAACATCGAAATGGCGACATTAGTTGGAATTTATGCGAAAGATGCAAAAAAAACCAAATAGGACCCTGAAATGCCGATGCCGCTCACTTTTCCAATACTGTAATTAATAAAATGATTAGTAAAGAATGATTTAAAATATTCAGCGTTCTTGAACTATTCAAGATTTAGTAGATAGTTGATTTATTATGTCTATTTAGCGTATATCCGGTTTTTTTAAAGATCTTATTATGCTTATTTTTTCATATTATTTCGTATAAGAAAATGGAATATACTTAAAAACCTTTAATGCATAATAACTAAGGTCTTCATGGTATAATTTGTTATGAAATGAACTACTTCATACATTGAAATTCTCTTAAAGATCATAGTTCATTCAGAGTTAAAAACTCTTTTGTATCGCATACAGCTTTTTCCTTCTGATTTTAATTTTACCTTTACTGCAATAACTCAAATCCTCAGATATTCATGCGAAATAAGGTTTTTACTACTATGATATATTTGTTCTTAGATCCTTTTAAATATGTTACATTCTAATGTTTAAAATGACTATATTAGCTTTATGGCAAATTTTTCATAAATCTTATTTTCCCTATTGTTTTGTGCTATTGGATCGCCTTTATACCAAAATTAGAAAGAGGCAATTCTCATGATATATTTTCTGAAAACCGATATTTATTTTATACTAATTATGTATTAAAGGTAAATATACAGTGGAGTCGCATAGCGATCGGCTCAAACTGTTATTTTTCTCTCTTTCGTCTATAACTTCTTTCAAAGTGAAAATGTTGCAAATCCAAAAAAAAGCGAGAATCACCATTAAATCTCCGATCTTCCATATACCAAATATGTATATATGAACTATTTCTCATAATCTTCTCTGATACAATAAATAGTTATTTCAAATCAAAACAACTTCATTGAAATATATAGCGATGGTATACTCATTTTAAGCATTTTAAACTCACAATACGTGGTACATATGCATACAAAAGAACAAACCTGATATGTGGAAGATCGGAGATTTAATGGTGATTCTTGCTTTTTTTTGGATTTGCAACATTTTCACTTTGAAAGAAGTTATAGACGAAAGAGAGAAAAATAACAGTTTGAGCCGATCGCTATGCGAATCCACTGAATCATAGCACAATTTTGTTTAGACAATTTTTGAAATTCATATTCAAAACTAAGTTTAAACAGTAGTTATCTGTAAGAATGAAGCTACTTAAAAGAAAAACAAACCATAAACTACTCAGAAAATTAATATCTATGTTTATGATAAAATATATGAATTGTGTTAATAAATGAAAAATATGAAGGGCTTCTGGATTAGGAACAAATTTCACTATACTAATTAAGAAAACTAGAACCATTACCATTAAAAAATACTAGGAAAAATCTCCTATCAATGTAGTATACTTGATTGACTTAATAGCAAAATAAAAATAAAATGTACTGAGTAATAATAATTTATATATATTTTCCAAATTTCATTCCAGTGGAACACTGCTATATTGTGTTTTATTCGGATAATTATCTCTGGGCATTTTCCGATAATTATTGCGGATATTTATTAGGCAAAATACTCGATTTTGCCACAGGAGTCTCTGTTTTTATAATAATTTTATGCTTTGACATCTGGACACTATTTAGAATTCAAAAACTCAGAAACGTGAGTTTAGCTTATAAAATAAAATATAAAACCATGGTTCTAAATAATTCATGAAATACCTTTGATATTTTGAGTAGATACGCTTCTGCATTAATTTGCTCGTAAATCTCTAGTTATTAGCATAATTCATTTTCTTTGAAATCTAATTTATTGATTTTATGATAAAATTGGAAAAATCTAGTCTGTCTCCCTCTTTTACTATTCTATAGACATAAATAGCATAGTTTTCAAGATTATTATCAATGTGAAAAAATCTGATTCAGACGACCGGAATTACGCAACGATCTCGCACGCAGGATATAAAATTCTTCATACAAGCTTGCATTCAGTTCCTTCTCTTCGTCGTTAAATTATGCTGTTTCTATTTCGTCTCAAGCATTTACACTGTTGATCTAATTAAATATAATATGGAAGTATTCTTCACAACTTCTTTTGTATGGGAGTGCTGTCACTGTATGGATGGGTACGTTTATCATGATTACCTTATTAATTTTTCTTTTTATGCTTGTTTTTCTTTACTATTATCAGTAAATGTGATTAATTAATGTATATAAACTATTTTGAATATTTAGTGTATCTATAATATCATTACTGAATAGTTGAAAAAAGTTCATACTTTTCTAACAGAAAACTTCAACAAATCATGAATCTCTATTAGTAGCGATCCTATTAACCATACTGTATGTGAATAATCTGTTTTGTAATAATTTATTCAGTAAATTAAAGAGAAAATAGTTTTCTTAAAAGTCAAATTTATTATCTTTAGATTAATTCTGATTCCTTTCCACTTACCTGATTACCTTCGTAAGAAATATAATATATCGAGTACCATCCAACCCTCTACAGCTCCTTCTTTCAATAGGTCAGTAATAAACTTTTTTATAAAGTAATATAAAAAAAGCGTCCTTGTTTCTGTTTATAACGTATATTTATTTCGGTGTACTTGCCTAGCATCTACGTTATGAATTTCATTATCAAAGTGAATTACTTTAGATGCTGTAACAGATGTTTTTTTTTAGTTAATCGTTGACGTAGAATAATACCACTATTTAATAGTGAATTTGAGTGTACAGGCGTAATACTACATTCTTAATTTTTAAAATATGGTTGATGTAGATGAAAAGAATTGGATTTACATGATTTTACCATAGAATAAAAGCCAAATAATAATATTGTTTTTTGTCAGAAAGCATTATTTGAAAGTAGTTCAAATAAGTAATTAATATAATGGTAAAGGAAATTTTGTCGAATGCTTTATCTGTATGTTGCATACATCTAAATGTTAACTATCTGAGTAATCCATCACTCTTATTTCATTTTTCACAAATACTAACAAAATATTGTTTAGTATATGACTGTAAATAATTGAATCTATTTCGTCCTGGAGCAATAAGTTGAATGAATATAGAATAGCATCAGGATTTCAACGTATGGCATACTTTTTCACACTTGCTTGTAAAATTCGCCCGAAAAAAGCACATATAAATGGTAAAAGTCATATTTGAATATGTATAATTATAGCTTTATTGTTGCAGAATTCCTCGGCAGGATATGAGTAAAAATCAGCTTCAAGAGAAGACCGATAGCAGCTTTTAATAACCTACAAGTGCTTAAGAAATGTAATAATTATGTATTTTAACAAATAATTCCATCAATCCATAACAAATCATAAAACTTAATGACAGTACTTAATTTTCGTATCATATTTACGGAATGATTTAAATAATGTATTTAGTCAAATCATTACTTTAAATATCCCATAAGAAAAAGTGACAATAATGTTTTGATGTCTGTTCAATCTCATTATATATAATCCATAAAGCAACAAAATTAGAAATATTCTGCAAAAATATAAGAATAATATACTTGTATAATATTATTTTTAAATTTACTATATATTTATTTACGAATAATTGTAAATATTTTCGGCTATGTTTTCAGTGCCAATACGACAAAACTATCAATGTTTTTGTAAGAACTAGTTGAGAACTCGTAATTGAATCGTTATCACAGTGGTTTTTAATAAAAATTCTACCTTTAAGAATTTCTGCTCATTTGTTTCTATTATATAATGATTACGTAAAACAATCTCAAAAAATTTGGATTGGTACAAAATACAAACTTATACATTTAGAGCGACTTTTAAATTGTGCTTGATACAGTTCAAATGAATCTATTATTTCATAAGTGACCCACTTAATGGCTCATTTTTTTCCACTTTAACATTGCAAACATTGGGAATTAATGGTATTTAGTTCATTGAGCAAGTTTGAGAGTGATTTGATAAAGTGTTCTTCATTAGAAGTACGTAGTTAACTAGTTAGATAAGACATCCATGGGCTGTAAATATCATAGACAAAGAGTGGCACAGATAAGACGAGTCGATTGGAATAACTTGAGAAGATCCTGGAACATAATACGCTTGGAATGCTGGAATCTGTCACTGTAAAAGAATCCTCTTTTCCACTGTATCTGTTAAGGTTAAAGGATTTGGCAGTGGTTACATATGATGTGATTTTATGTTAGTTTAAGGGTACTACTTAAATAATTTATTACATAAATCTACATGCAACGCCATACTCATCGTATTATTCTTATAGGGCATACAATATTTATTCTTCCAGGTACGGTGTGATGAAATAACATTCACAATGGATTAACTACAGAGGAAATGTAAAATTTCTTATAATACTCAAAGCTAAGCAGGTATAGCTGTTATTAGCAAGTACATTTACCCTCTATTAATTATGCAATGGACTTTTTTTTGAACAATACTATTTAGAAAAGAGGTTTCAGACATCCATTCTTTCAAAGTGTATTTATGATTCCCTTATTAATGGTTAACCACAAATACCGATTAACATTTTAAGATTAATTTAATTCAACTATCATTCAGTAACCATTGATTATAATACAAAGAGTTATGTGAATCTTCTAACTTTATTGGGAGATTTTGTAGACGAAAAGATAAAGCAGTGTACTGGAACATTCACTTCTAATTAAATATGGCTTGCTTATTAAAAACCATAAGATAATAAGCCTAAATTTAGTAATGCCTTATAAAGAATTCATTATTACGAAATTACAAGATAGTATCAGCATGCTTTCTCATTAAAATTAATTATTATAACCACTAAATCTAGTAAGAATACAAATTTTAAAATGTTTAAATAAAATTTTACTAACTCTTAAAATCTGCTAATTTCAAATCTCAATTATTCTGCATTTACTTTGAACAGAACTGAATGTCCCAATATTGAGCAAACGTTAACCATAGTGAAATCTTCATTATAAAAAAAATTTCCTTGAAGTCATAGAAAAATATCAACCTGGCCGCATAAGAGTTCAACATACCATTTAATTAATTCTATGTTTAAGCATAATTTCTGCATTTTTCTCCTAAACACTAGAATAAAGACAAAATTCCTTCAAATATTCTTTCACCTCATTTCCGTTTATCATTCTCACCATCTATAGTAACGTGGAGACTATTATTAGAAAAATCATACTTTATATAACATTTTCTACCCAGCCCTAGTGACCACAACATTCACCTCACTTGTTCTCTCATCTCACTGTTTTCTTTTATAAAGTTTGTGTCATTCAAAAACAGAATACATATTTAAATGGAATCTGATATTTCGAAACACTAACGAAAAGTACATCGACATTATGATTCTTCATCACATATTTACTGCAAATAATAACAAGCTTTCAAATTCCTCCATTTATTGTAGTTTCTTGGTCTTTAATTATTAGCTAAGAATGTTATCTAAAATCTAATTTCAGCCTATATGCGAGTTTATGAGCTTTTAATTTTGTCAATGTAGCGTGGTTCTCTTGATAACGTTATATACGATGAAATTTAAAAAATATTCCTTGTTAACAAATCACTTTATTTAGAGCTGTAAATAAAATGACACAAGATTTATCACAATTATTGGTATATTATAGCAAAATCATTACAGCATATATAAACCAGTCATTTGCCAAACATTATTTACAATGCACAGTTTTTAAAACTCAAATATCCAAATAAAAATGCAGAACCATAATTTGAAAGATTCCTTTGAAGGAAATAAATCATACACACGGTAGATATCATCAGCAGACAAAAATTCTCGATATGCTGAGTAGAGCAAGAAGTCTTATATTAATGCTAATTAAAATATAGATGTTATTTTACCAGACGTTACTTACTGCGTGTGTATAGAAGTTGCGTACTTTATAGTAAGTCATAATAGAATTCCAATTCATATTCCTCAAACTAATAGATTAATTTAGATAACATGAAGGATATTGGGAAAACAGCTTTGACGGCCAATTAAATCATTTACTTCTAAATTATTTCGAGAAAAACGTTATGTGTTAAATCCTAATTTCACTAGCTGCTGTTACCTTAAAAATCTAAAATTTAAGTATCTCGAATTAATGCTTTCAATTTTTCTGAAAGTCAGAAACAGCATTGAAGTAACCAGGGAGACAACTTGAGAATAGAAATGGAAATTCTGAGTTCCTATTATTGTTAGCAAATCAGAAAAAGTTCAAGATTCAGATCTATTAAGTGAAGATGAGATTAAAAAGAGTGTTGTGAGGAATGTTTTACATGTAATATTTATACACTTTAAGTTAACTCATAGTGTCTGCGACATTTCGTTCTAAAAAAAACCTCTTGGAAAATTAACGAATAGCATATTTTCCACACAGCAGTAAATGATGTTGATTATTATTTAACAATATTATTAGGTTTTCTCAAAATCAATTTAGCTCTTCGAGTTTTAAATCTATAGTAAGTCACAAATTATTTCCTATCTTTAATGATAACAGTAGTCTTGTGCGAAAAAAAGAAGAGACTTTTTTGGTTTGAAGATATGGTTTCATAGTATTCTAATACAAAGCGAATTCAAAATCAACATTGGTAATTTAACAATTTAAAAATCATGTTTGCTAAAATATTGAACGCAATATTATGGGGCAGATAAAAATGTAGAACATGTATTAAGTTATCAGCTATGCTATAAGAATATGCTATTATATCAATAATTTTTCTAAACAAATTTTGCATTGCTGAAATTAAATCACATTTAGTGATGACTGTAATTAAATCTTTCTGTTTCTTATAAATATCTAAATATTAATGACTTTTAAAGATGGTAAAGATGAAGAGTTCTCCTCAAAATACTAAAGTACGATTCTGTCTTACAGAAACGATAGCTGATATACGTAACGACTACGTGGCAAATTTACAACCTTTGGTAGGCATATAATTGGGTGATGGACAATTTTAACTCTCTATGTACCTATTCTTTTGCTTTCTTTATCTACATGCACTATTTATTGGTTTCTACACTCTGATTACAACTGTAGCCCGTAGAAGTTCTTATCTTGGTTTACGGTAGGACGTAAAATGAGACCAACAATGTTTAACTCAGTTCTCTTCAAACCTGTTGTAATGTCTTCAATCTCATGAACTAAAACTATGATATGATAAATATTTGGTTACATAAATATAGCTGGCAATTATGGTATTATGATTATTTTTAACATAATTTTTAGATGTATATTTTTGCGATATTTCTCTATGGCCCTACCTTTTTTAGCTCGCTCTCATACTTCATTATTTCTATTTAACGTAGATTCATTTGAAATTGACCACTGCCTATCTTTTTATTAATATTTATATAAACTTATACATATATGCATATGTGTACTAATCTCTGCTATCTGTATCATCAACGATTTGTCAATGATGCTAATAAAAAATGGCTATCACATAAAGCATGAATATACATAATGTTTTAATGCTAGTTTTTTTTCTGTTTTATTCGTTTATAGAACTGAAAGATAAAAATAACAAAAAGTTGTTTAGTTTGGTGCTTTTGTAATACATAATATACTTCCCAATTTACGTTATTCTTTTTTACACTATCTAAGGCAGAATTCTATATAAAATCTTTAAATACATGACAAAGCTTTGTGTTCCTGAAACAACAAGATGTTTTGAACAATTGTTATATTCCATATTACTAGCGAAATAGTTCAAAAACAACTTATATCGTATTGCAATTCATCAATAAATATGCTGAAAGGCAATCCCTAGAATCACTTGCAATATAATTATTGTATCTTTTACCTACCCTATTTCAGATGCGCTTGGGTATTTTCCTAGTCTTATTGTCATCGAGTCTAGCGTTAAAGTGCAATGTTGGTAACCTAGTAGTTGAAAATGGACAAGTTATATTGAGAAATATTGAAGTTGTGAGTTTACAAATTCATAGTTTAGAGTTCTTTAGCTCATTAAGTTTCATCAATAACTTGTCGTTTTATTTGCTATATTTTTCAGAAATCATGTAATAGTGCATGTATAAGAAATGTACTTACTACAAAGAACGAAAATAGTGGAGTTATTATGCTTTCATGTAGCGAAAATACGGTAGGTGTTCCAGTACATATTCTATTGGCACAGTGAACTATAATGGTAGCGTCTCAAATCTCTTAACCCTTGCAAAATACAATTTTATTGAAGAGTTGTATCAGTTTGTCTTCTTAATTCATTACGAATAAAAGGATTGAAAACAAAGATAATGGAAGAGCTAAACTATTTACGCAATATATACTATGGTTTAAGCTCTTAGATGTATGAATGAAAATGTACTAAAAAATATTCAGTGTTACATGAAATTTAAAATGATCATAAATAAAATTAAAAATTAAATGTATTTCAGCCATCAGAAATCTACGAAAATAGCGATACATGTAGTGATGATAATCTTCTTGCGTATAAGTGTCAATGCAAAACTTCATTATGCAACGATGTTAAACTACCTGAATCTACTCTACCTATTCCTCAGCGTGAAACTGATGAGTGAGTATTCAATACTGTTTCCTGTTTCTATCTTGACAACTATTATAAAACCATAATCAGTGAAACATGTGTTTTCTAGTTTGATCATTAGAATAAAAACGGGTCAGTCGTAATTATTACGCTTTTATCAGTGTTTTGCGTGTTTCAAGGACATAAGTCGACATTAAACTAATACAATTAATTAAACCGGAGCTGGTAACAATACGAGAATTAGGAAGCCTATTAGGTACTTTCGTATTGTGTTTCTTATAAACTTGAAGAGTTACCCAAGCGAAATTATATATAATGTTTCTTACTTGCAATCTTCAGGTGACGATAATTTTTAAGCATATGCTTACTAAACTCTTGTATATTAAGAGTAGTGAAAGTTCTTGTAGAGAAACTAGTAGTCATATGAGTTATAAAACAAACAAATTAATAATTTTATGCATTATTATTTAACTCTTCCAAAGAATGTCTAAACCGTCCTCGCAAACGTTTCAAGGGCGTTATTTATTTATTCTCTACAAATAAAGACTTTTTACTTTCCAAAATGTATATTACATCAAAAACACTCAAATCATAGTTGATGGTATCAGATCACTATCAGCAACTATGAAACTTCCTGCATATTTGTATTATATAAGTTAAAGCACAATTTTATCTCTATGTTCTTTATTTTATTTTTGTGATCACATTATAGTATATCCAAACATTTGTAATTCCAACAAAAGTTAATATTAAATATGCATCGACTAATTGTATAGAAGTGTTCAGAACAGAGGAAAACTTTATTGCCAATCTTGTACCTAGACTTTATAATTAAACCTCTAGCGGTTCTTCTTTATTGCAATAGTTTAAAAAAATATTAACATATCGTATGCGTTCTCAAAGTAGAAACATTTCAGCCGTATAAACTGCTATGTGGGGTATTATACGAACATCAGTGGTCCGCAAGGCGACATGGTATTGTGTTCTAGTGGTTCAGTGTGTTCCAGCTTTACAGGTATTGTTATGGCAGGTTCACCAATCGAAACTGAGGTAAATTCTTATTAGAATTCGTAAGATTTTCCAAATTGTTTAACATTGATTTTTTTTTACAAAATTGATACTTTTATTGATCACTCGCATTAAGATATACGCATGTCTACCTGATGTTACATGCCAAGCCATGGGAATAGGAATATGTAGAAAACAACGTAACTGCAATCACTTCAATAACACTATGAATTCAATTTACGGATGTTGCTGTGATAAAGGCGGCTTGGAATGCAAAGATATCTATAACCCATCTGTAGATGTTACAACTAGTCCTGTCACCTCTACGTCCAACATTACTTGCTACTCTGGAATTCATATTAATAACAAAGCGTATTCGGGAAAGTGGGTAGCATGTGAAGGCAAATGCGCATCTACACGACTTCAAATTGGTGGAATCAGTGCTAATAATATCGTAGCTGAGGTGTTTACGTGTGATCCCACTGTACTTTGTTCAAATTATGGCCTTAATAATTCGTGTGGAACTATCGTCACTAAAAACGACAATCCTATTCTATCTGCGTGCTGCTGTGACAGCGATAAATGCATCGATCCAAACACTATTCCTCCCAAGATTCCCACCAGAAGTCCTCTAAAGGTTTGTTGAATATTATGTGCATTTTGGACACGAGAAAAGTAATTCTATGAAAATCATATTTCGCACACTAACCTTATTTTTTAAGTGCCTCACTGGTCTTTATATTCCTTCCACAAACTACAGTTACGCAGCTGAACTATCATGTGACGGAATGTGTGGAAGGATTGAGACAACTATCAATCAAACTATTATTAAATACTATATGTGTACACCTATGGCTGTAAGATAATATATTACTGGAAATTTTCTAGTTTTCTTTTTGTTCTTCATATCTTAGGACAAACGTTTATTAAGTGTATCACTGTATAAATAATTAATTTTAGACATGCTATGGGCTAAATTTAAATACAACATCGACCGCTTGTACTTATACTATTCCCACACTGAAAATATGTTGCTGCAATAACAAGGTATGTCTAAGATATTTTTTGGAGTTTATTTTACTTCATACTTTTCAAAAATTTTCCATGCAAAATTAGGAATAGATATAAGCTATTAAAACATTAAAGTTAATTTCCAGGACAATTGCAACGTTCCATCTACCGATTTGAAGAACATGAAAGCTAATGTGGACATCATTTCTAAAAATTCATCAGTGTTGTGTTATGGAGGTAAGCACTTTAAGTTTTAAGGCGAATACGGTTATCACAGCAAAGCATCTTCTCAAATTTTAATAATGATTTCAATAATGTTAAGAATTATATCTCAATAAGTTTAAAAAATTGAACTACATTTTTATTATTGCAGCTGTCCATATAAATGGTGTTGCCTTAACTAGACAGACATATAGTATGTGCTACGGAGAGTGCGCCAAAGTTTCATTTAAATCAACAATGTACGGTACTACCTATAACACCACAATTTATACTTGCGACCCCGTTAACCTCTGCAAAAATAACAGTAAGTAATATGTAACTTTATACTTCGTAAATCCTACCTGACCTACATTTCTTATTCTATATATATACATATATATATATATATATATAAAGTAATTTCCAGGAAACAGTAATAACTGCATAGAACAGCCAAACGGAATAACGACTTGTTGTTGCAATTCTGATGTTTGTTTTAACCCAATTAGAAAGCCTGATCAACCTTTATCCTGTTATGCCGGACTATACATTGAAAAGGACAACTACAGAAAGGTAACATTATGGCATATATTTTAGTTAGCAATAGATTATTCAATTATGTAACCTAACTATTGGCAAATTTAGCGATATTTAGGGAGGAAGCATGATCTGCGATGGCTCATGTGCAAGTCTTACAACAACTATATCAAATAAGAATGTCTCAACCTACTGGTGCGCTTCAGTAAGTACCTGTTGGAAGTACGAGATGGATTCCAATCGTTGTAATGATATCACCAGCACTCTTAAGGGATGTTGTTGCGATAGTGTGAGTACTGTTCAATACAAAAGTTCAAACCACAAATTCCTCAATAAATGTAAAGATCAATTATTTATATGCAAATTATATACCCTTCTGTCGTACTCATGACAATCTTTTCAGGATTATTGTAATGTACCAGAAATATGGCGCAAAGATATTAAAAAGATTCCTCCTCGTACTGATCCTTCTATAGTCTGTTATGAAGGTCTTTATATTAATGGTCAGAATGTCACAAAGCATAGGTGAACTCTTAATAATTGCTAAACAGTGTACATAATATTCAAAAGAACACATTTTATGCTTATGTTTAGGGAATTTGAAATTTGTAAAATACACAAAAATAATCATTTACTATTACTAAAACAACATTTCTTAAATCAGTCACCGTGTGTGTGCCGGTGAATGTGTCTCCATTACGATGGGGGAACAAAACACTCTCTACACATGCGATCCTTCGAGCACATGTAGCGCAATGGGTTCGTATTTGAAAATAAAATAAAAATCTCACTAATGTGAATTATTTCTATATTTTTTAGGTCTACGAAATAACTGCACTAAAGTCGACAATACTGTTACAACTTGCTGCTGTGACTCTGATTCTTGCATCGATCCCACTCTCAATCCGCCCAGAGTAAGATTTTTTTGAGTAGTAAAAGTTATTTACTATAAAATTGATCAGTGATTATTAATTTATTAGTAAAAGATTAGCTATGATTGTAGTCGCTTATCATATTTTCATAAGCTAGTCTATTTATCAATTATACTAAACTATTTAAGATGCCTGGAAATAATCTAAGATGCTATACTGGAATTGACACGACGTACAACAATTCTCGTACTGATATTGGAGTCGATGTACGCAGCTTACCTTATTTAGTAGTATATATGTATATATATACCTATAATTTAAGCAATATTCATTTACTTGTGCTTTAATAGCATTTCCTACTGTTCTGCTAAATCTACTAGTTCTAAGAATTCTAGGTTATATGCAACGGCCAGTGTGGATCTTTAAGATCAAATGTTGCTGGAGTTGATTTTACTTCTTACCACTGCTTTCCCAACAGTATATGCAGGTTTGCGCCTGCTTATGATTGTATTGAATAGTAGATTGAATTGCATCTTAAGAACATATATTTCCTATTACTTAAAGATTCAGAATTGTTTATAACTTAAGAAATCCATAGTTTCTTCTTCTTCTTCAGAGCTGCCTCAGTTTACAACAACAATAGAACTCTGTCGTATGATCGTGACATTACTATTTCTTGCTGCAACAATGTTAACAACTGTAATGCCCTTGATAAGGCTAGCAATACCACGAAGCTTGCGAGACCAGAAGAACCAATCGCTTGCTATTCAGGAATCCAGATCAATGGCACATTCCTTCAAGATGCTCAGTATGGTTTTCATGTTTTAAACTGTTCACTAGACACAAAGGAAACAATGAAATATTTATTTGTTCAATAAATTGACAAAAATTAGGTGGACGTCTTGCCTTGGGGACTGTATTTCTCTAAATATCACTTCTACTCTTAATAAATTCCCTCTACACGCAACTGTGTATACCTGCGATCCTTCCACGGTTTGCAGAAAACTTAGTGAGTATTCACTTCTGTTTCTGGTTTTCAGCTTATTATATGTTCCAAATTATTAGTCTCACTAAAGTTACCTTCAGTTTATCTTTAAACTTGAAATAGTAAACTCATTTAAGATTTGATCAATAAATGCCACGATATCGAACCTGGAGTACAAGGTTGCTGCTGCAGTACCAGTGCCTGTATGGATCCTCTTCAAAAGCCACCTAAGGTGCATTTACAGGAATATATACTATTATTGGAATATTTCTGCGAAATATCAAAATATAATATTATGACCCATTTTCATTTAAATTTTATTGTTCATACTAATTATATATATAGTGGACTTTCGCAAGTAGATTATGGTCAGTCATATAGTAAGATTTTCAGATTCCTCAAAATCTAACTTGTTACGTTGGATTATACTCTAAATCCAAAGGTTTAAGCTCAGTTGCTGAGGTCTGTTTGTTTACTTTTCTCGTTCACCATTATTCATATTGTATATTATCTGAAGCATCTAAAAAAAAATTTAAAATAAGAATATCTAGGCACCTTGCGATGGTAGGTGTGCGTCACTGAGCTCTAATGTATTAGGAGGTGATATAACAGTATTCGCATGTGCTCCCAGAGATATATGCAAGTAGGTTATCCGTATATTACAGTGATTATTGAGGAGATCAATGGTTTTCAATGTATATATATATATATATATATAATGATAGATATAAATAGATAAATATAATCCAGTAATTCTATCGTATTTAAGGTCTTTGAAATTATACGACAATTGTGCTAAGCTACCTGCTGATCAAGATGTAACAGGCTGTTGTTGCAATAATTTCAACAAATGTAATGGTAAAAACTACCAGATCAGCAATGTTATCAAAAATAATGTGAATGACTACCCAGTTACCTGCTATTCGGGAATCCGTGTTAATAATACATTCATCACTAACGGCAGGTACGCATGAAATCAGATTTTTTTTATAAAGTGTAAACTACAATATTTAGGTGGATGGCCTGCAATGGAGACTGCGTTTCTGTGACTATTAGAACAACTTTTTCACAAATACCCACCACCACTGAAATATTCACATGCGACCCTTCCTCTGTTTGTCGTAGTCTAAGTAACTCATCTTCTTATTTCTCTATTTCATTTATTAATTTTTATATTAAAAACAAAATACTAGTAATCATGGAGGAATTATTTAAATCAGAAAAAACTACAATCCTATGGTCATCTAACATACAATTCTAAAAGTGGTTTAATTGATTTATGGATGTGACAAAAACTGAATGCAAAAGCGTGTTATCGAAAGGGATTTTGAAAACGAGTGTTGAGAATATTGTATATGGATTGCCTTATCAAGTATAATACAGTTGACTCACTAATGTTGAAATATTTATTTATTGAAGATGCAATACTAAATTAAGATTTTTTTTTAGATTTAAGCAATAAATGCAACGATATTGAGAATGGAGTAAGAGGATGCTGTTGTGACTCAGATCTTTGCATTGATCCCACTAAAACGCCAAATAAGGTACGCCATAAAAAAACTAAAGGAAATGCTAAAAAAGACAGAAGCTTAATAACTGTAACACTCAATGAATATTGAATATTACTCTGTAATCGTTATTGAATATTAATCAATCTATTACTTTTAGTACCCAGGTAAGAGGCTTAAATGCTATGTGGGATTCGTGAGCAGTTGGAAAAATCTTAATACTGGATCAGAGGTAATGTGTTTTAGAGAAAGTTTAGAAATTTATGTATAAGTTTTGGATATAATGTTTAATCAAATAAAAATGAATTATCCAGGTTTATTGTGATGGTATGTGTGGCGCCATTAAAGCCAACGTCAGTGGTCAGAGTGTTACTGCATACATGTGTACACCAAGAAAAATCTGCAAGTTCGTTGAACCACTCTTTACTCTAATTTTTAAACTCTTAATAAGTTGACTTTCTTACAAATTGCCTTTTAGATCACTTGGATTACAAGATACCTATACTCAGCTACCAACTGATAGAGAAGTAAATGCGCTTTGCTGTGATAATAGCGACAGTTGCAATGTAGGTACAGCCCATGTGAACATCAAAACACCTGAGATCCCAGAGCCGCGAATAACTTGTTACTCAGGAGTGACCGTAAATAATAAATGGGTGTCTGATGCAGGGTAAGTAAAAATCTTTTAGTTACAAATTTGTTGAAATTAGTGGCTGTGAGACAATTCATTGTTTTATTTTATTTTGAAAAGGGTTTGAGAATAGTTACATCTGTGAAGTTTATTAAACAGGAAAAATCCTAATTCAGTTGGCAAGTGTGCAGTGGGAAATGCACCAGTTTATCTATTACCACCAAATGGAATAGTATAATTACGACAGCCACAGTATACACGTGCGATCCTGCTAGCGTTTGCCAAACACTCAGTAATATTTTCTTCTACATTTGAATACACTCATGTGAATCATAGCATTCCTTAATTCCTAATATTTAATTATAACTCTTATAATGCAGAAATGACTAATAAGTGCACATCGGTGGAGGATGGAGTTATCGGTTGCTGCTGTGACTCTGATTCTTGCATCGATCCCACTCTCAATCCGCCCAGAGTAAGATTTTTTTGAGTAGTAAAAGTTATTTACTATAAAATTGATCAGTGATTATTAATTTATTAGTAAAAGATTAGCTATGATTGTAGTCGCTTATCATATTTTCATAAGCTAGTCTATTTATCAATTATACTAAACTATTTAAGATGCCTGGAAATAATCTAAGATGCTATACTGGAATTGACACGACGTACAACAATTCTCGTACTGATATTGGAGTCGATGTACGCAGCTTACCTTATTTAGTAGTATATATGTATATATATACCTATAATTTAAGCAATATTCATTTACTTGTGCTTTAATAGCATTTCCTACTGTTCTGCTAAATCTACTAGTTCTAAGAATTCTAGGTTATATGCAACGGCCAGTGTGGATCTTTAAGATCAAATGTTGCTGGAGTTGATTTTACTTCTTACCACTGCTTTCCCAACAGTATATGCAGGTTTGCGCCTGCTTATGATTGTATTGAATAGTAGATTGAATTGCATCTTAAGAACATATATTTCCTATTACTTAAAGATTCAGAATTGTTTATAACTTAAGAAATCCATAGTTTCTTCTTCTTCTTCAGAGCTGCCTCAGTTTACAACAACAATAGAACTCTGTCGTATGATCGTGACATTACTATTTCTTGCTGCAACAATGTTAACAACTGTAATGCCCTTGATAAGGCTAGCAATACCACGAAGCTTGCGAGACCAGAAGAACCAATCGCTTGCTATTCAGGAATCCAGATCAATGGCACATTCCTTCAAGATGCTCAGTATGGTTTTCATGTTTTAAACTGTTCACTAGACACAAAGGAAACAATGAAATATTTATTTGTTCAATAAATTGACAAAAATTAGGTGGACGTCTTGCCTTGGGGACTGTATTTCTCTAAATATCACTTCTACTCTTAATAAATTCCCTCTACACGCAACTGTGTATACCTGCGATCCTTCCACGGTTTGCAGAAAACTTAGTGAGTATTCACTTCTGTTTCTGGTTTTCAGCTTATTATATGTTCCAAATTATTAGTCTCACTAAAGTTACCTTCAGTTTATCTTTAAACTTGAAATAGTAAACTCATTTAAGATTTGATCAATAAATGCCACGATATCGAACCTGGAGTACAAGGTTGCTGCTGCAGTACCAGTGCCTGTATGGATCCTCTTCAAAAGCCACCTAAGGTGCATTTACAGGAATATATACTATTATTGGAATATTTCTGCGAAATATCAAAATATAATATTATGACCCATTTTCATTTAAATTTTATTGTTCATACTAATTATATATATAGTGGACTTTCGCAAGTAGATTATGGTCAGTCATATAGTAAGATTTTCAGATTCCTCAAAATCTAACTTGTTACGTTGGATTATACTCTAAATCCAAAGGTTTAAGCTCAGTTGCTGAGGTCTGTTTGTTTACTTTTCTCGTTCACCATTATTCATATTGTATATTATCTGAAGCATCTAAAAAAAAATTTAAAATAAGAATATCTAGGCACCTTGCGATGGTAGGTGTGCGTCACTGAGCTCTAATGTATTAGGAGGTGATATAACAGTATTCGCATGTGCTCCCAGAGATATATGCAAGTAGGTTATCCGTATATTACAGTGATTATTGAGGAGATCAATGGTTTTCAATGTATATATATATATATATATATAATGATAGATATAAATAGATAAATATAATCCAGTAATTCTATCGTATTTAAGGTCTTTGAAATTATACGACAATTGTGCTAAGCTACCTGCTGATCAAGATGTAACAGGCTGTTGTTGCAATAATTTCAACAAATGTAATGGTAAAAACTACCAGATCAGCAATGTTATCAAAAATAATGTGAATGACTACCCAGTTACCTGCTATTCGGGAATCCGTGTTAATAATACATTCATCACTAACGGCAGGTACGCATGAAATCAGATTTTTTTTATAAAGTGTAAACTACAATATTTAGGTGGATGGCCTGCAATGGAGACTGCGTTTCTGTGACTATTAGAACAACTTTTTCACAAATACCCACCACCACTGAAATATTCACATGCGACCCTTCCTCTGTTTGTCGTAGTCTAAGTAACTCATCTTCTTATTTCTCTATTTCATTTATTAATTTTTATATTAAAAACAAAATACTAGTAATCATGGAGGAATTATTTAAATCAGAAAAAACTACAATCCTATGGTCATCTAACATACAATTCTAAAAGTGGTTTAATTGATTTATGGATGTGACAAAAACTGAATGCAAAAGCGTGTTATCGAAAGGGATTTTGAAAACGAGTGTTGAGAATATTGTATATGGATTGCCTTATCAAGTATAATACAGTTGACTCACTAATGTTGAAATATTTATTTATTGAAGATGCAATACTAAATTAAGATTTTTTTTTAGATTTAAGCAATAAATGCAACGATATTGAGAATGGAGTAAGAGGATGCTGTTGTGACTCAGATCTTTGCATTGATCCCACTAAAACGCCAAATAAGGTACGCCATAAAAAAACTAAAGGAAATGCTAAAAAAGACAGAAGCTTAATAACTGTAACACTCAATGAATATTGAATATTACTCTGTAATCGTTATTGAATATTAATCAATCTATTACTTTTAGTACCCAGGTAAGAGGCTTAAATGCTATGTGGGATTCGTGAGCAGTTGGAAAAATCTTAATACTGGATCAGAGGTAATGTGTTTTAGAGAAAGTTTAGAAATTTATGTATAAGTTTTGGATATAATGTTTAATCAAATAAAAATGAATTATCCAGGTTTATTGTGATGGTATGTGTGGCGCCATTAAAGCCAACGTCAGTGGTCAGAGTGTTACTGCATACATGTGTACACCAAGAAAAATCTGCAAGTTCGTTGAACCACTCTTTACTCTAATTTTTAAACTCTTAATAAGTTGACTTTCTTACAAATTGCCTTTTAGATCACTTGGATTACAAGATACCTATACTCAGCTACCAACTGATAGAGAAGTAAATGCGCTTTGCTGTGATAATAGCGACAGTTGCAATGTAGGTACAGCCCATGTGAACATCAAAACACCTGAGATCCCAGAGCCGCGAATAACTTGTTACTCAGGAGTGACCGTAAATAATAAATGGGTGTCTGATGCAGGGTAAGTAAAAATCTTTTAGTTACAAATTTGTTGAAATTAGTGGCTGTGAGACAATTCATTGTTTTATTTTATTTTGAAAAGGGTTTGAGAATAGTTACATCTGTGAAGTTTATTAAACAGGAAAAATCCTAATTCAGTTGGCAAGTGTGCAGTGGGAAATGCACCAGTTTATCTATTACCACCAAATGGAATAGTATAATTACGACAGCCACAGTATACACGTGCGATCCTGCTAGCGTTTGCCAAACACTCAGTAATATTTTCTTCTACATTTGAATACACTCATGTGAATCATAGCATTCCTTAATTCCTAATATTTAATTATAACTCTTATAATGCAGAAATGACTAATAAGTGCACATCGGTGGAGGATGGAGTTATCGGTTGCTGCTGTGACTCTGATTCTTGCATCGATCCCACTCTCAATCCGCCCAGAGTAAGATTTTTTTGAGTAGTAAAAGTTATTTACTATAAAATTGATCAGTGATTATTAATTTATTAGTAAAAGATTAGCTATGATTGTAGTCGCTTATCATATTTTCATAAGCTAGTCTATTTATCAATTATACTAAACTATTTAAGATGCCTGGAAATAATCTAAGATGCTATACTGGAATTGACACGACGTACAACAATTCTCGTACTGATATTGGAGTCGATGTACGCAGCTTACCTTATTTAGTAGTATATATGTATATATATACCTATAATTTAAGCAATATTCATTTACTTGTGCTTTAATAGCATTTCCTACTGTTCTGCTAAATCTACTAGTTCTAAGAATTCTAGGTTATATGCAACGGCCAGTGTGGATCTTTAAGATCAAATGTTGCTGGAGTTGATTTTACTTCTTACCACTGCTTTCCCAACAGTATATGCAGGTTTGCGCCTGCTTATGATTGTATTGAATAGTAGATTGAATTGCATCTTAAGAACATATATTTCCTATTACTTAAAGATTCAGAATTGTTTATAACTTAAGAAATCCATAGTTTCTTCTTCTTCTTCAGAGCTGCCTCAGTTTACAACAACAATAGAACTCTGTCGTATGATCGTGACATTACTATTTCTTGCTGCAACAATGTTAACAACTGTAATGCCCTTGATAAGGCTAGCAATACCACGAAGCTTGCGAGACCAGAAGAACCAATCGCTTGCTATTCAGGAATCCAGATCAATGGCACATTCCTTCAAGATGCTCAGTATGGTTTTCATGTTTTAAACTGTTCACTAGACACAAAGGAAACAATGAAATATTTATTTGTTCAATAAATTGACAAAAATTAGGTGGACGTCTTGCCTTGGGGACTGTATTTCTCTAAATATCACTTCTACTCTTAATAAATTCCCTCTACACGCAACTGTGTATACCTGCGATCCTTCCACGGTTTGCAGAAAACTTAGTGAGTATTCACTTCTGTTTCTGGTTTTCAGCTTATTATATGTTCCAAATTATTAGTCTCACTAAAGTTACCTTCAGTTTATCTTTAAACTTGAAATAGTAAACTCATTTAAGATTTGATCAATAAATGCCACGATATCGAACCTGGAGTACAAGGTTGCTGCTGCAGTACCAGTGCCTGTATGGATCCTCTTCAAAAGCCACCTAAGGTGCATTTACAGGAATATATACTATTATTGGAATATTTCTGCGAAATATCAAAATATAATATTATGACCCATTTTCATTTAAATTTTATTGTTCATACTAATTATATATATAGTGGACTTTCGCAAGTAGATTATGGTCAGTCATATAGTAAGATTTTCAGATTCCTCAAAATCTAACTTGTTACGTTGGATTATACTCTAAATCCAAAGGTTTAAGCTCAGTTGCTGAGGTCTGTTTGTTTACTTTTCTCGTTCACCATTATTCATATTGTATATTATCTGAAGCATCTAAAAAAAAATTTAAAATAAGAATATCTAGGCACCTTGCGATGGTAGGTGTGCGTCACTGAGCTCTAATGTATTAGGAGGTGATATAACAGTATTCGCATGTGCTCCCAGAGATATATGCAAGTAGGTTATCCGTATATTACAGTGATTATTGAGGAGATCAATGGTTTTCAATGTATATATATATATATATATATAATGATAGATATAAATAGATAAATATAATCCAGTAATTCTATCGTATTTAAGGTCTTTGAAATTATACGACAATTGTGCTAAGCTACCTGCTGATCAAGATGTAACAGGCTGTTGTTGCAATAATTTCAACAAATGTAATGGTAAAAACTACCAGATCAGCAATGTTATCAAAAATAATGTGAATGACTACCCAGTTACCTGCTATTCGGGAATCCGTGTTAATAATACATTCATCACTAACGGCAGGTACGCATGAAATCAGATTTTTTTTATAAAGTGTAAACTACAATATTTAGGTGGATGGCCTGCAATGGAGACTGCGTTTCTGTGACTATTAGAACAACTTTTTCACAAATACCCACCACCACTGAAATATTCACATGCGACCCTTCCTCTGTTTGTCGTAGTCTAAGTAACTCATCTTCTTATTTCTCTATTTCATTTATTAATTTTTATATTAAAAACAAAATACTAGTAATCATGGAGGAATTATTTAAATCAGAAAAAACTACAATCCTATGGTCATCTAACATACAATTCTAAAAGTGGTTTAATTGATTTATGGATGTGACAAAAACTGAATGCAAAAGCGTGTTATCGAAAGGGATTTTGAAAACGAGTGTTGAGAATATTGTATATGGATTGCCTTATCAAGTATAATACAGTTGACTCACTAATGTTGAAATATTTATTTATTGAAGATGCAATACTAAATTAAGATTTTTTTTTAGATTTAAGCAATAAATGCAACGATATTGAGAATGGAGTAAGAGGATGCTGTTGTGACTCAGATCTTTGCATTGATCCCACTAAAACGCCAAATAAGGTACGCCATAAAAAAACTAAAGGAAATGCTAAAAAAGACAGAAGCTTAATAACTGTAACACTCAATGAATATTGAATATTACTCTGTAATCGTTATTGAATATTAATCAATCTATTACTTTTAGTACCCAGGTAAGAGGCTTAAATGCTATGTGGGATTCGTGAGCAGTTGGAAAAATCTTAATACTGGATCAGAGGTAATGTGTTTTAGAGAAAGTTTAGAAATTTATGTATAAGTTTTGGATATAATGTTTAATCAAATAAAAATGAATTATCCAGGTTTATTGTGATGGTATGTGTGGCGCCATTAAAGCCAACGTCAGTGGTCAGAGTGTTACTGCATACATGTGTACACCAAGAAAAATCTGCAAGTTCGTTGAACCACTCTTTACTCTAATTTTTAAACTCTTAATAAGTTGACTTTCTTACAAATTGCCTTTTAGATCACTTGGATTACAAGATACCTATACTCAGCTACCAACTGATAGAGAAGTAAATGCGCTTTGCTGTGATAATAGCGACAGTTGCAATGTAGGTACAGCCCATGTGAACATCAAAACACCTGAGATCCCAGAGCCGCGAATAACTTGTTACTCAGGAGTGACCGTAAATAATAAATGGGTGTCTGATGCAGGGTAAGTAAAAATCTTTTAGTTACAAATTTGTTGAAATTAGTGGCTGTGAGACAATTCATTGTTTTATTTTATTTTGAAAAGGGTTTGAGAATAGTTACATCTGTGAAGTTTATTAAACAGGAAAAATCCTAATTCAGTTGGCAAGTGTGCAGTGGGAAATGCACCAGTTTATCTATTACCACCAAATGGAATAGTATAATTACGACAGCCACAGTATACACGTGCGATCCTGCTAGCGTTTGCCAAACACTCAGTAATATTTTCTTCTACATTTGAATACACTCATGTGAATCATAGCATTCCTTAATTCCTAATATTTAATTATAACTCTTATAATGCAGAAATGACTAATAAGTGCACATCGGTGGAGGATGGAGTTATCGGTTGCTGCTGTGACTCTGATTCTTGCATCGATCCCACTCTCAATCCGCCCAGAGTAAGATTTTTTTGAGTAGTAAAAGTTATTTACTATAAAATTGATCAGTGATTATTAATTTATTAGTAAAAGATTAGCTATGATTGTAGTCGCTTATCATATTTTCATAAGCTAGTCTATTTATCAATTATACTAAACTATTTAAGATGCCTGGAAATAATCTAAGATGCTATACTGGAATTGACACGACGTACAACAATTCTCGTACTGATATTGGAGTCGATGTACGCAGCTTACCTTATTTAGTAGTATATATGTATATATATACCTATAATTTAAGCAATATTCATTTACTTGTGCTTTAATAGCATTTCCTACTGTTCTGCTAAATCTACTAGTTCTAAGAATTCTAGGTTATATGCAACGGCCAGTGTGGATCTTTAAGATCAAATGTTGCTGGAGTTGATTTTACTTCTTACCACTGCTTTCCCAACAGTATATGCAGGTTTGCGCCTGCTTATGATTGTATTGAATAGTAGATTGAATTGCATCTTAAGAACATATATTTCCTATTACTTAAAGATTCAGAATTGTTTATAACTTAAGAAATCCATAGTTTCTTCTTCTTCTTCAGAGCTGCCTCAGTTTACAACAACAATAGAACTCTGTCGTATGATCGTGACATTACTATTTCTTGCTGCAACAATGTTAACAACTGTAATGCCCTTGATAAGGCTAGCAATACCACGAAGCTTGCGAGACCAGAAGAACCAATCGCTTGCTATTCAGGAATCCAGATCAATGGCACATTCCTTCAAGATGCTCAGTATGGTTTTCATGTTTTAAACTGTTCACTAGACACAAAGGAAACAATGAAATATTTATTTGTTCAATAAATTGACAAAAATTAGGTGGACGTCTTGCCTTGGGGACTGTATTTCTCTAAATATCACTTCTACTCTTAATAAATTCCCTCTACACGCAACTGTGTATACCTGCGATCCTTCCACGGTTTGCAGAAAACTTAGTGAGTATTCACTTCTGTTTCTGGTTTTCAGCTTATTATATGTTCCAAATTATTAGTCTCACTAAAGTTACCTTCAGTTTATCTTTAAACTTGAAATAGTAAACTCATTTAAGATTTGATCAATAAATGCCACGATATCGAACCTGGAGTACAAGGTTGCTGCTGCAGTACCAGTGCCTGTATGGATCCTCTTCAAAAGCCACCTAAGGTGCATTTACAGGAATATATACTATTATTGGAATATTTCTGCGAAATATCAAAATATAATATTATGACCCATTTTCATTTAAATTTTATTGTTCATACTAATTATATATATAGTGGACTTTCGCAAGTAGATTATGGTCAGTCATATAGTAAGATTTTCAGATTCCTCAAAATCTAACTTGTTACGTTGGATTATACTCTAAATCCAAAGGTTTAAGCTCAGTTGCTGAGGTCTGTTTGTTTACTTTTCTCGTTCACCATTATTCATATTGTATATTATCTGAAGCATCTAAAAAAAAATTTAAAATAAGAATATCTAGGCACCTTGCGATGGTAGGTGTGCGTCACTGAGCTCTAATGTATTAGGAGGTGATATAACAGTATTCGCATGTGCTCCCAGAGATATATGCAAGTAGGTTATCCGTATATTACAGTGATTATTGAGGAGATCAATGGTTTTCAATGTATATATATATATATATATATAATGATAGATATAAATAGATAAATATAATCCAGTAATTCTATCGTATTTAAGGTCTTTGAAATTATACGACAATTGTGCTAAGCTACCTGCTGATCAAGATGTAACAGGCTGTTGTTGCAATAATTTCAACAAATGTAATGGTAAAAACTACCAGATCAGCAATGTTATCAAAAATAATGTGAATGACTACCCAGTTACCTGCTATTCGGGAATCCGTGTTAATAATACATTCATCACTAACGGCAGGTACGCATGAAATCAGATTTTTTTTATAAAGTGTAAACTACAATATTTAGGTGGATGGCCTGCAATGGAGACTGCGTTTCTGTGACTATTAGAACAACTTTTTCACAAATACCCACCACCACTGAAATATTCACATGCGACCCTTCCTCTGTTTGTCGTAGTCTAAGTAACTCATCTTCTTATTTCTCTATTTCATTTATTAATTTTTATATTAAAAACAAAATACTAGTAATCATGGAGGAATTATTTAAATCAGAAAAAACTACAATCCTATGGTCATCTAACATACAATTCTAAAAGTGGTTTAATTGATTTATGGATGTGACAAAAACTGAATGCAAAAGCGTGTTATCGAAAGGGATTTTGAAAACGAGTGTTGAGAATATTGTATATGGATTGCCTTATCAAGTATAATACAGTTGACTCACTAATGTTGAAATATTTATTTATTGAAGATGCAATACTAAATTAAGATTTTTTTTTAGATTTAAGCAATAAATGCAACGATATTGAGAATGGAGTAAGAGGATGCTGTTGTGACTCAGATCTTTGCATTGATCCCACTAAAACGCCAAATAAGGTACGCCATAAAAAAACTAAAGGAAATGCTAAAAAAGACAGAAGCTTAATAACTGTAACACTCAATGAATATTGAATATTACTCTGTAATCGTTATTGAATATTAATCAATCTATTACTTTTAGTACCCAGGTAAGAGGCTTAAATGCTATGTGGGATTCGTGAGCAGTTGGAAAAATCTTAATACTGGATCAGAGGTAATGTGTTTTAGAGAAAGTTTAGAAATTTATGTATAAGTTTTGGATATAATGTTTAATCAAATAAAAATGAATTATCCAGGTTTATTGTGATGGTATGTGTGGCGCCATTAAAGCCAACGTCAGTGGTCAGAGTGTTACTGCATACATGTGTACACCAAGAAAAATCTGCAAGTTCGTTGAACCACTCTTTACTCTAATTTTTAAACTCTTAATAAGTTGACTTTCTTACAAATTGCCTTTTAGATCACTTGGATTACAAGATACCTATACTCAGCTACCAACTGATAGAGAAGTAAATGCGCTTTGCTGTGATAATAGCGACAGTTGCAATGTAGGTACAGCCCATGTGAACATCAAAACACCTGAGATCCCAGAGCCGCGAATAACTTGTTACTCAGGAGTGACCGTAAATAATAAATGGGTGTCTGATGCAGGGTAAGTAAAAATCTTTTAGTTACAAATTTGTTGAAATTAGTGGCTGTGAGACAATTCATTGTTTTATTTTATTTTGAAAAGGGTTTGAGAATAGTTACATCTGTGAAGTTTATTAAACAGGAAAAATCCTAATTCAGTTGGCAAGTGTGCAGTGGGAAATGCACCAGTTTATCTATTACCACCAAATGGAATAGTATAATTACGACAGCCACAGTATACACGTGCGATCCTGCTAGCGTTTGCCAAACACTCAGTAATATTTTCTTCTACATTTGAATACACTCATGTGAATCATAGCATTCCTTAATTCCTAATATTTAATTATAACTCTTATAATGCAGAAATGACTAATAAGTGCACATCGGTGGAGGATGGAGTTATCGGTTGCTGCTGTGACTCTGATTCTTGCATCGATCCCACTCTCAATCCGCCCAGAGTAAGATTTTTTTGAGTAGTAAAAGTTATTTACTATAAAATTGATCAGTGATTATTAATTTATTAGTAAAAGATTAGCTATGATTGTAGTCGCTTATCATATTTTCATAAGCTAGTCTATTTATCAATTATACTAAACTATTTAAGATGCCTGGAAATAATCTAAGATGCTATACTGGAATTGACACGACGTACAACAATTCTCGTACTGATATTGGAGTCGATGTACGCAGCTTACCTTATTTAGTAGTATATATGTATATATATACCTATAATTTAAGCAATATTCATTTACTTGTGCTTTAATAGCATTTCCTACTGTTCTGCTAAATCTACTAGTTCTAAGAATTCTAGGTTATATGCAACGGCCAGTGTGGATCTTTAAGATCAAATGTTGCTGGAGTTGATTTTACTTCTTACCACTGCTTTCCCAACAGTATATGCAGGTTTGCGCCTGCTTATGATTGTATTGAATAGTAGATTGAATTGCATCTTAAGAACATATATTTCCTATTACTTAAAGATTCAGAATTGTTTATAACTTAAGAAATCCATAGTTTCTTCTTCTTCTTCAGAGCTGCCTCAGTTTACAACAACAATAGAACTCTGTCGTATGATCGTGACATTACTATTTCTTGCTGCAACAATGTTAACAACTGTAATGCCCTTGATAAGGCTAGCAATACCACGAAGCTTGCGAGACCAGAAGAACCAATCGCTTGCTATTCAGGAATCCAGATCAATGGCACATTCCTTCAAGATGCTCAGTATGGTTTTCATGTTTTAAACTGTTCACTAGACACAAAGGAAACAATGAAATATTTATTTGTTCAATAAATTGACAAAAATTAGGTGGACGTCTTGCCTTGGGGACTGTATTTCTCTAAATATCACTTCTACTCTTAATAAATTCCCTCTACACGCAACTGTGTATACCTGCGATCCTTCCACGGTTTGCAGAAAACTTAGTGAGTATTCACTTCTGTTTCTGGTTTTCAGCTTATTATATGTTCCAAATTATTAGTCTCACTAAAGTTACCTTCAGTTTATCTTTAAACTTGAAATAGTAAACTCATTTAAGATTTGATCAATAAATGCCACGATATCGAACCTGGAGTACAAGGTTGCTGCTGCAGTACCAGTGCCTGTTTGAATCCCACTACAAATCCTGCCAAGGTCTTATATTTTCGTTGTTTTGTTTACTTCTATTGAAATTAAAATATTGTGTCTGGAATATTTTTTTGAAGATTCCGAAAGATCTGTCTTGCTACGTTGGAGTGTACCATTCGAATAGCCAGTATACTGTTGGTTCTGAGGTTGGGTGAAGAAAGGAATTGTGCTTTACGTTTGATTGTTATTTTTTGATACTTTCAGTAATTTAGTAATTTTTATCATAGTAACAACCTAAATATGTCTAATTTATAAAAAATAATGCTATTTAAGGTTAAATGCAGCGGAAAATGTGCTTCCCTGGAGGCTAACATTACCGGTCAACTTGTTAAATCCTACCATTGTGCTACAAAGAGTATATGCAGGTACAATAGTATAGTAAACACTGTAGAGGAAAATGTAAATAAATACTAAGAAAGTGATAAATATTATACGTCATGCTTGCTGCGAAGTATTTTATTTGTGTCAAAACCATAGGAACCTTGACTTGGACAACCGTTGCGGCTTCCTTCCTACAGATGCGAGTATAAAGGCTTGTTGCTGTGACAATGCATCCAACTGTAACGTTAAAGAGAACATTACAATCAGCAATGATCCACCGCAAGTGTGTTAATATGATTCTAATGTTTGCATTCCTAATTAAATTTGCATAGATAAATGCAAAGTATTTCATGGTATATTATAGTTTAATGGGACACCGATAACTTGCACTTCAGGAATTTATGTAAATGGTACAGCTATCACTGAATCTAAGTGAGTAGTTTATTAAAATTGCAGATGTGTAGATTTCATAATAATTCAAAACATCCAGATACATGGTCTGCAAGGGACAATGTGCTTCGGTGACATTCACAACCAATTATAAAAATCAACCCAACACACTTACGTTTTATACTTGTGATCCAAGCAGTGTTTGCTCAAAACTTCGTTGGTTTTTTCAACCTTTCTTAGTATAACTGTTTTACTTAACTTTTATAAATATTAGCAGAAGACGGATTACGTTACATTAGTCCTATTTTCAGAACTAGATAACAGCTGCGCCAGCATTGACGATTCTAATCTGACAGGCTGTTGTTGCAATACAGACGACTGTGTTAATGAGACAAGGAAACCCTCGAAAAGCGCCTGCAGTACGAATATTCTTGTAGTTTTTATAGCTGTTATATATTTAATCATTAGACAATAGATAAAGATCTATATTAACCAATTTTCATTAATTTACATTTATACCCTTGAATAATCTCATTTTTTGTAACTCCTCGGGCAAGTCATTTCCACAAAAATTCTTTTAAATATGATCAATATTCTACTCTCCTTAAATATTCGTACAACTATTAAATGGCTTTATAGATCTATCTATATAAAATCAACAATCCAACAACAATAACGATGATAAGGAAAACAACGGTTAACTACAAAACCATGCGAATAAGCTAATAAGAAATAGAAAATATACTAACTATATCACCTAGATTTCCTAAACTTCGACTTCCTATCCTTTTTGTCCCCAAATTCCTCCAACATGTTGGCGAACTATAAATATTTGACATAAAAAATGACAGTGTCTGTGTAGTTGAGGACCTACCCTATCACCGGCTAAATCTGGATCGTTATCGCCAGCGTCTTCATCGCTTGAATTGCTATCAGCATCTCTATATCTAGTAAGAACACTCTCGTCTTGATCGTCTGATTCTTCTTCATCACCACTATTATTGCTTCCATCTTCGTCCATATAAGCATCCTAACAATTAAATTATCCATGTCAGCAAAATAACTTTGAAAAAAGCATATATTCCTAAAAATATTCTTCCCATCAAATATGCAATAACCTCAGGATCTTCATCGTCATTTTCACTATAGCTATCGATGTCCTCATCATCCATATTAATATCGTCCTCATCATCCTCTACTATAGCCTTCCTCTTATCTCCCACACGTTTTTTTTGCTTTTCACTCGTGAATTCCTTTGAAAAATCTGCATCAAAATCGTCGTTTGCTTCTCCCGGCTCAAACTGATCTAAAGTAGAAACATGGGAAATGATTTATCGTAGGTCTTCATTCAGATAGTTCACGTATCTAATTAATACTGGGTATTTTATTAAGATCTATAACTGACCAATTATGGCATCAAATTCTTCAGAATTGACGCTTTCAATGTCCCATTGCTCTTCTTCTTTGTTAGCTTTATTATTAATGGAGTTGAACTTTAAAGTTGCAAATCTATGTAAGAATCGTTCATCTGCCGGCAATTCGTCAGGCTTTTTAGCCAAATATTCCTAAAGTTCTGTTAATAGAATAAAATGCTAGAGAGCAAACTTTGTTAACACTATTGAAATAACAAATCTATATTTGTCTTAATTTTCAATAGTAATTTTAAAACCAAAATTATACGCATGTTATGCTAGTACTGCACAGATTCTATTGAAGTATAATCTAAATTTAATAATTAGAAAAAACTATGTTAAGTGAAAATTAACGGACTAAAATCACAATATTGTGATGATACTTGCTGTATGACTGGACCTTCCATCAGTATAAATAATGAATACTGCGTACTTTTAGGTGTCCAGAAAGGTTGAGGCATTTCACTACGCAAAAGCATACATACTATCATCGTCATGGCATACACTATTAATAGTTTCCAGTCTTACTAGGTTGGTAAACAGTAAAATTAACCACCGCAATTCGAGATGTTTTTACAATTCTTACACACGGAAGATCAGCTATTTCTTGAAACAGGATTATAATTATTTTTAATCTACCCTTTTAAAATAGTACTATTGTCATTTTGAAAGACCTAAGTACATCCAACATAGATAATATGCCATATTAATTGCATTCATCTCTCGCATGCTAAGCGCTTTACTATCCAGGTTCTCTTTGGAGATTAGTTAGATAATGTTAAAATCTCTATGAAAACGTCTAGTGATGCAATTGTAAAAGAACATAACGAGTGATATCTATTTTAGTTTTATCATAATTTATGACGTGGTAAGGTGTGACTTTAGCTTTTATTTTACCTCTTATAATTTTCATATATTTAATATTTGCCCGCTTTTATTTTACAACTTTGCCGTACGTTGGAAACCTCTTTTGCACAGTTCTTAATATTAAAACTATTGTTTTACTTAATGCGTAGTATTTTTTAGATCAAACCAGCAATTAGCTTGAAACCTACTTTTGAAGTAACAGCCAGTCTTTTGACTCCCCAAGCATTATACGTTTTCTTTCGAGCTACACGGGCAGTAGTTGTAATCTAAACCCGCATTTTTAATAATTCTGATTTAACATTTATAAAATTGGTTCAAAAATTAATCTTATAAGATAGGAATCGGCCTTACTGCATCTTCTTTAGGATTTTTATAAGCAAATCTATCGAGAAATTTCATCTGTGTAAAATCTTCTAGTGGATCACCACGGTAATTTATACGTCCTTTCTAGAAAAACAATATTTACGAACAATTAATTTCTAATGTTTATACGAGATTGCTATAGAAAAAAGTCGGGAAAAAAATAGTTACCTCCAGAAGAGCCTTGGCAAAGATTGCTACAGATGGATGGTAATGCTTGGAAAGGATGACCAACTCAGTATCAACTAGATTAGAACAGTCGATGAATAAAGGATTGCGTGCAGAGTAGTTATATGGAGACTTGTTACCATGTCCTCCTAAAAGGAAAGAATCACTAATAAAATTGCTGTACATAGCTGCTAAAAATGACTATTAAAAAAAAAGAGGCGCTCATTGTTTACCAATTTGCTTCCTATGTACCCATCCCTCAGCATTATTAGTTCTTAATTGTTCGATGTTGAACTTTTTCCCATCTATATTCTTCACCTTTGTTAGATTATCACATGGTTCCTGATATCAGATATCAAAACGATATATTTAATCAACTTCTAGTAAATATAGTATTTCGAAATAATAGTCTATTAGAAAAGAAAAGTTACTTAATCATAGAACTACAATAATTATAGTGATTGTCAATTAGGTACCTCAGTCTTTATGTTTTGATGAATTATAGGCTTCCCATCAATATCCATATCTACGTAATGTTCCTCATCATCATCAACTATAAAAGTCGTAGCTGCTACATTCTGCAAATTAACATGAGTGTGCAACTGTAACCTTTAATTCTTAAGAACAATCAATGTATTCAATATAGAAAGCATTTCCAACCAATCTATGAGAAAAATCGGAAATTGAGGATGAAATTAAACTATTAGACGATTCAGCTTTGCTTTGTACAATTTTTTTGTTTCGAGGAAGTATAGCAGAAACAGCCATGAAATGATGCTTTTCTGGAGATTGCTATTGTTGATTTTACAGCCAATTAGATGAACTTACTATATTAAAATGCTCTAAATAAACGTTAAAATTACATTTAAACAAATTCACAATAATGATTAATTAATGTTTAGGTTATTAAATAGTTTCACGACCTATCCCAATGATTTACATTGATAAATCGAGTTTAAAATAGCGTATTAATTGCACAACTCTCCAGAAAGCTCGCTCAACGTTTTTCTTCCGTCTACATTTCCGCATTAAATTTCTTGTCAATCGTGGGCTATTATAGTAGTTATTTTATCCATAAGTTGAAACACCATAATCGTAAGTTTTAAGTACGAATTTCTAATCTAATCTTAAGCAACTAAAAACAATATATGTCAAGTTGTCCACTTTTAGAAAATTTTGGCCATTATTGTCTATAGATCCATCAAGGCAAAAAAATATTAAATAAGATATTAATACTGCTTTAATCTGTTCCATTAAAAGAAATTATTTGAAAATGTATCGTCCACTAATTTTTGAGCATTATTATCGTATAAGAATACTAAAATTTCTCACTTGAAAGTCTTTTCGAAGAACAATAAGTGATGATCTTTCCTCTGCCAAGCGAGAAACCAAAATAAGAATACCAGCAGCCACAGGTGGCGTTCCGTTAACAGCAACCTGACAAACTATTACAGTATTTCCATAAATTTTTTTTTCATAGTACAAATTTGTGTACCTGTAGTAATCGTTTGACGAAAGTGCGCACTCGGTTTTGTATAGAATCAGATTTTAAAGTCTTGAATAAAAGAAGGAGTAATTGGTTATAACATGACGGAGGAATAGGATCGAACAACTTCCGATACAAGGCAGTATAATAACGTTCAGACAAAGAATCACTAAATAGAATATTTTCAATAAGTGTTTTTGAATCAATCTACATTTACTATTAGTATAAACTAACTTGAGATTAAGAATTTGGAAGAGTAATTTTAGGGTCTGTAACGACACTGAAAATGATCCAGTGTGCACAACTTTATAAAGAGCATTGATATCTTCCGTTAAACTCTCAGCTTTTTCTAAACCAGAATAAATTCATTACTAGATTATTTAACATACTTTATTACATTATAGTAGGGAACAATTTTAAGTATTTCGTTCAAAAAATAGTTATTTCGATACTAAATAAACAACCTTTTGCATATGGAAACGCTCTGTTAGAAGCTGCCAGCAAGATATTAAGTAGTCGATTGTCTGTTTTCTTCCTAGCAATTAGAGTATTGAAAAGACCGAAGTATATGGATAATAAATGCACAGCAAGATCAGATTCTCCAGCTCTAAGCATAATCTGTGACAGAAATGTCGATGAATACAGATGCGCACGTTCTGAGACATTCTTTCTGCAAAAATATCTATCAGAAATACCAATGTATAATTTGGTTAATTCGTTATATATTTTTCTATAATGTACAAAATTTATGTGTAACTTGCATTAACTAATCAAATACTAACTATAAACCTGTAAACAAGACGCTCAACTTCTTTCACAATAACAGGACGCATATTTGGTTGTCTTCTAGACAATTCTTCTAAGAGAGTTGAAACATGTGAGCCGACACGATAGTTTGGATGGCCAAGTTTATTTACAAGCATAGTTAACAAAAACTGCAAATATGGACTAAAATAGATATAATAAGGAAATTATAAACATAAAGATCACCTGTTCGCTTTCTGGTCTCTCTGCAAGAAGGTTAAGAGCAATGCGAAGAGATCGTTTGCTCAAATCTTCAACAACACCAGCCGCGAGACTCTAAAAAATATTGAATCAAAACATAATAAGAAAATTGTCAGCCGCGAATCACGTTACCTCCAATGTTTTAAGAAACCGTTCATAAATAATCTTCAGTTGATGCTCGAACATCCATAAAACCAGAATTCTCCTCCTACCTTGTTCACTATTAGAACAAATAAGTTTTATTTTCGCGAGAGGACGCTAAAAATTGAATATTTTCAATTAAAAATAAAAGACTGAAGACAGAAAATGAACAGAAGATAAATTAGTTCAATATCCACTGGAACTCACAGAAGAGAATGATATTAGTTTGCGATTGGGCGGCAAAAAGTGATTTAAAAATACATCCTCCAGAATGGCTAAAAAAATAAAACTAACAAAATCATCCAAAAAAATAAAATTCTAAATATGATCGTATTACATGCATAAATTCCACGCCTCGTCGCGAAGCCATAATCAACTCACGAATTACATCGATAGCTTCCCTTGTACTCTTCTTTTGCAAAAGACTAATCAGAGTCTCGGTGTACGATAATGAATGGATAGGAGATTTATACATCTGAAAGTTCATAGATGGCAAATTTATAGTAACTACGACAACCAGTTATTTGTGATGTTTTAGTATAATCGCATTGAGACTTAAGGTAAAACTCATTCATACGAAAGTGGATGCCAACAGATCTACTTCTAACCAGAAATATTTGCTTTACACTCTATCTGTGATGGCTACCTCACTACATACTGTTAGACTTTTCTAATTGAAATAGTTACGCTGATTCAATCACTTAAGAGCTCTCAAGCGTGTCATATTTTTTTGCATAGTGTTGTCATCCTGTGATGATATTTATATTAAATAAAATAGCCCTGTTAATTAAAGACATACAGCCTATATAAACACCTAATATCATACTGACACCAAATATATGCTAATTTAAAAGCCTAAGGAAAAATTGCAAAATTTACAGGCTACGGTATATTTCATATCCTAGAATCGTAATGCATTGTATTCAGAATTCTAGATAATCCTACCTAATAAATAACTTAACTTATCATTGTATAGAGGATAGTTGAAAAGTATCGATCTTAAAAGTATTTTACCTATCTCTAAACTTAACAACAATTATTTTTTATAAACGTTTCTTACATTTTTCTTATCTTCTCGATTTAAATTATTAGCTAAAGGTTTAAAGAAAGTCACAGTAGATTTAAAATGAATATTTCGCTTACATGCTAGTGTAAATATATCCATATATACTAATTATTTATGCATAAATTAACAAATGATAGCATAAAATATATTATTATAACGGCCTAATTATTTTTTAATAAAATAAATCTTTAATGCAAATAATTAAACCTGAAGTTGCATTGCTGTTTTCCTGTCACTTGCAGTACCTCTTTTGACAGCAGATTGAAGCCATGACGCCTCTGAACCTCCTTGACTTCGAAGAACTGAAAACTTAAATGAGTTAGCAAATTAACAATAATGGTAGATCAATTTTATACTAACGTTTATTATGTAAATCCACATCTTCCTGAAGCAAAACTTCAGCTTCATCAAATAATTCCCGCGTCTGTTCATCACTTAGTTTGTCTTCTGCTGGGTTTTCTACATTATAATTCACCTAAACTATTTAGTATGGAATTGCTTATTAACATAAAATAATTTTGGTTGTTTAGCAGATAAAACAAACAAATTGGTTACATAATATTGAACTCAAAATAGTCTAATAAATGAAGTCAAAGGTAACACGTCCATCATGCCTTACCTGATATTGGTACCATTTCTGGTCCTCCTGATGTTTTACTAATGGTAGATTATCCAATAACTTTGTTTTCTTTTTTCCCTTTTTGCTAACATTTTTCATGGAATTTCGCACATTACTGCCTCCGAATACATTTTGGGAGAAATTCTGAAAATCATTTACTTAAATTTTAGATTTCGATTTACGACGCGTACTTAAACTGTTTCCTTAGAGGGGTTCGAATAGATAGATATAATAATTCTATAGACGTATTTTCTTAAAATTAACTATAAATTAGCCTTTAATGAAAACAACCAATTCACAAGAGTCTTCAAAAAAAAAAGGGATTAACTTCCAAGTCAATTCCAGTACCAATATTTTGGTCATAACAAATTAGATTAGTTTGACCTTGGAAAATGTACTGTCATGTTGTTTTAGAGACAGTAAAGTTTTAGACAAATCGCTGACAAGAATTTACACTAATTAAATTGTAAAAAAGATAGGAATAAATTGACAAAGATCTAAATGTCATGGATAATGTTTAATAATGTCAAAGGGAGATATTCTAACTATAAAAATTCGACTAATAACTAATAGATACAGGGCAAAACAGTCATTACTTTGTACAAGCTCACCAAGAAACGCCAATAAAAGGAAGCAAAGTCATCTTAAACACTATTTTAACAATTCATTGAAGACTTCATTACTATGAAAAGGCCTCGTTTACGTAAATCTTCTGTAATTTTGTACTTTTGCCTATGTATGTGCCATAACTTCTCTATATATTTAGCTGATCTGTATTTTCTTTGTTAATCGGTGTTGGATTACTTTGAGAAACATCTACTACTCAAAAGGTATTACGAAGCTAACCAACTAACTATATAAAACAGACTCCAAACACTTTATATATTCGCTCAAAAATCGAGTATAACCAAAATATTCTCAAATTTAAATTCATCGTTAAAAAAATGGAAAAATATTTTATTTATTCCCATGTTTTCCATAAATTAGCCTTCACATAAAAACTTAGAAATCAACAGAAATAAACTCAACATACAGGAAGTTTAAATTAATATTCCATTGCTAATTTCTAGTAATTATTAATTGATATTATTACTATTATATATATGTATATTTGAGACATATTACCTCATCGTTCTTGACTTTCACTGCTTTGGTGCTAAATTCAGCCATCGAACTGAAACAGTACTTTTCTAGAAATAAAATTTTAAAGCAATATCAGTGGTCTTCGTTGAATTACTTTTAATATAAATACATAATACGAAATAATACCTTTTAGGATATTTCCATAATTACGCACAAAATATCCTACTGAAATTATCATCTAAGTATTATACTGTAGTAGCTACTATATAAGTATGTCATTATTAGAAAACGGGAGTCAAAAAATCTTGTGAATAGCATTAGGGAAATACTTCGTAAAATTACATAGTAACAATTTCATTTTAAAATCTCCAAACAATTCATCGGGTTTTCCACAAATAAATGTTCATACTTTAAATATTTTTATATGCTTAAGAATAAGAGAAAATGCTCGATATGACTAGTGCTGGTAGCAAAACAGAAATGATGAAGTATATATCAACACGGAATGTTTGATAATTAAAAGCTACTGTTTCGATTGCAATACAGCTCGTAAAATAGACTCCAAGAGAACGGCGTCGGTACATCTCGTTCATTTACGTGATCGGTGAATTATATTTCCTTGTTTAGTCTCTGGAGTCTATCGTCGAATACTATTTTATGGCTACGAGATGACATGACCAATTAACCGACTGGAGTATCTCATTTATGGATAATTTTCACGTACAAATATTTATATATGTTTTAAAAAGTCAGATTCATGATTAATGTATCAATAAAGACTATAATGTAAGTGGCAAAACATTGAGCACTACACCATAATTCAGTGAAATTCAACAGTATAAAAATAGTACATTAATATCGTATTTCCAAAATCGTACCTCTATATGCCCTCAGGGGACAAATAAATATGCGCATTAGCACAATTACTGTTTACATACCAGTTCTTGTCTTTCGACTATCTCAATAGAGAGATCATGGCATTGCCTTCTACCCACTGCCCGGCCGGTCTGAATTATCCTACGAGTTTGCATTCCGCAGCATCAATAAGACTAAGACTATCACGACTTATTGCTGATGTACCTGCAGAGCTCTTAAGGACGGTGCTCGTTCAGCTTTCGGCAAGATTCCGTACGTTCACATATCGAACGGGAACTTCATTACAGACCCAGAGAACTCAGTGAGTGCGCACTTCTGCACCCCAATAAGTTCGGCTAGAGCTCTAGCACGGTGTGAAACTATAAATGTAAGCAACTATCCTCGTGACAATGCCATCATGACGCCGAAGCAAGCACAACATAGGATATTGAAAAGGGTGGCGAAAGCAGATTATTGCAAATACCTTTCCTTATTCTTTACACTTTTCATTTATAAGTTCTTATTAAATGCTAATTATTTTGAATTTTTAAGCATTCCTTCCACCAGCTGAAAAAAGTGCTATGGTGGAACAACTCATTGTCCTGCCATCAGGAAGCTCTGATGCCTTAAGAAGGTAGCTGTCATATAATAGGAATTATATGAAGAGTGCTCAGCCTGTTCAACTGGGCTACATAGTCAGTTATTTCAATAAATAACCTCGTATAGTATTTTATAATTTCAATGTAAGTTTCCATAGTTACACTCGTTATTTTTTAAGGATAGAACCAATCTTTGTCGTCTGTCACACAACGAAAATCTTCTCCTTCTCGATGATGGTAGCATGATCGTAGTAGGGAGTAGAATACTGTGGAACGTCGTATTTTGTACACTAGATGTGAAATCTTTTTTGTAAGTTCTGTCTGCCTACTGTAATTCGCGAACTACTACATATTTATTAGGGGATCGACGTTACAAACAAATCTTCAAAGAATTAAGTGCTGGCCGGTTGAAGCAAATATAGCGTCTTTGCCGAAGTACAGGGCGGTCATGCTCTACTCCTGTTTTTTGCGTTGATCAAAGAATCCCAAAGAAACACATACGATCGGCAATTTAAGTATGTGATTCGTTATCAATCTAACAATTTAATTTATTCTATCTCTATTATTGTTTAAATATATCTTATTTTAGGTGGTGTCACGACGAATTAGCGCAGCTTGGTGTTTTAAATCACTTCACTATGCTTGGAGTAAAGTTTTTAACGGATTTTGAACTATGGATCATAGAAGCGATTGAGAGCCAGTTATGAATCAAGGTCTTACCGTAAGTAAAACATGCAATTTTTCTTTTTTAAAATACCTTATTTGTTTTTCTTACGGATGTACATTTCACTATAGGAAATGTTTATACTAGAGAAGAGATGCTGTTGGACTCTGGTCCAAGGTAGCGAGCGATGCTGTCGTTGGTACATACTTCCGGAAACTCGGAGTATTGCCTTTTCTGGCACCATATCTCTTTAATATTTCGGAATGTCTTCCCCCGCCACGTATGCCTAATGATAAACCGACGGAGGCCCTTCTTGATGACTTATAGACTTATTTAAGAAGTACATGCCTCCTATCTAATGAGATATCCCACAAATATTTGAATCATAGTCAGAATTTCGACCCTAGAACTACCAATGTTGTGGAAGGTTATCACACACGAATCAGAGCCGCATTTCCTGGCAAGTCATACTTTATTCCAGCTACTACTTTTTTCTTCATGATTAAGCTTACTGCAAGCTCTCCAGATGAAGAAGTTCCTCATTTAATGAACATGCTGAAATACTATTGTAGTGAGATGGCCATCGCAAAGAGTTTGACAGCATCCATTGCCAACGGCACGTTGGCGCCACGGTACATTCGTCCAGCAGAACTACAGCATCAGGAAGAAATTCAAGACTATATGAAGAACTCCCAGCAGTTCCTACTTCCACTTAACGGAGCTTGCTTACTGCCAGGAACATTGCCATTCCTAGACTGCGTTACACATCGAATGGCCTAGTGTTTTTTTACTTATTTATTCAAACGGGTTGCATTATATTTACGGGTATTTAGTTAATTTATTGCTAAAACAAATTAACTTTTGTTCTTTTCTCTTATCTTAGATAACTCAGTAAAATCATAGTACTACGTCTTTGGAATATTGAAGGGCAATATGTCTGTTTTTTAACTTACACTTTTGTGTCTGCGCTCTAGCTTGGCATTTTGCCAACCAAAGTGGCTTTGATTTAATTTGTCGAGCTCTGGTTATCTTTGTATAGTGTTTTGTGTATAACTGCGAGAAAAATATTTCAAAATAATTGTTTCCGGAAAGAACATTACGAAGTACTCAAATTGTTTAACTGTGGATTATAATTTAGGGCCATTCGTCTCTTATCCATGAATCTGGTATAATTTTATTACTAGTTTGACGTTTAAGATCTGTCTAAGAAATAAAATAATATTTGCCCTGGAAGCATCTCTTACGTCTTTATATATGAATTGAGCACTTAAATTCCTTTCTTTGGATTCCACTATTTATCAAGTTCTATGAGTATTTGGATGTTGTAAAAACTTCAGAAGACTATCTACGAATGATTACTATCTGTGACAAGAAAATCCTTGAAGGAAACGATGACGAAGAGAGCAGCAGCGGGCAGTCAGAGGTTTGTTCTTGGCTATTATTACTAATGACAAAGTTGTTACATTTTATACTAACTTTACATATTTAGGTTTCCGTTGAAGTTGACAGAGATGTTGAACGTGGAAAAGATGGGTCAGAAGATGGAGAAAGTGATGAAGATGAGACCGAGTTGGAGGACAGTGACGCTAGTTTAAAAAGTAAGCATTATATTTTGGTTTTAAGAATCATATGGCTTTAAATGGTCTCATATCATATTCTATGTACTACTTATTTATAGATAGAAGTTCTAATAGCGAGGAAAGTAGTGAAAGTGATACCAGCCAAGACAGTGATTCTGATGATTCAATATGGGCTGATTTGGAAGGTGGAAAAAATGAAGAAACACAGGAAGCAAGTGTCAGTAGGTAGAATCTCATAATCTTGCTCTATTATTCAATTAATTGTGGATATTTAAGTACATATTATCTCTGGAATTGAGAACTTTTAAAGGTAAAGTTTTGCATCCGTAAAACATTTGTCATATTACTTCTATTTAAGGAGGCTTCTGCGTTATTTGATTTTCAAAGAGCTCTTGATTATCTGGTTAAAGGCATGCGAAGAAAAGCTATTAAAATACTGAATGATCTACTGAAGAATCCTCTTGTTAGTGTATTTCATACTGAGGAATTTGACTGGGAGACTGAAACGGATGAAAGGTTGGAATTCATGTATTTTAGTACAGAATTTATCCCATATAAGATCTATATCTATCTAAAACGTCTTATTTTTTTATAAAGACTATCAAAGATGGCTCGTTTATTCGTTGGTGTACATAAGAATCTTGCGAAATTAGAGGAGGAGAAAGCTGCTGATCATTATCTACAGGTTTATACTCCTTTTCCTTCTTTTTTTTTGTACTTATTTTGTTGCAATATTATTTTTTCTATATATGAAAATTTGTCTTGTCCTAGATTCTTTCTATAGCTCCGAGGAATCCTCAAATATGGATGGATCTGGGGAGAAAATGTATTGGAAGTGGTGATTTGGATTTTGCGAAATTTGCCTTCGGAAAAGCGGATACTGATGAGGCTATCGATGCTCGCATGAGTGTTTTATATCTTTCAAGGAATTACCATGGTTCGACATGCAAATTTACAATTTTTTTCATTACTTTTATTTTTAGCTATAAGTTCTTTGGATCAACGCATAATTTTAGCGTGTTTACGACTTATTAGTAAGTGCTTAGAGAATGGAATTTATCTTGACAAGGCCTTCTTTCTCAAGGAACGTATTCGGTCTATTAATCAACATTACAGGTAATTCCAATTGGCTAATTTTGTTAAAGCAAATTTACTGTAAACATTTCCAGAGAATTTTGTGATCAGGAGTTTGGAGAGAACAGGCATTATGAGGAAGTAACTGTTCTTGATGATGAAAAAACAGAAGAGGTATATTTCCGCAACGATCACTTGTTGTATAAATTATGTATACGTTTTTAGTTTCTTTTCAAACAAGATTGTAGCTCTCCACCCGTCTTTTCACTGTAGAAGATCGATTGCGTACCTTCAATATCATTGATCCTACTGAAGACCTAAAGCCACTTGCGATAACTATTGATGCAAATCAAAGGTTTGATTATTGTAATTTAGCATATGTTAATATATAGTTCATTTTAATAACGCTCAACTTACTTAAATTTCAGTCTTGAGGACGTTGTTACTATATTTTGTGATATTTTCGACCGCATAGAGTCCTACTCCAGTGTGCGTTATGAACATTTAGTATTTAATGTTATACATTTATATACACTACAAATTGTTTGTCCACGAATTATTTAGGAATTTCAAGAATGATAGTTCATGCAATGGATTTATTTTAGCTGGCACGACAAGAAATTATATTTTCTCATTGGGGGGATCGGAGTATGCTCCTTGATACAAAAACAGTCCTTGATCGAGTAATTGATGTTATAGAAATTGTAGATAATTTAACTGGCAAGGTAATTAAGCTTTGTGCTTGTTGTTCCGTATTAATTATGCATTTAAATATGCTTTTTTAGGTTTCATCAAGCAAATTTAAGTGTCGTTTTCCGGAATTTGAAAGGACTACAGTGGTATCACCCTATAGAGATGAAATTTTTGTTAGAAGATCAACAAGGAATGTGGAAAATGATAAATACTATGAGTGGCAATGCCAACTTTACACTTGTAATGCAGACCAAAATAATATGCCAGATGATGAAGTAAGGTTCTATTTACCTTGCTAGAGAGATTATAATTAAATATTGCTAAATTTCAGTTGGCTCGTTCATTAGGTCTTACATGTTTCCCTATAATCCCCTTGAGAAATAGAAACGCCGAAATTTCTTCACGTACTGCAAGCCCTACTGTTCAGATGGATTATATTGATACTGACGAGTTTCTAATTACACTGAGAGATACGCTTATGAACGGGAAATGGACTATATTTGAAATATTAAGTTGGATCATTATTACATTGTTTTTATTTTTTTTAATGGAAAAAAATCTCTACTGTGTACTTTAGACTTTTTCTAGGCATTCTATTAGCTCAGCTCGCAGATCACTGTCCTAATAATGGAGCACTGCCGGCAAATCTTTATCCAGGAATGACACAGTGCTATCGCAGATTCAACAGATTATCAAGCAATCTAAGTGAAAAACGATGGATGAAGTTGCATGTTCTTATGGATGAATTAGGTTAATAACAAAATAACAGCGGTAGAATATATATACTCTTTGCTGATCTTTTTTAGGCGAACCACAAGCAAGAAATTATTGCTTTATCTGGCACTACACTGAGGATTGGCCTGATCGCAATTTAATGATCCGTTTTGTTTGGTCTCATGTGAAGGTCATCACAGACGATGACATTCGGTGCTTATTCAATTTTTGTATAGAAACTGATTATTCTTATCCTAACATTTTATACCTTATGGTTGTTTATTTCTCAATCAATATTTTATAGTTTGGAATTTCTAAGGCAACTATGTGAAATAGTGACAGACGCTGAAGTCATTTTAACAGGCAAAGGTAAGAAATTAAAGTTAATTTGTAAACCTAACAGGTGTATAAAATTATATTCTAGGCTGCATCACTAGAAGCGACATTCTTGATTTTATCGCACTTTTAGAAAGAGTAGAACGGATTTATTCTATTAAACAATTAAGAGCTGCTGGTCGTCACGATGAGGTAAGCCTTTGGTACAAGTAAGGCTAAGAAATTATTTTCATTTACCTGGTTGCTTATTTTAATGAACTAGAGCATCTTGAAAATTAAATATTTGCACACAAATTCTAGGTTGCTGCTATCGTTAATCGTGATATAGACTTTAATTCTATAGATATTGACGAAGTATTTGAGATGACTGGGTTTTTGCTAGACGCATATCACTTTATGGAAAATTACAATGAAGCTGTTAAACTGCTGAACAGGTAGAGTGTATATATAGTTCAGTTTGTCATAATTTTCTCTAAATTCTATTACTTGTATTGTGAAACTACTAGCTATTCAACTTGATTGGACAGTATTGATATTTAAGTGAGATCATTTTCATAGATCCGTGCATTTGATGTTATCTATGGATCCATTACCCGAACATCGTATTTTACCTCTATTAGATCGTCTATATAAAATACACTGGGATTCAGTAGATGTTGATCAAGCCTCTTGTATGGGCTACTTTTTATGCCGTCTTTCAACGGTGGATTCTGTAAAGACTAACTCGATTCTCTGGATAACTTTGTATCACATTGTTCAAAAAGTCGATGGTAGGAATGTAGCTTTTTTTTCATGGTATTAGTTATAGCGTAGTTAGTTCACACTCACGAAATTATTTTAATTATATTTTTAGTTAAAATTGTAGGACCAATATCTATCCAGTATATTGAAAAGTTGGATAGTTCAACTCAATATGATATAATGCCCAGTCATGCCCTCGATGTATTGGTTAAGGCACATGAAAAGCTTGGAGCTGCACACAAATGCTCTGATAATGAGGTAATATTTTTCTTTTTGTAAAAATCTCTTCTTAAATGAAAAATTTAGGGAGCCTTCCTATTGTTCTTTCTTAAAGAATTATTTGGCTGTGTTTCTGATTCATCCATAATGTCACTGCTACGACAAGATGATTGGGCTTGGCTGTGGGCGAATGTTAATGAAGAAATAGCTCAATGTCTATTTTGTACTTTTGGGTATGCAAACGTTTTAAAATTACTGCATAAAATGTATAATTTTTGGAAAGTTACTATTTTAATTTATGGCCTAACCTTTAGTCGTTTCACCAAACGCAGACGTGCTTTAGAAGATCATGAGTGTAAATATGAAATGTGCGGAAATCCTGATCTGGCAAAAATCGTCATACCATTAGCTCTGCCTAATCCCTTACCGTTATATGATGATAAGGTGTTTTACTTATTATTATTATTATTACTATTTGTTATTATTATTTGGCTTGGTCATGAGCTATAAATTATTGAACCTTATTCTTTTACACGTGTAACCACTTTTATTGAACGATTTTAAAATTTCATTTTAGCTAAAACAGTATTTCAGGAGCGTCTAGGGCATGATGTCGTCGATCTTATACAAAATAAGTTTCCCTTCATGCTAGAGATAACTGACGCAAGAAAGAAAGTAGTGGATAATTTCCATGTGTGGTTGCGTAGCACCGGAAAACATTTAGAAAATATTGTGTAGGACTTAGTAGTTTTTCATTTGTAAACTATTTATTTATTATGTTAATGTTTTTTTCTTTTGCGACGCTGTATATGTTTTAATTGTTGTTTAAGTGTTTTACATTAATTTTATGTTTTAGAATTAACTGGCCATCGATTGCTGATGAGTCCGTGTTACAGGCCTCGGTCTGGTATATTATGGCTCTTCATCATTACAGGCAAAGCAATCATCCGGAAACTCGACTTTTTGCAGAAGTAATATTTTACGTTCTTTCTTGCTTCTCTATATAACTATTGGAATTTTCATAATACATTTAGTTTAAATATGACAAAATTTAGCTTTTTTTGACAAGTGGCCATGCTACATACGAAAACCACATCACTGCTGGTGCATGGGCTATTCTTGCTCATGCAACTGTCTTCCAACTTTTTCAGGTTTATTTTCTTAAATTATATAGGACTTAATCCTGATTGCTAGTATATGGTTTAATTGGGTATTTTTTTAGCTGGACGATGATCAGATGCTTTTAGAGTGGGAATGGCATGTATCACCATTTCGAATGTCTCTAAACATAAATTCAAGAGAAGGTGTAGCACACTTTGAAATTGCTAGTACACTTTATCAGGTTGCCACGAGATTATCTCGATTTTTTAACACTGTAAGTCTTTTTATTGTCTTGGAAAATTAAAACTTTTCTCTTAGAATATTATAATTCAAATGCACATTAAAATAAAAATACTTTTTATAGCTTCCATACGATGACTGGCGTTTACGTCGTTCCTCTTGTTTGCTGTCTTCTATTCGCTCAGAGGCTACTATACATTTTGAAGAGGCTCTTGTACTAGCTCAGCCAACAGATGCAAGTGTAATGTGCGAGTATCAGTGGCTGTGCTACTTTTTTCTCGCAAAAATTCATGCTAAACTAGAAGACTACGATGTCGTCAAGGTGGGTGAAATTTTTTAGTTCTTTTTACTTATAGTTCATTTAATAAAGTTACTAATTCCTCATTAAGTGCATATTTTTCTTTGTATTGATGTCATTTTAGGTTGTAGACAGTCTATTCGAAGCAGCTTGTTCCTGTGAGTTGACTCCATTTTACTACCCTGTAAAAATTAATGCTAAAAAGCAGCAGAATGTAGAACCAGTGGAATTGCATTATCAAGTTCATGCCACTGTTTGGAAATACTTAAGACGAAAGTTGGTTACCCATTATTTTGACTGCCATTTAAATTGTACTTTTAGAAATTTATTTTTAAACTTATAAGTTATCGTTAAGCTCCTCACCACCTTTGGATATCTTAATTTCACTACTATCATATATTCGTACGTTTCAATCACATAAGGTTAGGTTTATTTAGTTTTGTTTGACTTATTTAATTCTAGCTTTTTCCACATTATATTAGTTGAAGAATTTAGACATGATTAAGGTAGTACGCAGCAATTTATCACTTTTTTCTATTCATCCTGATCTTCATGAAACGGTTATACGTCTCACCATTCAATGTCAATCGCAAATAACTAATGATGTTGAACAAACTGTAAGTTTATTTAGAATTTAAAGAAGCATGTATTATATATTTTACAATGTAAAAACTATGGTATTGATTTTTTTAAATCCGAAAAGAAACGTAGGCTAAGAAATTGTATATCTCATAGTAAAACTCGAAATTTTTTGGCTTATGTATTTATTTATAATATTGGAAGCTAAGTAATAGAGGCGAAAGGTTAATGGTGGCGAATTACTAATGAATTATAGGTTTAAGTGGTCTGTCTACACTAAATTTTCATAAGAATAATAAAATGTATTTTATATTAGTCATGGAAATTCTATTCTACAGTTGGGTATATAGAATTTTAATTCTAGTAGGTATATAAGATTTACTTTTAGCTAGATTCTTTATTTAAGGTACATGATCTCCTACGGCGTTCTGATGTTATCGATGAGTTATGGAATTTATGCCATCGAGGATTTGAGGTATATTTGAATCACTTACGATTACGTAGTGAAAATAATCTGGTTATTTCATATTTAGCTTGTCTGTGAACGTTTCCCACACATGAAAGCGCATTATCGTCTTGCTGAAATGGAAATTAGTAGGAATCGGTTGGATAAAGCATCACTTCATCTCATGAAGGGCATATTTAAACGAAAAAAGAAAGAAGATGGGATGTTTGATGTAAGTAATTTATGCTGTTAATAGATATGGTAATTTAAATGGTTTTATATAACAAATTATGATATTATAGGGCGTAGTGGAAATAACCTGTCCGGATATTGATAGATCGGGCTCGTTTACATTCCATGTAGAACGAGCCTTCCGACTTGCATTGTTTGTAGTTTACCGACAAAAGGATCTAACAGCTATTGTAAATATGCTTGTCACGATGGTCTCAGTTGTTAATCAGAATAACGAGTGAGTACAAACATGCCGTTTTAAAAATTCTGTCTGTTATTATATTGTACACCACCAGTGTAATATCATTTAACCACAATATTATGTTTTCATTAATACTAGGTTATTGCAAAAATAATTTAATCATCAACTCTATAGTAGTTTATCTCAACATAGAATAAGATCTATTAGGCGAAATAAAAACCCATTAAAATCTACATATCTTTGCCAACAAGAAACCGGTCTATTTATTCTGGTAATGTAGAATTTTGGAGTCCAGGATCTGATAATTACTCATAGCGGTTTTGAGCTGCTGCTTGGTTGTTGAATACCTTCGTTTGCAAAAAGTTATCGAGATGCTTGAAAAAGTGATAGTCGGTGGAAGAGAGGTCTGGTGAGTAAACTGGATAACGTAGAGTTGCGTAACTAAGTTGGTCTAATTTTTTGCAGAGTCATTTACGAGATATGCAGTTGGGCATTGTCATGAGAAGAATTGGTCCCTTTCGGTTGAAAAATGCTCGACGTAAATGTTGCAGTTCTTGGTGGACTTTAGCGATTTCCTGGCAATATTTTTTTCTGCTGTGATGATTTCGCCAGGATTCAAGAAGTTGTATCGAATGAATCTACTTGTCGACTGCCAAGCAGTGATCATAACTTTATTTTGGTGCAGCTTCGATTTGGGGAAGTGTTTTAGAGCCTCATTTTGGTCCAGTCACTAGGCGGAACACTGTCGATTGTCGTATAGAATCCATTTTTCGTCACATGTCACAATGCGATCAAAAAATGGATCGATTTTGTTGCACAAAAGAGAAACAGGGCAGACTTCGTAACGGCAAGATTTTCCGATTTTCTTTCAGCTCGTACGGCACCCATTTGTTGAGCATTGTTGATTTCTCAATTTAATGCAAATGTCTAACAACTATTGATTAGTCAATATTAAGTTCTTTTGCAACATTTCACAAGCGAGTGATACCGCAATTTCTTTTTAAGGGATATTCAGCTTTTTGTTATAAATAGCGTAAAAATTATACTTAATGGATATTTAACATGGCTGTTTAGAATTAATATGCATTGCGTTATAAGAGCTATAAAACTTAAAAATATACATATAAACATAAATATTGAAAAGGACTGTTTTATTTATTGGGTCTCGGATAGAATCTGTAATTTAATAACGCTTTAATTAAGGGAACACATTTTGAAGTCAACTCATAGTGGTCTTATAAGCCGTATATTTCAATGCCTCCGTAGGGTTGTGGACACTGGATCGCCAAGATATGTAAAGCTGGAACTGTTTCGACTTTGGAATGTAATTACAAAGTGAGAACACAAAATCAAGTTAATGAAAATTATTTGAATCAGATTATCTGCATACTGTTTTTTTTATAGATGCCACTCATCAATGCTAACCGCTCATCTGAAATCTCGTCTTCGAGATTTTATTCAAATATTGTATGGGGATGTCGAAAGTTTTGTCGCAGAGCAAATAATTGCAGAGGATCATAAAAAGAAACAAGTAAGGGTAGGTAGAAGGTTAATAAATTATCCTAAAATTCTTCTATAAACCAGTTATAATATATTTATATACAAATAATTGCTTTAATAATTAAAATTAGTGGTATAAGGCTTACTGCAAAATATTTTCAAATAAAAAAAATAATTTCTGTTATTTAATGATGTTGACCAACACGTTATAACTATTAATAGTTTTCAATGTAATTTATCTTATTTTTTAAGCCATTAGTGTAACCTATTGTGAAATGTCTTTAACGTTATATATTGTTCCAGAAATATAATTACAACGTTAACTCCAAAGCTTACATTATTTGTATAAATTAGCTAGATTGATAATAATTCGATTTCTTTGCAAAATTATGTCTTATTTTATTAAAGTTCATATTCTTATCTTTCAGAAGCGGAAGTTGACTTCGTTTGATCTGGCTACGTCTCAAGGAGAAGACTTTATTTTATCAGTGTCAAATCCTAATACAAATGCTAAATCACTTGATGTGTTCGGTATTGGTACTGTGCTTAATGCTAGTGATGAATGTACAGCACCAATAAAGTTGATTCGTCTTGCTTTGCAAGCTGGCAGTATGTGAACGTATTAAGATCTTGTAACTTATTTCTTATGGCTTTAATCTGAACTCGTATCTATAATTTGAAAATTTTGCGGGTATATTCTACTTACGGGCCTATACATTCATATGCATTCTATGTGCATAAATTGTCATTCCTATTGTGTTCGCTAATTTCAATGCAATTCAGTAACATTGCCTTATATATTTATATTCATTATGATAATATTTTTATTTATTTTGTTTACGTGTTTTGCAGAATTCTATGGTATGGATTGCATTGTCGCTGCCTCAACTGGAGCACTTAAAGGTTTAGTTAATAGTTTATCAATTATTGTATGATGTTAACACTCAAGAAATACAATTAATTTCTATAGGAATTAGTTTACGTGACAATACCTTTACGAATCTTATTCCGATTAAACCTCTATTGCCGAAGCAAAATGAGATTACTAGCATGATCTGGTCAGGGATTGATCAGGTAAATTCTCTTTTTATCTAATGGAAAACATCGTTCATATACATATGAATGTATATTCGAGAAATCCGTGTAGATGTAGATATTAAATCTATCACTTTTTTTTCATTAATTTTAAATAACTTGCATTCTTAATATTTATTAGTAAGGGTTATATGATTAAGTAGTATTATAATTATTTATAGTCAGAAGTCCTCACAGTTCAAATGGATCGACAGCTAAATTTATACGACACAGTGTCTAATACAATTAGTCCACTGTTTAAAGCCGATGGAGGTGCAGGGCCTGTGAAAGGATTGCATATGTCACAAGGGTAAAATATGCCAAACAATTTCTTTATTTTTTTAGAATATGTTGAAATTACTGTTGTAGGCAGAAGTGCATATTATAGTGAGAAAATTATCACATGTATGGAATCTGGTATAGTCAATGTATGGAGTAAGAATGGGGAAAAATGCGCTGAATGGAAAGTTGGGGAAGGAATTATGACAATGAAAGGTTAGAATGTAACATAAATGTAGAAGTTTTATTTATTTATGGGCATAATATCATGGTATGAACCATTTTTAAATTTACTCAGGTTCTGATGAACGGAACGAAATTGTTACTGGAGGTACAAAAAATCTTGTTAAGACTTGGGATATTAAGACTGGGAAACGAACATGGTCTGCACGAAATGTTGGTGATGTAGTGTATAAGAAATATTGTAAAACTTATACAGTACGTAATTTATTTTCTAATTAATTCATTTCTCAGGTTCCCAATGACTTTCTTGATCTAGAGGTACCCGTTATGTGTACAGATCTTTGCTTCATCAGTAGACATAATACAATTGTTGAAGGAACTAAGTTGCATGAGGTCAATCTTTTAAAAACTAAATTGCTTTCTGTGTTATTGTTCCAACTGCGAAATGGAGACCAAACTAGCTAGATGTTTAAATGTTTTATTTAATAGATGCGTCTCTATGATCCTCGAGCCCAACGTCGTCCTATTAAGAAGATTAAATTTATGGATGTTCCAATCACGTCAGTTAATACATGCTACAGGGACAATCATATTTTAGCTGCTAATTCGATCGGCGAAATGGGATTATTTGATCTTCGAAGCAAAAGTGAGCTGAGTCAATTCTTGTTCAACTACTTTTTTGTTGTTTTAATATTCGCTGTTTCTTTACTGAATGTTTCTCATTATAGTCCATCCAGTATGTAAGTATAAAGGACAATCCGGTTCTATTCGTTCTATTGACAGCCATCCTACTGCTGCTTATGTAGCAACATGTGGCATCGATAGATTTGTACGTGTACATGATATTGAATCACGTAAACTTGTAAATAAGGTAATTTTAAGTATATTTGTAAATACAATAGTAATAATAGTAATCAACAATAAAGTTCATGATATCCGTATAGCGTGTAAAAAATGTTTTGTTAAATCTTTAAAATTCCCTCGCTTATGGTAACATACTTATAGGTGTGTTTCAAAATTAACTCGTTTTGATTAGACTAATATCATTGCATGCTCTTGCTATACTTTTTCCACACTAATGTTATCTCTTTTGAAGTATTTTTTCTGTTAGCATGTAGTTAATTGTTCATGGGTGAAATCCAGTTCACATGTGTTTTCATTCACATAGGAGTCAATATCAATCAAAATTATATTGTTTTGAAGAATTTATTCCGTGGAAATTTTTTGCATACAAAGATGCTAGAAATTTTTTTTAAATATCCGTTGTGAGAAAACTTTTCTGCAGTATCAATATTTTAGTACTGCTTGACACTAGCAGTATACTATACTAAAGGACATTTTCACATGACATTTTCTTCTTCACACGTAAGTGAGTGGTAGCATAGTGTGAAACAACAAAATTTCCAGTGTGGTCCAGTGAATCCTTAAAAAGCATATACGGATTTGCTATTGTTTTACGTCTCTAGTACCTAATCAACTTTGTATGATTACATTCATATCCGAAATGACAATTTCTTACTGTTCACACTATTACTTACCAGTAATAAACTAGTGAATGAGACTAAATTATAGTATAGATCACGAATAATATTAACATGATAAGCTCAATAGCAAAAATTTTACTACTACTGTAGTTGTATAAACGCAAGAATATGTACTTTTTAGATATACTGCAAGACACGTTTGAATAGAGTCCTTATACGTTCAGAGCTGTCCATTCTCGGCCATGTCAAAATAGAACAAGACGACGAAGAATGGGAGCAACTAAGAGTAAGCTTATTTTAACGTTTACGGTACATCGATTTATTACATTTGACATGAAATACCAGATATCTCATGTAATTTCAATCAGTATTTTATTAACATGCTATTACTAGAAAGATTCCAAGCACTTCATTATAATGTGAACTGTTTTAGAGAGGAAGCCGAAGTGATGGTGAGAGTGACATCAGTAATCTTTCTGAAAGTAGTGGTAGCAATACAGAAGAATGCGAAGAATTGTTTGTTAGTGAAGATAGCCTTCATGATACAGACGTACAGAAAAACTTCAGGAAAAGAAAAGATAGCGACACCATCAATGTAAGCATCATAGTAATTAATTGTAATGAGAGATAAATAGTATATGTTTAGGATGAAACGAATAGCAAACCGGCTATTAAGAAGAAAAAGGCATTGATGAGGAAAAAGCGAAAAGAAGACGCAGAAATGGAAGATGAGGTGCTTCTGATCCGTTTGAAAAAACACTTCATATCTATCCTCTTTTTCTATAGGTTTTTGATGAGCCGGAACCCCGAAAGAAGATAAAAATTGCGAAAGGCTTGAAGCGAAAAGAAAATGTTGAAATTAAACTTGAAGTAAGTGGCCATTATAGATAGTGAGATTAAATATTATTTTGATATAGAACAATGTGAATATGCTTTGGATTAATTATAGGTAGAGTCTAATGGAAGTCTACCGGAGAAGAAGAGGGTTAAGAGAAAATAAATCTACCATTTATAGCATCTCTATTTTGTTCCGTTTACTATTAAAAATGATTGGTTGATAGAGATTCTAACGTGCTTATCTAACAATATGTTTAATTCCCAAATCTACAGAATTACAAAGAGTTACTATAAGCAATTCGAGGAACTTTCAGTACTTAACTCTTGTTTAATTTGCATTGTTCAGTGTTGTTTCTTGTTATTTGTTAACATATTTTCATATCTATCTTAATAGATAAATATTGTTTATCTACCTATAACACTTTCTTTTGTCACAATCCTATATTTTATAATATGAGAAAATTTTCCTTTTTTAGCTAGTACGTTAAAATACCATTTAGAAGTATCTTTATGTCTTATTAATAGTAATGCTGTTAGTTATTTTAAAAAAAATAAGATTAGTTCCTGATATTTACTAATACGTTGCTACAGCAGTATAGATATTATAAGACTTGTTTGATTCAACCGAGGCCCAATTACTGGGAAGGAAGATTTTGATTACGTTTGAGGTAGAATACTTATGGCACAAGGGATTTCAACAGTCTGCATTTTAAATTTATACTAAGAGATGCATGATGGCTTGCACTACTGAATCATTGGTTGTTTCAGTTCCATAACTGAATAGAAAAATGTTAGAAATCAGAGATTGCCTCGTATATGAGAACTGCGCCATAATTCCAGCAACACGCAGGACACCTATATCTCACTCGTCTGGAGATTTTGACACATATAATTGTTTAGTAACAATCAATATACAAACAAAAGTGGTCTCAGTGTTCTAGCAAAAATTAACGCAAACTTTTAGGGTAACGTCATTACATATATGATAGACGGCAATTCATCCTTAATAAAATATTCATGTTGATTATAGTTGACCAATTGTGGACTAGTACTACTTCATAATTGTTCAAAGTGGCTTGATGTTCTAAGCACTAAAAATATTTTAGCAGCAGAACCATCTCAGTTCTACATCAACTATTCTCACAAGTTGATTATCGTTCATTTGGTTAATGATAACGAAATCCAATTAACCTCCAATGAGTATCAGATTATTGTATCCGTCCTCCACCGTTCTATCCTCAACTAAATGAACGAATCGAGTACTATGTAGACATATTTTAGCATACTCACGAAATCAAAGGAAAAAGGAACATGTCTGAAGCCATTCAGACCTTCATATTCAACTGTAAATACACACGATGTTCGCGTGCTTTTAATAAAATTCTATAGTTCTAAAATTTGTTTTTTACATTTTTACTGCGACTCGCTGAATAAAATTATTTTCACTGAAATTTCAAAGTGGAAAACAATTCAATTTCCACCACTATGTCGAGGAGTGTTATTTCATAAATAGGCTGCTCGTCATAATTGGCGACTACAAAAGCAATGAATAAAATTTACCCCTCAGTATAATTGATATTTAAGGTGCTACTATTTATAATGTAGTTGTGAGGACTCTCATATGGGAACTTCAAGCTAATCAACTTTTTTCAACCAACTTAAGACTAGTTGAAAATGTATTTTACAACTACTTTAGACCTCACTACCAAAAACTCCATCGCTCGGTACTTTACGAGTACATATAGTTGTCCAAAATTAGAGTCCAATAATAACCACTTGTTTTATTTTGTTTGATAAGGCAGAAAAAAATAGGAACTAGAATTTCCCTTTTTTCACGGTCATTCAACTTGCTAGGTCGTCCACTACTCTTCTTTGTACTATATTCTTCTTGGTGAAGCAGGAAATTCATAACAGCCTTCCTGGAGCGCTTGACGACATCTGCAATCCGCTTCACCGTGTAACCGGCAGTTGACAGTGCCTTATTTTGATCCCTTTCGTGTAAACTCAATGTATAAGGACGACCCATTGTTATAATGGTTAAGAATTAGTTAATTTACGTTTTTTTCGTTAAATAGCGCCAAAATATTGGAAGTGTGCTATCATTTTGAAACGATGAAAAGTGGTAGTTTTGAGAAAAATTAGCATAAAAGTGGTAATTTTTTATGAAAAACTACGAAACTTAAACTGGAGATTTTCAAGGCTCTACAGCCCATCTCTAAAAAAATTGGATCAATCTGACGACGGAAAAGAGAAAAACAGCAAAACAACAAAGTGTACTCATATTGAAACGCACTGTATAAATATTCCTTAAAGCTTTATTGGACTATGTTTAAGATATGAAACCACTGAATTATTATATAATGTTAACTATTCTACATGCAGGTAGCAGTAGTTTCTATGAACAAAGAGATAAAAAAGTTACTAAGCTCTGTGTCACCAAAACAGCTAATCATCGAACTTTCAAACTTTATAAGGATCTTCGCACAGTAGATGATTTGGCTTAACATTTTTTGCTACCTGTTTTTTTAGCTTAATCAAATTCAAAATTCATAAGAAAGAGACTGAATAATTAATGAAGTAATTTGTTAATTAGCATTTAATGAATAGTTACATTTTAACATCCCATGTGCTGTCACTGTTGCGACTTAATATCTCCATCAAACCTTTTTGCGTGCCTTACATATAGTTTATAAGAAATCTTATAGAAAGAAGTCTTATAACTTGCCTCCATACGCACCAGTAGAGGAATTTATTCTTATCATGGGCATAAGTAACTAAGAGGTGAACTTCCATTACTTACTGTGCTTTAAAATGGGAGTTAGAGAATACAATCGGGGTAATTTTTACCTCTTAAATCACCACTGCGAGATAAAGTAAATTAGTATCTATCAAACTAAAATTTTTTATTCGTTTTTAAACAGAGGCATCAGTAAAAATAAGGATTCAACATTACATACATATTTAGCCAGTTCCTATTTAATTTTATCCACCGATTAAAAATACTAAACACATTTGAAAGTGGAACATTTTAATTCCTCACATACTTATTTCTATACCACGCTTTCCCAAGTGAAAATTTTATTTAATGTATAATCATAAAAGTTCTACACATAGTTTTGCCCTCAATCATATTTCCGGAAAGGATTATTAAACATTTTTAAACTGTTATGTTCGAATTCAAAAAAAAATTATTAAATAAGTTTAGAGGATAGAGAGTTATTTCAGGTAATTATGAAGATATAATCACATATGCAAAAATTATGGGAAATGTAAAATCAATTACTTCATTAGTTATTTGTGTTATAAGTAAAAATGCAAAACTCGTGAATTAGTCCTAAATATGTATTATTATAGTCCCAAACTTGTGTGATATCGAACCCTTACAAGTTATATGTTAAAATAATTATAGTTAATTTATATATTCGATTTTACTTCATATTACTACTATCGAACTAAAAAGCAAAGTTTGCAAATGGCACAGTCGTACACATACCTAATTGCTATGCCGCATATTCTCGAAATTGGGAGAGGATAACTAGCTAGTCAACATTATCCAAAATGATTAGCAGAATTTCATCTAATTTTTTCCACATTTTGACTATTAGACATACCGATATGAAATCTTACACTAATGTGCACCCATAATGGTTTTTGACTGTTTGATTTAATCAAACTATGCCTCATCCAGACCATCCAAAATGGATGCTACTTTATATACAAAATAAATCTAGGGAATTTTGTTGAATTTACTATATAGACAAGTAGAAAAAATTATAAAGAACTGAGAAACTAAATAATTTTTTTAGTGTACATATATATAAGAATCGTTCTGGGTATTAATTTGTGATATTTAGATGTCATTAATATCAAATAGTACTTATATATAGATTCACCAACATATTAATTTATAAAACATTTTCCAGATGGAACTCGCAAACAGTTTTCGTTCATGCCAAAAGAAATTTGGATTCAATGATGATGGATTTTTTACATTCACAAGTACAGAACAGGTCTTAGTTCATATTTCTATTAAGACAGTTTCAGAATATTTAATGTGGTTTTCTTTTAAAAAAATTTATTTAATATCATTTAATGTTTTATTTTGGATATGAAATTTAATAATAGGCAAACTATCACGTTATGTTTTGTTATTATTCGAACAAGGAACACTACACAACAAGTTGCCATTTTTAAGGTTTTGAATTCATTACAGAAGCGCGTCGAGGATTTGGTGAGCGAGTACATGAATAAATCAGTCAGCGGTGACCAGATGGGGATACCTGTCCTTTACAGAGAAAAGCATATTGAGTACATCACAAAAAGTCTGAAAGAAGTTGGCAAAGGTTACATGGTTAGTTAATCTTTTTTTTTAAACTCTGATCCGTGCTCAGGATATTTCTGTTAAATATCTCTAAATTCGACATTTTAGACCTTAGACGCAAGCAGAACCTGGATGTGCTTTTGGGGTGTGCACAGTCTTAATGTACTTGGTGCAGCAATTTCTCATTCTCAAAAACAGGATATAATTAATTTTATCAAAACATGTGAACATCCTGGAGGGGGATATGGAGGTTTTAATCATTAGTTATTTGTACTATGGATTACATATTGGTAGAAAACGTAAATCTTCGAGGTGTATTGTTTTCATACATATATTAACAGGTGGTCCTGGCCAGTACGCTCATTTGGCACCAACATATGCAAGCGTTATGACGTTAGTTTCCTTACAAACTGAGGAAGCACTAAAATCGATAAATTTGTAAGTAAGTAAAAATGTCAATTGTTGCGTAAAAGGCATACTTTGTTTAGAATATTTTATATTGAATTTGAGGTTAACAATGCGGGAATTTCTGTTACGTATGAAAAAAGATGACGGTAGTTTTACTATGCATGACGGAGGAGAGGCGGATATGCGAGGCGCTTATTGCGCTTTAGCTGTGGCTGCTATTTGTGGACTATTGAACAGTAAGCTTAAAGATGGAGCTGCCGAATGGATAATTAGGTATTAGCAATTAAATGTTTATGTATTTTTTTCACTTATAAGTATTATACAATATATATTTTAAGTAAATATTTTCCTTGTCCTAACAAAGTAAAATTAATCGTAATCTGACGTGTCTTAAAGACATGACAGTTTTGAATGAAAATAATTTAGAAACAGCTTTCTAATTTATTATTTTTCTAGCTGTCAAACTTATGAAGGAGGTTTTGGCGGTGAACCTTCTACAGAAGCCCATGGTGGATACGCATATTGTGCCGTGGCATCATTAGTCATACTAGATAGGTCATTATATTCATCCACAAGTACTTCTATCAACTCATATGAAATCGATCTTCAAATTATTCCCTAAAGGTACCGTCTCGCAGATATGGAGGCGTTAATCAAGTGGCTCACTAGGAGACAAATGAGATTTGAAGGAGGATTTCAAGTCAGTGACTATACTATTTAAATTTTAAAATAGTATAAATAAAGTTTCCAAGATAATATCTCATTCTTATATGCATTATTTGCTTGTGTCTTGATGTATTTTTACACTGGGATACTATCAGGGACGGACTAATAAACTTGTTGACGGCTGCTATAGTTTCTGGCAAGCAGCTGTATTCCCCCTCATTGATGGAGAAATGGCAAGAGAAGTTAGTTATTTAAAGTAATACATGATACGAAATGAAATTCGTTTTATTTTTATAGCACCGACAACTTACTGATGGTCTTTTCGATGCTAGAATGTTGGAGGAGTACATACTTATGTGCTGTCAGGTAATATGAGCGTTTATTTTCACTACCCACCCACTTCTTACATGTATTCTTGTTCCATTTTAGTTGTATTTAACTGAAATTAAATCATTACTAGTCATTGTGATTACCATTGTTTACTTAATACTATTTATTAGGATACTACTGGTGGTTTGCGAGATAAACCGGACAAATGTCGAGATCTATATCATACCTGCTACGTATTGAGTGGTCTTTCTGTGGCACAATTGTATTCATCAACACGTGACGGAGTGCTGGGTGGAAAGCGAAATATTGTGGTTGGATATTTTTTCTAAATGAATAAAATATTAAAGCAATAATCAATTCATTACAGGAGGCAATAAATCCACTATTCAATGTAACTACACTCAGTGAGCAATTCGCAGCAAGTTTCTTCGTGAAACAGTGAACGAACTGCCATGTACAAATAGTGATATACAGTTAATACATGAGATTTCAATGGAATTCGTCTACATGAACAGAATATAACTGTATTTACCGTCAAAGTTGCTATTCTTAAAATAATTATTCTACATTATAAATATTCTTACGGTAAAAGCATATATCTATAGTTTCTTTGGACATATTGACAATGATTACTTATGTATAATTACTTCTTGCTGTGTTAAATTTTAATTACGGACTGCATGCACTGATTTTTCCTTTCAATTTTTAGTGTATACTGCTATAACATATGTAGGGAATAAAATATTTCACTTCTTAAATACTGTCTAAACCATGATACGTCCTGGTTATCGTACAGGTTTATTCTTGTTGATTACAAGTCTTGTTTTAAATGCGAGATATTCTGTAATTGATCACAAGTCTGAAACAATATGTAGTCATTGGGCTACTTATAGAATAAGTATTTCTTAATTTGCTTTATTTACTAAGAGTGTCTTTAATTCTCCAGACACGGATTTATGTTATTGCTATTGATATATTAGCTTCGAATCCGATCAAAGTTCTATTGGGTAATTTTTCAAGGCAACTTATTGACCTAGTTTGCAAGTTTTGTTTTAAAGTATTACAGATCCAACACGGATAGTTCTTTAGCATTACGAGATTTCCCATGAAGCACACAATTTTCATTTTTCTAGAGGATAGTGGCTACTGTTTAAAAATTATCATTCTATACTTAAAACATTTTGTTAAAACGACACTAACATGATGGGAAAATGAATATTCGGACAGTTTTCATTCTAATTTCTTTGGTAGCTTTCTGTTAGGAGTGCTCTGTTCCTACTTTTCTAATTTTAAGATGTTACGTTATTAATTATTATAAAGAAATTTTGGGCCAAATTTATTTGTTTTATAACCATCATTGCAATTCCCTGTATTAATTTTGTACAGAAATATAGGTGAATAGATTTTTATTGTTTGCTTGGATATTTTAGAGACAGGTATGGGAAATTTATCAATTAAATTGCGAAAGTACACGTATTTTTTGTTTCTTATCCAAATACATTGCCAATTCTTATGTAAATTAATGTGGAGGCAAAATCGAAAATTTTTGGTTTTAAAATCAATTCTTACTTTTCCTGTAATTTCGTGTTATCAAGTAATCCTGAGAGATATACTAGTTATTTTAGTAACTTCTATTACGGTTGAATTATCAGTTCCTCAGTTTACAGGCACCTAGAACTCAACTCAAAATTATTAAACTTTTACTGAGTGTAATTCGACGTCCATTATTTCTTCACGTGTCAAAGTATAACTTTTGCATTGTTCAATCCAGGGCATGTTTCCTTTATTATTATTAGATTTGAAACCACGTGTAATGTACGTGATATTTGAAGCAGTCGGTAATTCAGGTTTGCTTTATAAGGATGAGCGACCAGTGTATGGATCTGTCTGATCCACATTTAAATGAATCCACCAAGAAATTGAGTATTATTCAAGAGGGCAAAGCAAAGGTTGGCTTTCATGGTCCGGTATTCTACAATCCAGTACAAGAATTCAACAGGGATTTAACGTGAATTGCTACTTTTAACGCATATTTTATATCTATAAGTATTCACTAAACTGTCGTAAAATCCTCAAACACTTTCAAACAATAATTTTTTAAAAGTACTTGCAATTTCACAAATTTTTCATCATCAGTGTTTCTGTTCTACGACAATTCGTGAACGAGCGCTTGACTGAGCATGAAATATCTAAAGAAGATAGCCGTGAACCTCTACGCAAAAAGCAAAAGTTCAAGATGGACAATGAAGTTAGTTATTACATAATAGATATCCTTTATCAATTGTTTACTATATCGGACATTTTATATGGAGGATAGTTTACCTTCAAAGTTTTTCCTTTCACAAAAGCTTGGATTTTGTTAAACAACAAATATATTGAGTACATTTCTACTTAAAATGAATTTTGCTTTCCAAATAGTTTCGGATGCATTTTATTCAGTTTATTGTTAAGAATTAACACCATAAAAATAATTTATTCCATTTAATTTACTGCACAAATTATATTCAGTCATGATTTAATCTAAGTTAGAATTTCTAAGTTTATAGGTTTAATAACACAACGGAACTATTTCTTTGTACTACTTTCGAATAGATAAAACAGTCGAGATAAAACACTAGATGACAAAAGACAAACACCATACGAATGTTTAAGTACAATACAGTACCGAATTTTGCGTACATTTTAAAATATATATCCAGAAAACATTTTAAGCAGAATCGTGGAGGTATAATTGACTACTCAATAAATTTCTTAACTATTTATGTTTAGCAGTGTTTCTAGAATGGATCTATACGTATTCTCGATGCCTTATCAGCTAGCGGTTTACGTGCTTTCAGGTTTTCTCAAGAGGTATATTTATTCAAACTATGTTTAACATACCAGTTTATATAAAATCACATTAACCATACAAACTGGAATAATATTATAATTTCTGAGAATGTTTTTGAGGTGCCTGCTGTTGATTTTGTGTTAGCTAATGACTTTTCCGAGAATGCTGTCGAATCTATCAAAGAAAATATAATTTTAAATGGTGTACAAGGGAAAGTGAAGGCCAGTTTTGGTGATGCAGTGTAAGTCTATAATATTTCTGTGATTTTTCTATTGAGTTGTCCTTAATTTTCTGAGAAAGGTACCTATAACTACTAAATACTTCTAAATACATTAGTGGTCAAATTTTAAAAACAGTTGAAATTTCCACGAAATTTCGTTATAAACGTCATTTTAAATTTCAATTTCAACGTATATTTTTAAGATATTACATAACTTAGTATTTTTTGTGGTTTTTGAAATTTGGGCGTAAAATAAGTGAGAATCATAATATCATTACTGCTTGAAATTTATAAATTCGCTGATTAGGACTAAACTAATTTGGGTACTCGTTATCTGGCGTAATTGAACGTAATGTTGAATAATTTTTCTAGTAAATTAAAATCCGGAGTCAGTAATATTTGCAATCAGAGGAACTCTAATTTCAAGATAAGGCATTTACGAATAAGATATATTTAAATTTTTTTTAGATGCAGTTGTAGATTATGATACTAATTGTAGAACTAATGTTCTAAAAGTGCTGAATTAAAATATCATATTGACAAGAAAAATCTTTTAGTCAATATGAGGAACTATCTTTTCTAGCCTCAAGATAGTTAAAATACTTCAAGATACTTAAAGAAATAATTTTTTACTAGTCAGAATTTAATACTTATTTAAATAATCTGATTTTTCGTTTATAATTAGTTAAATAACTACTCAGGATGACTATGATGGAACATCGTAATATTGACAAGCGGTTCCACGCTGTTGATCTCGATCCCTATGGCTCTGCTTCAGTATTCCTTGATTCAGCTGTTCAGTGTGTTTCTGATAAAGGTAGTTTTTTATGAGTCTTATTATTTACTTTCTAACATGATTGTTAGCAAAATAAAGTAACTAAGAGTAGTAGGGGTTGTAATTTTATAAAAATTTCAGTAGTGAAAGCTAATACTTTCCATAAAGTGATGAGAGACAAGGGTAGTTTCCAAATCTTTAACTTTAATCTGTAATATCAGTATTTGTGGCATATTTTATGAAATTTATTATTTAAAAATGTATATGTGTTTAATATGAAAATTGGTTAGTTATATGTTAACTATTAGGGTTTGACTTTATTGTGTTTAGACGTTTTCTTTGTTTTTAAGGTATTCTAATGGTAACGTGCACTGATATGGCTGTGCTATGTGGCAACACTCCAGAAGCGTGTTATAATAAGTACGATGCCATTACTGTTCGTCTTAAGTGCTGCCATGAAATGGTATCTTTTTTTATAGTAATAACTGAACATTTTTGGGACTAATTTCTACTTATATATGAAAGTGATTTATATATAACTAGGATTATAATATTTGGATGCCAATATATAGCTAAGGATTTATAACACTAAAACTGTTACTTGAAAACCTTAAAGAAGCATAATTTATCTATAAAAAACTATAATTAATCTTTTTAGGATATTACAGTCAACACTAGTTTTATCTATAGCGACTTTTAGACTATTGCAAACTATAAGTTTAAAAAATCATAAACATAAAAATTTCAACCAAAATATGTTTTAATGGTTTTTGAAGCTAGATAGTTATATAAGAACAGTGATATCATGGTTGTATCACTTTGTATATCCAAATCGCAAAAATTTCATCAGGTATTTCGTTTTTACTGTTTTCGAAGTGATAAACAACATTTGATAGATATCTGCTAAGTTGATTACAAGTATTTTGTAGTACTATTTTTATAAGTGAACATATAGTTTAGTACAGTTTTAATGAAAATCAACTGGTTTTCCAGAACATTCTAAATTAATATATAAAGTTTAATAACTAGTTTTAATAGGTAGCTTACCAGCAACAGTGTTTTGTTAGTAATATGTCCTAATCAGGCTTTGCGCATTCTACTTCGATCTATTGATTCACATGCTAATCGGTACACTCGCTATATTGAACCACTTCTTGCTATCAGTATAGACTTTTATGTACGAGTCTTCGTCAGAGTTCACACTGGTGCAAGGAATGCAAAGGATTCGGGAACGTTAGTAACCGAGTTAAATTGATTATACTTATTCTCAATAAATATATTTTCACAAATACATTTAAGAAAAATTGGTACTGTATTGGTATGCTCTGGTTGTCACTCAATGGAGGTATTACCGCTGTTGCGGAAGACAGAAGAGGGGAGTAGTGTCAAGTACTCCCCATGTGTTATTCGCCAATCAATTATGGGTTAGTATGGTACATATAAGTAACTAGGATTAGTAATGCGAGTAAGCAATTTACAAGTTATATATATATATATATATATATATATATATATATATATATATAGGTTTCGACAACAAATGCTTACACTGTTCACACTCACTTCATCAAGCTGGTCCTATATATATCGGTCCCATCCATAACAAGCAGTTTGTCAGTGGAATAATTACAAGGTTTTTCCAAGTCGTTTGCTTTGGCAATGCATAAAATAATAGTTGTTCTTTGATAGTTATTTATTATATCATTTTGTTTATAGGTTAAGGGAAACTCCTGTGAATGATCGACTAGGAACACATAACAGGCTTATGGGAGTACTGACGAATGTATATGATGTGAATATTTCCTCAATTAACCTCTTTGAGTTTTTAAAATTTAATGTTTTTCGTCATTTTCGATGTTACATATGTATAATAAGAGTAGATACTCATATTCTTAAGGAGCTTGATGAACCATTGTACTACGAATATGATCAATTGTTCAATGTTGTGAAGTGTTCTGTATTAAAAACAATTAGCGTGCGATCTGCTATTTTAAATTCTGGTTATAAGGTAAGATGATGCTTCCTGTGATTTTTTCAAATATTTGTACATAATTGCTAAAACAAGTAGATATCTTGACTTTGAATGTTTTTACAGGTTTCAGGATCACATTGTAATCCTCGGGCCCTTAAGACCAATGCTCCAGTAGAGTTACTCTGGGATATCTGTCGAACAGTGGTATGTTAATAAGGGAGATTATTGTTTAAAGTTTTCGCCTAACAATTCGCATCAATATTTTTTGAGACTTTTTATATTGTATTGATTTACATATATCAGGCCATGAATACCAATGTTTCTACTGAACGATTTAATGAAAATGCACCAGGCCGAAAAATACTAGAGCACAAAGTGAAGTGAGTATTGTTGTTCTATCAAACCTAATGACTTATGTGATAACTGGTTCTATTTATTTTACAGAAATACAATAAACTTCAATTTGCATCCGGAAGCTTCATTGCAAACAAAGAACGAACAAATGGTCCGATTTCAGTGTAATAAAGTGGGTGATTGGTGCTGAAGTTCTGGTTAAATTGTTAAGTATATAATGTATATTTATACCATATTGCAAGGCCAAAAAGTTGTGTATAATTATCCGTTCTGGATATTTATATTGAAGGTTCACTAGTGCAGCGATATTTTTTATATTTTTATAGGGCAAAAACTGGGGGCCTAAATCGAAAGCCAAGGGCTCAGTAAATTCAGTGCAGGCTGGGTTTCAAAATAGTATTAATATTCCTACTACTAAATAGAATGAAATTACTTGAGCTTATAATAGAATTCTTTTATATATGATCTTATTTTATTATTTGATAGATTTCAATTAATAAGACTAAGCATGGTGTATAGAGGATATTCTTCTAATTACATAATTATTCAATTTGCAATTTTAAAGTTCTGCGTTATTGATGCTTTGTTCACTTGTTTTGTTATTTTATGTAGTTGTTGAGATTCGTGAAATTATTCAAGTTTAATAAATGTCGTATAATCAAAGGGGCTTAATAAAGTCGTTTGTAAAGATATGAGCCTAACGTCAGAAAACTAGTGTAATTATTTTGTAATGTTAATGTGGTACACAGTGTGTAGCCGGAACTCAGAAATTCTTGATATAAGTATTCGATATGAACTATTACAGATAAGGATATGATTGATTTTCATGGTAATTACCTTTCTTTGTACGTGGTTGCTAAAAATTGAATCAAATGATAAGCCTGTTCACTAGAGGTTTATTGTTTTGAAGTCGATATGTGGTATTATACAGATGATTTTATTTGGTGGTCAATTAATTCATTTAACTAGAAATTCATTTACTTTTCATTTGTCACATACTAATACAGTTAACTGTTGCTCAAAACTACTTTTTAAGTGCTACAGTTTAGCACAAAAGAGTGTAGTAAGACTAATTTATCTAAGTAGATAGTAAATCGCTATTTCAAAATATAAAGCATAATATAATAGATGAAACAAATGACTAGTTCTACTTAATAGAGACGTATTTCATACTAATAATTCTTCTTTTCGTTCATTGTAGTTTGTAGTTAACAACTGCTGCTTTGTTCTGTTTTAAATAGATGTGACTTGATAGAGAATAGTAGATATGATCCAACTAGCTCCGCCATTCTTTGGACATCTTGTTAAATTGGATTAAGTAATGATTGGTTGTACCACGATAGTTACCACTGCATTTCAGAGAGGTTGCATTAATCTCTCAAGAAGGGTACATAAAACTAATACTTGAACTAGCCTTAGATTATCTGATCCTAGTCGAAACATTGCTTATAAGTCAAGCGAATTGATGAGTGACGACGCATCAGGAAAAATCTTGTGAGTGATGGAAACAGTGATGTCTTCTCTAACACGGTATGTGGAACCAAATATAGGTATGTATTTTTATTGCTCATTCTGGATTTAGAGCGAATTTATCTATCTATGCAAAAAAAAACTAAAGTAGTCATTCAGTAGAATATTATTGTGGTATCTTGTGAATATGATAAAGGTAGGTCTATCATAGTAACCATATTTGTTCGAAATTATTTCGTTAATATTTTCATCTAATATAGATAAACAGTCGTCCGTAGCTGATTCAAGGAAACGGAACTCAACTATTCCCATTTTCCAAAATCCATTCTATATTAATACAGAAGTGCAGAACATGCATCTTAGTAGAATCTTATTGCTTTTCGTAAAGGCATGTCTAGTTAGTTGCAGGATACCGTGATTTTAATTCACTTAAGGGGAACATGCATCCCGGGTAACACGATCCCCAAGCTCTACCCTACGTCACATTGTTAGCTTTACGTTTTCATCTATATCCTACTCTTTAGTTGATAGGTTTATTATTATCATTATGTTAGAGCGTGCGGTTCATCTATTATAATCATGAAAATTCTATCGATTAGTCTGCTGTTCACTGTTAATGTCACGTGTTTTGAAAATAGTAACGAAGATTTAGACGCTCAGCTAACATATAATGACAAGGTGGGGGTTTTATTAGCTAATATTTGCCGTTGGACCCTTCATTTTTTGAGAGTTTCATCTAAGCTAATTAAAGTGCACTGCGTAATTAACTATAAACATTTAATACTCTTTTTTTAACATGAAATCATATTAGAGTACTCTCTCAGAGAGGAGTGTCATGTACAAATCATTTTATAGATTTAGAATCATAAATTACATAGAAGGGCAAAAATTGTTTAAGGATACTAACTTCCAGGGATACGCTTTCCTAATTTAGTGCGATGTCAAGTGCCAGAATGAATCCAATCAAATAATGAAAGAGAAGCTCACAAGCTTCTTAGCACCTCGATTTTCAGTGGAAGCTGAAGACCCAATCAAATCCTTACTATTATTAAACGAATTATCTTGGGAGAATACTGACATAGAAAGCAACATATCGAGGACTACACTATACACTATTGATTGCGATTTTGGAAGTGAAAAAATAAAAAGAGATGCAAAGCTCACTAACGTTAGCACGGTAAGAATCTAAAAGTAATAGGATACAACATTATAGAAAAATATTAGCGTAAAATAATAATAGTTGACCACTTTTCAAATAGAATTTTCTCTTCGAATTAACAATTCCATCATATTTTTAGTACACTCAAGGTAGAGTTATTAGAGAAAAAGTTGTTTAGTCTTAGAATAATTCTACCGTTTTTCGGTAATTGTTCAAAATAGTTATGTAAATATGAAGAAAGGAAAACTCAATTAGTGATTTTGCTTTTTCACAGCTTTTTTCCATTGCTCTACTAGTTGAAAACAGCTTTAATAATGCATTGAGTGTATAAGGAGGACAAAATCCTGTATGAAAATGAATCCAATTGGCTACGAGGATCTACAATCGGGAAGAAGACAGTCTTTACAGAGAATGCTGGGATTGTAGGCTGAGTCTTCACTCCAATCTCCATAAAATGTGCGGACGTCTTCTCATTGAAACTGAATTTTTCGCTTATTATAACACTTTTAGAGAAATTGCTTCTTCATACAACTAGTCTGTCAGCAATCTGATGAGTCTCGAATATTCGCTAAAACATTGAATTATCTTTCTCCGCTAAAGAATGAACAGCTGACACTTGAGTAAACTTGTGAAGTTGCATATTAAGCTTTACAATATCTTCAATTAGGGAGTTTGTAAAAATATCCTCTTTAGAAATATGTCTAATCGACTGGTGAGTGCAGGATTTGTCATAATTTAAGCAAGAATAATTGCACTAGGTAAAATTTCTGTCTCTTGTCAAGGAAAGTTCTAAAATAAACGCTAAATTCTACCAAAAGAAGATTCTACTAAAGATAATGTTCTTGAGACTTAGTTGTATCTCAAATGTTGACGCTTTAACAGAACTGAATACCTTCTCATTAATCCGAAAGAATTTCTGAGCTGTGCTGGTAGCAATTTCCTGATTAACAGGGCAAAAAGTTTTTCCATCAAATTTAGCTGACCTAATCTACTATACTTCACATTTTATAATTAACGCATGGATGTTCCTAGGATACATTCTTCAAGAGGAGCCTCTTTAGTAATAATATTATCTTCGATATGAATTGGACTACAGCATGAAAAGTGGATCATATTCCCAGATATTTGTTTTTAGGAAGTACTTGATATAATAGGTCATTGTTAGGCAGAAGTAGTTGGATTAATTTGCAAATAAGACTGTAATTAAGTCCTGGGCTCACTGCATTGTAAATACCAGATACCTAACTCATTACTTTTGCTGTTGGTGGGTAGTCTTCACGTCTTGAACTGAAGAAGTAGATTCGCTAGTATTACTGGTAGAGGATTCTATAAAATTGAGGCTTAATGAAGCCTGTTGAAAATATTATGTAAAACTCGAAAATAAATAAATAAATATGAACGATCTCAAAGAAATTTCTTCCTTTAATCTTTTTTGTTCAGGTGAATACTTTCATATTTTAAAAGATTATGCTAAAATATAAGTAAATAGATATACAGGGCAGGCAAAAATAGACTGATCTTATTATAACTTCTATATTGGTAACAATTATAGTTTTAAAATGTTTTGAAAACATTAAGTTTAGCTTTTTGACCGTATTGACTTTATTGGCAAATATTCAAGTCACACTTTTTGTTATGTCCAAAGAAAGTAATAGTACTTTTAAGACCGGTTTTTTCGCTTACCAATATATATATATAGCTCCGCTCAGAATTAATGGATTGTTGCTTATGACGCAGATAACAGTTAAATAATTTAATCGGAATTTTAGTATTGGTAACCTATAGAGTGACGAACATATAACAGCTTCTACTAATAAATACTTCCGATTGTTTGCTCCGATGTACTTTCTACTACTTTGGCATTTAGTGTTGATTTTTTTTAAACGAATTTCAATGGAACCATCCAAGTCCTTTTGAGAAGTGGGTTCTTTGTAGAAAGACATCTATTTAATCATGCATCAATTATGATACACTTTACTGTAGAAACACACTCAAATTCTCCTGTAGCTATCTTCATTGAATTATAAATATAGACGATTACTTTATCGTCTAATCTGTAGTGGATTCCGGTCGGTTACTGTACATGTGATTTAATTCCAAAGTTTTTAATTAGGTTTTAGTAATTATAAAGATTATTACGCGAGATTTATGCGTTATCTAGATGTTTTCTCTATATCATATATTTATGTAAATATTATGTCAACGGATCTAGCATCATACATTTTACGTTTAGTATTTTTAAAAGAATCAATATTTTAAAGGCTACCACCGACAATAGGTGCAATATCACCACAGCAGTTTCCGCTTTCATTGCTACGAATACTTCTGATACCATAACTACAACTACTAGTACTAATACAACTATTGATATTGTGACTACTGCTAAAGAAAGAACTGGTTATGATAATACCAGTATTCTGGTGGAATTGGATGAATGGACATCCATTCCTATGGACGAACTAGAAGAATTTTGGCTATATTTATGTCCTGTCATTGAAGAAGTGGAACTAGAAAAGACAGCACAGCTATCTTATATAAAATGTGACACTAAAAATGTGAGTCATCAACTAACTCAATGAAATTAATAATTATAAAACTATACTAAAACATTACAAACGAAAAAATAGTACATTTACAGTCTGCGTGTGCTTTGGAAATTTTCATGAAAGATCAGGAGTTTCATTTTTCCGCGAACTGTAGCTTAGATGAGGTAATAATTTATACGGAGATGTGAACATTTGCTCTTATAAGCTATATTTATACAGCGTAAATGTGCATGAGCATATTTTTGGTATACCGATAATAATAAGGTGAACGTAATTTTAAAGTATAACTAGTTCAGCACAAATAAAATTGACAATGCTAGTCATAAATAGCTACCCTGTGAAAGCCAATTTGTGTATATAAAAATATGTGAGCAAAACCTTTCCATCATGATTCTCATGTAGAGTACTGTGGCCCCATGCCTAAATCCAGACACTGAGTCACACTGTTTCCACTCGTTTACTGTAGATGGAGTGTATGGTGGTTCTCGATGCTGTGCTCTTAACTCGTATAGTCTTTTCCAGGTGAACTATTTCTGGCCTTTAATACATTTCCCTAGGCAACCAGACGTATTAGTAACTTTTAATGGTTTATCACTTATAGTTAATACATGTACAAGTATAAAATTTAGACGGCAGGATATCGCATGTGGTGGGATCGTACAGACAATTACCAACTGCACTTTCTCAAGGAATCGGTGCGTTTATAGTCGTGATAAATTATTTATTGCTAATTAGTTATTTACGTATAAAGATAATTCATTTGTAATTAAAAATCTAATGAATTCTAATTTGGCAATTTGTTAAACCTGCCTTTATGCACTTATAATTTTGTTATATGCTTCGTTTCTACCTACTGCTACATCCGGTGAACCTGAAATCCGCAAACGACAGTCCACCCTTCGTATTATTATTGTCGCCATAGGCGGTGTTCTAGTTTCAATTGTCTTAACAGTTGTAATAATTGTTTATTTTTACTATTAAAATATTTTAGCTTGCGAAATAGATTAGTAAATGATATATTCACGTAAAAATCTAAATTTCAATGTACAACTAGTATATTATAATCAAACCAACAAGCGAAAAGAGTGACTTATTTAACTAATAAAAGTAAAAAGAGTAATAAAATAGAAATAGTCTGATGAAAAGAGTAACAGGTTATTATTCTTCAACAAGTACATAGTCACTAGGAATTTCGTATGAATTTTAAGCTTGAAAGTGGTGAAAAATTTCCTTGAAATAATACAAGGTACCACTGGTTAGAGTAATCAAAATTGATTACCAGATTCATTTACAAAACCGTACTGATATCACAAAGTAACGACAAGCAACCTATTCAAGCTAAACAAGATTTCTGTCAAACAACGAAAACAATGAAAATTACACAATATTTTGGAAACAACTGCATGTAGTGTTGAGACTAGTCATAATTTGACTAGTATGCGGAATTTGAGAAAGATGATTGAAACAATTCTCAAATTAGTTATTATAATAGAACTGGTGCAACATTATTCATATATTATGACAATGTAGTTAAAAAATATTGGTCTTTGTTAAATGATACGCGAAAAATTCCATAAGTTGTCAATCTACCACTTTTTTTGAGGAATACGTTTCTAGAAAATTATGGGGCTGTTATTTAAGGTAGATGATAGGGAAAATTAGTTTGTAATATGAACGTCGTTGAGAAATAAGAACCATTGCTACCCTAATGCTTGTTCATGAAATATCTACTTATTACTAATCAAGAATAATGCCACATTATGAAAAGACTTTAATGTAGTCGGCAATGCTGGCCCGGCAGGTAGGACATTCTCGCATAGGAGGATCTCGATGGCAATCTTGACATACATTCATGTGGCGACAAGGAAGGAACACAACAGACGGCTGAAGGTAAAATGAAAACTGTTTTAGAATTAAAGACATATAATTGGATATGGGTTATATCTAGAAACACAGGACACTTTTCCATAAGGATATTGTCATAAGTTACGCAAACGTGGGTGCAGTGTCTTAGTTTTCACAGCATAGGCTGAGAGAGAGTAAAGAATGAGCCACTGAGAAAGGGTATGATATATTAAGAACCAAAATAAACCAACAACTAAGACAAGAAAGAATGAGTGATGTATTTAATCAAAATTTTGTTAGGACTTGCCTTTGTGCTAAGGCAAATGCAGCACTCTGAAATAGTTTTTTCAATCAATCGTTGGTATTTTCTGCGCAATTCCTCGTTTTCTTCTTGTGCACGTTCTTTTTCTTGCTCTACTCTTCGTCTCTCTTCATCCATTTTAGGATAACTATCGAACTAAACTTGTAATTTCTTTGATGTCCATATTGGGTTTTATTTTGAAACCTTTCGATAGTTATGTATACTCTATTTAGCAGCAGTATATTTATTATTTAAATCGTTAATTCTCCTTACCAATTCCTTGTAGTACCTGGCTAACTTTTGATTATTAGCCTCCGCTGTTTTTCTCCACTTTTCCTCTTCTATTCTTTGTATATTGTATACTGAAGTGATCTTCTCTAAAAGCTCCTCTGGTTGCTGAAAACCATTTTAGAAGTAAACAAATATTTCTTTTTTCTATAAGAATTATTGGTGGAAATTCAAGATTAAGAAGAACATATTCTTGTCATAAAACTAGTAATTTTTATTTTCACACACACCAGTCGCGAATGTTTTTCCTCCATCTCTTGAATCTTCTCATTCTGTTCTGTTAAAAGTACTCGCTTCTCCCTTAACTCATCTTCCAAAAATTTGCAGTGCTCCTTTAGAGCCCTCACCTCCTGTAACTTCATTTTGTCTACTTTTTTCGCTCTATTGGCATCGCCTTTCTTTTTGCAATAAGTTCAACCTCTATTATTTTTTTTTGTTTCTAATTAAACCTCGTCTTTTTTTGTCATGTCTTCTTCGTGCGTTTTTTTTCTGTGTTCTGCCAACTCCTTTTGATCTTTCACCTCATTTTGCTTCCGCAAATTATCAAGTGTCTGAAATTATGAATTAAATAACTAGTATTAGTGAGGGTAGAAAAGTTAAATCATTTTATATAATTAATTGTTTTTAAAATAAGAAACATGAACTAAATATTTTATAGGTGGAAAAATTGTCTTTAGTAATTTTTAGTGACATCTTATGTATTTGACGATTGATAAAGTAAGTTTTAAATTGAAAATCAATTCAACTTGAAGGTTGTTTCAATATTTCTCATTGGTTTTTTATAGGGTTAACTAATTTCATAAATATTTTGAAAAAAAATTAATGGCTTTTAAACTAATCATGTTCGTCTTTAGTTTGGTAATTTTGCTCGAAATAAAACTAACTTAATCGTACTAAATCTACTGAATACAGTCTAGAAAATCAGAATACCCATCAGGTAGATAAATCCTGTTTAGCTTCTTGCAAGGTTTTTTTTTCAGTAAGAATCAATAATCGTCAGGTTTTTTTCAGCATTCTTTATCACTCCCTTTCTTGTGGAGACTTATACAATTTCCCACAAGACTTTTTCGACGTTTAATGTCATTAGTTAAATGTCGAACGTTATACTTAAATTAATTTGTTTGGGAATTGAAAGGTATTACTTTTATAGTTGCTTGGCGATTTCCCCATATATTCTCTTTGCTCTGTGGCTATCACGTGTATTCGGTTTACACCTTTTGGGAGACACCGTTGAATGATGTCTGTTGTTGCATACGCATAGGGAACTATGATTATTTCCAACGATGTCCCTATTGAAAACAGCCGAATCAGAGATTTTTGATTTTGATATTTCTTATATTCTTCAAATTTGTGTCCATTGTCTTCCATATTCCAAAATCCGTAGGTATGGGTTCTGTCTGATTTAATTTTCTTAGAGAAGTCACTGAAAACTGTGTTGTTATTAATGCTCTTTTCCGCATCATTTCTGTTAACAGTTAATGGGCTAGCTTAGTTTTTAACTTTCGTGTACTTTTACTCTTATTCTTAACTACTTGAAGTTTACGAGATCCTCAATGTCTAACCTTTTCGGAATTAGTTAAAAGGAGTACTTGCTGATTCTATTATTCCAGTAGAACGTGTTCGACGGTCATTCTGAGGATGTCATTCTTCGTGTTCATATTTTAGATGCTCATTTGCTGGAGAATCCATGTACTTGATTTAGAATGTAATTTTCTTCACTCATGTTACTGGATATCGATCTCTAACGATGCCTTGTAGCACCAGTAATTAAATTTTTGGATGATCGTTGCTGATGTTTTTAGCATATATTCAAATATTACCAGATTTTGCAGCAGTCTTTTGTTGAGCCAGCAAATCCTTTCTCGTAAATGAAATAAAATGACTAAGAAGTAACAGAATATACATTTCAAAAAGACCAAAAAGTACATGTAAACGTAGTTACTGGTCATCTTTAAGCCTATTTACACGTTTTATCATTGGAGTTATGAAATGGGACTTTTGTATTTTCTTGTTATACAATGATTTTGTTATAATAGATATTCATGTTAATGCTGACCAATTTATCGCACATCCCAATAGCTTCTGATAACTCCTGTTTCAGATGATCGTTTTGGCCTTGTAACTCTTGTAAGTCTTTAACCTGCAATATCATTCGCGAAAATTCGAGTCTCTTCTAATACAAGGAGTTAAAGGAATATTTTTAATTTCTATGTAGTTCTTATTTTAGTATGTATCACAGATACCATATGGGAAACCAATAATTCTGGTTTCCAATTAGGAAAGTAGCCCCTACCTGTGTTTCATTACGTCACATGCTCTTATTCGTAGATATAAATTATGGGGGATGTGACACTCCAGTATTTTCGCTGGTCTTAATATTCTAAATCAGGTTTGAGTGGAACTCAATCCCTATTAGCGTTTACTACCGCTAGTATAAAATCGGATTACCATACTTCCATTAACAGCCGAGCACTCGATGTACGGTACAACTCAGCATCTAATCATAGATTAACACGATGGCTATTACACCATAGAATTTATTTCCGGGAATATAGTTAATCTTATTAAATAATAATACCGTACATGTGATTCAGCACTTTTTTTCAGCAAATTGACTTCCTCGTGCATCTGTCGCTCTTTCCTTACGAGTAACTCTTTATCTCGTTCGAGGACATCAATTTTAGTCTAAAATAAAATGAAGTAATGCGATATTATTTGGTAAGATACGATATTACATCATATTGGCTATTACTTTCGTATTATAGATAGATTTTTTTAAGTTAAAAAAGTAAAATGCGTTTATTTTCTATCCAAGTATTTCTTCTGAAAATGTAGGTGAATTCCATTCTGACAGAAGGTATGGGCGAGGGATGACTGCTCTCTTTTATACTCCAAGTCCATCATGACTTTACTCATTTAATCATCAATATTTAATGTAATAATAACTGGTATTCATGTCTATTACGGCTAGGCCGACAATGAAGTGGGAAGATATTTTATTGCATTTTCAATCATTTATATACACATTTTATATCAAATGTGAATACATCTAAGTATGTATATAATTATCTTTAACAATAAATTGAACACTTTTGGATAATTTCAAGACAACTGACCTTAAGAATGGCAAATTGTGATTCCACTTCAACCTTATCCCTCTCCCTCTCCTTCTCGAATGTCTGCATAAGTCGAGATAAATCTTGACTCTCTGACCGCGGTATTCTTGGACAACCCATATGGAAAGAAGATGAACGGGAAACTGAAGATGATCGGCCGGTAATTGGACGGTATGAAGATGAGTGCTCACTAAATATTTTAATGTTATTAAATCCTGACTTAGGAGACCAAATACGGCGAATAGTTCTAAATTCATATTCTTGTACTAAAGTTATAACAGGCATTTATTAAAATTGGATTCCAAAGAGATTCAATGATCTTTATATAATTTCTTGTATTTTAAAACATTTGCGAACTTGATTAATAAATAGTTACCTCTTGTCTTCTTCATTATAAACGCTGAGCTTCATCTTTGGTGTTTCACTTCTTCCACTTGCTTGGTTCAAAATATCTAACATAGCATTTGTACTTTCAAATGGTTGGTACATCTGAAAAACTATATTTCGAAAGTAGTGATAAAGTGTTTAGATTTGTTTTTTCTTGAAAATAGATTATATCTTCTAATTACTTGGAAGAACATCTAGTCATATGTTGAATTTGGATAACTTATTCAAGTCGAACTTATCAATTACTTTTATTTGGTGTGGAACAGAAGCGTCGCTAGCTACTAAGGACTAATCATGATTCAGAAAAATAGATTGAGACTAGAAATTATTGGGCGGCTAAGTTTTAACTGTAATATTGCATTTATAATAATCTTTATAGTCTATCTTATATTACATTCTCCTAAAAGTTATTAAGCAGAGTACTAAAAATCTGTTCGCCCTCCATATATACCATTACATGTTATCGGTCATAAACTCATAATTGAAAACATAGTGAACATTTTGCAGAATGTGAAATATGCTATACTACTGTCAACTTACTCCATCAACATCTTTTTTCTGCATGTTAACAGCTGCTATGACTACATCCTGTGGAAAACCCATGTCTTCGGCTAGTTTTAGCTGTTCCTGTAATTTTTAATATTTGCTACTTTTTACAGTTTAATCTAAATAATACTACAACTAGTTGACACTTAAATCAATTGGTAATTGGAGATCAGATTATAATTAAATCCTGCCGTTGTTACCAGCCTGAAGGGAGAGTGGGCTCTGTTCCACCATGTCAGCGCACCAGTGTACTGAAGATACCGAAGGAGCTGAAGCAATATATTTTATGATTACATTAGATTAATAGTTTAAAAAACATGGCTATTAAGTATTTATCATATGAAAAAAACATAATATAAGATTGTTACTAATCATGATGTAAATAATGTTTTTTAAGAACCAAAGGTTTTATATTGACTCGGATACAGTTGTCAAGGTTTATTTTTATGCTCATTAATGTACCTATCATAGAACTATGACATCAATGGAAAACCGCTTTCGACAAAAATCGATCGATATTTTTAATATTAAAGTTCCTACATTTTTCAAATTGTAACTGAATAGTCGAACCCACATACTTTTGGATCAATTGCTACATTTTTCTAAAATAATAAGGAATACTTTACATTAATTTATTGTTATATGTTATTTGGAAGATCGTTAAGAGGAGTATCAAAACGACATTTTGTTTTCTAGTTTCAAATGACAATTCCTTATAGAATTTACAACATCTAAGCCTTCAAATATTTTATCTGAATGCAAATTTGCCACTAGTAATATCCTATAATTCCTATTACCGTATTTTTTACACACTATATTTTCAGTAAACATAATGTTACAGCATATGTTGACTGTCTAATCACATTATTCCATTTCAGTCACTATTTGCGTAGATACAAAACTCATGAACAACCGCAAAACTTATTTGGCAGTACCACCCGGCCAAGATATTTTTAACTCTATGCGAAATCATTCTTAAATACAATCTAACTAAATTATTGCTTTAGCACTTAACTTTCTCAAAAATAAAATACATCAGTTAAAGACGGACATTGTTTATATTTAGAAAAACTACTTGCTAATATTTCAGGGGAAATTAATTTTTGTATGAGAAATATTAGGAGTTAGAACTAAAGAAGCTATTAAGAGTTACTTATTTTAGAAGAAATTCCATTATTATATAGACGTAACAATCAATAGATGAGAATCACAGTTCATCATATTTGAAAATACACTATGTCGCTAGGGTTCTATGGGGCCATGAAGGCAGAAGCCGATTACGGTGAGATAGGAACCTGTCTATCAAGAGAGAATGGTACTAACAGACTAAAAACGGGAGAGGCAAGAGCAGAAGTACAAATGATATTATTTTATCGAAATCAAAAAAATCAAACAAAGGAGTCTGGTTTTAATAAAATTGAATTTTTGTAAAAAATAACCAATAGAACTTTAGCATTTGAAATGTTGTCTTTCAGTGAGAGATTTGTTGAAATTAAATTAATCGGAGACATTGAATTAAGTTAAGATTTAAAATTAAGATGATCCTTTAGTACTATAAGTTAGCGAGTAAAGTTGTATAAATAAAGAACTTGCATCGTTTCAGGGATTGTTTTTCATAGACAGCATCTTGACTACTTAAACTGTTAAAAGACGATGCTAATCCTTTGCTTGCTCCATTTGAATATCTCCGTTTTCCCTAGAATACATGTGATTCAACAGTTGATTCTAGTAAATTAGGCGTAACTATACTCACATCTTCTCTGCTTTGCTTTTTCTGAAATCGGTGCACAACAGGCGGAACACTTCGAATAGTCGGACTGATGGCCAGATTACACGATGTTGATAAAGATGTTGTTGTTGGAGTTGAAGGAGGAGTATCGTTCTATAGAAAGGCACGGCGTATAAATTAATTTTACAGAGAGGAGCGCGATAAAATATAACTTACTTGTGGTAAGGTTGAAGACTCATTTACTTTCTGCTTATAAATATGGGGGGTTGGTGCTATAGAGGCGTTGGATGGGCAACTTGAGGCAGACATCGATTGTGCACGACTTCGGGAAAGAATTAATTCCTGTACGGTGCCATTGTAGTGGACTATAGCAAAAAATATTATAGTGTTAGAAATCACATACCGTGAGAGCTTCAATATTTATCTGGTAAAGATGAGTTTTTTCCACACATCCGCTTATATTGCAATCTCCATGGAGGTACACAGTTTCTTCACCCTCTTTTTGAAACGATATCTTCCCATTTGGAAAATGGTGGGAAAGCATCAAATTTAAAGGATACCACTTAAGATTCCTGAAAAAAATCTTAGTGCTTTCTGTAGTTGTATATATGACTCACTACTAGCATAATATACTATACGTAATCAACTTAAATTCCCAGAAAAAAACCTGGGTTTGTTCCATACGTTTGCAGTGATTTTAGAGCTGAAGACAAATTGAGCTGCGCAAATTATTGAAATTACTTTCTCTACTCTTTAAATAGAAGATGTTTCGTTCAGAAGCCTATGGAACTGTGGAATTTCTAGAATAACTATAAATATCTTAGCTTATTTTACTATGTACTTTTGTATAACTATTAGAAATACTTTTAAATAATACTGCTTAATAGACAATAGGATAATTTTTAAGGCTTTGCTTGTACTCTTTATATATTTTTCTATTCTTAGTTGTTTTCAATAAACAAGAAGACCATAGTTAACGTAGTTATTAAAAAGAATATTAATGCTAATATAAAATTTTCATTACAGCCCAAATTGACAACTATCATACGAATTATTCTCAAACAATTCTTTGAAGTACATGTACAGTCCGAATTACATTTGTAGACTTAAAATATACCAAAGTAAGAAATAATATTTCACTTATGAATTATTTAGCTGTTATGTCGTGTTTAAAAGGAATAATAAGATTTATTTGAATGAACGGAAAATATGGGATTAATAGTCGGGAAGTCCCCTTAGGTATTTCGGATATCCTTAATAAATATTACCCAAAATATATCAAGGATTCTTTTTAAAAGGGTGTATTGAAACTAATCTTTTACATTTTATTTGACAGTGATAAATAAAGAATTTAGAAATATATACTTTTATACTAACTTATTTTAACTTAATGAAAAAAAATGTACTCTAGAGTATTAGAAAAGTACCTTGCTTATTGAGTTTTATTTCAAGAAGATAAAAAGTGATATTAGAAAAGAACTTATAGAATCTATATAATTTCTATATTATATACATTTGTATTAGTGGAATAAATGTTTGATCTAAAACTGAAATCCACTCACGTAAGATTGAGCATATAGAAGTTTGGCCTGATATGACGGACGTTCTGATTAGCATACACAAGAACAAATTCTTCGAAGCACTGTACCGTCTTGTTCATATATGCATTACTCGGTGGAACTCCTTGTGTAGTGCGAACCTGACACTTTCCACAAGACGTTCCTTCAAATAGTTGATTTACCGCTAAGCTATAAATGATGTTCAAGTGAATAATAAAACGAGGCAGAAATTATAAATTTGTTCTAGATGCCAGTTCTATTTTATCTCACCTGACAATGGAACAAGCAGGAACTTAAAGTAGTCGTGACCGTAAAATAAGTACAAATGGTTACGTGAGATGAATGGAGTAGCAAATGTAGCTAAAAATACTACTAAATTTACTAAGACGAAAATTAAAGAGCTTTTGACTTTAAAAAAGTCCGCAAATTAAAAACAATGCATAGATAATTATTTTACCATCACAATCATCCTTGGCTTGTAAAGATATAGTATACTTGTCACCCGATGATAAGTTGAGATAGTTACTGGCATGGAACAGCTCGATTGTGTTTCCACTAGGAAGCCAGCGAATGGGATATGAGATCAGCACCACTCCAGCTTCATCGTGGATCAACACAATATTTTTACCTTTACTGAAACTTGTTTCATTAGTTAGTTTTTTTAGGAAACTTTTTTAAAACCAAAATAGTTTATATGCAATTCCATCCTTTATCCTTGTATCTATTATTATTACACGAAAACCCCTTTTTACTATTTATATGAAAATCCCTCCTTTCCCTAACTTTTACCTCGGAATATTTGAAAGGCTATTTTTAGGAGATAAAAATATAAGTAGTTCTTACAAATTTTGCATTGCTGTATTTTAATACTCAAATAAGTGGCTCTTTCATAGTGATACGCTTTGTTTGAAAAATTATGCTACGCAATCTGAGATAATTCGTTGGTTTTATATAGTTCATCTCAACGAATAATTTACTAAATGATAATTTCAAAAAAACTTTTAGATGCTAATCATAATTAATAGCTCAAATTACTTTTTAGTCTAGCTTTTTTTTCGATTATTTGTTTAGTATCAATAGTGAACTTTAATGTACAGTAAGATCGTGATTTGAAGAAATGAATTATATGTGTATAACTTCTAAGGCACTTACGCGGCTACGATTTTTGTCCTATGTACGGAACCACTGATGTCAACGGTTTTCTCTTGAGTATCGATAGTTCCCTCACAAATAAAAAAGTCTCCCGTTGAAGGTCGTTGTAGACAGATGAGTAGAGAACCACTTCGCACGAATGCTAAGTCGTAGATCTAAAACCACGATGTATTTTTTATGAAAGTGGTGTCGACTATTTATGTAACTAAATTGTTTCATGTATGAAAATGAAGTGCTGAGACTTAGTATACAATAAATAATTTCTTAAGTGAGAAAAATATAGTCTTTATCGGCTAATTCTGCAATATTTTCATGCCTGAACACCAAACTATAAGTGTTTTCACTCATTTTCTATATTTAAATTGTAAGTGTTTTCCATTAGTAGACTAGTGGGAAAGCAGAATAAGCACTGAATGAGGATTTCCAGTTCTGAAAAAACAAATTCTCAATGAACTTTCATATTTTACAAAAGCTTAAGGTTTGTGAGGATATCAATCAATTTTTAAAAACTGTGTTTCTAATAATGTACTGGTTCTCATATGTCATTGCATATTTACTGTAGTTACAGTTTTCTAGTTAAGCAGATAATTCTAGACGTTCCGCAAAAGTCTAGAACGAGTAGATGGCACGACTGCTACATTTACCATCATCTAGAATCAGTGCTAGTGTGGCTAAACCCAGTATAGTTAAGGTATGTTGGCTAACAAAATGGAAATATTTCAAGATAGGCTAAATAACCTGACAATCGTCAAATAATGGGTCCTTTCTAGAGAATGTTAGTATTGAGGTAGATAATTCTTGGACATCATAGTAGTAGAGCTCACTAGATGACTTCCTAGAAAATTATTCAAAAGTCAACAAATAAATGAGGAAACTAGAGTAGATAACATGTATTTTAAGTTGTTTTAACTCATATAATTATTTTTTTCTAAATGTACGAGCCTGTTATTCTTTTTTATACTAAATAAAAATACATTATTTGCACTGCAAAGCACGTAATCTTCACATATTTTCACTTATTTCTCTTGTCTCTAAATGCTCACGATTAAAGGAACACTTGTTCTTATCGCATAAATTCATAAACCATGATTATAAACATGTCAAAATTCATATAGCAATTTACACGTTTCACTCTTAAATTATTTGTCAAAGTATCACGATATTTATGAAACAAATATGTAGAATAATTCTTAAAATTTATGCACAACATCAATAGAAAATGTTGCTTATATTTTCATAAATAGAACAAGTATTTGGAAGAGAAAGCCTACTTGAAAATAAGCTGTCCATCTCCTCCAACGGCCATTGTTCGACCAGGTGAATCAACCCCTGTGATGGACAAACAGTCCCTTAAAGGGAGTGGGTCCATACTATAAAGAAAATCAGCTATTTAACGTTGTATAAAATAGTAGTAAAAGGTAGTAAAATAAAATAAAAACTAGTCTTGACAAATTCCTATGGATTTGGTGGTGAAGGAATTTATATATCATAAGGTAATCTATGGAAAACTTTACAACCAGCAAATGATAAGTTTTTAAATGTACATATATATGTGCGTTATGAATAAAGTATAATATATAATAGAGTGAAGATAAATTGTGCAGAGAATTGATTGTTTAGATGATGGCCACCGAGGACACACGGACTGTTAGTACTAAATCGTACGCAGACGCTACTTTTGGTTTCGCGGACTGTTGAATATGCAAATGCCGTGGCTAGCTAGAAAACTAGAAAATGGAACTTTCGAAAGGAAAATATTACACCTGTCACATTTATCTTTATTCAGTAATTACGCTGGAGAACTGTCTCTTTTTCTCGCTAGAAATTAAATGACTGGCATGGTACGAAATATTTATGCATGAAATAAGTGATTTAGTAAATAATGGAATGGAAAGCAAAACTATGACTATTAATGGCCTTTAATGCTAGGCGTACATACGATTCGTTTACACAAGGAAGCGAGAGGAGATAAGGTTGATTGGAGCGATCGATGTTGAGTCATGAATTGTACGAAAACTACTACGTAAGGGGATGAGTCAAGGTTCGGTGACCACATCGCTTCGTATGGAAATAAATATGGACTGAATTAGAGAACACATGTTGGGCAAGAAGAACAGCGATGGAGACTCAAGCAAAGAAATTATCGACCAACTGAATCAGTCCTTCCAGTACACAAGTCTATAAATGTGCAGGTAAATAAGTAGAGAAGTGCAAACATGAAGCTCGCTAGATGATAATAAGTCGGTTGAAATCCAGTTTCACACGTTCATAATAAAATGTCTCTTATATAAAACTTTGTATTGTTGGTTGACGAAACGAATAGAAGATGTCAGCTGTAAGATTAATGAGAGAATTTGAAGGTTGATTATAATATGGAAAGAGATAAGTGAATTGAACACCAGCGTAAACAAAGAGGAGTTATAGGTATTCCTGTAAATCACTGAAAATAATGCTTACATTATACGCAGTTTAGAAACTAATTATGCCATTCTTCGTTCACGTTTCTAGATATATTTTTATTTTCTCTATAACCGTTATAATTTGGAAAATTAAACTAAAACACTTCATATTTTCCTCACAATTCAACTGTTAGCGTCTACTGACCTCTAATAAATAGTACAAACCTTATTTACCTTGAAAAATTGAATTTCTTGAATGCCACTATTGTTAAACCTCATTATCTTGTATAAAATAAAATATTTAAAATATTGGCACCGAAAGCAATTTATCAAAAATCCTCAGAATTAAATTTACAACATTCTACCTCACGAATGCTAAGAATTGAATAAATTAAAAAAAAATACTAGATGAACGTTTGATAACATATATTTAGACTATATGTGGTTCACTAGCTTCCTTCTGAGGTTTTCTGATTTTATGCGGACATAATTAAAATCACAAATATATCTCCACTTAAAATAAGTAAGTATAAACTTTCATCACTAAGAAAATATATTATCCAAACAATATATAGAAAATAGAAAAATTGATTTAGATGTTTCAAAAGTCAAAGATTTAGTGATGACAATTAATATAAATCATAGCTAAGATTATTTGCCAATCAGGTTAGATTAATGGTGTCATACTAATTCAATGAGCTGAATATCCATCAACCAGTATTTATAGAATTACTAAGCCAGACAATTATTCATTATTTTCCTTAAATTCTGTAAAAACGGAAAAATCTCATTGAAAAGCTATCTTCAACAGCAACTTCTTTGTTAGCTTGAGTAAAAGTTCCATTTTAAGATAATCTGGCATCAGATTTATATGAACAGCTACAAGAAGATAATTATAACTAGAATAGTGATAAAGTAGTCAACTCCATTTATATAGTCTCAATTTAGTAATGATAAACGCAAACTAAGTTTTTTTTCCAGAATAACCGCCCATTAAGTAATTGAGAAAAATTGTTGACACCACCGAATGTAAGCGTTCTGGAAATACCACGATTGAAGATAGAAGCAGCACTGAGATGACAATTAGAAAACCCTTGTGGAATTATTCTAGAAGACGCAGAAAAGCCATGTTTGTAGAAACGTTGCTGTTCGCTGAAACTAAGTCAATGTTTAACGAAAACCACTAGTTACTAAATTATGTATTTGAGATTTTAAATAATTTATCAATATTAGGAATACATCTGAAATTACTTTCACAGAGTTAAAAAAGATGTTAATACAATATGAAATAATACTTTCTTTAGAATGACTCCTAGTGTTTGCTTAAGTAAATATAAGTAATTAGCAGCTAACTATCCATTAGTTGAATTAAATAAGAACTTCAAAATTTGTTGTTTATATCCATTACCTATTAAATCTTTAAAAATACTAGAGCGCTTTTTAGAAATCTAGTTATAAGTCCTTGTAACGACTAAATCGATTTAGACGTTGTACTTTGCACGCCATGATCTACCTAAGGGAGATCATTGGTGCGAATTGTTAAAATAACATGGGACGACGCATATAAATCAGTCTGAACCAATTCGGGCACAACAGTTCTATTTAAAATGTTGACGCAGAGTATTTAACAAAACATATAATATAGAATTGAAAATCCTTAGCAATTTTAAAACTATTTTCAGTTAACGATTTCACTGTCTTCTTACACTACTCTGGCAGGTCAACTTCAAGTTTTATCCATGAAATAATGAAGGGAAATAGCTTTTTCATTTTTCTACATAACTATAAAAACACAAGTATTGCTCTTACTCACATGCTAATTAATATTTTCAAATTAAAAGGACTCAATAAGGGTGGAAAAATAATAAAATATTAGAAATTTGTTCTATCCTATGGTTGTATAACAGTTGTCTGAAAAGCACTGGCAACAATATTTTATAATTATTTCTTCATTTATTTTGAAGATCTGCTCGTAAAATTTCACAATAAAAAGATACGAATAGTTATTTGAATAATTTTTAATATGGAAAGTTAATTAGAACTTTAATATTAATGCTACTTACTAGCCTTCTTCGAAATTCTAGAGTTTACTCTTCTCATCCATCATTTAATAACGATTGTTTACCTGGCATAAGGGCGTTACTTAAGCCTGAATTATTCGCTATCTACTTATTTCGCTGCCTGAACATGACAGCCACTTCTTGCGAATATTCCTCTGCTTCCTAAGGATATTGCTGAGATTTACCTCCTATTGGTGATTTTATGTAGGAATAAATAAGTATTATTTATGTCAACTGGTAAGCAGGGAGAAAATAGATTAAATCGGATTATTGGAATTGTTGAAATTTTTATGTATTGAACGTGATTGAAAAAATTAGTATCTATCCAAACATCTTATATATTGTTAATTCATCCTAGTTAATCTGGGCATCGAGCAATAATTTCCTGTTTACATTCTCTGTTGCAGTAGCCCAAAACAGAGTAGTATTTTGACATTCTTCCAGAACTAAGTATTTCCTCTGGGCGTATAGTTTTTCTAAGAGACAAACACTGAAACTTCGTTGTATCATTAGTATAGAATTTTTGTTACATATAGCCATCGTCATTTTTATTGTCTATTCACTTGTGTCGCTCTACCTTTTTTCTGTTTATTACCCCGTTGTTAAACTTTCACGTCTCTTCACCTATTTTACATAGAAATATTTCTTGAAATAAAAGCTAATGAAATGTATGTGTGAGGTCCATTTTTTCAAATTAGTTCGGTGAATTTACGAAGTTCTTTATTCGGGAGGCGCATTCTGACTTCCGATGCATTTCTATCGATTCGTTGACAATGTTTTCATCTTTCTTATTCATTACTGTAGAAAACTATTTTGCAAGCTTAACAATTAGATACATTTGTCTTACTTTTGAGATGTGTCTCTGATAAATGCAAAAATGCTTTAAACAGAAACAAATAGCATGCTTCATGGAAATTAGGAATTAGAATTGAGCCGAAAAGTTGCATAATGTCTTTCTCCAACAGCCTTTCGAATGTTCTAGAATTCGAATAAATATGCTTTAAGTTCATTCTCAGAATCCCCGAGTGACTTTTTCAGGCGAAGGGGCTTCACTTGACATCTGGGAATTTTTAATATGATATAGTGATATTTTAGTGGAATAATGGGAAACTTTTTCTTCATTTGAGAAAGTAAATACCGAGGGAAGAGTATAGCACATTCTGTTTTCCAATTTTATGATTATATTCTGAGAAGAAAGTAGTTGACAGATTATATGACATTTCTTAGATTCAAATGAGCGACGAGCGTATTTTCATTTCATAACAACGATGCACAAGGGGTTAAAAATATTGTTGACATTTTTGGCTCACATCAGGCCAGTCTTCGAATAATATAAAATTGAATTTCATTGTAGTACGTTTGAGAATCTATATTTATAATCTTTTATTAGTATAAACAATGAATGACTCCAATAGATGAAAATATAGGTGTGTGAGATTGAGAACGAAATCTGAGCATCTAGTGATGATTCTGTGTCTCGATCTATTGTTCTCACCTTCATGATGGGAGTTAGACTCAGACCACAGAGGACGTAGTGAGAAACGAGGCTGTCCGCAGTGGATATCCATCATATGTAGCCGATGGAAGACGAGTAGCAGCCGATTTATGTGATATTGGCGTTCGCTGTAATACGATCATGTTTTGCCGATGCATCCATACCAATTTATACTGATTTGTTGGTTGTCTAATGAATGCCTACGAGATTTCCTAATATTGGTAATTTTACCAGCTTTCTTACTATCCAAATACTATCCTTATATAATTAGCCTTAATTTATGTATATTGAACAGTTTTATGTTCCACTGCATTTTAATGCTTTCTCTTGCTATCTCTATTGGCGATTAGAAATGTAGGGCATATAGGCATTAAGAAATATCGAAAGAGCTTTTGCTACTCTACTTTGCAACATAATTTTGCGGCTCAACCGGCGTTGTCGGCCAGTATCGCCCGAGTGGATCTTAGTCCACATCCAGCTTTCGTCTCAATTAGGTGCGATGCGAATGCGTCCAAATGTGATTGTGGGCTGGCCGCAAGCCGCTCGATCGCTCCCCACCGACAACTCTCCATCGGAAACGACCACAGAAGCAAATCCGCCATATACTAATTCTATCCTCTTCTCTTCTAACACATATTCTGCTTATAATTAACTTCACCTTTATGTTATGCCTCAAGCACTAGCGATTTTTCTTGCAATTTGTGTCCATTCATCTCTGCCATATTAAAGTATTAAAGGAAGTATACGCATACAACATTTTGATTCAATTAATAATTTTTATTAATATGTTAAGCTTAGTTTTTGAGATCTATTAATTTTCAATGCACACAGCAATTTAGTAATGCCCCATATGTGAATTCTTCTGCCTCAAGGCAAGAAGATTGAGTGAAAATTAATGTTGTTTAAATCCTTAAAATCTCTATAATGTAGAATATTTATATAGAGTTTAACTCAAAATAGAAACGTTCCCAATTCATTTAACCACTCCGCATCTGTTTTTTGATTCTTCTTACATGTTTTGTTCACGTCCTTTTCTTAAGTAATTGAATCTGAATACGTACAAATAAGTGAATTTTATTATGATAATTAGCAACATATAATTATAAACTGAAATATCCTTTTAACGTTAATTAACGTCTTCATTATCACTTTCTTACTTTTATTTTTTTAAAGCGGTGGTTTTATTAAAATCATAGACTTTATCTGAAACGTACAAAATTCTCATCCTTGACATATATTTAGTTATTTTAATGTTCAATTTTCCCCTCTTTAATGTTTTATTAAAAAGATCAGCTTTTCTCATTAAATATTGTATAAGCCTTATACTTCAAATAAATCCGTAGAAATAACGGATTTATAAATTATATAGTTAAGTTGTTAGGGACAAGTAGCTTGTCATAAAATATGGATTAATCTTCTATTTTATCGGAAATTCTAAAAGCAAACAATTGCTTAACTATGGTCTTTGAAGTCTTTGCATAATAAGGATGATCACTGTCCCCATAACAACCATCGAAATCGTTTTCCTCCCACTCCCCTTAATGAGATGTAAACACGACTCCTTTGTGATAATTTGTGTATCCACATTTTGTTTCATCAATCATTCGCAAGAAATTTCGCGTACAAATTCGTAGACAATTATTTTCAAACATTTATTTTTTGTTATTAAGAATAGTTGTATCTGTGTGAAGCATTATAATGTTTCTATAAAACTGCATAATTCTTCCCTTAATAATACTTTTTTCTAGCTACGTCTTTTGTTTAAGTAATGCAGTGTTTAGATAACATTTATTTAATTTCTATATAGCTGTTTAGATATTACCTTTTAGAAATATTTTACAAATAACTTTGCCACTTACATCGCTACTGGAAATTGGAAGCAGTTTGCTTTATAGGTGATAATGAAATAGATTAGTAAAATTAAATGTTAACATTAAATATCCTTTCCCACTTGAAATATTTATACAATGGAATTCTCAAAGATGAAGCCAATCTTGTACGATGCTACGCACAGTTATTCCAGTAAATAATTGGTACTTTTTTGTGATATTGGTTGTCTAAGAAGAGTAATGACTCTTTATTTCGCAAATGGATGCGTGTGGTTGACGAGAAATTCTAGAGACCTCGTGATTTGCGTTTTTCGACGGCAAATCTCGTTCATAAAACGAAGTATTACTTTCTCTAATAAGTAAATGATATTTCTTAAACTTCCTCGTTACATAGTGTTTAAAACACTTTTTAAACACTTTATAATAGAGTAGATACTTTTATTTCTCGTTTATATACTTAATAATTATATTTACATGTTTATGAATAGGCTATAGAATTTTGCTAGGCTTAGAATTAGATTATGTGTGGACATAGGAGTACAATCAGCGCCGAATTTCTGAAATATATATTTTGTTACTCTTTAAACAGATTTATTTATAAAACAGGTTTTTCCATTTAGTGAGGTAAAATAATAGTATCGCTTATAATCAACAATATTTCTCCCACTGATGATGAAGAAGAAGAAGAAGGAAAAAGAATAAAATATGGGCAATGTCGAATTCAGAAGCAATTTCAATCTGTTGATATATTTAGAAAATTATCGTTCTGAGGAAGTTATGTACAGCGACTGCTTTCTTTTGCACTCCAAGCCATTATACAGCGCCACTGTAAATAAATTAATAAAATTTAAAAATGAAAATTTTAAGTTCAACACGAAAGCACATCCAAACATTTCTATGTCTAGGCTCTAGTTGTGCTTGTTTTGTGCAATAACACTCTTCACACGCTTCCATTCAATCCTCAAATCTTCTATTTACATATCTGAATGATGATAGAGTCCCATGCTTCTTCAGATATCTGCATCAGTTTATATATATTGATGATGTTTACTGGTCCCATTTTGGGGTTTTTATATGCACCTAGCACAATTTGCAATATTTTAGATGAGAAATTATTGCAGTTTCTTTTCAGATGAATTTGAATCCATCTTGACTTAAGAAAGTTAATAATAAAATTTGTAGCATAAATCCTCATAAATGTAATAAGCCTTACTTTCTCTAAAAAACTACGTGACTCTATGTGCATAACTGTTATTCTATCTTCGTGACTTCTAAGGCCTCACAAGAAAAGAAAGGATCGAGTGAATTTAGCAGATTTGTCGAGCTACTAAATGCAACGTTATTTCTAATCATAACTATTTACTCCTTCCTCCAATTTTATTTTCTGGTTCTGTTGCAAAGGCTCTAGATTTAATCGACATGTTTCTGAGTGTATATGAGGAAGTTTAGGTAAGCTTTGCTTTAAAACTATGATTAACAAGCCTAATATTTCTCGGTGTCTAGAATGCTTATGAAACTAGTAAAAAAATTCCTAAGTAAATTGATTGTATCAAAAAGCAAAAATTCTAATATAATTAACATGCCTGGGTTCCCAATGTTCTAAATGTTAGGGAATTCCTGGCTTACAGAATATATGAATTTAGAAATTCTTTACTCTCCCTGAATTTCAACGCAATGCTCAGAACTTTAATCATATAAAATACTCCGCACTGAATAGAAATACAACTGTTCATAATAAATTAATAAGTGGGGATAATTTATCTTATATGAATAAAATAATTCAAAAAATAATAGAATTTAATGTAAATATAAATAATGATATTTTACACTACTTTTTTAAAACTCTCAGCTGACAAAGCATCAGCTCCGAGTAGTTAAAATTTTTTATTTAAGCTTCTCTAACAAGTGAATGATATTATTTGCTAAATTAACCTTAAATATAGAATTGATATATTTGCTCAGATTTGGAAATTAAATATATATCTATATATGGGAAGTCTAAAAGAAAAGGAAGATATATAAGAACACTCTGTCTTAAGTAGCGTTTGTAATCACCACTTTCATGTATCTCACACCAAGAGAAAAGTAGCATTTAATAGCTATCGCAGAAACAGTTAAAAACCAAAATAAAAATTAGAAAAAGTGAGCAGGTGAAATAAAGATGTCCTCATAAGCCTCTTGAACAGACCAGTCCACTCGCACATAAAACTAGAAACAGACAGCCTTTGTTTTTATTTGAAGATTATCAAGAACTTTCTTCGCATATAGTTCACCTATTGACGAATATTAAACGAGGACATATATAAGGAATGTTCTTGGCTGACAATAGTAATGCACTTCTTCAAATAACAATATTTTTCACCTAAAATATGCATGAAACAATAAAACATGAAAAAATTGGCTATATTAATGCCGACGATATTTTATGACTAACTATATTTTACTACGCTCATCACTTTCCTTCCCTGACTTGCTCTTTCAACATCCAATCTTTTTTTTCAATCTTTCTTTTCGTTCTCCATGATTTTCGATGCTTTCTATGTTTATTATTTAATAGTATCTATTTTCTTAAACTTCTTACTTTCGCCTTTTCACCACTACTATAAAAATTTTTGGCTGTTCGTTACCCAAAAATAATTGCTTCTGAAATGACGTTTTTTCAAGGCTAATTTGTGACGAGGTGAATACGCACACATTCCAAGTTTCCATTTTGGCCCTTTGGCATGTTTTATTGAATTTAGTAGCTTTTACTTTCAACTTTCATATATTAACCAGATATTAAAGCGGCTACTCTTATAGAATCGTTTTATTCTTATCCTCTTATAGTTAAAAATAATATTATAATAGCACCTCTAAATAACATGGATATTCCAAGTTTACTATTATATCTCGAGTAATTCATATAATAAGTTAATCACTTCCAATAAAATTATTTTAGTAATAAAGTAATTTTTCACTTGATATTGGCGACTAATTTAAATAAATTTTGAACATAAATATCATATTATAAAATTTACCAAAGCTACATTAAGCACATTGCTAGAGAATTATCTTTATTAAAAATGCAGAATTTTTATAGATGTAAATTTTTTAGTACATTTACTTGTAATTAATTTACTTAATTTTAAAGCACTTAAATTAGTTAATTGTTGTTTTAATACCTAGTAGTAAGATAAGCCTAAAAAATGCTTTATACGGATACATAGCATACATACGTAACATTAGGTCAGTCATACTTTGAAATAAAATGTTCCAAAAAGTACTAAATTTTAGTTGAATAGAGTGACAATAGCATCCGCAATATGACAAACTTTCAATCACTCTATGAATCCGCTTTGGCCAATTCAGTGAATAGCGGAAATTAAGATGGAGACGACTCCATTCACAAGTTACAAAATAGAGAGGGAATGCAGTTGCAATTTTGTTTTTTGGTTTTATTTTGATGACCACATACTGCCTATAAAGATGTAATTTACATAATTCATATTTACCACTTACTAGTGTCTTTCTAAATATGATGATAAAAACTGACAAGGATAAGTGTTTAGCTAATCAATGTCTCATTGCTTCTTGTTTCTCTAAAATTTTAGTGCTATTTGGAGAAACAGAAGATCTGTTAAGAATTTATCAGCTAATTAATGTCTGGATGGATTTCTATTGTACTAGTCTCAAAATAATTTCATATTTCAATTACATTTTAAGGTGTATTTTAAGAACAATATCTATTAGTAGAAGGTAGTCGAACAAGCTAGAATAATAAAACGTTATGATAATGTACGAATGTGCAGAAAATAGTCGCTGCAAGCGGATAGGCAAATTTCATATTCCCTCAATTGCCGCATATATTTCTCTATGTACGAAGGTTACTTAAATGTTGATGTCTTTACAATAAACCATTAAATTTACATTCTGCTTATCGAACTATAGTTTTGCGAATGTACGCATAAAATTTACTGGTAATACTTTTTCATATACAAGCTATAAAAGCTTCTAAATCATTTCACACCATGAGAAGTCAGAAGTTAAAAGCTTTTCGGATGTATTCATGTTTTTTGGAGGACACCAATTTCCCACCTCTGTCGCATCTCTTTATTTGGATATTTTAATTTCACGCCACGATCGATGCTCAAGGCCCCGCCCATTGTTGTTCTCCCGAAAGCGCGAATCGAAGTGGTCGACCGAGTTGTCCCATTGGGAATCTTTTACATATTAACACTATCTTCATTACTTCCATCTAATATATTCTCACGACACACTCTACACATATATATATTAGAAGAGAATAAAACGATAGATTTTTGGATCTAAATATTTGCATTCAAACTGGAACTACTCTATGCTTATAATCATATCAAAATGTGCCGGAAGAGTCACTAGTTCTCCTATATTCAATAATTATTCATCTCACCTTTATTTATATTCGAAATATTTCTTTGTCGACTGACTGATGCACGTCCGTTACTTACAGCATCAGCATCAAGGAACGGTACAGCTATTGCTGATGCCGCTGAGCACAGCGGCCAGCTCGTTGAAAAGCACCAAATTGTAAGTTTAATCATATAAGCCTATACTATCCTAAAGTATTATTGTATTTGAGTTGAATAGATAATTGTAAAATACACGATCACAATCAGATCATAAGAAATAGTATTATGAGAAAATAACAAACACAAATCATCTAAATTTCGCTTGTTTGACTATGCTAGCATAAGTCTCTTCGGAATCCTAATCAACAAGACTAAATAACATACGATGAAATATGTTTCAACAATATTTTACTCGTCAGTTTGTAGAGTATACTCTAGTGAAGAATGAATAAGGAAATGGAAAAAGTGCATATTATAAGTAACATTACGTGAAAATAGTCATTTAGTTATAAAACCAATAGACCGCCAGCGTTAAAGCACTAAAATTATGAAATTAGCATTAATGTAATGGCAGTCTTTAGTATTTCGCATATATGTATGTATGCAGATATCTAACAAATAATGCTGATATCAAAATGATACTGATCAGCTATAAACGAGCGATCAAATACATGATAAGAATTGCCAGAGGTGGAGATGAGATAAGAACGTGATTAGAGAAGACAGTTTGAAAAAAAAAACTAACAGTTGTTCAGCTAGTAGTGCTAGCAGGGACTTATAATTGAGGCGATTGGTGGCGGCCCTTTTAGCTGCGATAGTCACGCCATCAAAAAAATCAATCTTGGCGCCCATCTCTTCAGCGTAGTTGCAGTATTAACTATTATGGAATTTAATAATGTCTATAGAATCATTTTTTTATTAATTAAACACAAAACAATTTATCTGAGAGTAGTTTTTAAAACAGTAGTAGTCAACGAATAAAGGATGATTATTTTAATCATTACTTTAAGGGTGGAAGACGAAGAAGAATCAGACTGTGAGGCTGTACCTCTTCCTATTCAGACATTTCTATGGAGGCAAACAAAGTTAGTTTATTCTCATTCAACAATCAGATAAAGGCATCGTCTTAATCATGCCTCTTATCTTTGGTACTTCCAATTAATCTTGGAGGTGATTTATTACTTAAAACTCTCCCTATGTACTATTGTCGTTTTATTTGTTTATATAAAATTCTAGTCCCTTCCTTGGAGCTAAGATCGGAAAGCTACATGAAGCATCATGTGTGGTGAGCATAGCCTAATTTTTTATATTTGCTTCCAAATTACAAGTTGGTAATAGGAGTTAGATAGCTAATTAGGTATTTTAAATATTCCCCACCTGCAATATTTCAATTTAAAACTTGTAAGATATTCACACATTCCAGAGGGTGAATTATTCATAGCATGGTGATCTAATAGGCCTCGCACGAAGTGCTACGTCGAGCTATAGTCCAATGAAGCGAATTTCTTCTTATGAAGCTATTCATATTTTACAAATCAATCAACGTACTTTTAAAAAGAGTAACTGAAATACCTGTTTATTCCTGCATTTTCGAGATGCAGTTTTTATTGCTCCATATTATTATTAATTAATTATTACATATAATTCTTCAATTTTTCTAACATATTCGAAAGAACTCTCAGTAGTAGCACTAATTTTGCTGAACGCTATATAAGTAAGCTTATTTGAAGACGGCACAGTTAAATCCAATTTTTTGGGAAAGCCAAAGCGAAACAAATTGCTGGTGAAACAATATTGGTCGTAATAAATTTGCCTTGGTAGTTTACAATCTTTCTGTTTATATGAAATCCCAGGCGTCTTTTTTTGAGTCTTTAATATTGTTTTTCTTTCCAAGAAAATAGTAGTCAACGCGTTTACAAACATTTTAAATAAACTAGATGGATGTTTTTTATACGTACAGCTGCTGAAGTATTTATTTTACAATCCATACACGTATGCTTTAAAAACTTTCACCTATTAATTGATTTACTGCTTTTTCAATGGAAAATTTTACGCAGAAAAAGGATTAAAGATATATAATTTCATTTTAATATTGACCTCTCTCGATCAATTACCCAGGCAAAGAGCATTGAAATGTGTCAGGGAACATTTTCCAAAAAATAGTTGGACCTAGACCTATCAAGGTTAGGCTTATAAAGCAAAAGTGAAGTCACAAGTCTTTACAGGATGTTTTTCGAAATTTTAGCGAATTGAATTAGGTAAATAGTATGCTAATTCCACCAACTTTGTTTGACGCGTTACTTGCAAATCAGACACATTTCGTTTTCATCTACAACCTACCTTTTTAAATCCTTGAAGTTCTTGAAATCATGCGTTTTCCTCCTACACAAAAGTATTTTTACTAGTAATAATCATCCCAACCATGGTTTGAATCGAATACAGCATTTATTGAGATTAACAGATCTACAAAATCATGATTTCACATTACTATTCCCTATGGATTTGGTTTTAAAATCTCAGTGGGGATCTTTTGGAATATATTTGTTGATAATTTTCTGTTTGAAGTGATTTTATTGGTGAAATCTCATTGAAGGCAGCGAGATTTGCATGATAATTTCGCATTGCTAGTGGCATTCGAGAAAAGTCGAAAATAAAATAGACGGGAGTACTACGAAGGAACAAGGCTTAGAATAATTTGGAGATATTATGCAAATTAATAACAATATGGATACTCCACTCTAATTGTTTAATTCCTCTAGGTAGAGTGGCCCCTTTAAATGTTTAAATATATGCTAAAATTCTTGTTGGTTGGCAGAAAATTATGTTTAGAAATGAGAATCAAAAGTATTGCTTACTTGTTTTCTAAATTTGTTTCCGCCTTAATACATTAAAAATTTATTGATATTATTTGGGCTAAATATGTTCAAAACTTCAAATTACGTTAAAGAAGAAAATATTAATTGTCTAATTGAAGCCAAATATTTTAAATTCTAGAATAAATTTTATTGAAAGAGATAATTTGCTTCATAGGCAACATTTATCCAAAGAAGAAATTCATGGATAAAATGGAACCAAACCTCAATAAATCTGAAAGATGTCCTGATATGGTGATCAATAACAAAAAAAGAAAAGAAAACTGGATGTAATACAAAATAAAATACCATACAGCACAATGAAGTAAAGAGTATAGCTTAGTTTTTACTATTTTCGACATGTCTATAGGCTCTTTTTGTCGGTCTTCTAGCATTTATTCCTAACAATATTTTTCATTTGTCTCTCTAACGACGCCGAACATTGTTATGGGCTTTTTCGTATAGCTATAGTTTTATGTACTAGCCAGTTTTAACAAGTATTGGGGTGCTAGAAGTAGAAATGCCAAAGAAGAAAACTGTTTTGGGTGTACGAGGAAATGATATCACAGAAAACATTACAGAATAATAATGCAAAAATGAAAATAAGACTTGAAGTTATTGTAAAAGTATTAATAAAGCTTAAGTTTATATGAATAATGACTTCTAAATATTTTTCAGACGTTTGAGCGAGTTGTGGTCCAGAATATCCTTCATGGTCTATCACCCTCTCTCTCTGACGCAATCGCCAGCGTTAGCCGATGGAAATTCATCAGAGCAGCCTTTCCTCATGTTATCCAAGTTCGTCATTCTCGTTTAATTAACGGTAAAAAATTTACCAATTAAAATAGGGAGAGGCCTTAATATAGTTTAGACTTAAAGTTCAGTGCTAATCTAGTTAGACAAATACTAGGTGCTGACAACTGTATAATGACACAACGAGATAAGGGTTTCTAATAATTATTAAAGAATGAATACATCATATTAAAACGATTATTAGCATTATTCTTTCTTATTAGAGATAATTTAAAACAAATTTGTTAGTAATTTTTCTATGATTGTTTTTTCGATTAATGTAAGAGAACACATAAGATACAATTTAAGTGTTGTGGCTCACTTCTTGAGGCTTCGGATGGTCAACGAGGTCTTTCACCCTCACTTCAAAAGATACTTTATATTCTTCATTGGATGTTGTTAGATTCTGCCTCCGAATGCGCTGAAAATTCTGGCGATAAGGTATATAATTTTTAAAGATATTTGATGTGCGGTTGTTTTCACCACATGCAGGTATTCGATGGAATTATATTTAAATGGAATAGAAGATAATTCAGAGTTAAAAAAATGGAATATAGAATAAATTATTGCAATTGTTTATTTCAGGAAGATGTATCTCAAATGCGTGTTCAGGGACTATTTTCTATTTCTTCTATTCAATTATTTGTTTACTTGATAGCTCCCCTAGCAGATGTAGTATCTGAAGAGGATATTTCTAGCAATATACGTTTGGAAAGTGGACTTAAAATATGGCAAGCGTTATGGCAGGTAAATTTCCATTAATAAACTTAGTAATTATTTAAGATATATTATTTTCAATTAGCAACATAATGTAATCAAAAATGGAAAAGCGTTTTGAGATTTTAGTCTGTGTTTGTATTAACCTTTCCTCTTTAGGTGGAATTATATTTTTTAAATTGCGTTGTTCTATTTTAAACTGCTTTTCAACCAATATAGCCTCTTATGTATTAAGTGGTATTTTCACTTGATGGTTAATTACATACTGCCTCTTTATACTTCAATCAATCTATTACAGTACCGACAGCCAGATGTTTGGTGTTTTCATGCACCTGTGAAGCAAAGAAGAGATGAACTGCCTATGGTGACATTTGTGAGACGACAAACAGCTGTTTCGAATCCACCTAATCAGGGAATATATCTGGGTAAATGATTTCGCATCAATCATCATCATCTTTAGTAGAAGTACTTATATTGTGGGACAACTAAAAAATCTAATCGATTTTCCTCGTAAGAAAAAGTTTTCGGAAATGGGACTAATCACGGTCTTTAGAAAAATAATAATCTACGACTATGAAAATACGACTTATTAGATAGAAGTGGTGCAAGTTTGTTTACTATCTAGTGTACTGTGAAGACAATTTAATCTTTTAATGTATAAGCAAGAAGACGTTAACCTAGAATAGTTTCATTTATAATTATTTAAACTACATTTCTCTAGCTTTTTAGGAACTAAAATATAGGGAATATATTATATGGTTTGAGGTGATGACGAATCTAAGCCCCGACGGCCGTCTATTGTTCCTCCTCCAAAGCCACCGCGAACAGATCAAACTGTACTAAACGAAAAAAGACGTAGAGAACAAGAGAAAATCAAGATAGAAACTAAGAAACAAGAAATAGACACAATTAAGCCACAGTAAGCAAAGTTTTATTGCATATTGTTAGTAATTGATAGATTTTATTAGTTTACTGATTAATAGAATATATGTCGTATTCCTTCATGTCAATTTTTTCACCAGAAATCGAAAGGATAAGAATAAAAACATCCCATTTAAATTGTAACACTCGAAAGTCAGTGGATTCAATTAAGTTTAAGATGATTTCTCACTTTAAAAAAGAATAACTATTCAGATTTTCCGGAACATTGAATGTAACTTTTATACTCATGAAATATCTTACCCTCTATTCGAAAAATATTATTAATCAGGAAACCGAAAGCTCTTGTTATCGAAATGCCGGGTCCAGCTTCATCCCCTACAGCTAAGCTTCCAACAGAGAGAACTTCGTCAATAGTTAGGAGTGTAAGCGAATATAAGGCAACTGAGGTGGCAGTCGACACTCGAAATAGGATTTCCAAAAGCAATACAGCCAATGCATTTGATATTTCTCCAAGTATGCATCTTTACATTAATGTACCATTTAGCTTTTAATTTCGTCACATTTTTGTTTTTTAGATTAACGTTTTCAAAATATTAAATTCTGAAAGATACACTTTATAAGTATAGATATTTATAAACCAACACTGGTATTATTCAATTTTACCGTGTATCACGATTTCAGCGTCGGAAAATTCGATGAGGATGTTAGATGAAGTGGAGAGCGCTTTAAAGTTCGTTGAGGTAGTCCAAATTCCGATTTTTTGCAATACTTATTCATATATTTATTTTTAAAACGTTTTACTTACTATATAAGTTATTATTATTAAGGATAATAACTCATTATCGGGGATGTTTTCTGCTGACGATGCACCTCTCGTTCAGTTGAATGACATTTGCAGCGAATTTTCTATGGAGCCATCTGACAGTGGGGATTCAAGTTGTGAAGTGATTATATCAATTTTCTTGATGCAAACCTTTAAACTTGAGAGTGCTGCGATTTATAAATTTGACATTTATTAATCCTTTAATAGAATTTTTACCTAATTAATTAATAAGTAGTTGCTGTAATTCTAAGAAAGCTATTCAGGTGGTATGTGATACTTGCAAAAAGGTGGTTTTTCGAGATCGAACAGTGATCAATGCCTGTCAGTGTAAGGATACAGGCAAACTACGCATAATTACCAAAGAACCTCCACCACCTATGATTCTTACAAGAGGTAAACAATCTTAAATAATGTTTCATCTTAAATCTCTATTAAAGTAACTTTCTAGATTTAGGTATGCTTGAATATTCCATCTATAAAAATCTAGTCTGAATATTTCCTTTAGTTAGTTGTTAACATCTGTCATTGATTTTAGCTATAATTAGTAATCTACAGTTAATTTTGAAACCATGTTATTTATTTGTTATTTTACTATTCTTCTTACATCTAGACACTCGCCCTTTATTTTAGCATCAACAACCGATGAGACGACATCGTCTAGCAGTCAGCTGACCGTTGTTCCGCTAATAACCACTTTCCCTAAGCCTAAAATAGATACCAGTACTGTCACCAGAGAACCTCCGAAGATTTGCGAAGCTGTTCCTAGGCAAAAAAGTGGGGATGGTCTCAGTACCGATGATGAATTGGACGAATACTCTCAGCCTGATCCAACAGTTAGTTCTAACTTACAGTGATCTTACATTAAAATCTATAATGATTTACATTTACAAATGTATTGCTTCGCATTTTGATGGCAATAAGTTACTTTTATTATTTTACTTATTAGCTCTGTTTCATCATTTAACTGTTAACCATCTATAGAGAATTGTTATTACTTTGAAATAACTATTTTAGTTAATTTTTATTCTATTTATTGTCTAGATTGCAACATTCCTTGATATGGCAGTAATTCGTGCACTTCTTATCATTCACTGGCAGGAACAAGGGGTCTACTGGGCAATGAGATATCTCCTCAACAGATTAGAGGAAATCCAGGTACAGACAAGTCTTTGAGATCTCATTACAGCTGTAAACTCACCAGATAAATAATGCAGCCGTGATTGAAACAGAGTAGATATCATTTATTTTAAATTCTTTAGAAATTTGAATCATATAGGAAAAGTTGACATCCTAATTAATCAACATACATTCTTTACAATCCCTTTTCATAATAGTGAAAATGGTCTCTAAGACTGTGCTCAGCATTTCGTGCTATTTTAAGAAAAAAGATTGCCTTCGTTAATGCTTTAAGTCACCTTAAATATTATGTAATTTTTTAAATAATAAACAACATTTTGCAAAAATACTGTTCTTAAAAGGAATTTGTTTACACATTTATATTCTTTATTATAAATGTAACCTTTAAGATAAATTTTTGGCAGTAATATGCGTAAATGTGCTTAGGCATTTATTTTTTAAACTTAGGCTTATATCTCCACACATCAAGGGGCTCGACAACGTAGAAATTCCTTACCAAGTGGAGAAAAGAGACCGGAAGTTGGGGTAAATAGTTTAATTTTTAATGTTATCAGAACCATTTTATATTAGGCCTTTATTTATGTTAATTACTAGAAAGAAAAGTCAAAAGATCTTTTTAAAGCTATGGACTTGAAAATTATAATTTTTAAGGCATATTATTAAAATTTAAAAAAAATAAAGCTATGAGAAATCAAGCACCAATGTTCGTTAGACAATTTTAGCGGCTTAACTACCAAATAAATATTTACATTTTGCTGAATAGCTTTCAAAGACACTATTTATACTTATATCTTTAGATTGACATCACCTATCAAAATCCTACGTGGGAAGAATTTCAACTGCCTGAGGGAAAAGAAGAGGAAGATAGGACGAGACTGCATGTTGCCTTTAACGACAGCAGGTCTCTGCTGAAAACTACTCCTAATATATTCCAAACAATGATAGTAATAATATAGAGAAAGTAATATACATAAATTCAGGAGAAAATCTAGTGATAATGTATTTTTACCAATTCGTGGTCACCAGTCAAGAAGATCAAGTTTAAATACCCTGACAAGGCGAGATAGAAACAGGTACACATCAGTTACAACTTAAATTCTAGTGAAAATCTTTTTTTTTAGGTTCATGTTTAAATTAATTAAACAGCAGATAATTGAGGACAAAAAATTAAACATAAAAATTCATGTTTTTTTGGGTAAATATAGAATTTCAATAAGTCACTATATATTATTCTAGATCTGATCCTTCTCTTAATAATTCAACGGAAATTCTATCAATTCGAGAAGATAGTGGATCCATGAGCAACGTATCATCAAAATCTGCAGATAAAGTAAATGAGAAAATTGCAGCCCAATATTATCCAGAGGTATATTTTCGCTTTCTTTATAACTTATTAGTTATTTTAGATACACTACTGCTATTTGGTAAATCGTAGTAACTTGGATAGAAATAAGCTCATTTCTAATAACAGAGCTAAGGCACGATCTAACTCAACTTTCTGATTTATGCCGTAATTTTTCAAAATTAATTCTTAAATTATAGGCACTGGGCAGCTCAAATTTCATCGAAAAAAATGGTAAAATCAGTTTAACGGTCATCGTCCAGACAGTCAACCAGGTTTGTTGTGACTAATTATTATTTACTTAAGAGTATAGTTTGAAAGTTAAGTATTTATATAGGTAACAATGAAACTATTGATACGGTTAAAATATCTAATTATTATTTCGTTTAGGATTTTTGGCAATATTTCGATATTTGCTGAAGTACGAAGTCTATAGACAATCTATTTTTAATTGTGAATTCTTCGTTTTTAGGTGATGGAACGTTGTTCTGTAGTTCGTTTATGCGAATTAGCACTAAATATTGCTGATACTTTGCTGAGAACGCCTATTGATCAGTCAGAGACATTTTTCACTCAACTCACTTTGATGGTTTTTAGGTATGATTACTAATTTCTAAGAAACATTAGGCACAAGAGCCATTAATGGTTTTCAGGATATATCTTTCGCTAGGATGTCCGTATGGCTGCAACGAAGGAGTTAAGAGTCAACAAGGAGACTTTCTTAGGGTGAAGGCGAAGACCGTACTGGCCAATCTCGAGAAACTACAACAGGTAGTTTTTGAAAGTAAATAAATAGAAATAGATTTCAATGGCATTGATACTGTATAGAATTATAAGAATATATGCAATAAAACTAGACAGTTTCGTTTAATTATTTATGTAGATATTAAATTCATGAAATTATTCTCTAACTGATTGCAATACTGCCTTTCAGGAAAAGTTCAGAAGTATTCTAACAGAATATGTCCAGGATAGCAATCCGCAACAAATTCTTGATCTTATTCATTCAATAACTGCCTTTTGTCGATCAGAATTTCCTTGTGAGTTAGTTCTACAAATGGTTTAAGAATGATTATTTTCAGCACTTCTTAGCTGTTACAACTTAGTCGATTTTCAATTATATAGGCTTTATTTTTGCAGCATCAGAAAGTCGTCGTCAGTCAGAGAGCCGTATACCATCATACAGGAATAGATTTAATGAGAAAGATAAGGGTATTGAAGGAAGGATTATCAATGCCACCTGCAAGAACCTCACAACAAAACTTTCTTGCATCTCTGATCAATTAATACAACCGGAAAACATGGTTAATATTGTCGAAACTAAGATTCTACTTTTTTATTTTTTCCTTCTATTCTATTTTTCATGTTTCAGAGTCTTCTGCAAGATGTGCGAATGTTAGTGAATTTTATCCAAGACCAACACGGAAACCCATTCCGAAGGGTTGGCCTTAGTGCTTTACTTGATGCAATCAATAAAACTCCAAAAGTCGAAAGGTATTATAAACATATCTATTATCTCACTTCAGGCAAATTATTGGTTTTTAGATTTTATTTTGTGATTTATATGTTTCGCTGATAAGTTGTTATATATGAATCATGCACTGCAAAATATTGTCCTTCATTTAGCAGCACATTTTAGTAATTTAGATTTAATTAATAATTGGAGATACGTGTTATTGGGTAACTATAAAGTGGCATTGATGGATAAATTGTGACGGACCGATAACACTCGTTCAGTCTCCTGCAGCCCGTGCGTCGCACTCCACACCCTTCACACCTATCAGTACCTCACATTTCGCTTTCATTCGAGTACGACTTGTAGTTGTTTTTCTCTTCTATATTGCTCAGCTCAGAAAAGTTAAACAATTCTTTCCAAGTAGTCAAGATATTAGGGCAAAATATTTTTAAAAAACATGTTTTATGAGCGTATAAGTTAAAGTATTATAAACAAATTCTGAGCTTTACAATTATCAAACCTGCACTTTTTGATTTAGTTGAATCGCATGGTTATGTTCGTAAAAGGAATTATTTTAGTTGCAACTTTAAGTTATTCAACTTAGACTTCGTTGCTTGTCCTTATTTAAATACGTCACCAGGTCCTTTTACTAAGTCTAATATTTAAAGTACCGCTTTTAAACATTTTACCTCTTTATGATGTATTTCTGTTTGCTCTATATATATATATATATATATATATATATATATATATATATATATAGCAATAACCGACAAATTGTATTCCGTATGTTAAATAGGTGAAGTGGAGAATGAATATGGTCATCCTCTGTGAACCCCTTGTTTCGTACGTTTTGTTATAAAATCATATCGTAACCACAGGATGTTTTCAGCAACGAATTAATTCGGAGAAAAGATAGCAATGGAAAAGGTAGTCCCAGTGGGCTGGTTCCACCCATTGTAAGATGTGACCAGGCATCTCTCAGAAGAGGTTTATTCAAGCGAAAAGAAAAAGTAAGGATGATTTTATGATATCGATCTGTAGATTTTTTTAAATATTAAACGAGTAGATTTTGGTTTAAATTCATTTAAGTACAAACCTACAAAAACAAGTTTCATGAAATATTCCCTTCAGAGCGGAGCAGATGATTCCGATGCTGATTCATCACCATCTACTCCGCGTACGATCTCATCCATTGATGATAACATATCTCCCCTTGTTTCCGCCTCTATGCTCAAAAAGAAAAGTGCACCAAAATTACATTTCGGTTTGTTAAAACAAAAAATCATCCTAAATCAGCATTTGTCTATGTAAACTTTTTGTTTCTGTATTTAACAGCAGACTAGCTAAAACAAGGTTAACAATTAAAATAATTTCCTACTATGTACATATCAACATATTTTGGCTTCAATAAAATCGGAATAAGTATAATATCGTGCAGGAAATTTACTTCATTATTATTTATTGACACAATGTACAAAAGAAAAGAATAAACTTCAGCCTTCAATCTACTGAAATCCGTGAAGACTGATAATGTGGATGACGAATGCTCGGATTCAGAGATTGCCGATGACTGCAATGTAAGAATGTGTAATAAAAAATAATAATATTAAAATAGTAATTTGTCAGTTATTGAGAGTGAGAAGAATAAGTGAACAGAACGTAGACATTTAAAAATCAATCTTATCTTCCCTATTTAAAGAGGGTGTTATATCATATTGAAAACTTAATTTAAAATTAAATTAAAGACTAGTGTGAAATTTAATGTTAATGTTGAATTAAAAAATAAGAATTAGACGAACCCCATTGCGAACGCCCAAATGAACATGAAAACACCCCTGGAAGTGTATTGTAGTGTATAAGAAAACAGAATATTGTAGCTTATCACAAATATGAATTATTATAGGACATTGATTTCTTCAATGTGAAAAGAAGCTCCAGAGAATCTTTTCGAAGAAATCAAGGGAAAGCACCGATTGACTGTTTGTTTTATTTGATTAATCTTAAATTCTTATGAAGTAATGCTCTTTAGTGAATTTATAACTGAAAAATACTATTTCAGCAAAAGGCAATCTTCTTTTGTGGGGGCAAGTAATTCCTGCTCCAAAAATACTTGATATCAAAGGAATATTCGAGGGAGCACGACGTTTCGCCTTTCTCCTTGAAACTGCCAGACCTGGAACATTTCCAGACCCTCCACTAATTGCCGCGCTATTGCATTTGGCTCGTAACACATTTTCTTGATTTAAAAAATTTTAAACCCTGGATCACTAATGCAAAGTTCTAATGTATTATTTTCAGAAGTCTCCAGTACTCGCCCGTGCTGCTCTACTGCTTGAATGTGCCCATTTCGTCTCTCGGTGTAACCGTGGACAGTGGCCAGAGTGGATTAGATCTAGCCATCACAGAACACTAAGCCTTGGAGGACCGCTTGCAAACAGAGGTAAATAATTTTAAGACCCGAGTAGACAACAAACTAAGATTCAAAACTATATTAATATATTATTAATTTTGTAGTTTTCAAGATGATTAATTATGATAGTATGTTCTTCCACTTTATTAGGTACTCCCTCCGCTACTCGTCGCATGCATTCGCTTCAGCGGACAGCAGGTCGATACTTTTATCAGTGGGGCATGCAGGTACAATATGTAAAAACAACTTTAGTCACCTATAATAAATTAAAATTAATATCTAATTTAAACCTATACGAATCATTTATTTTTTTAATAACAAAAAGCCTTTATTTGTAGTTATTTCCTATGCTCATAAATTTGAAATAAATTCAACCACATTTGATCTTATAGAATAAATTAAGTGTTTCAAGAAGTGTGTGAAAGAATATCTTCACTAGTTTTTATTTGAATATTTAAAAGCTTACCTCTTACGTAAATAAAAATTTACAGATTGGAGAACAACTCTCGAGAATGATCGATATAACTGAAACAAAGGGACGAAAAGAACTTAAATTAGAGGATACTTTGGAGAACTTTTTTGATGATGGTAAGTAAATAGACTATAGTTGAGATCTTATAATTAAAAATAAAATTTACGTTAATGGAGTAGAAATTATATAGTGCAATAAAGGGAATACGGCTTTATTAGCCTGACGAAGCGTTTAATGCTGGATAATTAGAATACTTAAAAAGGGCTTATATAGACGTGGCAATATGCTAATTTCTATTATTGTTTGTTTGTACTAATTTGCTCAACTGGTATGCATTCCATTCACAACAAAATATGAAAAATCCTTTTATATATTTTTATTAATAATATTCATTGATATTTTAGCTGTAGTTAATGACCCAAGTGGGGAGGGATGTCCGCCAGCTCTGCAGTTGATAGCCATGCTATTATTACAAGAGATTACCACGTTCCTAAGAGAAACATTTCGCACCATACCCAGAGCCAAAAATAATAAAGTGAGCAATAATGAAATTTTTCATTAATTTTAAAATATTATGTTTAATTTATTAGTTTGATTTTATTTACTTAATCTTACATCACCCATACATATCCAAAGAGTATTTATACGCTTTATATTTATCCCTTTAGTCTGCTCCCTCATCTGGTTGGGATAAGCTACTCTCGCATCGTCGTTGGTCTATTCTTTCTAACACTTTCAATGCTCAACAAACTGGATCCATAAGTAGTATTGCTGATATAAATTCATCAATGCATTGTTAGTCACAGAGTATATTTTAAAATTTAATTGAAGTGATGATTATGAGAGAAAAAACCATCGTTGCTTACTGCAGTGAATGAAAGAGAGCGTAGAATTAGCCTATCAACGGCTGAGGAAGATTCCCCCAGAGGATCAAAGGATACCATTGACGAAATTGCTGTGGATAAAAAAGGTATGCCGTACCTAGTGATTTTTTTTGTTGTTGCAACTATTTAAATAATAATTTTGTTGTAGTAGTTGTTGTTATATTGAAACATCGCATTCAATTTGAGTATGAATGAGGTGTTGATTAATTTATTACAGTAAACCTCGTTGTTAGTAAGTAGAAACGCTTTGGCCTGGATGCTTTTCGGCTTTTATGATTGACACTGCTTTGAGCATGTTTGTAGAGACAGAACTAGTGCTTCCCTGAATTCACGCTTTGTACTTCAGCGTTTATACTGCACTGCTTTGCATTTTACCAATTGTCGAGTGATGCGCTTTAAGGTGTCCGTCCTCCGTCTTTGAGTGTTCGCCTGTTCTCGCGACAGTCGACTCACGAGGAGTCAGGTAGCTCTGCCCACGGATCGACCAAATCGACCACATATGTTCCAGAATCAGGTTCCTTTGGTTTGTTGGTCGCTTCGTTGATTGTTTGATTTTTGTAATAAGTTCGCATGGCGAGAATGACCCTATGTTGCTCTAACATTTTATAGTATTGAGCTCATTTATTTCTTATCTAGTAATTTGAGTAAAAAAAAGTCTACGAATATTACCTATTAAACAACAACTAATGTGAAAATTCTGAAATGTATGTAACTTCTTAAAAATTCCCCCGATAGTGTTAATTAATTAATCATCATTATTTTAAATCCTACTCGAGAAAATTATTACAATGTGGTGCAAATGTTCAAGTTAATTAGATAACTTAAGAGGCATTCGTTAAAAAAATTAAGATATTCTAGGAAGGAGAATCGCGACCGGTCGCCAAAGACTATTAAAAAGAGGTTCACCTATGGGACAACAACCATCATTAGAATCTAGTCATAAACGACGATCATTCAGGTAAAAATAAGCAGTTTAAAGGGAAAGTGATAAGTAGGCAGATTACAAAGACACTAATAAAGGTCAATAATAATATATTAATAGAAAAATCGTCAGTGGCCAATTTTATTTCAGAACGAGGAAACATTCCAAACAGCCGCATGGGGACGACAATGAAGATAAAGTCGATGGTTAGCCCAAAATCCTTAGTTTAGCATGTGCCAATTAATTGAAATAAGTGGACAATGTTGAGGTTTTCACAGAATTACCAGTCAGCAAGTGTAGCGCACGTGGTTCCATGTGGAATCTGCGCGTCGCTTTGCAACAAATGCCCGAATTCGCAGGAGTACTTTTGAATGAAGGTGACAGCTGCGTAGTTACCCCAACACCTTCCTGCGTGGCTTATGAACTTTTCCTGCGTGACAGTCCCAGCTGTAATTTAGTCACCGAGCCCCCTGAGTACTGAAACTGTATTTCCTTGATGCGGCCTATTGTTTTGGATAACTGCAGTTAATATGCAGTTTGGTGTTTATAAATCAATTAGTGGCATGTTAGAATGCATGAATTTTATTGAGACTTTTTATATAGTCATATAGTTTTATTAATACATACATGCCTCATATTTCATCAAATTGCTTCAGTTCTGCCAGTTGCCCTAAGCGCCCGAGATTCACTGAAACCGTCAGAAGAACCACCAATGCAGTCACCTACTGAAATAGTATCCGTGGTGAGCGCTGGAAAATCAAACGTAAGAATTGAATAGAATAAGTTTCATAGAAATACTTAAATATTGATTGTATATTTGTGACAATGATTAGATGAATTTAGCATTTATTCAGAGTCATCCTAGCTCTCAACACGGGAGTGGTTACAGTCAGCCTCCACTAAAGAGCAATCTAGATGATGATGAGCAACATATGCTAACCAACCTCCCGTGGATGAAGGTGATTATATAAGCATTAAAATTTTCACAACTCGTTTACAAATCTCTTGTAGAATGGCTTTCGTAAATAAAACTTAAGACATTTCGTTATAAAAACATCAGTATGTCCACGACAATTCAGCTAATAAAGATATTATAAAACATGTTTCCTATGTAATTTCAACTATAAATTCTTTTTTTTTAGTACTTTAAAACTCGTAACTAGTTCTCCATATTCTATATATTCTCTAGCGTGAATAATAATTTGTATACATACAAATAGTTTTATTCCTATAATTCTCTTTTTAGGTGGTTTTGCGAGTGGCGAACTCTTTCGATCTCTCTTGTTCTCATGAAGGTGTATGTACACAGCGTTGCTTCTCCCGTGTGCATAGACAGTGTTACCGACTGACGGAAGCACTTTCCACTTTATACGGTTACAAGCGGTATGCTCAATCCCTTTTTTAATAGGTAATTCATACGAAAACATTGATGAAAATATTTTAGGGTAATATTTCAATATTATTTATAATCCAAAGATAGTTTTATTTTTTCTATCTACCACCATATATATTTACCTGTAATTCAGGGATGTGAAGGCAAGAGTAGATAAACGAAAATTACTTTTGGATAAATGGAACAACGAACAGCTAGCGTTTAGAAGGGTCAGACTGTTTTATCTCTAGTTCTTTTCCCTCTTTTCCCTCTTCTTTCTCTCTTTAGCTTATTATAAAATAGGACCACTATCCCTTATTGTAACGTTATACATTATTATAGTCAGTTCATTCTCGACAATCAGCTGCTGTTCCTCGTAGAGAGAGTGCCATGGTGGGACAAAATGTAGAGTGTTCAAGTAAAGCCATAAAGGTACATTACATTTCTTCACTAGTTTTCAATTAATATTAATCTAGAACAAAGAATATCTATACTTAAAACTACTATTAAATTAATTTACTTTATTACTTAAATTCAACTCTGTCTAGTCGGTGATTTTTTCTTGTTTTCTATCTTCCATTTGGTGTCTATCTATCTCTTCCATAGATTTAGACTCTTTTGTTTTCATTGCTCTCATTAGAATACCTGATAATATGCTTATTGATAAAGCCCGCAAATGACAAAATTCCCATTATGAGTGTTTTTTCTTATAAAAGCTCTTCATAACTATATTTTTCTCAACATGAAAGTACTAGTTAATACTAAATAAACTGTATAGGAATATTTTACCAGAAATTTCTTAGTATGCTCCTAGAGTTTTCTAGGCCATCCATACCTTCAACAACAAAAAAAAAATTCGATAGTCTTATTTTGTTTGATAAGGCAGAAGAAAATAGAGAACTAGAATTTCCCCTTTGGAAGCTTCCCCTTTGTTTTGAATTCAACTAGCAGGTTTAGAGAATGCATAGAGTGAACTAATGCAGGACAAGTAGCAAACTGTAGTATGAAAAGAAGAAATTAAAAGGGTATCCTGCGTTTTTTTGCTGTTAGCGGGTACAAAAGTGGTTTCATTCAGTATATCTAGCAAGGTAAAAGAGACATAAGCGAGTTGTAGAAAGTCGTTGCAGCTTAGTAGACGAATATGTAGCGAACAATAGTTGGAACACTGACCTGAGGTCGGAGTTGGTCTCCAGACGATCTCACGTCCAATTTATCTTTTTGGCTCTTAATTCGCTTATTTACACCTAGCCTACGTTGATATAATAGAAATAGTAATCATACTGCTAGGATGTAAACATGAGTTAAGAAAAGGATTAAAATCTGTGCTTCGCATAACAGAATATTTTAACTGTAGTTCAATTTAGATTAAGATAGTTAATCACCTCCAAAAATTATACATTTATCAATATATAATCTTACAGTAGCTGATGCAAATGACCAAAACTTATAGCTCAGAGGAATTTGTTAGCATGTTTATTACTTCTTTACTTATAATTTTCCGTACATAATATTAAGGCACTATTGATGGAAAAGATGATGCAAGAAAAGGAAAGAGAAAAGGAAAAAGAGAAGGAAGAAAGTTTGCTGAAGAAGGCTAGTGTGGTAAGTATACTTAATAAAACATAATAGAAAAAGTGAGATAAAACATAAGTGCCAGTAATTATGCATTTGGTGACAAATAAATCACAGTTAAGTCAAACGAGGTATTTATTATGAGATATCTTAACAAAGCATTTATCAGCAGGAACAAGATCGACAATCAGATATAATGCCCGATGAGTCTGATGAAGACTCCAATAGTTCCATGCTTACCTATATCAGAACTCTGGTAAATAAGATTCCTAAATCCATATCATAACATAAATTATAGTGCCACTATAAATATTTTATCTTAGGTATTGAACCTTGTACATACACCAGTATCTACTGCCCTTAAAGGTTGTTTACTCCTTTCTACGGATCATTATAAACAGATGATCGAGGTTTCATGGCAACTATTACTCAATGATGACCCTCATGTAGTACTCAGTGCTGGTAAGATTAATGCATTTCCTTAAAATCAGTTGCCTCAATATATTATTTAAGTTTTTTTTTGGATAAATATATAAGGTTGAACTGTGTAAATTACGAAAATATCGTTTGTGCTGTATTGTTCTCTATCTCCAGCTTCAATGTTTATTGCTGCCTGCGTAAGACGTTCAGACGATGCTCTTACTGTCATAAAAAATGGCTTAGAGTCCGATAATGCCACTGACAGAACCGCAGCCATTCAAAGGTAAACTTCAATGATAACATTATATTGTTAAATTAACACTTAATAATAATATTTTTTAGATTTTATGCTCTGTGGAGAAATAGATTCCACGTGTGGCTAAAGATGGAAGACGGTGCACAAGCGGCATTTAAGGTATTGCCTAAGTTAGTTAGGGAATTAAATAACTCTTAAACTAAATATAGTTTAACAACTATTTGAGGAAATAACAAAAATATTAGAGAGAAGTAAAACTGTTCTAGGTGCCACCTCCAGGTATTGACTTTACTCTGCCATCTCCTCCAATTGGACAAAGCCAACTCCCTGTTGTAGATCCACCTTGGATGCCTCATTTAAAAACAAAAATAGAGGAACTATCTCTGAAAGAGGAAGAGCATGCGACGGTTTTATTTACTTTCCTCTTTCTTTTATCAATAGATAAAATGCAACCAAGACTTAATTTTAGCAGAAAGCTATACAAAATACTTCATCTAGTAATTTTAGTCACAAACAATCATGACGATGACACGTACTCGTCGAAAGCAAAAACAAGAGATGGTGAAAAGAGCTGTAAGAGATGCTGAAGAACGACAGTGTGAGCAGCGACAACTTTTTAGGTATGGTATCTAAATCCACTTTTCTGAGTATAAAAATGTTGAAATATTTGAATTTGTCGCTAGTATTTGGAAATGTTGCTGTTTTTCCTATTGTCTTTGAGGAAATATCTCCTTATAAACGGTCATAATATGAGTCGTAATTAATTACTTTTTAATTTCATAATAGTATTTTATATAGATTACGTGGTTCAGCCATCGTTCAACAGGCAGCATATGAACCTGCTCTCTTTCACCACCAGCAGGAACAAGGAGAAGGTGATAGTTACTTAAGTTTTATGAAAATATAGAAATGATTTTAAAGAAATAGAATTAGGAATTATATATGCCCATTTAAAATAACTAGTATTTTACTACTAGAAGAGTACCTTTAAAAATCTTTTATTTAGAGTGTGAAATTACTCATCACTCTACACGACATCAAATGCCGGTTGCTCAGCCACTGTTTCCCTCTACACTCCTTTCGGTTGTACCAAACATAATCGAAATGCTAGAAGATCCTCAAGTAGACAAAGATGGAGTATCAGGTTCTTTTTGCTTTCTTTCTATATTTTTACACTATTGTGTGCTTTTATATTTTAATAATTTTTCATTTGCTTTTATTATATTTTGTTGTTTTATTTTAGTGAGCGACGTATCTCGAAAAGTGATATGGACATGCATTGTTGAGGATCCATCGCTTTTCCTAAGACATTTTCTTGAAAAACTGACTAACAGAGAAAGGCAGGTGAGCCAAGCGATAATTATAAAGAACATATCGCTACTAAAATACCAATTCAGGTACAACTGTTATCATTAAACTTGCATGAGTTTTAACAATTATTTCGATGTTTATAACTTTATCAATCTTTGCTGGCATGATTCAGTGATTGTTGTCAATCTATGTAGATGTCACAGATTTCTGGCTGTTTTCTTTTCGCTATCCCTTCCTTTCTTTCAGACGCTGACTAATGAATTCCGGCCAACTGAAAGCTATGTGAGTGCATGTCATACAAGAAAATTAAAATATTTATGATAAAAGAGAAAATGTATATTTAATAAGATTAATTTGACATGTGTATGATTTAGAGAATACTGCAGAGAGATGAACAGAAACTCATTATATATGCAATGAGTACTACAAGCATGTAATTTATATCTACATTACTAGAAGATTGAACAAATTTAATTTAGGAGCACCTGATGTCTGTACTTCGCAAACTCATTCTGCGGTTTAACCCTCTTCCCAGCCAAGCAGCCTACTCACTCATCAATTATTTGGTATGTCCTAATGTCTGTGCTACTTATTAAGGCAGTAATATATAAATTATATAAATTTACTGATACATACTTAATATTATAGATAAAAGTTAATGGTGCATATATTTATAGGCACTCCCAGAGTAGTGAATAAAATAAAGCGTGCAATATATTTATATAATTAATTGAAAAATGATTTATATGATACAATTTAAAAATTTTAAGATACAGGACTTATAAAAAATTAAATTTGACTTCACTATAGTGTTTGTTACTAACCCTTTTAAGGTCTTGAATTTTAACAAAATAATAATCAATATTCATAATTTACCGTGTAGTTTTTCATCACAACACTATATACGTTGAAATTGTATATTGCAATACATTAAATGAAAACGTTGGTATTAGATTCACTAATTAAATATTGAAGTAATTAAATCATTATCAATGTGAATACTATATATTAATTATGAAAAGGCCAGATTATCCCGATTTGCGGTTTTAATATATTATTTTCTTAATCCCTATTTATTTGGCTTTTTACTGCCTTTATCATTCATGCATGTTAATCCCACTTTAAAAATATCAATTTTTTGCCTTCCTTATGGGATAACTATCTAGGAAGTAGGGTGTTGTTACTATCGAAGTTTAGCTTGAAATAAAAAGTTAAGGTAGTAGGCATTCGGATCATAATTTGGCTCCTGTTAATTGAACAGCATAATTCCAAAACAAAAAACCTCAAAAATTGTACTTTCGGGACATAAATGTATAAAAATTAAAGGGAATAAAGTGGTTACTTACTAACGTGTTCTTATTACAATAAGCTACTTCAAACTACGCATATTTCCAGACATTCATAGGTGAAATAGATAAACTTTGAGAGAAAAATTTAAGATTCTACAAACTGACTACGATAAAAACCTATTGCTGTAACAATGAGTATACATGTTGTATGCTACTGAATTACCTAATATTAATAATATTATGATTTAATTCTTACTTACTAAAATCTTTATAGTTTGGATTCGTAATGCATTACGTACGTGCTCAATGTGAAGGCTCGGAGAAGGCTCTAGGAGTGGCGTTGTCACTCACGTGGATCCTAGCTCCCAACGTTAATGGACTATATTTCAAAGATCTTAAACAAACGCTCAAAAAAGAGCAATGCGATGTACGATATTACCTTAGTTGATTATAAAATAATATTTTTACCTTTCACCTTAACTTTAGCATAATTTTTTTTTCAGCAAGCTCTGATGATCACAGCCAACGTTCCTTCTGCTAAGAAGATCATTGTTCATGGTCCTGATTCGGGTTTAGGAGGAATTCCAAGTCAATTTCCAGTCCATGAAGATACACAATTTCAACAGATACTTACGTAAGATACTTTCGATATTGGGCACAAGCAAACGCATTTATTATTCCGATACGTTATATATATGAGAATAATATAAAGTGGATATTATTTCTGGTTTTAGTGACAGTTTGGAATTTTTCAATATTGACGACATAGATGTAAACTCATACTTCCTAAGAGATACAAAGACCGGAGTGATCCACCTACCTTCTTCGTATGTGAGGTTTGTGGCATAAAGTGACGCGAAGATGCATTACTGTACTTTATAAGTAATTGATAACGCTCACATGACCATACTGAACTGTAGTAGCATCTTAGTAAATTCATGAACAGCAAAATGACTGATATAAATAAAAGTACAAGTAATTCACTTTTATAGGGATTTCTACTTCTTTCACCGTTCATTTTATCCTCAGCTGTCTTTGGTGAAATTGAGTGCTGAAGAGGCACACTTAAAAATGAGACAGACTGCTTTTGCTCAACGCTTCATTGAAGTGGGGAAGGTCCTTCTCACTCACAACATCCTAAAATACAGTCCTCAACAAGTAGTAAGTCGTGAAATTTCCAGACTTATTCTATTATTTAACTACAATATTAATATCTATTTTTAAATGTTTTCTTATAAAAACATTATGTGATAAAGAGTAGTAGTTTATAATAAGTTATGCAGAATTTAGTAATATTTAGAGCAGTAATTAATAGAGCAATTAATAATATTAATTCTGTTCATTTAGAAAGTATTTTAATAACATTATGCTCCAAAAAAAGTGAATCCTCTTGTCGTATCAGATTGCACAACGAATATTTTTTCTTCACGACGAATTAACGCACTTACCCTCTTTTCCACGCAAAAGTCTTGAAACGTGTTTTGGAATGTACCATGGGGAAATGGGAGATCAGCTCAAGTCAATGGAAGCAATGCACAAGTTTACTTGGGCGAAGGTTAGTAAATTTCATATCAAAAGATTTCAGATGATCAGATCCTAGATATTTTTTCATATTATGGTAATTATGCGATTTAACACTTGATTCATCTACGAAAAATGTTAAAAACTTCAAAAAGTTGAATTTAAAAATAGACGAGAGGATACTTCTTTTTGGTAGGCTTATTAAATCAATACCTTTTCTTTTTAGTCGTTTCGAATGGTTTTGATATCTACCATCTAATTTCAACATAGCACTTTGCATATAGTAACAAAATAATAATGTTGAAATCTAATCGCAATAATTATTGAAGAACAATTCACTGTCATCTGCAAAAAACTAGTGTCTAATATTTTTAGTTGATGTCAGACATGTTCGAGAAAATGGAGAATGCCTTTATGTTTGCTGATCTACATTTATTTATCAATGTGGTATGTTATATATATATATAACGTCTTTTTTATGTAAGTAACAATTTGAGTTTGGATTTATCAGATGTATTAATGTATATGTCAAAACTATGACTTAAGTACTATTTTTTCAGAAACAGTAACTACATTTTTAGAATCTATAAGCCAAATACTAAGTAATTAAATATTTAATTCTTGTATTTTCTTACAATAACATTTAGGTAAACGGTATTATGATTATGCATTGTGAAGACATTTTGATTCTGAGAAGATGTGCTGCTACCTACATCGCCATGAGTATCCACTTCAATAGCCTATTTGCCAGCCAGGTATCAATTCCAGATGCTGATATTTTTAGAAATACACTTTCTACTAAAGCCCTTTAGTTTATCATCTATCTAAACATTATGTGCTTCTATTTGTTACTAAGTAAATAATACTGTTTCAAAACACTTTAAATAGTTTGACCAAATTCCTTTAACAAGTAGTAAAAAAATATTTAATGTGAATAAAATATGCTCAGCTGCAGTTAAGAAGATTTTACAAAACTTAGGCTAATTTAATTTAGTGAGATCAAAATTAGTATAGATAGAAAATTTTCAAACTACATTTGTATTAAGAAAATAATTTGTATAGGCTTGTCGAAGTATTTTTTCTCTAGATATAAACTCTGAATCGTTTGTTTACAAAAATAGCAGTCTATAAATTGCAAAACTGATTTTCTGTGATCTCATCCAATATTACCTAAAATGCATTAATGAGATATAAAATGAAACACTTCATGTATATCATAAAATTTGAGAAGAATTTTTTTAGTTGTCCTTTACCTAGAGTACTAATTAGGTTAAGATGTGATTTAACGTTTATATTTTATTGAATTTATTAGTATTTAAAATGAATGAATACATAATACTAAAAAGTTGTAAGCAAAGAAGTAAGTCACCTTTTTTTCAGGGCTTCTTCTTAATAATGCCAACGCTTTTGCGTTGTTACAGCCAGCGACAAACAAACAGAGTATTTTGTTCGGTTATTGAGTTCCTTTGCAAGCAGTTTTATACTTTGCACCGAAAGCCATTTCTGCTCCAAATGTGTGGATCGATTGCTAATATTATAGATAACAATAATAACGACTTCGAAATCAACCCCATGAGAGTTAAAGCCAAGGTAAGATTTGATGTATTCGTTTGTTTATTCTCGCTAATAGTTATGACGGCTTTTACAGAAAATTTAACATGGTGTTTATTACACCCAACCAATATATGTCCGACAAACTTTAATGCACATATGATGTATTAACATAAGTAATGTGCATCTACCAAGAGTATTCTGACCACATAAACGCTTGCCACCTGTTAGAATTATGTAGAAAAATATATTATAGCTTTCATAGGTACATTCAATCTAGAACTTCATTAATCATCAACAATATATCATAATTATTTTAGTACTGGTTTAATTTACTTAAACACATGGAAACTATGGGAGAGGAAGAGGATCAGTTCGACATTTTGGGACTAGTACCATATGACAAACCACTAAAAGTATGTCAATATTTATAAGCAAATCATGAATATTTTTAGTAATTCAAAAACTAAAAGTAACGAGTATACAAACTAATTAATAGATAAAATATCTTATTTTACATTATAATATTTTTTTGGTGATAGCTTAAAACCACTATTTGTTTGCATTCTACAGTTAGTTCCATTAAACTGCATCCAGCAATGTTTCAGTAATAAATTCTACCAAACTACCCTAATTTTTATGCTAGTTAACAATTTAAGTTGAAATACGCTTTTAAGTTTTTAGAAGAAGAACATAGCGGCTGGCGTGGACTGTTTTCGATATCAGTGATGTTTTAGTAAAATCACTCGGGTCTTCTTTAGTAATGGTTGTCCACGCTAACAAATAATAATGAATAATAGCATACGAGTGTAGAGCTCAGCTAATACCTAGTGATATTACAAATATTCATCATATATGCTTATATACCTACGTAAGAGATAGGAATATGCATGTAAAAGAAGTACACACGGTAGAAGCTGGACGACTGTCAAGTGCTTGTGCCTGTCTGAGCACGCTTTTTATGTTGTTGCTGCAGACGTTAACATGAGCTTCTTCTTTGTTTTATTCATATGGTATTATAATAAGACAAAGATATGTTTATAGTAAAATCGAAGAAAAACAACCTTTCAGATGCATGCTATTGTACGCAAAGTTATTTTTAACCATAGACTGTTTAGGAAATTCGAGAGTGGCGTATCTAATAATGATGCAATCTAAAAATAACATTGGATACTGAAAATTTCATATAAGGCTAACATTGGATAGTAGGAAATCTACTGTATAGAAGATATGGGCCTATCGAAAAAATATTTCGAAGTTCTATTGATTATCTTAGATTGTTTTCAGGCTACTTTTAAAAATTTAATTCTAGTGTAAACTATATTGCAGGCACTCGACTTATGCTATAGGGACGATCCCAACGCCTTTTGTCTACTCACAGATGCTTTTGCAAGCTGCATCTGCGTATGTGCATTCGCACCCGAGAGCAAGAGAAGCCATCACATGCTGGTAAATGTTTTGCTTATCTGAAATTTCAAATTGACCAGTCCTCATTCAGTTCGTTTTAGCTAGTAATGCAAGCCCTACAACCACATCTTATTCGTCGTATCGAGGAGGAGACGATGTTGCAAAACAACGCAGCAACTGCTGTAAAACACGAGATATCTCAATGGACAACTATGTGTGTGGAGATGAAAGCACTTATCATCAGCTGCGATGTTCTCGCTCGGTGAACTTACTTTAACCAATATTTAGCAACACTATTTTTAAGACAGTTACTAATGAAATAGCTAACCACATAGGTACTTATTATTTTGTTAAGGCTTATTAATATTTGATCTAATCTAGTTTTCATCTTTAAATAGCTTTCTAGAGGTCCTCAACGTGCCTTCGATCTAGTTAACTCTGTGGCTGAAAGAGGAAAATCATTTGTAGCCGATTCACCGCAATTTTTTGATCCCCCCACAACAAACGACGACGAGAATAGTCGACCATATCATCTGTATATTTTCAACTTATTGATTTTCTTACCATAATATTTTTGAAAAAAAAACTCCTTTATTATTATATTCGTTACAAAAAAAACTACTTTCACAACTTTATTATGAGTAGAAAATCTATTTTATCTACATATTTTTAATCTTTGGAGATTTTATTTCCAGTTGTCATTCATTTAGATCTATAGAATTTTTTTTCAGAAAGGAAAAGCGGTCAACAGCAATTGGTTGGGAAGCAGCGGACATAGAAGAGCAGCATAAAGAGCAATATCGTAGACCTAGAGATACATTACTCAGTTTAGCAGCGCAGTTTCTTGAAATGGCTAGTCCAAGGTTAGTGAAATTCTTTTAAAACATTGCAATTCAATATTTAAAGGAAAAATCAACTTTGGTTGTTATATTAGAATATGATGACATAAGTTGATAAAATTATCTATAGGTTGAAGGAATTGGCAAAGCTTTCACTAGCCAGTGAGCATACAAGAATCCCAGATGCGATGGATCACAAATGCCATGTGAAACTGAGTGAAATTGCTTTAGCTCTGCTTAAAATAGCTCCCTACGATATTAGCACGATGTCTTGCCATGGATTACAAAAGTAGGTTTTTTAAATACTAATATGATAACATTTAAAGGGATTAATTCAAAGTGTAACGAAAATATTGAGGTCATAAGCATTTTAGATCTGAATTAATACTATTGGTGTTATCGTATAATTTAATATTTTTATTTATCGGTAAAACAATTATTGATACTCAAAAATAGTATAGAAACATACAAAGCCAAATATTGTATATTTTATTAGGTAGAAGTAAATGAATGAGATTTTCTAAATTTAGCCTAATTATTATAAGTTAGCAAACCATTCAATTTTCTTAGATACCGACTATTTTCAGAATGGTTGAAAAAAGATCTGTTTAGATATTTCAATTAATATTTTAAATGGTTAGAATTCAATAAGCTTAGAAAAGTCTTGTGTCACTATTTTTCGGCAATAGATTGTGATGAAGGCTTGAGACAACAATGTTAATTTTCATATCTAAATACATGGTTAGAATATTGCCATGTTTATAAGTGGTGTATTTTAGATACTTCACAACAATAATGCCAGTTACGGACTGGTCAATTGAATCCAATCGTTCAGCTCTGAGTATAATTCTGAAACGCCTAGACAAAACCATAACAAAAATAGCAAAAAAACAGGTGATTTTTATATCTAAACACATTCCTATATATTCTTACTTGATAAAAGTTGCGATTTGAAAAATTACATATAGAGCATACGTCGGCGAGTAAACTGGCCTGCCCTTAGCAATTGGCTAGTTGGTATATGCGACACTCTCTCGGTTTTCCCTTACATGGCTCACCTCAACCCACTAAAGGTATACATATTTTTCAATAAGTAGGATTATACTTTCCTGACTTCTCGCAGAAAATACCGCAGATACATAATTTAGTCTAGAAATTCACAGAAATTTGTAGGAACAGGAAATTTAAAGAGTAAAACCAGTATCACTTTAAAAATTAAACTGAACATCATATAAATATCGTACATATAGATTTTACGTAATTGTAATATATGAATAGAATAAATTTAGTCGACTACACAACTATGTCTTCGTATCATGGTTGGAGATCCATGCCAAGATGAAGGTGCACCGGCTACAGCCACTCATCCCACCACCGTACTTCATCCAACTACACCCCCACAAGTATTCTGTAATGCCGTCCTCAGGATGACAACTATTCTAATGCAAGCGTTAGGACAGGTAGGCACGGAAATAGTGCTAAAGTTATATTATGCTCTATTGAATAAATTACCAGTACGCATATAAGCCATAAAATAATCTAAGGCTTATAAATAAACCAGAGTGAAAGGAAAATCTATAGTTAATGTGTTCTAGGCCTCATTTTCTCTCGAACTAGTCTCTAGCGTTGAGGGGATGGGTGCATCCGCTGAGCGTATTGAAGCAGTTCTCTGTCATTTGTTTATTCCGTTGTTCCTTAGAGCATCGTCGAATACTAAAGGTTGGTTATATGTCATGATTTTTACTTTGACCGAGCTTGTTTTTTCTTCAGAAGCTTCAGTCATACAAACAAAGGATATATCCTACTGCATAACTCTTATGCAAAATTCTATCTCTCCTCCTATGGGAAAACAATCAGTGGCTCCTCTAATGAGTACCTCTACACTTGCTACAACATTCATAAGGGGCACGCAAGGACATGGTATATTTATTTGTTCTACAATTATAGAATTAGGATATGACTGACTAAAAGCCAATAGATCCTCACTTTCTCCTTTATAATACCGTAGTTTTCTACAGATCTATCAGGACGTCAGGGTTCGGTGTCTGTTACAGATAGAGGACATTCGGCCACAGTTTCCACCCATAGAATAGTTAGGGAAAGTGTATGCCAAAGCATCTATCTTGGTAAGTGTCTTAAAATAATAATGTAATGCTAATGTTTAAAATAACTTAAGACTATTCTAAATACTACAACTAATAATTGTAGGCAAAAAAGATTATTTTTAATTAATAGATGAAAGTTTGGCGTTCCATGTTTAAATGCAACACTAACAACATTATTTACCCTTTTTGTATTAAATACAATAAGCTAACATATTTTTATATGTTTGGCATTTTACAGTTTACATTTACTCATAGAAATTTCAACTATTTCAGCCTTGAAAGTATTGATGTTATGTTTTGGCAAGCTTTTAACTACAATGTGGCCAAGAGTTGCACGACTTGTTAAAGGTATATGACTACTGTTTTCAATAGTGTAATAGAAATTAATTTTTTTAATAAGAGTATTTTTGATATAAGCTTCTATGAATTCAGATTTACTTGTCAAGAAACCCGGTGCCCAGACCGCATTGGCTTTTATCGATTTTCTACTACACTCCAACCTTCCTATAGCTCTTCTTATTCTACCAGTAATTCACAATAAGGTCGAAATTCTTTTCATCACATTCACAGAGATACGATGCAAAAGAGAGCTGTTAATTTTCCCCATAAATATTTCCGACGTGATAGTGAAGTTCAACTTGCAATAACCATTAAATTTCTGATTTAGTACATAAACTTCATCTCTATTTTAAGAAGTAAATTTGTGTTTAGGAAATAGATTCATTTAAGCTTCTCAGTAATGAGAGTACTTATATATTTTTCTCCTCATCATGGACAATAGTGATTAAAGAAAATAAAAGAAGTAAACTCTGTAAATCAAATCGAAAAGTCAATGTTAATTCCAAATTTCATCTCAAATTTCTAAATTCGTAATTTTGAAAAAGTGATATGAAATAATATACTGTTTTCTTTTGCATGGAATACCCGCGAAAACACCATGCTACTATGTAACTATTGTAGGTGAAGCAAAAACCATCATGTGAACAAGATGCGACTTGGCAGGCCGAGGTTGTGGATAAGATAGAATCGAAGGAGCATCGTACAGTGCCAGTTGGAGTGTTAATAAATAGGTATGTTTTAATCACCTAAATATAGGATTAATGCCATAGACAGTGAACGAGCACTAAAAAGCTTAATTTAGTTCTAATTTATTGATCTAGTCATAATAGTACATAGGATGTAGACAAATAAATCTTTGAAAATACTAAAAAAAAATTATCATTAAGTATTAATGACCAATGTAATACTGAAGTAGCTTTCATTTTAGATGCCATCTTGAACTACAACAGTTGAAAGAAGAACTGTCAATGAAACCGCTGGAAATGACCCGCTCCTACACCCCGACATTAGTGGATGCTCACTCTGATTCTTCTACTGCCTCCCTTGCACTAAGAGGAACGGGATCTAGACAAAGCATTGATAGGAGATCCAGCACACAAGGAAAGAAGACCATGCCTGTAATGAAGGTAAAATTTCTAAATATATTTGGTCTTTTACGGTAGAATATTAACATTGGTCGTATACACGATCATGATTAGTTATTTATTTTAATAGGAGGCCACGGAAGGAACTATCCCTGAAGACGTTGAAGACGAGAGCGGAGAAACTATTCAGATGCCATCTACAAGTCGAGTTATCAAGAGTCCCAGTGTTCCGCTAAATAAGGTATGAATATGAAACGTAGTTTTATTTTAAATAGACATTCCTTGCGAAAATATGTAACTAATTAAAATAATATATAGGTGTACATTTTTGGTATTTAATAATAGCCCGATCATAAATAGATAAAATTCTCATGTAGATTGGGTTATCACCTCGCACTCGGTCCATTGGAGGATTTGGAATGTGGCGTAGCGTACGCAGGAAGTCTCGCCACGTATCAACAGAAAGTGAAAGTGAAGGAGAGAGGAGCGTGGAATTGCATGACTTAACTATGTTCAGGAAAGATGATAAGGAAGTATGGAATATTCTTTTCTTCTGTTTTTATAATAATGAATGACTTATAGAAGGCATTTACACATTATTCTGCGATCTCATCTATTTAGACACATCGCACCCCAATTCGTCGTTCTACTGAGATTCTAGTTTTGCCTCTTCATGAAACAATTGATACTAATCGGCAGAGGTGTAAGTAATAAAAAGCTAATAAAACAATTCTATTTTAACTACTCCGATTTATTTAAGCATAAGGTTTTCATTATATTTCAGTTGTATCATTTTCCACTCCTAAGAAAAACGGAAAGGATGAAGAGGACGTTTTCCAAATAATTGAACAACATCAAGTCGTATAATAAAAATCACAATCTCAGTAATCTACATTTAAATACTTATTTTTATTTTGAGGTAACCGGGTCTATTGAAATGCAAGAAGTATAGATTTATAAGATTATAAGACTTTTAAATTATTGGTATTAATTTAATTTGGTTACAATTTTATCATAAATAGTGCGTTTCAAAATTACATTGCCTTGATTTAACTTCTTTCGTGGACTCAGTTTAGGAGCACGACCCATTGTTATGATGGTTCGGGATTGGTGTATTTGCGTCTTTTCCGTTAAATAACGTCCAAATATGTTAACTGTGCTACCATTTTGAAAGACCAAAAAGTGAGTGATTTTAAGAAACAAGGACATAAAAAGCGTCGCTTAAAAAACGCTGAATTGAAATAAGAGATTTCCAAGGCTATTAAGCCTACCTCAAGAAAAATTGGATCAATCTGGAAATTGAGATTAAGAAAAAATGAAATAATAAAATTTACTATAATTTTGAAAGGCACTATATTTTATAAATGAGTAAGTAAGAAAAGAGGCCTTCAATTTTAAAAATCACATATAGCAGTTTTCTCTTTGAAATTTCTTTAAACTTCCTAATTTTTCATTGCATTTTTAGATACTGGTACATAGATCACGATGTAGTCCTTTAACATGCTTGTATATACTAGGTGCTTACGTCAGTATTATCCATTTCACAATTGTATAGAATAGTCTTAATAGTGATAGTTTTGTTTTTCTCCTGCTCTTGCAACCCTTTTTAATCACATACTCTCATGTTACGTGCCATACCAACTTATTCTAGGATATTTTCATACTTCAGTATATAAACTATACATATGATCCTGTATTTATTTATAATAAATTTATATTTTTTTTCCGAACTTAAGTTCATTATTTTTAAAGCGAGAGCCTAATAAATCTCCACTTCCTAAAATTAATTTTCTTAATTCTTATATACAATTCTTATATTCTTTCTATGATGTGCTACTAATTGAAATGAACTATAATATTTAGCTCTGTAAAGATTTGAAATAAATGGAAGAAAAACAAATCACATCATTCAAGGATACGTACATATAAAATAAAATAGTATTTAAAATACGAATTTTTAAAGGCAAAGCAGGAAATTAGTTTAGTAACTTTGGCGCTCCGTTCTCTCCATATGTTCTCTTTTTTCAAGACGTTTTCCCCAATGACAGTCTAGATCATAGGGTTTGTCATCAACCTAAGTAAAATAAATTTGTAAAATAAATGTATTTTTGCAATATAATTTTCTATTGTATACACGCATATCTCAAGATAAATTTGCCTTTTCATCCAGTGTATGTGTAAATGAGGGTGACAAACGGCATTCACAGTAATTATTAAAACAAGAAAAGGAAAAATTATAAAGTGATGGGGAAATACCAACCAGGTAGTATTCTCCATTGGGTAATGGTCTATTACATGATGAACAGGCGAAACAGCGAGGATGCCAGTGACGTTCAAGTGCTAATAAGCATGTATCTACCAGTGTTTCCAAACAACCTGATAGTAGCATTATTTTTTCTTGGAATTACTTAAATTTGTATAATAAGACACAATTATCTATTAGCCCACTTTTTAAAGAGAAATTTACCTGCACATTTTGGATTAAACTTTTGAGCGAAACAATTGATGCAATAGGCTTGATTATCGGCGACCTGGAAAGATAGATTTAAAATTGTAAGTAATACTGACTATTTGAGAAAACTAAGATGAACACACTACCTGATATGTTTGCTTAATTGGTCTTTTACAAGATGAACAAATGAAATGATCCGGATGCCAAAGACGGTTCATTGCCACAAGTGCCTAGATGTTAACCTAATTTATTTATTACCATTTGCACGTGAGACAATAAGCTAAATTAATATGAATCTTCATTATTTGTGCACTATACTTCATAACAAATATATATTTCGGAAATGATTCAGTTCCATTAGAAAAATTGGTCTAACTTTAAATTTAAATTTTAGAAGTTTTATTAAAGTACAAAGCTAAATCACAGACCTCGTCTCCTATAGAAGTGTGGCAGTGCCCGCACAATCTCCTGTCAATACTACGATCCATCAATTGAAACACACCACTTTTTTCAAACTGCCAAGCGTAAATGAGTAGAATGAAGGTGTTTGATATTAGCAATATCGATAACAATCTGCAAAGCATTATAATTTTAATTCACATCGAAGTACGTGCACTTTATTACTGATTAAGTACCACATTTTACTACGTCTACTTTTGCCATTGTCTAATCATTTAATTTGTAGTCAACTATCAGTAATTTATATTAAATTATTCGGAGAATAATTGTGAGTGAGATATTTTTGTTTATTTGTTTATTTATAGAATACCAGTAAATTTAAGAAAAAAAAGACTTTATTTTCCCAATCAAGCAAATAATTTTGTCTAAAAATATTAAATTTACTTCCCAAGAGAACTTTTAGTGAATAACATGTTTTATCATATTTTCAATGATTTTTTAATACAAGAAAATACGAACAGATAGAAGCGACGTCTTATGAGCATCATAAAGTCAATTCAGTTCCATATCCTATTAGAGTCACTGAAACCGTACTCTTTATCACCGACGACAAAGGAAAATAACTTATTTCTTCAGTGCTCTAGTCCGACTACCTTAATTACAAGATTGTACCTAAATCTAGAATTAAAAGACTAAGATCACAGTTTCATAGAACATCATAAAAGGTAAAACTTAGTTAATTGTATAATCGTCTTGTTGTAATAGATCTACACTTATTGTATTTTGCATAGTCGTAACAGAATTGGCTTAAGTGCTTGAATTCTACAGAGATCTTTAGAAATATAAATTAACTAATATAAACATTTACTTGTTCCTTAAAATCTTTAAAATTTTCATATTTCTAAATTTTTAAAGTCTAATATTAATGCTAATGCTAATGTTGATTTTTTACTATTGTTTTACGATCTAACAACTGTTTTCTAATGTTACTGTTCATTTTAAACCTACAGTAGCAGTCATATACTTAAGGCACCCTCGAGCATTGATTTTAAAACACTATAAAACTTGATTAAAACAAAATTTTATTAACAACAACAATAACGATAAGTTAGTACATAACTAATACTTCGTAGGATATCCGAAATTCTTGATAACTGCAGCACAGAGTCGTGGCAAAGAGTCTACAAGGTTAGCACAACGTTGGACTGAAATGTGAGCCCAGGCTTTCTTGATAACTACTTCTAATTCTCTAATGTTGGATGGCTTTTGCCTCGGTACCTCTTTCTCTACATCGTTCCACAAGTGTTCTATGGGATTCAAGTCTGGACTCTGGGATGGCCACTCCATTTTGGTGATTTTCTTCTGATGGAGCCAACGTTTCGTGATGTTACTTGAGTGTTTTGGATCGTTATCCTGTTGGAATATTCAATTTCGACCCTTCCCTTTGATTTATAACATATGGTAGAAGGTTGTCCTCTAGTATTCTTACGTAAGAAGTACTATCCAATATACCTTCTACGATATGAAGAGGTCCCCGTCTATTTCTATTGAAAACCGCCCATACCATCACTGAGCCACTGCCATGTTTAATGGTAGGAATTATACATTTTGGCATAAATTCCTCTCCAGGACAATGCCGGACATATTTATTCCCATCTCATCCAAAGCGGTTGAACTTTGACTCATCAGAAAACACCACTTTAGTCTAATCCGCTGCTGACCATGTCAGGTGTTTTCGTGCAAATGCAACTCGGGCCCTCCAGTTCTTCAAGGAAACAAGGAGCTTCTTTCTGGCTACTCGTCCAATTAGTTCAGCTTATACCAAACGTCGTCGAATTGAGCTGACACTCAGTGAGCATTCTGGTTAGGCTTTAATTTTGTTGTGAATGTCCCTGGCAGTTAATCGACGGTTGCCCTCGCTTAGCCGACGGATTATTCAGTCGATCCTTTCGGTAGTATTTCGTTTCCTTGAAACACGAGGGGCATTTTCTAACATCTCAAACTTATTAATATGCTTAGTAGCATTTTGAATTGCACACCGAGAGAGTCCCAACTTCTTTGCAATGTGCACCTGACTCAAGTTTTGGTCCAGCAAAACCTTAATCATTGCTTATTGATTTGGGGATACACTCTTTCCTTTACTCATCTGGAAACAGACCTACATGGCTATGTAAACACTTAACTACACTAATGTTATCATTCAACATAGAAAAGTTCATGTAAAAAGGAATTAAACCACTTACATCAAGGGTGCCTTAAGTATATGACCGCAGCGAAGATGGATTGATTTGAGATTAAGCTCATTTTCTCAGAAAGTAACAGCGCAATCAATGAAAATCAATCGATACTAGGGAGCAGACAACATCTCCTACCTCTCTCTCCAGTTCTGAATCACTCAAATTGATGAAGTGGATCGTGAAATACGTCATTGAGCCTGATCGAGAAAGGTGCCTTAAGTATATGGTCACCACTGTATATGATGACAAATAATTATTACCACTATTTTCTTCTTTTTTTTTGCACCATACAAATATCTCTTAATTACTATTTCTTCATTTTTCTTATTTCTTCTTTATAGCTTCACTCTTTCTACAAGTAGTCAATTGATAATGTTTTCTCTGCTCAGACCAAAAAGATGGTATTGTTTCAAATTAGAAAATACTAAATCCAATATACGAATTCATTCTTATTCCTATAAAAAATCAAAATGCCTACACTTATTATCTCATTACGACAGTAAAATTTATCAATCAAAATATCTGAAAATATTTAAAAAGAGAGATTAAGTTCACTCGATTTAAAAAATATTCTAAAACTACGAACAATTTATTGAAAAACCGCTACATATAATAATTTTCGGTAATTCCAGATTACCAAGTCAATATTTAGCAGGGCTTTTGCTTCCACTCAAAAACTAGGACAACTGTGGGATCAAATCAACAACATGAGAACAATTATCTGACACAATTCCCATAATATTCTCTTAAACTATTTAAGCATTGTTATCACTATTTATAGGATTCTATATCATTGGTACATCCTAGGAATTACCACTTAGCTTTAAACACGACTAGTGACGGTGGACACAAATCTTTCAAGAGATGAAGGAAAAGAGTTGTAGTAACTCAATGAAAAACACTGGTTCAATGTAACATGTTACGATTAGCCCTTAAGAGACGCAAAAATGCTATTTTCTAATCTTAAACTTAATTCAAAAACAATAATAATAAATTGATAACCACATTTCACAAGAGATAAATGTGATAAAATAAAATTTAGACTAGTATTGCACTAATTAAAATTTCAGACAAAAATATAAAGCTAATCTAGAAAGCGATAGAGAGAAAATGTGAAACTACAAAGTAAAAATTAGATAAATAAATAAATGAATTAGATATACAAATACCCTAAAATTTTTAAAAACGAAAAAATCTGAACAAAAGCAAAAAAAAACCAAATATAATACAAATAATTTACGTCTGTTAAAACAATACGAAAAAAGAAAATAAAAAATTATATATGCAATAATACCTACTACAGTTACGAAAACAACATCACTAATACTGGGAGCATATAAAACTAATTCTAATCCACAGAAACACACTTCTTATCGGAAACATACTTTACATTAATTTACAATATTACAATATACAACAGCTTCTCACTACATAATTCTTAGTTTACTCACTGTATCATTTCATTATTCACACCACTTATTAGTGTCGTGTGCTACGCTGTCTGCCGTCTGCACAAGTAACGAATCAGTTTCCCATGTAACGTGAGCACGCGCGTTATTGAGTGCGGCTGGAAAAGTCGCCAGGCCGAGTGGTCTAGTGGTATGATTCTCGCTTAGGGTGCGAGAGGTCCCGGGATCGATCCCCGGCTCGGCCCAAATTTTAGTTAGTAATGGCACAAGGCGAACTCAGCCGCATTTCACGTTGACCGCGAGTATGCTCTGAAATCTCAGCACTGACCATGAGAAGCGTGTCGGCCGAATGAATATGGGGGCTTTTTGCGACTAAAGCGGATTGTGGTGATTGATTGTGACTATTGATCGGTATCGATTAGTGTCGTGTGCTACGCTGTCTGCCGTCTGCACAAGTAACGAATCAGTTTCCCATGTAACGTGAGCACGCGCGTTATTGAGTGCGGCTGGAAAAGTCGCCAGGCCGAGTGGTCTAGTGGTATGATTCTCGCTTAGGGTGCGAGAGGTCCCGGGATCGATCCCCGGCTCGGCCCAAATTTTAGTTAGTAATGGCACAAGGCGAACTCAGCCGCATTTCACGTTGACCGCGAGTATGCTCTGAAATCTCAGCACTGACCATGAGAAGCGTGTCGGCCGAATGAATATGGGGGCTTTTTGCGACTAAAGCGGATTGTGGTGATTGATTGTGACTATTGATCGGTATCGATTAGTGTCGTGTGCTACGCTGTCTGCCGTCTGCACAAGTAACGAATCAGTTTCCCATGTAACGTGAGCACGCGCGTTATTGAGTGCGGCTTGAAAAGTCGCCAGGCCGAGTGGTCTAGTGGTATGATTCTCGCTTAGGGTGCGAGAGGTCCCGGGATCGATCCCCGGCTCGGCCCAAATTTTAGTTAGTAATGGCACAAGGCGAACTCAGCCGCATTTCACGTTGACCGCGAGTATGCTCTGAAATCTCAGCACTGACCATGAGAAGCGTGTCGGCCGAATGAATATGGGGGCTTTTTGCGACTAAAGCGGATTGTGGTGATTGATTGTGACTATTGATCGGTATCGATTAGTGTCGTGTGCTACGCTGTCTGCCGTCTGCACAAGTAACGAATCAGTTTCCCATGTAACGTGAGCACGCGCGTTATTGAGTGCGGCTGGAAAAGTCGCCAGGCCGAGTGGTCTAGTGGTATGATTCTCGCTTAGGGTGCGAGAGGTCCCGGGATCGATCCCCGGCTCGGCCCAAATTTTAGTTAGTAATGGCACAAGGCGAACTCAGCCGCATTTCACGTTGACCGCGAGTATGCTCTGAAATCTCAGCACTGACCATGAGAAGCGTGTCGGCCGAATGAATATGGGGGCTTTTTGCGACTAAAGCGGATTGTGGTGATTGATTGTGACTATTGATCGGTATCGATTAGTGTCGTGTGCTACGCTGTCTGCCGTCTGCACAAGTAACGAATCAGTTTCCCATGTAACGTGAGCACGCGCGTTATTGAGTGCGGCTGGAAAAGTCGCCAGGCCGAGTGGTCTAGTGGTATGATTCTCGCTTAGGGTGCGAGAGGTCCCGGGATCGATCCCCGGCTCGGCCCAAATTTTAGTTAGTAATGGCACAAGGCGAACTCAGCCGCATTTCACGTTGACCGCGAGTATGCTCTGAAATCTCAGCACTGACCATGAGAAGCGTGTCGGCCGAATGAATATGGGGGCTTTTTGCGACTAAAGCGGATTGTGGTGATTGATTGTGACTATTGATCGGTATCGATTAGTGTCGTGTGCTACGCTGTCTGCCGTCTGCACAAGTAACGAATCAGTTTCCCATGTAACGTGAGCACGCGCGTTATTGAGTGCGGCTGGAAAAGTCGCCAGGCCGAGTGGTCTAGTGGTATGATTCTCGCTTAGGGTGCGAGAGGTCCCGGGATCGATCCCCGGCTCGGCCCAAATTTTAGTTAGTAATGGCACAAGGCGAACTCAGCCGCATTTCACGTTGACCGCGAGTATGCTCTGAAATCTCAGCACTGACCATGAGAAGCGTGTCGGCCGAATGAATATGGGGGCTTTTTGCGACTAAAGCGGATTGTGGTGATTGATTGTGACTATTGATCGGTATCGATTAGTGTCGTGTGCTACGCTGTCTGCCGTCTGCACAAGTAACGAATCAGTTTCCCATGTAACGTGAGCACGCGCGTTATTGAGTGCGGCTGGAAAAGTCGCCAGGCCGAGTGGTCTAGTGGTATGATTCTCGCTTAGGGTGCGAGAGGTCCCGGGATCGATCCCCGGCTCGGCCCAAATTTTAGTTAGTAATGGCACAAGGCGAACTCAGCCGCATTTCACGTTGACCGCGAGTATGCTCTGAAATCTCAGCACTGACCATGAGAAGCGTGTCGGCCGAATGAATATGGGGGCTTTTTGCGACTAAAGCGGATTGTGGTGATTGATTGTGACTATTGATCGGTATCGATTAGTGTCGTGTGCTACGCTGTCTGCCGTCTGCACAAGTAACGAATCAGTTTCCCATGTAACGTGAGCACGCGCGTTATTGAGTGCGGCTGGAAAAGTCGCCAGGCCGAGTGGTCTAGTGGTATGATTCTCGCTTAGGGTGCGAGAGGTCCCGGGATCGATCCCCGGCTCGGCCCAAATTTTAGTTAGTAATGGCACAAGGCGAACTCAGCCGCATTTCACGTTGACCGCGAGTATGCTCTGAAATCTCAGCACTGACCATGAGAAGCGTGTCGGCCGAATGAATATGGGGGCTTTTTGCGACTAAAGCGGATTGTGGTGATTGATTGTGACTATTGATCGGTATCGATTAGTGTCGTGTGCTACGCTGTCTGCCGTCTGCACAAGTAACGAATCAGTTTCCCATGTAACGTGAGCACGCGCGTTATTGAGTGCGGCTGGAAAAGTCGCCAGGCCGAGTGGTCTAGTGGTATGATTCTCGCTTAGGGTGCGAGAGGTCCCGGGATCGATCCCCGGCTCGGCCCAAATTTTAGTTAGTAATGGCACAAGGCGAACTCAGCCGCATTTCACGTTGACCGCGAGTATGCTCTGAAATCTCAGCACTGACCATGAGAAGCGTGTCGGCCGAATGAATATGGGGGCTTTTTGCGACTAAAGCGGATTGTGGTGATTGATTGTGACTATTGATCGGTATCGATTAGTGTCGTGTGCTACGCTGTCTGCCGTCTGCACAAGTAACGAATCAGTTTCCCATGTAACGTGAGCACGCGCGTTATTGAGTGCGGCTGGAAAAGTCGCCAGGCCGAGTGGTCTAGTGGTATGATTCTCGCTTAGGGTGCGAGAGGTCCCGGGATCGATCCCCGGCTCGGCCCAAATTTTAGTTAGTAATGGCACAAGGCGAACTCAGCCGCATTTCACGTTGACCGCGAGTATGCTCTGAAATCTCAGCACTGACCATGAGAAGCGTGTCGGCCGAATGAATATGGGGGCTTTTTGCGACTAAAGCGGATTGTGGTGATTGATTGTGACTATTGATCGGTATCGATTAGTGTCGTGTGCTACGCTGTCTGCCGTCTGCACAAGTAACGAATCAGTTTCCCATGTAACGTGAGCACGCGCGTTATTGAGTGCGGCTGGAAAAGTCGCCAGGCCGAGTGGTCTAGTGGTATGATTCTCGCTTAGGGTGCGAGAGGTTCCGGGATCGATCCCCGGCTCGGCCCAAATTTTAGTTAGTAATGGCACAAGGCGAACTCAGCCGCATTTCACGTTGACCGCGAGTATGCTCTGAAATCTCAGCACTGACCATGAGAAGCGTGTCGGCCGAATGAATATGGGGGCTTTTTGCGACTAAAGCGGATTGTGGTGATTGATTGTGACTATTGATCGGTATCGATTAGTGTCGTGTGCTACGCTGTCTGCCGTCTGCACAAGTAACGAATCAGTTTCCCATGTAACGTGAGCACGCGCGTTATTGAGTGCGGCTGGAAAAGTCGCCAGGCCGAGTGGTCTAGTGGTATGATTCTCGCTTAGGGTGCGAGAGGTCCCGGGATCGATCCCCGGCTCGGCCCAAATTTTAGTTAGTAATGGCACAAGGCGAACTCAGCCGCATTTCACGTTGACCGCGAGTATGCTCTGAAATCTCAGCACTGACCATGAGAAGCGTGTCGGCCGAATGAATATGGGGGCTTTTTGCGACTAAAGCGGATTGTGGTGATTGATTGTGACTATTGATCGGTATCGATTAGTGTCGTGTGCTACGCTGTCTGCCGTCTGCACAAGTAACGAATCAGTTTCCCATGTAACGTGAGCACGCGCGTTATTGAGTGCGGCTGGAAAAGTCGCCAGGCCGAGTGGTCTAGTGGTATGATTCTCGCTTAGGGTGCGAGAGGTCCCGGGATCGATCCCCGGCTCGGCCCAAATTTTAGTTAGTAATGGCACAAGGCGAACTCAGCCGCATTTCACGTTGACCGCGAGTATGCTCTGAAATCTCAGCACTGACCATGAGAAGCGTGTCGGCCGAATGAATATGGGGGCTTTTTGCGACTAAAGCGGATTGTGGTGATTGATTGTGACTATTGATCGGTATCGATTAGTGTCGTGTGCTACGCTGTCTGCCGTCTGCACAAGTAACGAATCAGTTTCCCATGTAACGTGAGCACGCGCGTTATTGAGTGCGGCTGGAAAAGTCGCCAGGCCGAGTGGTCTAGTGGTATGATTCTCGCTTAGGGTGCGAGAGGTCCCGGGATCGATCCCCGGCTCGGCCCAAATTTTAGTTAGTAATGGCACAAGGCGAACTCAGCCGCATTTCACGTTGACCGCGAGTATGCTCTGAAATCTCAGCACTGACCATGAGAAGCGTGTCGGCCGAATGAATATGGGGGCTTTTTGCGACTAAAGCGGATTGTGGTGATTGATTGTGACTATTGATCGGTATCGATTAGTGTCGTGTGCTACGCTGTCTGCCGTCTGCACAAGTAACGAATCAGTTTCCCATGTAACGTGAGCACGCGCGTTATTGAGTGCGGCTGGAAAAGTCGCCAGGCCGAGTGGTCTAGTGGTATGATTCTCGCTTAGGGTGCGAGAGGTCCCGGGATCGATCCCCGGCTCGGCCCAAATTTTAGTTAGTAATGGCACAAGGCGAACTCAGCCGCATTTCACGTTGACCGCGAGTATGCTCTGAAATCTCAGCACTGACCATGAGAAGCGTGTCGGCCGAATGAATATGGGGGCTTTTTGCGACTAAAGCGGATTGTGGTGATTGATTGTGACTATTGATCGGTATCGATTAGTGTCGTGTGCTACGCTGTCTGCCGTCTGCACAAGTAACGAATCAGTTTCCCATGTAACGTGAGCACGCGCGTTATTGAGTGCGGCTGGAAAAGTCGCCAGGCCGAGTGGTCTAGTGGTATGATTCTCGCTTAGGGTGCGAGAGGTCCCGGGATCGATCCCCGGCTCGGCCCAAATTTTAGTTAGTAATGGCACAAGGCGAACTCAGCCGCATTTCACGTTGACCGCGAGTATGCTCTGAAATCTCAGCACTGACCATGAGAAGCGTGTCGGCCGAATGAATATGGGGGCTTTTTGCGACTAAAGCGGATTGTGGTGATTGATTGTGACTATTGATCGGTATCGATTAGTGTCGTGTGCTACGCTGTCTGCCGTCTGCACAAGTAACGAATCAGTTTCCCATGTAACGTGAGCACGCGCGTTATTGAGTGCGGCTGGAAAAGTCGCCAGGCCGAGTGGTCTAGTGGTATGATTCTCGCTTAGGGTGCGAGAGGTCCCGGGATCGATCCCCGGCTCGGCCCAAATTTTAGTTAGTAATGGCACAAGGCGAACTCAGCCGCATTTCACGTTGACCGCGAGTATGCTCTGAAATCTCAGCACTGACCATGAGAAGCGTGTCGGCCGAATGAATATGGGGGCTTTTTGCGACTAAAGCGGATTGTGGTGATTGATTGTGACTATTGATCGGTATCGATTAGTGTCGTGTGCTACGCTGTCTGCCGTCTGCACAAGTAACGAATCAGTTTCCCATGTAACGTGAGCACGCGCGTTATTGAGTGCGGCTGGAAAAGTCGCCAGGCCGAGTGGTCTAGTGGTATGATTCTCGCTTAGGGTGCGAGAGGTCCCGGGATCGATCCCCGGCTCGGCCCAAATTTTAGTTAGTAATGGCACAAGGCGAACTCAGCCGCATTTCACGTTGACCGCGAGTATGCTCTGAAATCTCAGCACTGACCATGAGAAGCGTGTCGGCCGAATGAATATGGGGGCTTTTTGCGACTAAAGCGGATTGTGGTGATTGATTGTGACTATTGATCGGTATCGATTAGTGTCGTGTGCTACGCTGTCTGCCGTCTGCACAAGTAACGAATCAGTTTCCCATGTAACGTGAGCACGCGCGTTATTGAGTGCGGCTGGAAAAGTCGCCAGGCCGAGTGGTCTAGTGGTATGATTCTCGCTTAGGGTGCGAGAGGTCCCGGGATCGATCCCCGGCTCGGCCCAAATTTTAGTTAGTAATGGCACAAGGCGAACTCAGCCGCATTTCACGTTGACCGCGAGTATGCTCTGAAATCTCAGCACTGACCATGAGAAGCGTGTCGGCCGAATGAATATGGGGGCTTTTTGCGACTAAAGCGGATTGTGGTGATTGATTGTGACTATTGATCGGTATCGATTAGTGTCGTGTGCTACGCTGTCTGCCGTCTGCACAAGTAACGAATCAGTTTCCCATGTAACGTGAGCACGCGCGTTATTGAGTGCGGCTGGAAAAGTCGCCAGGCCGAGTGGTCTAGTGGTATGATTCTCGCTTAGGGTGCGAGAGGTCCCGGGATCGATCCCCGGCTCGGCCCAAATTTTAGTTAGTAATGGCACAAGGCGAACTCAGCCGCATTTCACGTTGACCGCGAGTATGCTCTGAAATCTCAGCACTGACCATGAGAAGCGTGTCGGCCGAATGAATATGGGGGCTTTTTGCGACTAAAGCGGATTGTGGTGATTGATTGTGACTATTGATCGGTATCGATTAGTGTCGTGTGCTACGCTGTCTGCCGTCTGCACAAGTAACGAATCAGTTTCCCATGTAACGTGAGCACGCGCGTTATTGAGTGCGGCTGGAAAAGTCGCCAGGCCGAGTGGTCTAGTGGTATGATTCTCGCTTAGGGTGCGAGAGGTCCCGGGATCGATCCCCGGCTCGGCCCAAATTTTAGTTAGTAATGGCACAAGGCGAACTCAGCCGCATTTCACGTTGACCGCGAGTATGCTCTGAAATCTCAGCACTGACCATGAGAAGCGTGTCGGCCGAATGAATATGGGGGCTTTTTGCGACTAAAGCGGATTGTGGTGATTGATTGTGACTATTGATCGGTATCGATTAGTGTCGTGTGCTACGCTGTCTGCCGTCTGCACAAGTAACGAATCAGTTTCCCATGTAACGTGAGCACGCGCGTTATTGAGTGCGGCTGGAAAAGTCGCCAGGCCGAGTGGTCTAGTGGTATGATTCTCGCTTAGGGTGCGAGAGGTCCCGGGATCGATCCCCGGCTCGGCCCAAATTTTAGTTAGTAATGGCACAAGGCGAACTCAGCCGCATTTCACGTTGACCGCGAGTATGCTCTGAAATCTCAGCACTGACCATGAGAAGCGTGTCGGCCGAATGAATATGGGGGCTTTTTGCGACTAAAGCGGATTGTGGTGATTGATTGTGACTATTGATCGGTATCGATTAGTGTCGTGTGCTACGCTGTCTGCCGTCTGCACAAGTAACGAATCAGTTTCCCATGTAACGTGAGCACGCGCGTTATTGAGTGCGGCTGGAAAAGTCGCCAGGCCGAGTGGTCTAGTGGTATGATTCTCGCTTAGGGTGCGAGAGGTCCCGGGATCGATCCCCGGCTCGGCCCAAATTTTAGTTAGTAATGGCACAAGGCGAACTCAGCCGCATTTCACGTTGACCGCGAGTATGCTCTGAAATCTCAGCACTGACCATGAGAAGCGTGTCGGCCGAATGAATATGGGGGCTTTTTGCGACTAAAGCGGATTGTGGTGATTGATTGTGACTATTGATCGGTATCGATTAGTGTCGTGTGCTACGCTGTCTGCCGTCTGCACAAGTAACGAATCAGTTTCCCATGTAACGTGAGCACGCGCGTTATTGAGTGCGGCTGGAAAAGTCGCCAGGCCGAGTGGTCTAGTGGTATGATTCTCGCTTAGGGTGCGAGAGGTCCCGGGATCGATCCCCGGCTCGGCCCAAATTTTAGTTAGTAATGGCACAAGGCGAACTCAGCCGCATTTCACGTTGACCGCGAGTATGCTCTGAAATCTCAGCACTGACCATGAGAAGCGTGTCGGCCGAATGAATATGGGGGCTTTTTGCGACTAAAGCGGATTGTGGTGATTGATTGTGACTATTGATCGGTATCGATTAGTGTCGTGTGCTACGCTGTCTGCCGTCTGCACAAGTAACGAATCAGTTTCCCATGTAACGTGAGCACGCGCGTTATTGAGTGCGGCTGGAAAAGTCGCCAGGCCGAGTGGTCTAGTGGTATGATTCTCGCTTAGGGTGCGAGAGGTCCCGGGATCGATCCCCGGCTCGGCCCAAATTTTAGTTAGTAATGGCACAAGGCGAACTCAGCCGCATTTCACGTTGACCGCGAGTATGCTCTGAAATCTCAGCACTGACCATGAGAAGCGTGTCGGCCGAATGAATATGGGGGCTTTTTGCGACTAAAGCGGATTGTGGTGATTGATTGTGACTATTGATCGGTATCGATTAGTGTCGTGTGCTACGCTGTCTGCCGTCTGCACAAGTAACGAATCAGTTTCCCATGTAACGTGAGCACGCGCGTTATTGAGTGCGGCTGGAAAAGTCGCCAGGCCGAGTGGTCTAGTGGTATGATTCTCGCTTAGGGTGCGAGAGGTCCCGGGATCGATCCCCGGCTCGGCCCAAATTTTAGTTAGTAATGGCACAAGGCGAACTCAGCCGCATTTCACGTTGACCGCGAGTATGCTCTGAAATCTCAGCACTGACCATGAGAAGCGTGTCGGCCGAATGAATATGGGGGCTTTTTGCGACTAAAGCGGATTGTGGTGATTGATTGTGACTATTGATCGGTATCGATTAGTGTCGTGTGCTACGCTGTCTGCCGTCTGCACAAGTAACGAATCAGTTTCCCATGTAACGTGAGCACGCGCGTTATTGAGTGCGGCTGGAAAAGTCGCCAGGCCGAGTGGTCTAGTGGTATGATTCTCGCTTAGGGTGCGAGAGGTCCCGGGATCGATCCCCGGCTCGGCCCAAATTTTAGTTAGTAATGGCACAAGGCGAACTCAGCCGCATTTCACGTTGACCGCGAGTATGCTCTGAAATCTCAGCACTGACCATGAGAAGCGTGTCGGCCGAATGAATATGGGGGCTTTTTGCGACTAAAGCGGATTGTGGTGATTGATTGTGACTATTGATCGGTATCGATTAGTGTCGTGTGCTACGCTGTCTGCCGTCTGCACAAGTAACGAATCAGTTTCCCATGTAACGTGAGCACGCGCGTTATTGAGTGCGGCTGGAAAAGTCGCCAGGCCGAGTGGTCTAGTGGTATGATTCTCGCTTAGGGTGCGAGAGGTCCCGGGATCGATCCCCGGCTCGGCCCAAATTTTAGTTAGTAATGGCACAAGGCGAACTCAGCCGCATTTCACGTTGACCGCGAGTATGCTCTGAAATCTCAGCACTGACCATGAGAAGCGTGTCGGCCGAATGAATATGGGGGCTTTTTGCGACTAAAGCGGATTGTGGTGATTGATTGTGACTATTGATCGGTATCGATTAGTGTCGTGTGCTACGCTGTCTGCCGTCTGCACAAGTAACGAATCAGTTTCCCATGTAACGTGAGCACGCGCGTTATTGAGTGCGGCTGGAAAAGTCGCCAGGCCGAGTGGTCTAGTGGTATGATTCTCGCTTAGGGTGCGAGAGGTCCCGGGATCGATCCCCGGCTCGGCCCAAATTTTAGTTAGTAATGGCACAAGGCGAACTCAGCCGCATTTCACGTTGACCGCGAGTATGCTCTGAAATCTCAGCACTGACCATGAGAAGCGTGTCGGCCGAATGAATATGGGGGCTTTTTGCGACTAAAGCGGATTGTGGTGATTGATTGTGACTATTGATCGGTATCGATTAGTGTCGTGTGCTACGCTGTCTGCCGTCTGCACAAGTAACGAATCAGTTTCCCATGTAACGTGAGCACGCGCGTTATTGAGTGCGGCTGGAAAAGTCGCCAGGCCGAGTGGTCTAGTGGTATGATTCTCGCTTAGGGTGCGAGAGGTCCCGGGATCGATCCCCGGCTCGGCCCAAATCTTAGTTAGTAATGGCACAAGGCGAACTCAGCCGCATTTCACGTTGACCGCGAGTATGCTCTGAAATCTCAGCACTGACCATGAGAAGCGTGTCGGCCGAATGAATATGGGGGCTTTTTGCGACTAAAGCGGATTGTGGTGATTGATTGTGACTATTGATCGGTATCGATTAGTGTCGTGTGCTACGCTGTCTGCCGTCTGCACAAGTAACGAATCAGTTTCCCATGTAACGTGAGCACGCGCGTTATTGAGTGCGGCTGGAAAAGTCGCCAGGCCGAGTGGTCTAGTGGTATGATTCTCGCTTAGGGTGCGAGAGGTCCCGGGATCGATCCCCGGCTCGGCCCAAATCTTAGTTAGTAATGGCACAAGGCGAACTCAGCCGCATTTCACGTTGACCGCGAGTATGCTCTGAAATCTCAGCACTGACCATGAGAAGCGTGTCGGCCGAATGAATATGGGGGCTTTTTGCGACTAAAGCGGATTGTGGTGATTGATTGTGACTATTGATCGGTATCGATTAGTGTCGTGTGCTACGCTGTCTGCCGTCTGCACAAGTAACGAATCAGTTTCCCATGTAACGTGAGCACGCGCGTTATTGAGTGCGGCTGGAAAAGTCGCCAGGCCGAGTGGTCTAGTGGTATGATTCTCGCTTAGGGTGCGAGAGGTCCCGGGATCGATCCCCGGCTCGGCCCAAATCTTAGTTAGTAATGGCACAAGGCGAACTCAGCCGCATTTCACGTTGACCGCGAGTATGCTCTGAAATCTCAGCACTGACCATGAGAAGCGTGTCGGCCGAATGAATATGGGGGCTTTTTGCGACTAAAGCGGATTGTGGTGATTGATTGTGACTATTGATCGGTATCGATTAGTGTCGTGTGCTACGCTGTCTGCCGTCTGCACAAGTAACGAATCAGTTTCCCATGTAACGTGAGCACGCGCGTTATTGAGTGCGGCTGGAAAAGTCGCCAGGCCGAGTGGTCTAGTGGTATGATTCTCGCTTAGGGTGCGAGAGGTCCCGGGATCGATCCCCGGCTCGGCCCAAATCTTAGTTAGTAATGGCACAAGGCGAACTCAGCCGCATTTCACGTTGACCGCGAGTATGCTCTGAAATCTCAGCACTGACCATGAGAAGCGTGTCGGCCGAATGAATATGGGGGCTTTTTGCGACTAAAGCGGATTGTGGTGATTGATTGTGACTATTGATCGGTATCGATTAGTGTCGTGTGCTACGCTGTCTGCCGTCTGCACAAGTAACGAATCAGTTTCCCATGTAACGTGAGCACGCGCGTTATTGAGTGCGGCTGGAAAAGTCGCCAGGCCGAGTGGTCTAGTGGTATGATTCTCGCTTAGGGTGCGAGAGGTCCCGGGATCGATCCCCGGCTCGGCCCAAATTTTAGTTAGTAATGGCACAAGGCGAACTCAGCCGCATTTCACGTTGACCGCGAGTATGCTCTGAAATCTCAGCACTGACCATGAGAAGCGTGTCGGCCGAATGAATATGGGGGCTTTTTGCGACTAAAGCGGATTGTGGTGATTGATTGTGACTATTGATCGGTATCGATTAGTGTCGTGTGCTACGCTGTCTGCCGTCTGCACAAGTAACGAATCAGTTTCCCATGTAACGTGAGCACGCGCGTTATTGAGTGCGGCTGGAAAAGTCGCCAGGCCGAGTGGTCTAGTGGTATGATTCTCGCTTAGGGTGCGAGAGGTCCCGGGATCGATCCCCGGCTCGGCCCAAATTTTAGTTAGTAATGGCACAAGGCGAACTCAGCCGCATTTCACGTTGACCGCGAGTATGCTCTGAAATCTCAGCACTGACCATGAGAAGCGTGTCGGCCGAATGAATATGGGGGCTTTTTGCGACTAAAGCGGATTGTGGTGATTGATTGTGACTATTGATCGGTATCGATTAGTGTCGTGTGCTACGCTGTCTGCCGTCTGCACAAGTAACGAATCAGTTTCCCATGTAACGTGAGCACGCGCGTTATTGAGTGCGGCTGGAAAAGTCGCCAGGCCGAGTGGTCTAGTGGTATGATTCTCGCTTAGGGTGCGAGAGGTCCCGGGATCGATCCCCGGCTCGGCCCAAATCTTAGTTAGTAATGGCACAAGGCGAACTCAGCCGCATTTCACGTTGACCGCGAGTATGCTCTGAAATCTCAGCACTGACCATGAGAAGCGTGTCGGCCGAATGAATATGGGGGCTTTTTGCGACTAAAGCGGATTGTGGTGATTGATTGTGACTATTGATCGGTATCGATTAGTGTCGTGTGCTACGCTGTCTGCCGTCTGCACAAGTAACGAATCAGTTTCCCATGTAACGTGAGCACGCGCGTTATTGAGTGCGGCTGGAAAAGTCGCCAGGCCGAGTGGTCTAGTGGTATGATTCTCGCTTAGGGTGCGAGAGGTCCCGGGATCGATCCCCGGCTCGGCCCAAATCTTAGTTAGTAATGGCACAAGGCGAACTCAGCCGCATTTCACGTTGACCGCGAGTATGCTCTGAAATCTCAGGACTGACCATGAGAAGCGTGTCGGCCGAATGAATATGGGGGCTTTTTGCGACTAAAGCGGATTGTGGTGATTGATTGTGACTATTGATCGGTATCGATTAGTGTCGTGTGCTACGCTGTCTGCCGTCTGCACAAGTAACGAATCAGTTTCCCATGTAACGTGAGCACGCGCGTTATTGAGTGCGGCTGGAAAAGTCGCCAGGCCGAGTGGTCTAGTGGTATGATTCTCGCTTAGGGTGCGAGAGGTCCCGGGATCGATCCCCGGCTCGGCCCAAATCTTAGTTAGTAATGGCACAAGGCGAACTCAGCCGCATTTCACGTTGACCGCGAGTATGCTCTGAAATCTCAGCACTGACCATGAGAAGCGTGTCGGCCGAATGAATATGGGGGCTTTTTGCGACTAAAGCGGATTGTGGTGATTGATTGTGACTATTGATCGGTATCGATTAGTGTCGTGTGCTACGCTGTCTGCCGTCTGCACAAGTAACGAATCAGTTTCCCATGTAACGTGAGCACGCGCGTTATTGAGTGCGGCTGGAAAAGTCGCCAGGCCGAGTGGTCTAGTGGTATGATTCTCGCTTAGGGTGCGAGAGGTCCCGGGATCGATCCCCGGCTCGGCCCAAATCTTAGTTAGTAATGGCACAAGGCGAACTCAGCCGCATTTCACGTTGACCGCGAGTATGCTCTGAAATCTCAGCACTGACCATGAGAAGCGTGTCGGCCGAATGAATATGGGGGCTTTTTGCGACTAAAGCGGATTGTGGTGATTGATTGTGACTATTGATCGGTATCGATTAGTGTCGTGTGCTACGCTGTCTGCCGTCTGCACAAGTAACGAATCAGTTTCCCATGTAACGTGAGCACGCGCGTTATTGAGTGCGGCTGGAAAAGTCGCCAGGCCGAGTGGTCTAGTGGTATGATTCTCGCTTAGGGTGCGAGAGGTCCCGGGATCGATCCCCGGCTCGGCCCAAATCTTAGTTAGTAATGGCACAAGGCGAACTCAGCCGCATTTCACGTTGACCGCGAGTATGCTCTGAAATCTCAGCACTGACCATGAGAAGCGTGTCGGCCGAATGAATATGGGGGCTTTTTGCGACTAAAGCGGATTGTGGTGATTGATTGTGACTATTGATCGGTATCGATTAGTGTCGTGTGCTACGCTGTCTGCCGTCTGCACAAGTAACGAATCAGTTTCCCATGTAACGTGAGCACGCGCGTTATTGAGTGCGGCTGGAAAAGTCGCCAGGCCGAGTGGTCTAGTGGTATGATTCTCGCTTAGGGTGCGAGAGGTCCCGGGATCGATCCCCGGCTCGGCCCAAATCTTAGTTAGTAATGGCACAAGGCGAACTCAGCCGCATTTCACGTTGACCGCGAGTATGCTCTGAAATCTCAGCACTGACCATGAGAAGCGTGTCGGCCGAATGAATATGGGGGCTTTTTGCGACTAAAGCGGATTGTGGTGATTGATTGTGACTATTGATCGGTATCGATTAGTGTCGTGTGCTACGCTGTCTGCCGTCTGCACAAGTAACGAATCAGTTTCCCATGTAACGTGAGCACGCGCGTTATTGAGTGCGGCTGGAAAAGTCGCCAGGCCGAGTGGTCTAGTGGTATGATTCTCGCTTAGGGTGCGAGAGGTCCCGGGATCGATCCCCGGCTCGGCCCAAATCTTAGTTAGTAATGGCACAAGGCGAACTCAGCCGCATTTCACGTTGACCGCGAGTATGCTCTGAAATCTCAGCACTGACCATGAGAAGCGTGTCGGCCGAATGAATATGGGGGCTTTTTGCGACTAAAGCGGATTGTGGTGATTGATTGTGACTATTGATCGGTATCGATTAGTGTCGTGTGCTACGCTGTCTGCCGTCTGCACAAGTAACGAATCAGTTTCCCATGTAACGTGAGCACGCGCGTTATTGAGTGCGGCTGGAAAAGTCGCCAGGCCGAGTGGTCTAGTGGTATGATTCTCGCTTAGGGTGCGAGAGGTCCCGGGATCGATCCCCGGCTCGGCCCAAATCTTAGTTAGTAATGGCACAAGGCGAACTCAGCCGCATTTCACGTTGACCGCGAGTATGCTCTGAAATCTCAGCACTGACCATGAGAAGCGTGTCGGCCGAATGAATATGGGGGCTTTTTGCGACTAAAGCGGATTGTGGTGATTGATTGTGACTATTGATCGGTATCGATTAGTGTCGTGTGCTACGCTGTCTGCCGTCTGCACAAGTAACGAATCAGTTTCCCATGTAACGTGAGCACGCGCGTTATTGAGTGCGGCTGGAAAAGTCGCCAGGCCGAGTGGTCTAGTGGTATGATTCTCGCTTAGGGTGCGAGAGGTCCCGGGATCGATCCCCGGCTCGGCCCAAATCTTAGTTAGTAATGGCACAAGGCGAACTCAGCCGCATTTCACGTTGACCGCGAGTATGCTCTGAAATCTCAGCACTGACCATGAGAAGCGTGTCGGCCGAATGAATATGGGGGCTTTTTGCGACTAAAGCGGATTGTGGTGATTGATTGTGACTATTGATCGGTATCGATTAGTGTCGTGTGCTACGCTGTCTGCCGTCTGCACAAGTAACGAATCAGTTTCCCATGTAACGTGAGCACGCGCGTTATTGAGTGCGGCTGGAAAAGTCGCCAGGCCGAGTGGTCTAGTGGTATGATTCTCGCTTAGGGTGCGAGAGGTCCCGGGATCGATCCCCGGCTCGGCCCAAATCTTAGTTAGTAATGGCACAAGGCGAACTCAGCCGCATTTCACGTTGACCGCGAGTATGCTCTGAAATCTCAGCACTGACCATGAGAAGCGTGTCGGCCGAATGAATATGGGGGCTTTTTGCGACTAAAGCGGATTGTGGTGATTGATTGTGACTATTGATCGGTATCGATTAGTGTCGTGTGCTACGCTGTCTGCCGTCTGCACAAGTAACGAATCAGTTTCCCATGTAACGTGAGCACGCGCGTTATTGAGTGCGGCTGGAAAAGTCGCCAGGCCGAGTGGTCTAGTGGTATGATTCTCGCTTAGGGTGCGAGAGGTCCCGGGATCGATCCCCGGCTCGGCCCAAATTTTAGTTAGTAATGGCACAAGGCGAACTCAGCCGCATTTCACGTTGACCGCGAGTATGCTCTGAAATCTCAGCACTGACCATGAGAAGCGTGTCGGCCGAATGAATATGGGGGCTTTTTGCGACTAAAGCGGATTGTGGTGATTGATTGTGACTATTGATCGGTATCGATTAGTGTCGTGTGCTACGCTGTCTGCCGTCTGCACAAGTAACGAATCAGTTTCCCATGTAACGTGAGCACGCGCGTTATTGAGTGCGGCTGGAAAAGTCGCCAGGCCGAGTGGTCTAGTGGTATGATTCTCGCTTAGGGTGCGAGAGGTCCCGGGATCGATCCCCGGCTCGGCCCAAATTTTAGTTAGTAATGGCACAAGGCGAACTCAGCCGCATTTCACGTTGACCGCGAGTATGCTCTGAAATCTCAGCACTGACCATGAGAAGCGTGTCGGCCGAATGAATATGGGGGCTTTTTGCGACTAAAGCGGATTGTGGTGATTGATTGTGACTATTGATCGGTATCGATTAGTGTCGTGTGCTACGCTGTCTGCCGTCTGCACAAGTAACGAATCAGTTTCCCATGTAACGTGAGCACGCGCGTTATTGAGTGCGGCTGGAAAAGTCGCCAGGCCGAGTGGTCTAGTGGTATGATTCTCGCTTAGGGTGCGAGAGGTCCCGGGATCGATCCCCGGCTCGGCCCAAATTTTAGTTAGTAATGGCACAAGGCGAACTCAGCCGCATTTCACGTTGACCGCGAGTATGCTCTGAAATCTCAGCACTGACCATGAGAAGCGTGTCGGCCGAATGAATATGGGGGCTTTTTGCGACTAAAGCGGATTGTGGTGATTGATTGTGACTATTGATCGGTATCGATTAGTGTCGTGTGCTACGCTGTCTGCCGTCTGCACAAGTAACGAATCAGTTTCCCATGTAACGTGAGCACGCGCGTTATTGAGTGCGGCTGGAAAAGTCGCCAGGCCGAGTGGTCTAGTGGTATGATTCTCGCTTAGGGTGCGAGAGGTCCCGGGATCGATCCCCGGCTCGGCCCAAATTTTAGTTAGTAATGGCACAAGGCGAACTCAGCCGCATTTCACGTTGACCGCGAGTATGCTCTGAAATCTCAGCACTGACCATGAGAAGCGTGTCGGCCGAATGAATATGGGGGCTTTTTGCGACTAAAGCGGATTGTGGTGATTGATTGTGACTATTGATCGGTATCGATTAGTGTCGTGTGCTACGCTGTCTGCCGTCTGCACAAGTAACGAATCAGTTTCCCATGTAACGTGAGCACGCGCGTTATTGAGTGCGGCTGGAAAAGTCGCCAGGCCGAGTGGTCTAGTGGTATGATTCTCGCTTAGGGTGCGAGAGGTCCCGGGATCGATCCCCGGCTCGGCCCAAATTTTAGTTAGTAATGGCACAAGGCGAACTCAGCCGCATTTCACGTTGACCGCGAGTATGCTCTGAAATCTCAGCACTGACCATGAGAAGCGTGTCGGCCGAATGAATATGGGGGCTTTTTGCGACTAAAGCGGATTGTGGTGATTGATTGTGACTATTGATCGGTATCGATTAGTGTCGTGTGCTACGCTGTCTGCCGTCTGCACAAGTAACGAATCAGTTTCCCATGTAACGTGAGCACGCGCGTTATTGAGTGCGGCTGGAAAAGTCGCCAGGCCGAGTGGTCTAGTGGTATGATTCTCGCTTAGGGTGCGAGAGGTCCCGGGATCGATCCCCGGCTCGGCCCAAATCTTAGTTAGTAATGGCACAAGGCGAACTCAGCCGCATTTCACGTTGACCGCGAGTATGCTCTGAAATCTCAGCACTGACCATGAGAAGCGTGTCGGCCGAATGAATATGGGGGCTTTTTGCGACTAAAGCGGATTGTGGTGATTGATTGTGACTATTGATCGGTATCGATTAGTGTCGTGTGCTACGCTGTCTGCCGTCTGCACAAGTAACGAATCAGTTTCCCATGTAACGTGAGCACGCGCGTTATTGAGTGCGGCTGGAAAAGTCGCCAGGCCGAGTGGTCTAGTGGTATGATTCTCGCTTAGGGTGCGAGAGGTCCCGGGATCGATCCCCGGCTCGGCCCAAATCTTAGTTAGTAATGGCACAAGGCGAACTCAGCCGCATTTCACGTTGACCGCGAGTATGCTCTGAAATCTCAGCACTGACCATGAGAAGCGTGTCGGCCGAATGAATATGGGGGCTTTTTGCGACTAAAGCGGATTGTGGTGATTGATTGTGACTATTGATCGGTATCGATTAGTGTCGTGTGCTACGCTGTCTGCCGTCTGCACAAGTAACGAATCAGTTTCCCATGTAACGTGAGCACGCGCGTTATTGAGTGCGGCTGGAAAAGTCGCCAGGCCGAGTGGTCTAGTGGTATGATTCTCGCTTAGGGTGCGAGAGGTCCCGGGATCGATCCCCGGCTCGGCCCAAATCTTAGTTAGTAATGGCACAAGGCGAACTCAGCCGCATTTCACGTTGACCGCGAGTATGCTCTGAAATCTCAGCACTGACCATGAGAAGCGTGTCGGCCGAATGAATATGGGGGCTTTTTGCGACTAAAGCGGATTGTGGTGATTGATTGTGACTATTGATCGGTATCGATTAGTGTCGTGTGCTACGCTGTCTGCCGTCTGCACAAGTAACGAATCAGTTTCCCATGTAACGTGAGCACGCGCGTTATTGAGTGCGGCTGGAAAAGTCGCCAGGCCGAGTGGTCTAGTGGTATGATTCTCGCTTAGGGTGCGAGAGGTCCCGGGATCGATCCCCGGCTCGGCCCAAATCTTAGTTAGTAATGGCACAAGGCGAACTCAGCCGCATTTCACGTTGACCGCGAGTATGCTCTGAAATCTCAGCACTGACCATGAGAAGCGTGTCGGCCGAATGAATATGGGGGCTTTTTGCGACTAAAGCGGATTGTGGTGATTGATTGTGACTATTGATCGGTATCGATTAGTGTCGTGTGCTACGCTGTCTGCCGTCTGCACAAGTAACGAATCAGTTTCCCATGTAACGTGAGCACGCGCGTTATTGAGTGCGGCTGGAAAAGTCGCCAGGCCGAGTGGTCTAGTGGTATGATTCTCGCTTAGGGTGCGAGAGGTCCCGGGATCGATCCCCGGCTCGGCCCAAATCTTAGTTAGTAATGGCACAAGGCGAACTCAGCCGCATTTCACGTTGACCGCGAGTATGCTCTGAAATCTCAGCACTGACCATGAGAAGCGTGTCGGCCGAATGAATATGGGGGCTTTTTGCGACTAAAGCGGATTGTGGTGATTGATTGTGACTATTGATCGGTATCGATTAGTGTCGTGTGCTACGCTGTCTGCCGTCTGCACAAGTAACGAATCAGTTTCCCATGTAACGTGAGCACGCGCGTTATTGAGTGCGGCTGGAAAAGTCGCCAGGCCGAGTGGTCTAGTGGTATGATTCTCGCTTAGGGTGCGAGAGGTCCCGGGATCGATCCCCGGCTCGGCCCAAATCTTAGTTAGTAATGGCACAAGGCGAACTCAGCCGCATTTCACGTTGACCGCGAGTATGCTCTGAAATCTCAGCACTGACCATGAGAAGCGTGTCGGCCGAATGAATATGGGGGCTTTTTGCGACTAAAGCGGATTGTGGTGATTGATTGTGACTATTGATCGGTATCGATTAGTGTCGTGTGCTACGCTGTCTGCCGTCTGCACAAGTAACGAATCAGTTTCCCATGTAACGTGAGCACGCGCGTTATTGAGTGCGGCTGGAAAAGTCGCCAGGCCGAGTGGTCTAGTGGTATGATTCTCGCTTAGGGTGCGAGAGGTCCCGGGATCGATCCCCGGCTCGGCCCAAATCTTAGTTAGTAATGGCACAAGGCGAACTCAGCCGCATTTCACGTTGACCGCGAGTATGCTCTGAAATCTCAGCACTGACCATGAGAAGCGTGTCGGCCGAATGAATATGGGGGCTTTTTGCGACTAAAGCGGATTGTGGTGATTGATTGTGACTATTGATCGGTATCGATTAGTGTCGTGTGCTACGCTGTCTGCCGTCTGCACAAGTAACGAATCAGTTTCCCATGTAACGTGAGCACGCGCGTTATTGAGTGCGGCTGGAAAAGTCGCCAGGCCGAGTGGTCTAGTGGTATGATTCTCGCTTAGGGTGCGAGAGGTCCCGGGATCGATCCCCGGCTCGGCCCAAATTTTAGTTAGTAATGGCACAAGGCGAACTCAGCCGCATTTCACGTTGACCGCGAGTATGCTCTGAAATCTCAGCACTGACCATGAGAAGCGTGTCGGCCGAATGAATATGGGGGCTTTTTGCGACTAAAGCGGATTGTGGTGATTGATTGTGACTATTGATCGGTATCGATTAGTGTCGTGTGCTACGCTGTCTGCCGTCTGCACAAGTAACGAATCAGTTTCCCATGTAACGTGAGCACGCGCGTTATTGAGTGCGGCTGGAAAAGTCGCCAGGCCGAGTGGTCTAGTGGTATGATTCTCGCTTAGGGTGCGAGAGGTCCCGGGATCGATCCCCGGCTCGGCCCAAATTTTAGTTAGTAATGGCACAAGGCGAACTCAGCCGCATTTCACGTTGACCGCGAGTATGCTCTGAAATCTCAGCACTGACCATGAGAAGCGTGTCGGCCGAATGAATATGGGGGCTTTTTGCGACTAAAGCGGATTGTGGTGATTGATTGTGACTATTGATCGGTATCGATTAGTGTCGTGTGCTACGCTGTCTGCCGTCTGCACAAGTAACGAATCAGTTTCCCATGTAACGTGAGCACGCGCGTTATTGAGTGCGGCTGGAAAAGTCGCCAGGCCGAGTGGTCTAGTGGTATGATTCTCGCTTAGGGTGCGAGAGGTCCCGGGATCGATCCCCGGCTCGGCCCAAATTTTAGTTAGTAATGGCACAAGGCGAACTCAGCCGCATTTCACGTTGACCGCGAGTATGCTCTGAAATCTCAGCACTGACCATGAGAAGCGTGTCGGCCGAATGAATATGGGGGCTTTTTGCGACTAAAGCGGATTGTGGTGATTGATTGTGACTATTGATCGGTATCGATTAGTGTCGTGTGCTACGCTGTCTGCCGTCTGCACAAGTAACGAATCAGTTTCCCATGTAACGTGAGCACGCGCGTTATTGAGTGCGGCTGGAAAAGTCGCCAGGCCGAGTGGTCTAGTGGTATGATTCTCGCTTAGGGTGCGAGAGGTCCCGGGATCGATCCCCGGCTCGGCCCAAATTTTAGTTAGTAATGGCACAAGGCGAACTCAGCCGCATTTCACGTTGACCGCGAGTATGCTCTGAAATCTCAGCACTGACCATGAGAAGCGTGTCGGCCGAATGAATATGGGGGCTTTTTGCGACTAAAGCGGATTGTGGTGATTGATTGTGACTATTGATCGGTATCGATTAGTGTCGTGTGCTACGCTGTCTGCCGTCTGCACAAGTAACGAATCAGTTTCCCATGTAACGTGAGCACGCGCGTTATTGAGTGCGGCTGGAAAAGTCGCCAGGCCGAGTGGTCTAGTGGTATGATTCTCGCTTAGGGTGCGAGAGGTCCCGGGATCGATCCCCGGCTCGGCCCAAATTTTAGTTAGTAATGGCACAAGGCGAACTCAGCCGCATTTCACGTTGACCGCGAGTATGCTCTGAAATCTCAGCACTGACCATGAGAAGCGTGTCGGCCGAATGAATATGGGGGCTTTTTGCGACTAAAGCGGATTGTGGTGATTGATTGTGACTATTGATCGGTATCGATTAGTGTCGTGTGCTACGCTGTCTGCCGTCTGCACAAGTAACGAATCAGTTTCCCATGTAACGTGAGCACGCGCGTTATTGAGTGCGGCTGGAAAAGTCGCCAGGCCGAGTGGTCTAGTGGTATGATTCTCGCTTAGGGTGCGAGAGGTCCCGGGATCGATCCCCGGCTCGGCCCAAATTTTAGTTAGTAATGGCACAAGGCGAACTCAGCCGCATTTCACGTTGACCGCGAGTATGCTCTGAAATCTCAGCACTGACCATGAGAAGCGTGTCGGCCGAATGAATATGGGGGCTTTTTGCGACTAAAGCGGATTGTGGTGATTGATTGTGACTATTGATCGGTATCGATTAGTGTCGTGTGCTACGCTGTCTGCCGTCTGCACAAGTAACGAATCAGTTTCCCATGTAACGTGAGCACGCGCGTTATTGAGTGCGGCTGGAAAAGTCGCCAGGCCGAGTGGTCTAGTGGTATGATTCTCGCTTAGGGTGCGAGAGGTCCCGGGATCGATCCCCGGCTCGGCCCAAATTTTAGTTAGTAATGGCACAAGGCGAACTCAGCCGCATTTCACGTTGACCGCGAGTATGCTCTGAAATCTCAGCACTGACCATGAGAAGCGTGTCGGCCGAATGAATATGGGGGCTTTTTGCGACTAAAGCGGATTGTGGTGATTGATTGTGACTATTGATCGGTATCGATTAGTGTCGTGTGCTACGCTGTCTGCCGTCTGCACAAGTAACGAATCAGTTTCCCATGTAACGTGAGCACGCGCGTTATTGAGTGCGGCTGGAAAAGTCGCCAGGCCGAGTGGTCTAGTGGTATGATTCTCGCTTAGGGTGCGAGAGGTCCCGGGATCGATCCCCGGCTCGGCCCAAATTTTAGTTAGTAATGGCACAAGGCGAACTCAGCCGCATTTCACGTTGACCGCGAGTATGCTCTGAAATCTCAGCACTGACCATGAGAAGCGTGTCGGCCGAATGAATATGGGGGCTTTTTGCGACTAAAGCGGATTGTGGTGATTGATTGTGACTATTGATCGGTATCGATTAGTGTCGTGTGCTACGCTGTCTGCCGTCTGCACAAGTAACGAATCAGTTTCCCATGTAACGTGAGCACGCGCGTTATTGAGTGCGGCTGGAAAAGTCGCCAGGCCGAGTGGTCTAGTGGTATGATTCTCGCTTAGGGTGCGAGAGGTCCCGGGATCGATCCCCGGCTCGGCCCAAATTTTAGTTAGTAATGGCACAAGGCGAACTCAGCCGCATTTCACGTTGACCGCGAGTATGCTCTGAAATCTCAGCACTGACCATGAGAAGCGTGTCGGCCGAATGAATATGGGGGCTTTTTGCGACTAAAGCGGATTGTGGTGATTGATTGTGACTATTGATCGGTATCGATTAGTGTCGTGTGCTACGCTGTCTGCCGTCTGCACAAGTAACGAATCAGTTTCCCATGTAACGTGAGCACGCGCGTTATTGAGTGCGGCTGGAAAAGTCGCCAGGCCGAGTGGTCTAGTGGTATGATTCTCGCTTAGGGTGCGAGAGGTCCCGGGATCGATCCCCGGCTCGGCCCAAATTTTAGTTAGTAATGGCACAAGGCGAACTCAGCCGCATTTCACGTTGACCGCGAGTATGCTCTGAAATCTCAGCACTGACCATGAGAAGCGTGTCGGCCGAATGAATATGGGGGCTTTTTGCGACTAAAGCGGATTGTGGTGATTGATTGTGACTATTGATCGGTATCGATTAGTGTCGTGTGCTACGCTGTCTGCCGTCTGCACAAGTAACGAATCAGTTTCCCATGTAACGTGAGCACGCGCGTTATTGAGTGCGGCTGGAAAAGTCGCCAGGCCGAGTGGTCTAGTGGTATGATTCTCGCTTAGGGTGCGAGAGGTCCCGGGATCGATCCCCGGCTCGGCCCAAATTTTAGTTAGTAATGGCACAAGGCGAACTCAGCCGCATTTCACGTTGACCGCGAGTATGCTCTGAAATCTCAGCACTGACCATGAGAAGCGTGTCGGCCGAATGAATATGGGGGCTTTTTGCGACTAAAGCGGATTGTGGTGATTGATTGTGACTATTGATCGGTATCGATTAGTGTCGTGTGCTACGCTGTCTGCCGTCTGCACAAGTAACGAATCAGTTTCCCATGTAACGTGAGCACGCGCGTTATTGAGTGCGGCTGGAAAAGTCGCCAGGCCGAGTGGTCTAGTGGTATGATTCTCGCTTAGGGTGCGAGAGGTCCCGGGATCGATCCCCGGCTCGGCCCAAATTTTAGTTAGTAATGGCACAAGGCGAACTCAGCCGCATTTCACGTTGACCGCGAGTATGCTCTGAAATCTCAGCACTGACCATGAGAAGCGTGTCGGCCGAATGAATATGGGGGCTTTTTGCGACTAAAGCGGATTGTGGTGATTGATTGTGACTATTGATCGGTATCGATTAGTGTCGTGTGCTACGCTGTCTGCCGTCTGCACAAGTAACGAATCAGTTTCCCATGTAACGTGAGCACGCGCGTTATTGAGTGCGGCTGGAAAAGTCGCCAGGCCGAGTGGTCTAGTGGTATGATTCTCGCTTAGGGTGCGAGAGGTCCCGGGATCGATCCCCGGCTCGGCCCAAATTTTAGTTAGTAATGGCACAAGGCGAACTCAGCCGCATTTCACGTTGACCGCGAGTATGCTCTGAAATCTCAGCACTGACCATGAGAAGCGTGTCGGCCGAATGAATATGGGGGCTTTTTGCGACTAAAGCGGATTGTGGTGATTGATTGTGACTATTGATCGGTATCGATTAGTGTCGTGTGCTACGCTGTCTGCCGTCTGCACAAGTAACGAATCAGTTTCCCATGTAACGTGAGCACGCGCGTTATTGAGTGCGGCTGGAAAAGTCGCCAGGCCGAGTGGTCTAGTGGTATGATTCTCGCTTAGGGTGCGAGAGGTCCCGGGATCGATCCCCGGCTCGGCCCAAATTTTAGTTAGTAATGGCACAAGGCGAACTCAGCCGCATTTCACGTTGACCGCGAGTATGCTCTGAAATCTCAGCACTGACCATGAGAAGCGTGTCGGCCGAATGAATATGGGGGCTTTTTGCGACTAAAGCGGATTGTGGTGATTGATTGTGACTATTGATCGGTATCGATTAGTGTCGTGTGCTACGCTGTCTGCCGTCTGCACAAGTAACGAATCAGTTTCCCATGTAACGTGAGCACGCGCGTTATTGAGTGCGGCTGGAAAAGTCGCCAGGCCGAGTGGTCTAGTGGTATGATTCTCGCTTAGGGTGCGAGAGGTCCCGGGATCGATCCCCGGCTCGGCCCAAATTTTAGTTAGTAATGGCACAAGGCGAACTCAGCCGCATTTCACGTTGACCGCGAGTATGCTCTGAAATCTCAGCACTGACCATGAGAAGCGTGTCGGCCGAATGAATATGGGGGCTTTTTGCGACTAAAGCGGATTGTGGTGATTGATTGTGACTATTGATCGGTATCGATTAGTGTCGTGTGCTACGCTGTCTGCCGTCTGCACAAGTAACGAATCAGTTTCCCATGTAACGTGAGCACGCGCGTTATTGAGTGCGGCTGGAAAAGTCGCCAGGCCGAGTGGTCTAGTGGTATGATTCTCGCTTAGGGTGCGAGAGGTCCCGGGATCGATCCCCGGCTCGGCCCAAATTTTAGTTAGTAATGGCACAAGGCGAACTCAGCCGCATTTCACGTTGACCGCGAGTATGCTCTGAAATCTCAGCACTGACCATGAGAAGCGTGTCGGCCGAATGAATATGGGGGCTTTTTGCGACTAAAGCGGATTGTGGTGATTGATTGTGACTATTGATCGGTATCGATTAGTGTCGTGTGCTACGCTGTCTGCCGTCTGCACAAGTAACGAATCAGTTTCCCATGTAACGTGAGCACGCGCGTTATTGAGTGCGGCTGGAAAAGTCGCCAGGCCGAGTGGTCTAGTGGTATGATTCTCGCTTAGGGTGCGAGAGGTCCCGGGATCGATCCCCGGCTCGGCCCAAATTTTAGTTAGTAATGGCACAAGGCGAACTCAGCCGCATTTCACGTTGACCGCGAGTATGCTCTGAAATCTCAGCACTGACCATGAGAAGCGTGTCGGCCGAATGAATATGGGGGCTTTTTGCGACTAAAGCGGATTGTGGTGATTGATTGTGACTATTGATCGGTATCGATTAGTGTCGTGTGCTACGCTGTCTGCCGTCTGCACAAGTAACGAATCAGTTTCCCATGTAACGTGAGCACGCGCGTTATTGAGTGCGGCTGGAAAAGTCGCCAGGCCGAGTGGTCTAGTGGTATGATTCTCGCTTAGGGTGCGAGAGGTCCCGGGATCGATCCCCGGCTCGGCCCAAATTTTAGTTAGTAATGGCACAAGGCGAACTCAGCCGCATTTCACGTTGACCGCGAGTATGCTCTGAAATCTCAGCACTGACCATGAGAAGCGTGTCGGCCGAATGAATATGGGGGCTTTTTGCGACTAAAGCGGATTGTGGTGATTGATTGTGACTATTGATCGGTATCGATTAGTGTCGTGTGCTACGCTGTCTGCCGTCTGCACAAGTAACGAATCAGTTTCCCATGTAACGTGAGCACGCGCGTTATTGAGTGCGGCTGGAAAAGTCGCCAGGCCGAGTGGTCTAGTGGTATGATTCTCGCTTAGGGTGCGAGAGGTCCCGGGATCGATCCCCGGCTCGGCCCAAATTTTAGTTAGTAATGGCACAAGGCGAACTCAGCCGCATTTCACGTTGACCGCGAGTATGCTCTGAAATCTCAGCACTGACCATGAGAAGCGTGTCGGCCGAATGAATATGGGGGCTTTTTGCGACTAAAGCGGATTGTGGTGATTGATTGTGACTATTGATCGGTATCGATTAGTGTCGTGTGCTACGCTGTCTGCCGTCTGCACAAGTAACGAATCAGTTTCCCATGTAACGTGAGCACGCGCGTTATTGAGTGCGGCTGGAAAAGTCGCCAGGCCGAGTGGTCTAGTGGTATGATTCTCGCTTAGGGTGCGAGAGGTCCCGGGATCGATCCCCGGCTCGGCCCAAATTTTAGTTAGTAATGGCACAAGGCGAACTCAGCCGCATTTCACGTTGACCGCGAGTATGCTCTGAAATCTCAGCACTGACCATGAGAAGCGTGTCGGCCGAATGAATATGGGGGCTTTTTGCGACTAAAGCGGATTGTGGTGATTGATTGTGACTATTGATCGGTATCGATTAGTGTCGTGTGCTACGCTGTCTGCCGTCTGCACAAGTAACGAATCAGTTTCCCATGTAACGTGAGCACGCGCGTTATTGAGTGCGGCTGGAAAAGTCGCCAGGCCGAGTGGTCTAGTGGTATGATTCTCGCTTAGGGTGCGAGAGGTCCCGGGATCGATCCCCGGCTCGGCCCAAATCTTAGTTAGTAATGGCACAAGGCGAACTCAGCCGCATTTCACGTTGACCGCGAGTATGCTCTGAAATCTCAGCACTGACCATGAGAAGCGTGTCGGCCGAATGAATATGGGGGCTTTTTGCGACTAAAGCGGATTGTGGTGATTGATTGTGACTATTGATCGGTATCGATTAGTGTCGTGTGCTACGCTGTCTGCCGTCTGCACAAGTAACGAATCAGTTTCCCATGTAACGTGAGCACGCGCGTTATTGAGTGCGGCTGGAAAAGTCGCCAGGCCGAGTGGTCTAGTGGTATGATTCTCGCTTAGGGTGCGAGAGGTCCCGGGATCGATCCCCGGCTCGGCCCAAATTTTAGTTAGTAATGGCACAAGGCGAACTCAGCCGCATTTCACGTTGACCGCGAGTATGCTCTGAAATCTCAGCACTGACCATGAGAAGCGTGTCGGCCGAATGAATATGGGGGCTTTTTGCGACTAAAGCGGATTGTGGTGATTGATTGTGACTATTGATCGGTATCGATTAGTGTCGTGTGCTACGCTGTCTGCCGTCTGCACAAGTAACGAATCAGTTTCCCATGTAACGTGAGCACGCGCGTTATTGAGTGCGGCTGGAAAAGTCGCCAGGCCGAGTGGTCTAGTGGTATGATTCTCGCTTAGGGTGCGAGAGGTCCCGGGATCGATCCCCGGCTCGGCCCAAATCTTAGTTAGTAATGGCACAAGGCGAACTCAGCCGCATTTCACGTTGACCGCGAGTATGCTCTGAAATCTCAGCACTGACCATGAGAAGCGTGTCGGCCGAATGAATATGGGGGCTTTTTGCGACTAAAGCGGATTGTGGTGATTGATTGTGACTATTGATCGGTATCGATTAGTGTCGTGTGCTACGCTGTCTGCCGTCTGCACAAGTAACGAATCAGTTTCCCATGTAACGTGAGCACGCGCGTTATTGAGTGCGGCTGGAAAAGTCGCCAGGCCGAGTGGTCTAGTGGTATGATTCTCGCTTAGGGTGCGAGAGGTCCCGGGATCGATCCCCGGCTCGGCCCAAATTTTAGTTAGTAATGGCACAAGGCGAACTCAGCCGCATTTCACGTTGACCGCGAGTATGCTCTGAAATCTCAGCACTGACCATGAGAAGCGTGTCGGCCGAATGAATATGGGGGCTTTTTGCGACTAAAGCGGATTGTGGTGATTGATTGTGACTATTGATCGGTATCGATTAGTGTCGTGTGCTACGCTGTCTGCCGTCTGCACAAGTAACGAATCAGTTTCCCATGTAACGTGAGCACGCGCGTTATTGAGTGCGGCTGGAAAAGTCGCCAGGCCGAGTGGTCTAGTGGTATGATTCTCGCTTAGGGTGCGAGAGGTCCCGGGATCGATCCCCGGCTCGGCCCAAATTTTAGTTAGTAATGGCACAAGGCGAACTCAGCCGCATTTCACGTTGACCGCGAGTATGCTCTGAAATCTCAGCACTGACCATGAGAAGCGTGTCGGCCGAATGAATATGGGGGCTTTTTGCGACTAAAGCGGATTGTGGTGATTGATTGTGACTATTGATCGGTATCGATTAGTGTCGTGTGCTACGCTGTCTGCCGTCTGCACAAGTAACGAATCAGTTTCCCATGTAACGTGAGCACGCGCGTTATTGAGTGCGGCTGGAAAAGTCGCCAGGCCGAGTGGTCTAGTGGTATGATTCTCGCTTAGGGTGCGAGAGGTCCCGGGATCGATCCCCGGCTCGGCCCAAATTTTAGTTAGTAATGGCACAAGGCGAACTCAGCCGCATTTCACGTTGACCGCGAGTATGCTCTGAAATCTCAGCACTGACCATGAGAAGCGTGTCGGCCGAATGAATATGGGGGCTTTTTGCGACTAAAGCGGATTGTGGTGATTGATTGTGACTATTGATCGGTATCGATTAGTGTCGTGTGCTACGCTGTCTGCCGTCTGCACAAGTAACGAATCAGTTTCCCATGTAACGTGAGCACGCGCGTTATTGAGTGCGGCTGGAAAAGTCGCCAGGCCGAGTGGTCTAGTGGTATGATTCTCGCTTAGGGTGCGAGAGGTCCCGGGATCGATCCCCGGCTCGGCCCAAATTTTAGTTAGTAATGGCACAAGGCGAACTCAGCCGCATTTCACGTTGACCGCGAGTATGCTCTGAAATCTCAGCACTGACCATGAGAAGCGTGTCGGCCGAATGAATATGGGGGCTTTTTGCGACTAAAGCGGATTGTGGTGATTGATTGTGACTATTGATCGGTATCGATTAGTGTCGTGTGCTACGCTGTCTGCCGTCTGCACAAGTAACGAATCAGTTTCCCATGTAACGTGAGCACGCGCGTTATTGAGTGCGGCTGGAAAAGTCGCCAGGCCGAGTGGTCTAGTGGTATGATTCTCGCTTAGGGTGCGAGAGGTCCCGGGATCGATCCCCGGCTCGGCCCAAATTTTAGTTAGTAATGGCACAAGGCGAACTCAGCCGCATTTCACGTTGACCGCGAGTATGCTCTGAAATCTCAGCACTGACCATGAGAAGCGTGTCGGCCGAATGAATATGGGGGCTTTTTGCGACTAAAGCGGATTGTGGTGATTGATTGTGACTATTGATCGGTATCGATTAGTGTCGTGTGCTACGCTGTCTGCCGTCTGCACAAGTAACGAATCAGTTTCCCATGTAACGTGAGCACGCGCGTTATTGAGTGCGGCTGGAAAAGTCGCCAGGCCGAGTGGTCTAGTGGTATGATTCTCGCTTAGGGTGCGAGAGGTCCCGGGATCGATCCCCGGCTCGGCCCAAATTTTAGTTAGTAATGGCACAAGGCGAACTCAGCCGCATTTCACGTTGACCGCGAGTATGCTCTGAAATCTCAGCACTGACCATGAGAAGCGTGTCGGCCGAATGAATATGGGGGCTTTTTGCGACTAAAGCGGATTGTGGTGATTGATTGTGACTATTGATCGGTATCGATTAGTGTCGTGTGCTACGCTGTCTGCCGTCTGCACAAGTAACGAATCAGTTTCCCATGTAACGTGAGCACGCGCGTTATTGAGTGCGGCTGGAAAAGTCGCCAGGCCGAGTGGTCTAGTGGTATGATTCTCGCTTAGGGTGCGAGAGGTCCCGGGATCGATCCCCGGCTCGGCCCAAATTTTAGTTAGTAATGGCACAAGGCGAACTCAGCCGCATTTCACGTTGACCGCGAGTATGCTCTGAAATCTCAGCACTGACCATGAGAAGCGTGTCGGCCGAATGAATATGGGGGCTTTTTGCGACTAAAGCGGATTGTGGTGATTGATTGTGACTATTGATCGGTATCGATTAGTGTCGTGTGCTACGCTGTCTGCCGTCTGCACAAGTAACGAATCAGTTTCCCATGTAACGTGAGCACGCGCGTTATTGAGTGCGGCTGGAAAAGTCGCCAGGCCGAGTGGTCTAGTGGTATGATTCTCGCTTAGGGTGCGAGAGGTCCCGGGATCGATCCCCGGCTCGGCCCAAATTTTAGTTAGTAATGGCACAAGGCGAACTCAGCCGCATTTCACGTTGACCGCGAGTATGCTCTGAAATCTCAGCACTGACCATGAGAAGCGTGTCGGCCGAATGAATATGGGGGCTTTTTGCGACTAAAGCGGATTGTGGTGATTGATTGTGACTATTGATCGGTATCGATTAGTGTCGTGTGCTACGCTGTCTGCCGTCTGCACAAGTAACGAATCAGTTTCCCATGTAACGTGAGCACGCGCGTTATTGAGTGCGGCTGGAAAAGTCGCCAGGCCGAGTGGTCTAGTGGTATGATTCTCGCTTAGGGTGCGAGAGGTCCCGGGATCGATCCCCGGCTCGGCCCAAATCTTAGTTAGTAATGGCACAAGGCGAACTCAGCCGCATTTCACGTTGACCGCGAGTATGCTCTGAAATCTCAGCACTGACCATGAGAAGCGTGTCGGCCGAATGAATATGGGGGCTTTTTGCGACTAAAGCGGATTGTGGTGATTGATTGTGACTATTGATCGGTATCGATTAGTGTCGTGTGCTACGCTGTCTGCCGTCTGCACAAGTAACGAATCAGTTTCCCATGTAACGTGAGCACGCGCGTTATTGAGTGCGGCTGGAAAAGTCGCCAGGCCGAGTGGTCTAGTGGTATGATTCTCGCTTAGGGTGCGAGAGGTCCCGGGATCGATCCCCGGCTCGGCCCAAATTTTAGTTAGTAATGGCACAAGGCGAACTCAGCCGCATTTCACGTTGACCGCGAGTATGCTCTGAAATCTCAGCACTGACCATGAGAAGCGTGTCGGCCGAATGAATATGGGGGCTTTTTGCGACTAAAGCGGATTGTGGTGATTGATTGTGACTATTGATCGGTATCGATTAGTGTCGTGTGCTACGCTGTCTGCCGTCTGCACAAGTAACGAATCAGTTTCCCATGTAACGTGAGCACGCGCGTTATTGAGTGCGGCTGGAAAAGTCGCCAGGCCGAGTGGTCTAGTGGTATGATTCTCGCTTAGGGTGCGAGAGGTCCCGGGATCGATCCCCGGCTCGGCCCAAATTTTAGTTAGTAATGGCACAAGGCGAACTCAGCCGCATTTCACGTTGACCGCGAGTATGCTCTGAAATCTCAGCACTGACCATGAGAAGCGTGTCGGCCGAATGAATATGGGGGCTTTTTGCGACTAAAGCGGATTGTGGTGATTGATTGTGACTATTGATCGGTATCGATTAGTGTCGTGTGCTACGCTGTCTGCCGTCTGCACAAGTAACGAATCAGTTTCCCATGTAACGTGAGCACGCGCGTTATTGAGTGCGGCTGGAAAAGTCGCCAGGCCGAGTGGTCTAGTGGTATGATTCTCGCTTAGGGTGCGAGAGGTCCCGGGATCGATCCCCGGCTCGGCCCAAATCTTAGTTAGTAATGGCACAAGGCGAACTCAGCCGCATTTCACGTTGACCGCGAGTATGCTCTGAAATCTCAGCACTGACCATGAGAAGCGTGTCGGCCGAATGAATATGGGGGCTTTTTGCGACTAAAGCGGATTGTGGTGATTGATTGTGACTATTGATCGGTATCGATTAGTGTCGTGTGCTACGCTGTCTGCCGTCTGCACAAGTAACGAATCAGTTTCCCATGTAACGTGAGCACGCGCGTTATTGAGTGCGGCTGGAAAAGTCGCCAGGCCGAGTGGTCTAGTGGTATGATTCTCGCTTAGGGTGCGAGAGGTCCCGGGATCGATCCCCGGCTCGGCCCAAATTTTAGTTAGTAATGGCACAAGGCGAACTCAGCCGCATTTCACGTTGACCGCGAGTATGCTCTGAAATCTCAGCACTGACCATGAGAAGCGTGTCGGCCGAATGAATATGGGGGCTTTTTGCGACTAAAGCGGATTGTGGTGATTGATTGTGACTATTGATCGGTATCGATTAGTGTCGTGTGCTACGCTGTCTGCCGTCTGCACAAGTAACGAATCAGTTTCCCATGTAACGTGAGCACGCGCGTTATTGAGTGCGGCTGGAAAAGTCGCCAGGCCGAGTGGTCTAGTGGTATGATTCTCGCTTAGGGTGCGAGAGGTCCCGGGATCGATCCCCGGCTCGGCCCAAATTTTAGTTAGTAATGGCACAAGGCGAACTCAGCCGCATTTCACGTTGACCGCGAGTATGCTCTGAAATCTCAGCACTGACCATGAGAAGCGTGTCGGCCGAATGAATATGGGGGCTTTTTGCGACTAAAGCGGATTGTGGTGATTGATTGTGACTATTGATCGGTATCGATTAGTGTCGTGTGCTACGCTGTCTGCCGTCTGCACAAGTAACGAATCAGTTTCCCATGTAACGTGAGCACGCGCGTTATTGAGTGCGGCTGGAAAAGTCGCCAGGCCGAGTGGTCTAGTGGTATGATTCTCGCTTAGGGTGCGAGAGGTCCCGGGATCGATCCCCGGCTCGGCCCAAATCTTAGTTAGTAATGGCACAAGGCGAACTCAGCCGCATTTCACGTTGACCGCGAGTATGCTCTGAAATCTCAGCACTGACCATGAGAAGCGTGTCGGCCGAATGAATATGGGGGCTTTTTGCGACTAAAGCGGATTGTGGTGATTGATTGTGACTATTGATCGGTATCGATTAGTGTCGTGTGCTACGCTGTCTGCCGTCTGCACAAGTAACGAATCAGTTTCCCATGTAACGTGAGCACGCGCGTTATTGAGTGCGGCTGGAAAAGTCGCCAGGCCGAGTGGTCTAGTGGTATGATTCTCGCTTAGGGTGCGAGAGGTCCCGGGATCGATCCCCGGCTCGGCCCAAATTTTAGTTAGTAATGGCACAAGGCGAACTCAGCCGCATTTCACGTTGACCGCGAGTATGCTCTGAAATCTCAGCACTGACCATGAGAAGCGTGTCGGCCGAATGAATATGGGGGCTTTTTGCGACTAAAGCGGATTGTGGTGATTGATTGTGACTATTGATCGGTATCGATTAGTGTCGTGTGCTACGCTGTCTGCCGTCTGCACAAGTAACGAATCAGTTTCCCATGTAACGTGAGCACGCGCGTTATTGAGTGCGGCTGGAAAAGTCGCCAGGCCGAGTGGTCTAGTGGTATGATTCTCGCTTAGGGTGCGAGAGGTCCCGGGATCGATCCCCGGCTCGGCCCAAATCTTAGTTAGTAATGGCACAAGGCGAACTCAGCCGCATTTCACGTTGACCGCGAGTATGCTCTGAAATCTCAGCACTGACCATGAGAAGCGTGTCGGCCGAATGAATATGGGGGCTTTTTGCGACTAAAGCGGATTGTGGTGATTGATTGTGACTATTGATCGGTATCGATTAGTGTCGTGTGCTACGCTGTCTGCCGTCTGCACAAGTAACGAATCAGTTTCCCATGTAACGTGAGCACGCGCGTTATTGAGTGCGGCTGGAAAAGTCGCCAGGCCGAGTGGTCTAGTGGTATGATTCTCGCTTAGGGTGCGAGAGGTCCCGGGATCGATCCCCGGCTCGGCCCAAATTTTAGTTAGTAATGGCACAAGGCGAACTCAGCCGCATTTCACGTTGACCGCGAGTATGCTCTGAAATCTCAGCACTGACCATGAGAAGCGTGTCGGCCGAATGAATATGGGGGCTTTTTGCGACTAAAGCGGATTGTGGTGATTGATTGTGACTATTGATCGGTATCGATTAGTGTCGTGTGCTACGCTGTCTGCCGTCTGCACAAGTAACGAATCAGTTTCCCATGTAACGTGAGCACGCGCGTTATTGAGTGCGGCTGGAAAAGTCGCCAGGCCGAGTGGTCTATTTTTTTGTCACTTTATTTAAGGCCGCTTGGTAGATAAGAGTCAGAACACAAAGTTAAGTGTTATTATAAATGAGGGAAGAGTAACACGGGTTTATTAACACAACAACAATAATAATATTCACTACATAATTAATAAGTAAAACGTCGGAAAATGAATCCTCGATGGTGAAGTTGATCGCTCGTTGGAAAGTTTGTCCTTGTCGTCGGCTACTGTCTTTTATAGGGCCATTAAATTATTATAATAATGATTTATTTGTCGGCGGGGCATTAGTTATTTTTGAATGGACGAAATGTTCATATTGTTGTTCAGTTGAATTCAATCATAAATTGTTAAGAAATACGTTAAACATTACGTGTTTAGGAATATTTTTAACATTTCATTGTTAATGTTATATCTTATTCTCAGTTTTTAAAATAATTGTTTTTTGTCGGTTTGCCATAATTTAGTAATATATCAGTTGTACCATCTTTGTTATTTTTTTTACAATAACAAGATTGAGGACCATATATAATGGTACCCAAAATTCCGTAGTAGGCGTTTTCATCTGGATTTTTATCCTACAGATTTGTTTCCAAATAGAGCTTTTTATCGTTTGTCCACGCATATAACACTTATAATCTTCTGTATGATATTTTATTTTCAATTGGAAAACCATATATCCTGTTAAAAATGTGCTTATGTATATTTGTTGAGATATTAAGAATGTGATATGATATCAGCTCCTACACCCTAGTGAAACAGTTACGGCTTAGTGCTGCGTTCGTCAAATGTGTAATTTCTCGATATTGTGGAATAGAAAAATCTATTTACTGTGTACGGTAGCCGAATTGTCTTTTTACTGCATGATAACGTTAGGCATTATGTTTGTCTTAGTGCGCTATAGACTATTCTAAACATATGCTGGAAAATTCTGTGTGCGACGCATAGACCAGTATTAGCACTTTTACATTACCACTTATTGTGATTGATTCAGAACTGTCTAGCAGTATTGCGTTTTCGAGATATGGCTGAGGGGCGAAAATGGATCGACTACTTCATTGTCTCCTGGTCGATTTCATTGTTTATTCATGAAAAATTCCGAGGTTTTGCCGAAATGTGGTGGAAGGTCCCAGAAAGTGAGGTTAAATATTTTGATAGTTGAATTTTGTTTTATATATTATGAGAACAAATTAGTGATATCGAAAAAAATGTCGCAGAATAACCGGACACTATAATAAAAATTCAGTTGTACGTCAGAAGTTGAAAAGATTTTGTTTTGTTTTGACAGTTATATCTTCTTTAATTTTATTTATATACAATCATGTTTTATATTCTTCAAACTGAACGTAAATATTTTATTCGTCAAATACCACAAGATATACCTTCCAAGTGGAGGTCATTATATTTCAGTATGGTTGAAATACTGAAGCAGGTTAGGAGGGAGTCTATTTGAATATTTTTACCAAAATAATGTAGTACATATATTTTTATTGATTATAGCTGTTTGTAATCAATAAATATTTTAGTGTCTACCAGTCTAAAGGAATCCCGTCAATGCTCAAAAAATTTAATGATATGAAAAAGGAATTACTGAAACAAGTCGTTCACATTTTAAGCACATTTCAAAAACATTCGACTGAGGTAAGTGTACTAAAAATACTTTATTTTTAGTATTCCCTAATTTTAACAAGAATAAAACAGGAGATGTGAACACCTATGTGTACGAGTTGTTATAACGTAAGATATCATGACGCTCAATGCCAGCATAGTGTTATCCTTACTGTTCATATGCGAAACAGTGAGTTCATTGACGATGTTGAGCGTTTTCAACATACTCACTATTGTCAGCCAAAAAGTGCGACAAGAGTCCTCATATGCAGGAAGGTAGTAGAGGAGGGTAACAACCTTCGCGAGCATGCTGCCAATAGGACAATTTAGGTTTGTCGAAATCTGCGGTAGTGGCGACCTTCTTCAGGCGACTTCAAGTGCTGCCGTTTATGCCTACACATTTCAGCAATCTTTCAGGAGTATTGAAGACATCTAAAGTACTAGTCGCCGATGCTGCCACTAAGCAAGGATCCCATGCTTTCATGGAGTATTTTAAGTCGAAATGGCTACCACCAAACGATAAGTTCTGTCAGATGTTTGATCATAACAGGAACTATTCTACTAGGACGACAAACTTCATAGAGAATTCCATACTCGGATAAAAGTTTCCTATCCAACAAGAACGCCATTTCTTGTTGAGATACTGAAATTCTGCGTTGTAGAATTAACAATGACAAAGTGCCTAGCCATCCCCATGAGGAATGAGTCTAAAGAACCGTTATATACGGCCTTATGAGAAAGATCACCAAAAGGATGTGTTAGAAACCATGCGTGTCCCGTTTTAGGGCCAATACTTATAGTTTATTCCCTTCTTTGTCAAACCTCACCGATTTCAGCTCAGGTTTATTCACCAAAAGAAAAAGTGGGTGATCCCAGACAGTGGGGCTAGGATACCCTCCACTTGGGTACAATTCAAAATGGTACACAAGTATAGACAATATACAATAACAGTACGAAGCATATGGGTGTAGGGAATAGATTAAGCATATGATACTAAGAAGTTAAAAGCAGAAGTGTCTATATTGCAGAACAATGCGGAACTTCCATCAGTACATCGTCTAAACTGCTTTAGTCGGGGTTCTTCGAAGAACATGAGAGCTTGAGCAGTACGTAGACAATCTAGCTACGAACATAGCCACATAGCTGACATTGGTCTAAAACCACAGTATATATTTAGTATTTTTAGCTGTCTATATGTATTTATTTCCTAGATTAAAAAAATATGTTATATTTCATGTATTCTATCCATCATTGTAATCGGATTATACAGTGCGTTTCAAAATGATAGCACATTTTGTTTTTTTGCCTTTTTTCTGTTCTCTGTGGTCAGATTGATCCAATTTTTTTAGAGATGGGATGTAAGAGCCTTGAAAATCTCCAATTAAAATTTCATCGCTTTTCATAAAAAATTACCACTTTTATGCTAATTTTTCTCAAAACTACCACTTTTCATCGTTTCAAAATGATAGCACATTTTATTATAATATGTGTTTATGACAAAAAAACACAACTATCAATGTACGTAATAAGTAGCTAATAATCAGTACAACTACCATTTCTATTAATAACCTGGAAAATTCGTTCAGGCATACTGTTAACTAAGTTTTTGATTACACCTTCGTCTATTTCGTTCCATGCTTTGCTAATGGCATTTTGGAGGTCCTTGACGGTCTCAAACTGACGGTTATCGGCATAAATCCGTCGCACGAGAATTGCCCAAAGATTCTCTATCGGATTTAGGTCCGGAGAGCGCGATGGCCAGTCCATAGTGTCCACACTATTGTCTTGCAGCCAAGTCTTGGTGCTTCGACTGGCGTGAATTGTGGCATTATCTTGTTGGAAAGTAAAGCTAACACCTGGAAATCGCTGGACATACGGGACTAGACGATGTCCTAAGACATCCTGGTAGTCAGAGCTGTTCATCTTCGTCGAGACGAACGCCAAGTCGACTAGTCCCATACGACTGAATGCACCCCAAACCATAACACTTCCTCCACCGAAGTTTCGGGTTGAAAAATGCCGGGGTTCTTTACGTAAATCCCTCCAATACGAGTGCCAACCATCAGGACCATCTAGGTTGAACTTCTTCTCATCGCTGAAGATCACCTAAATTCCAAATAATTAATTAATAGGCTTATTTTTGAAGACTCGTAAAAGTCGAACCTTTTCCCACTCGCATCTCATGAATATTTTGGCCCAGTGAAGCCTTTCGTCTTTATGTCTTTGTGTCAGTTGTGGACACTTCTTCATCCGTGATCGGACAATATTGGGACACTTGTCCAGCATTCTCCACACCGTAGTTTTTGAAGCATCAATGCCACAAGTCCTACGGATTTCATTGATGCTGATCGTGCTATTCGACGCAGTCCGCAGAATTTCCCTTTTTTCACGGTCATTCAACTTGCTAGGTCGTCCACTACTCTTCTTTGTACCATATTCTTCTTGGTGACACAGGAAATTCATAATAGCCTTCGTGGAGCGCTTGACGACATCGGCACTCCGCTTCACCGTGTAACCGGTAGTTGACAGTACTTTAATTTGACCTCTTTCGTGTAGACTCAATGTAGAAGCACGACCCATTGTTATGATGGTTTAGGATTAGTCAATTTGCGTTTTTTTCATTAAATAACGCCAAAATATGGGAAGTGTGCTATCATTTTGAAACGATGAAAAGTGGTAGTTTTGAGAAAAATTAGCATAAAAGTGGTAATTTTTTATGAAAAGCGATGAAATTTAAACTGGAGATTTTCAAGGCTCTTACACCCCATCTCTAAAAAATTGGATCAATCTGACCACAGAGAACAGAAAAAAGGCAAAAAAACAAAATGTGCTATCATTTTGAAACGCACTGTAGTTGTCGTGAAATTATTGTTCATCTATTATTAATAAACTATCTCAACTGCTTTATCTACTGCAAACCTCTCTACATGTCTAATTATCTATGCTACATTATCTGCACTCTGTTCGTGTGAGCGCCTATAAAGGGGTGTGATCTACCAATTGTCTGGAAACCATTGTGATATTAAGATAGGAGTGCCGAGAGAACTCGGCGTCGGTACATCTCGTTCATTTACGTGATCGGTGAATTATATTTCCTTGTTTAGTCTCTGGAGTCTATCGTCGAATACTATTTTATGGCTACGAGATGACATGACCAATTAACCGACTGGAGTATCTCATTTATGGATAATTTTCACGTACAAATATTTATATATGTTTTAAAAAGTCAGATTCATGATTAATGTATCAATAAAGACTATAATGTAAGTGGCAAAACATTGAGCACTACACCATAATTCAGTGAAATTCAACAGTATAAAAATAGTACATTAATATCGTATTTCCAAAATCGTACCTCTATATGCCCTCAGGGGACAAATAAATATGCGCATTAGCACAATTACTGTTTACATACCAGTTCTTGTCTTTCGACTATCTCAATAGAGAGATCATGGCATTGCCTTCTACCCACTGCCCGGCCGGTCTGAATTATCCTACGAGTTTGCATTCCGCAGCATCAATAAGACTAAGACTATCACGACTTATTGCTGATGTACCTGCAGAGCTCTTAAGGACGGTGCTCGTTCAGCTTTCGGCAAGATTCCGTACGTTCACATATCGAACGGGAACTTCATTACAGACCCAGAGAACTCAGTGAGTGCGCACTTCTGCACCCCAATAAGTTCGGCTAGAGCTCTAGCACGGTGTGAAACTATAAATGTAAGCAACTATCCTCGTGACAATGCCATCATGACGCCGAAGCAAGCACAACATAGGATATTGAAAAGGGTGGCGAAAGCAGATTATTGCAAATACCTTTCCTTATTCTTTACACTTTTCATTTATAAGTTCTTATTAAATGCTAATTATTTTGAATTTTTAAGCATTCCTTCCACCAGCTGAAAAAAGTGCTATGGTGGAACAACTCATTGTCCTGCCATCAGGAAGCTCTGATGCCTTAAGAAGGTAGCTGTCATATAATAGGAATTATATGAAGAGTGCTCAGCCTGTTCAACTGGGCTACATAGTCAGTTATTTCAATAAATAACCTCGTATAGTATTTTATAATTTCAATGTAAGTTTCCATAGTTACACTCGTTATTTTTTAAGGATAGAACCAATCTTTGTCGTCTGTCACACAACGAAAATCTTCTCCTTCTCGATGATGGTAGCATGATCGTAGTAGGGAGTAGAATACTGTGGAACGTCGTATTTTGTACACTAGATGTGAAATCTTTTTTGTAAGTTCTGTCTGCCTACTGTAATTCGCGAACTACTACATATTTATTAGGGGATCGACGTTACAAACAAATCTTCAAAGAATTAAGTGCTGGCCGGTTGAAGCAAATATAGCGTCTTTGCCGAAGTACAGGGCGGTCATGCTCTACTCCTGTTTTTTGCGTTGATCAAAGAATCCCAAAGAAACACATACGATCGGCAATTTAAGTATGTGATTCGTTATCAATCTAACAATTTAATTTATTCTATCTCTATTATTGTTTAAATATATCTTATTTTAGGTGGTGTCACGACGAATTAGCGCAGCTTGGTGTTTTAAATCACTTCACTATGCTTGGAGTAAAGTTTTTAACGGATTTTGAACTATGGATCATAGAAGCGATTGAGAGCCAGTTATGAATCAAGGTCTTACGGTAAGTAAAACATGCAATTTTTCTTATTTAAAATACCTTATTTGTTTTTCTTACGGATGTACATTTCACTATAAGAAATGTTTATACTAGAGAAGAGATGCTGTTGGACTCTGGTCCAAGGTAGCGAGCGATGCTGTCGTTGGTACATACTTCCGGAAACTCGGAGTATTGCCTTTTCTGGCACCATATCTCTTTAATATTTCGGAATGTCTTCCCCCGCCACGTATGCCTAATGATAAACCGACGGAGGCCCTTCTTGATGACTTATAGACTTATTTAAGAAGTACATGCCTCCTATCTAATGAGATATCCCACAAATATTTGAATCATAGTCAGAATTTCGACCCTAGAACTACCAATGTTGTGGAAGGTTATCATACACGAATCAGAGCCGCATTTCCTGGCAAGTCATACTTTATTCCAGCTACTACTTTTTTCTTCATGATTAAGCTTACTGCAAGCTCTCCAGATGAAGAAGTTCCTCATTTAATGAACATGCTGAAATACTATTGTAGTGAGATGGCCATCGCAAAGAGTTTGACAGCATCCATTGCCAACGGCACGTTGGCGCCACGGTACATTCGTCCAGCAGAACTACAGCATCAGGAAGAAATTCAAGACTATATGAAGAACTCCCAGCAGTTCCTACTTCCACTTAACGGAGCTTGCTTACTGCCAGGAACATTGCCATTCCTAGACTGCGTTACACATCGAATGGCCTAATATTTCTTACTTATTTATTCAAACGGGTTGCATTATATTTACGGGTATTTAGTTAATTTATTGCTAAAACAAATTAACTTTTGTTCTTTTCTCTTATCTTAGATAACTCAGTAAAATCATAGTACTACGTCTTTGGAATATTGAAGGGCAATATATGTCTGTTTTTTAACTTACACTTTTGTGTCTGCGCTCTAGCTTGGCATTTTGCCAACCAAAGGAGTGATGCTTCAGTTTGTCAAGTTCTCCGAGTACAGGACACCCCTCGTATACTCCACGAGTTTTCGTGTAATCGTATTTTGAGATATTCATGGCCCAAAATTATCCATTGGTTTAACTTCTGTTATAAATATATTGGTTTTAATTTGATTTTATTTAAAACTAGTTTCAGACTTCACATGTCAACAGAAAAGAAAAGTGTCCTGTTTGTTTGCTTAGGTAAACTTTAAATTACCACATTTTATATTAAATAACTCAGATTTTGAAGTAAGTTTTTACTGATGAAGGCTAAACCACGTAATTTATGATCTTCCATAATATTACTTATTAAAAAAATGTTTTAATAGTTTATAAGTGGTTTTCTCGGTTCTTTTTACTTCCATTCCTTCGAGTTGTAACTTATCTTCCTTTTTAATTAATTAAGTTGTTTCAGGAAATATTTGCCGATCACCAATAGCAGAGGCAGTTTTTAGAGATATCGTGCGAAAGCAAGGAATTGAAGACAAGTGGGAAATATTCTGATAACATGGGATTTTTTTAAAGTAAATCTTTAGTTGAATTAATTAACCACATTCTATTCAGTTTATAAAATAGCATCACAGGTGGGAAGTGGATAGTTCTGCAATAATTGGCTATCATACTGGGAAAAGCCCCGACTTGAGAGCATTGAAAACGCTAGAAAAATTCGGTATTATGGACTATAAACACAAAGCACGAGTGGTATGTTTTTGCGATTTTTTTATAATTTAAAAAAAAACTTGTTATTAAATTATATTACAGACATCAACAGCTGATTTTCGACACTTTGACTTCATATTTGGTATGGATGAAAGTAACATTAGGTTAATTTTACTTTTGTTTATATTCTTTCCCTTATATAGGCTTTTATATTCTTTAAATTTAAATGTTTTTAGTGACTTGCGGGATCTAGAAAAAATGATAGAAGATTCCAAGGCACGAATTGACTTGCTTGGGAGTTACGATCCGGAAGGACACAGCATTGTGAGAGACCCATATTATGAAAGTGGCAATGAAATGTTTGAAGAGGTGCGTTACCTAATGATTTTGCTTAGATTATAGTGCTCTTTTTCAAGTGTTTTAATTATTTTAATTGTTTAGGTATATCATCAATGTGTTAGATGTTGTGATGCTTTTCTCAAACAGATGGTTTAGTTGCATCTGAATTTCACGCTATCCTATTCCATTAACTATTATTGACGAGATGAGACTATGTATTAATGATTTTCTAACTAAATATCTAATAGTTCCAATTTGATCGATATTTATTTGATATCAACAATTGCATTATAGTTTCTATAATCACGTATATATTTTAGTATATTAGGATAAAATAAGTCTTGTATATTGGGAAATTGTATGTCAAGAGGATAAAGAATTGTTGTGATTTAGGAAATTATAAGATCATGGGGTGACCACCCAATAAATCTAAATATATTTAATGTAGTAACGTTTTAAAATAAGCCTATTCATTAGCAAAAACCTTACTTTTTCCAGCAGTATCAGGATTTGCGGCTAAAATACTTTTCTGTTTGTCATAGCTCATGAAATTGCATAAATATCGAACGAAGATAACTTAGATGTTGTAGAAGTAACGCTTAAGATTTTCATAAACATAGATTGTGAAGAGTGTATTTGATAAATAGATAAACTCAGAATTACGCTAAATTTTAGATCTATCAATTGGAAAAATGTGTAGAAATGAGGCTTAATAATCAAATTTAACTGAGCCGGACTACAGTAATATTTGTACTACACTTACATGAGACTTTGATTTTAGTTTAATGTCTGCTCCATCTTCCACCTATGTGATGTACTTAATTTTACGACGAGATCTAATGACATCACTCGGGTGGCCTTTAGGAGCTGTTTGCACGCAAACAGCACACGCAGCAAGTGCGATCATTTGGGCATTTAGGTGTCATGCTTTTATTTCTACATTTTTATTGGCTGTCTCATTTAATGATTTTTGAATAAGTAGTCGACTAATTTGGTTTATGCATTGATATTGTAATGGAGAATTATATATATATATATATGGGCATTGTAGGGAAGACTCAAACACTATCGAATATACGAAGAACTTAGATGCCATGCATAAAGTTACTTTAGGAGTAAGTTATTATTTTCATTTAATTTTTTATGTATTAGATAAGTACGTTTAAAAGAAACTATAGGTCGACTCTGAAGCAGAACTATTGAAATTAAAAGATGAACTTACAAGTAAACATATTGACCATAAAGTTAGTTTTACATTAAATACTTCTATTTATGCCTTTGTTTCAAAGTAGAAATGACTTCTATGATTCTTCTGTCCTTGTTTAGGTTTGGATTGAAGACGGTCAGGCAGTATGTATTGCCTTAAAACCCTATCCCAAGAATCTAATCAGAAATAATGTTAGAGGACTCAAGTTATTTTAAATTTTCGTGATTGTATTTACTTGATTTTGTAATTATCATTCTTTATGGTTTTTAAGAATTACGATATATATATATAAGGTTTACATCCTTTTATAAATTTAAGTGTTCAAGCCCAATATAAACTAATCATGTTATAAATGTTTTATGTTCAGTAGATAAATTAGCGCGGTCGGCAGTAGCTAAATGTTACATATATATTTATGCGAGTACTAGAGTATCTTCTCTCACGAAATTACACATTGATTAGGAAGCAATAGTCACATTTGATTTTGGTGAATAATCATTAAGGTTTGGCTTATAATTCTAATCCATTATAAATTATAGTAGTGGTAATATCAACTATATACAGAATGTAAGAATATGATATTAAATGCTTTTAGGACAGATCAAATTTATATCCTAAAATATAATAACATAATTCAGTGAAGTATATTCTCATATGATCATTAGTAGTAGCGTTAGTTACCTGTTAAAACTTCTTTCAGTGTATTAAAGAAATGTTAGAGTTTGGCAGGCAGTGTAAACAGTCGTAGACAATAATAATTACATTATTTATTTTGAATGTGTCGTAAAAAACATTCGTTCACTGAGGATTAATATGCTATATATTATTTCAGCTATTTCGACTATTCATTTACGTTATTTAATAGATGTCTGGATAGTACATCCACTATAGCTTTTCTTTCTTAAGCTCCAATTTTAGTGGGTTTTTTTTGGTACTTTAATGTCATTGGTAATCATTAGTCAATCTTATTTGCCTTTTCGAATGGTGTTATGTCTGAAGGGCATTAGTCGTGGAATTTAGTTTTTCAATGAAAATGTCAGTGTTTTTGCATTGTTCTAACCAGGAATGATGATTGATATAGCATCATCTTTATCGTTAGCATCAAACGGAATACCTAAGAGGAGATATAGTGTGGTTTTCTGTATTTCTAACAATGGAGGTATTCCACTGGATTTATCATTTTAAGTATCGATTTTACAGAGAAACACTAATACTACATCGCTTAAGCAAAAAATAGGTCTATTCGCGTATACTTCTCACTTTTAAGAAGAAACATATCCTTATATAGCAGTTTAACTCGAGATTAATATGCAGCTGTCAGATAAGGCTGGCTTACCTGGATTCGGTACTGGTTCTCTTAATTATATACAATGTATGCTAGTCTCAAACATGGCCTAAAGTTTTTTGGTCATTATCCTAAAAAAACCTGTAGTTTTGTCGTGAATTATAAAGCCTATAAGTTAAAGAGAAGTGCGAGAAGATTTACTTTCATTTATGTGGAAAGACAAAAATAGTAATTTTAAAATAGGTATCAGTCCAATGTGAAACAGGATTCAAATTCACATTATCTTATTCTTATATCTAAAAGACTCATTAATATTTTCCTTAACATCTCTTGTTAATAAAGAATTGCGAAAATGAATCCTCTATAAAAATATGTCTACCTATCATTTAACGATCTTATCACACTTATAAGACCAGACTTCTTCCGTATTCCCAGTAATTAATACAGTATATTTTAAAATGATAGCACAGTTAACATGTTTTGGCGTTATTTAACGAAAAATGATCAAATTCACTCATCTTGATCATCATAACAATGGGTCGTGCTCCAAAGCTGAGTCAACACGAAAGAGGTAAAATCAAAGCACTGTCAACTGCTGGTTACAGGGTGAAGCAAATTGTCGCTGTTGTCAAGCGCTTCAGGAAAACTCACGTATTTCCTGCGTCTTCAGAAATAATATAGTACGAAGATTAATAGCAATTTTGAGAAGAAAATGAAATTAAAACTAGAGATTTCCAAAGCTATACATGGCATTGTGATCCTTTCTCGTATTCATAAGTGTACCGCATCTTTTATTAATTAAATAAGTAAAATTAGGACTGAACCAGAAATCTAGGATCAAATAGGAAATAAATCAATGATTAAGTTCTAGATATCAAATTAAATATGGTGGAAGAAACATGATGCCACAACACTAGAGGGGATAAGTACATTCAGTCGCGTAAAAATAGAAATATGGAAATGTATAGCTTGTGAGATTATCTTGAGGGATTAAGGGCTAGAAGTTAGTAAATAAATCTAGCGTAAGTCCAACAAAAGCAGTCTGAAGAAATATCTTGTGAAACTCTATGACTCAGTGCCTTTACGAACTAGAATACACACTTTCTCCGAAAGTTATAGCAATTTTCATTTTTCCTGGAGACATTATAGACTTAAAATCAATTGCACTACTGTATATAATCACCAATAGTTGTAAGTTATATACTGGCATGGATATGCAATATAACGCTGCTTATATTGAGAGCACAAGTCCTCTAGTACCTCATATTCAATAGCTAATAGTAGTAAAATTATTTAAATGGAGTTAAAAATAGTTTATTTAAAATTAAGATTTATATTGCAAAATATGGTATGAACTTCAATCACTCATTGAAGGAAATAATATTAATTTTTCTGCTATTATAAAAATGTATATGGCTTCAAAATTACGTTATTAAACTGAAAGAGATGGAACCAGATTAGAGATTAGAAATATTTAGACTTTTCTGTTAACCAGAAATTGAGTTGAAAAAACACAAAATTATAATTTAGATAGTGTGTCCAATACTAGTCAAAAATAAGTTAAAAGTTATTACCATGTATTTTATCTGTCAGAATTGCGCTGTGCCTCGATAACAGTACCAACTTAATTTGAAAATGTAGGCATTTGGATTTTTAAATTCTGTGATTTGAAGCGAATCACTTGATTATATATAAACAATAGATCTTTACTTAAGAATTGTAGTGTGCACATAAAATGTTTTTTGTTCATAAAATTTTTGCAGATAACTACAGTTTAGATTTCAAGATGTTGAATTTTGTCAAATCAGATTTTATATTGATAAGGTACTAAATCTTGCATCTTTATCTACTTCTAAATTTAGCTTGACCACGTCATTTAAGTAATGCATTATTACTGCAACCATTATTATAATTGCTATTTTTATTAGGATTATCATTATCTTTAAAATGCGTATATTCTTTAGATTAATTGCTTAATTTTTATTGTACAAGTTTAATTAGGTACTAATACTTTTCCGGAAATACAGAATTTCTTCAAATCTTGGAGTTTTATAACTAATTGTTAAAGGAAAATATACGTTTTTAGGCCGTTATTCTTTTAAATGAGTAATGTTCTAGTTGTTATAAATGTTTTGGTAATAATTAACTTTGCTGATATGTATAATATTTTGAGTACAATATTCCTGAATTACACTTATTAGTATTATCTCTTATAAATTTTAGAAACACAAGTGATTTACACAGCGTTTACTTCTAATGTGATCTTCAGTCAACTACTACTATGGATGACTTTAATGATTCTGCTAATGAAGAACAGTGTGAGTCTATTGACTAAACGGCTCAAAGATATGTACACAGGAAGTAAAATACGGTGTTTTAATAGACATTTCTAAATAATATATTAACAAAAATCGAAGTATTTAGAAATCTTTATGAACTTTATCTGCAGCAAGCATTTGTGGATGCTACATACATAACTTTTTTTTCGAGATTTTGTAATGTTTTATATATTCTTGATCTATATTCGTTTATCGACTGCACAAAGACAGGGTGTTATTGGGTTACTGACAAGCATCTGCGGCATAGCCAATCGTTATTTGTTTGCTAAGCAACTTCCTCAGCGCTTCGTATGCATATATAATTGTTTCAAACATCTTAAATTTCAAGTAAATTTATTCATTTCAAATTTTACCTCTGGGATTTGTCGTATTGTTTTTACACCATTTTAATGGCATTAAATTAAAGCTTCCTATATTATTATTAATATTTCGATAAAGGTAATTATTTATAACTGTAGATTAAAACTCGTTATTAATAATTTGCTAATTAATAGATGACATAATGTACGAGGATTCTCTGCGATATTTGATTGATCTTTTTATCAGCAATTGTTAGAAGCGCCGTGCTCTGCATTCGTATGCTCTTATGTGTAATCTCTATGATGCAGCAAGAGCATAGTGAATCTGTTATGTAATGTGGTAATTTACTTATGCTTATTACCCATCTCCTTTTCTATTATAAAATTTTTTGTTAAAATCAAATATGGTTTTCTTCATAAGAAATAATTAAATTTGTCCTATTTACATTAATCTCACGATATAGAGTAATATGGTGACTCTTAATTTTCTAATAGTTACTTAGAACCTGAGAAATCTTGGGGCAAGACTATATTAGATTTAAATTAAGGTTTAGTGTTAATCACATACAGGTGTTTGGCACTGTAACCTTTCTACACAGTGGCTTGTATCGCAGTGAACAAGGGCCGAGAATAGTGTTTGCTAGAAGTCTTAGAGCATATTTTCAATATAGGATACAATTTTCATTATGCTGAGGTCATCTCTGTTTTAGTATCGCCTTAGCAACTATTATCTTTTTTTTGTATGACTGTTTATTTAATTTCAAGTCCTGAATTAAAACTATTATCGCTACCTCCTATAACGTATTTTTAGTTTTCTTAGTTTTTGACGTATTTTTATTTTGTAGCCTTTTAAAATCTGATTTTATTTCTACTCGATAGCTGTTGACTGGGGTCACCAGCGCCTGTCGCCAATACATCACTATGTACTTCCCTCGTGCACTCTGCAAAATCATAATATTGATCACCACTTTTGTATTCTAATTTAATACAGTTTATCTATGTTTTTCAATCCACTACTTTATTTAACTGATAGTGATGGTATAGGTAAGGTTTCTAATGTTTTAAAAGTAAATTTATTGATTATCATGTATCAATATAATATACCTTTTCCTCACTAAAATCACTTATTTATAGTTATCTATATGAGCATTGAATATCGGTCATTATGTAAACTAGTTAGAACGTTATTTTGTCATGTTTTTTTTTCAATCAATATTACTTATTTATTGACCTCATGCATTTTAAAAGACTTTAATTTTCCACTTAAATTACGGGTATTTTTACGTATGATTAGTCTTGTTACTCAGTTGATCTTCTAGTGTTCATTGTGATGTCAGGTCATTGTGGTATTTATTTCGCTTCAGATTTATATCGCAAATCGAATCAGTTCGGGTTCAGGATGTCGAACCATGATCGGATCTCTACGGGCTCTCTTGGAGAAAAGATAATCATGAGGACATCTAATACCAGAGGATCCGTACGAGAAACTTTGACTAAAGCAATACGTTCCACACTTCGAAGAACAGTAACTGAAAAATTCCCAAATACAAATTCTGCGGACAATACCAATCTTATTCGTTCGGCTTCATCTAGTGGATCTAGTATAGCTCAGAAAAGCTCTTCTGGATTTAGTAGTATGAGTCATTTACCTCCAACCGACAGAACAACTGTGTTACAGTCTGCAATATCACAGAGCATGTATACCACTAGACATTCGAATTGCTGTGAGAATAAAATTTCCGGCTGTATTTCGTCATCTCCCAGCTTAACAACTTTGAAGGATTTCGGCATTAGTGATTTTGACGATACCAAATCTATTGTTTCATCAGCATCAACAAGTCGTATTACTACCAAAGATTCATTTCCTCGACGCTACAAGCCACATAATTTAAGAACATTTTTGAGTTCACCGGGTAAGTAATAGTGTGTTTTTTTAAAACTATTTGTGGCAGCTGTGGTCTTCAGTGATTTGTGGAGATTCTTTTGACTCTATCATAGCATTTTTATTGGTTTGAAGATGCAGTTCATTATCATAGTTTAACAAATGGTATGTCGTAAATGTCGCTTCCTAAGTGGCAGCCGCATTATTCTTGAGTGTCCCGTGTTTACGCCTCTTCAGTACCAAGGGCGAAATGTTGGTGCTTGCATTCATCGTCTAGCATCATGAGCATCTTCAAAAAAGGTCCGTATGTTACAGATAATTTTACTGTAGCATATTCAAAAAGTATCACTGATTATGTTACTATATTAAATTGGCTAGGTTTTGAAGTAAAGTATATTAATTCCATGGTTGCCCTTGTACTACTCATTAATGCCGCGTCGTCTATACCCTATATTTTCCAGTAGTTCTTTAGGTAGAATCAGCGCATTGTTCCCAAGGGTCATTATATTGATCTCTCTTTTCATGCACTATTTTGTTGCTCGTAGTGACCGCACCTGCATTCGCTGGACCATTTGGGGACTTACCTCATGGCTCCGCCTACTAATGCGTGGCATCTATCCCATCCGGCCCCATTATTGACCACTTCTCACCTTTGATTTTAACTGTATACTGAAAAAATTGACTAAAGTTTTAAGCCGGACTATGCTATGTAGTAATATATTTGGGATATCATTTCCTGGTGGTGAGTTATGCTTCAGCAGTTAATATAATAAAAAAAATTCATATTTTGCTTCGTGTAAAATGTAGTTACTTTTGTCAAGTCCTCTAGAACGGTTATTTCCATCTTTGTTTTGTCTCGTAAATTCCTCAATTTTAAATCTATCCTATATTAATTTGACTTTTGTAATTAATAATTAAATAATTCGTGTTTTATTAAAGAATGATTAACGACACATCCTTGCGACTGAAGGCTTGAATATTTATATATGAATTATACACGTCACATATGCTTCCCGACTATTCCTTTGTAATGCATTTATGAATGACAGGAAAGCATACAACAAACTGTTCACTAATGTCTCATTTTGTGATCATGAAAAGTAAAATTTAAATATTGCACTTGTTCGTACTTTCCATAGATTATTGGGTACTACCCGTTTTTATAAAATTTTTATTAAATACCCAGTTACTACTAGTAATCTGTTAATTTCATCAGGAATAGTTAGAGATTATCGCGCCTCGAGTTTGCTTTATCTGACCCCGATCGTAAACCTAGCATTTTTATTCCAAATACAAGGCCAGTGACAATAAATTGACATTAAAAACTATTTGGGGGAATATCCCTAGGTTATTGATCTAATAAATCAATTTCTAAAGAGGAATTACAAAATATTTTTAGGTAATAGTAATACTTCTACGCTATCATTATACTATTCACGTTATTCCTCCCTCCCCCCCCCCCCCCCCCCACCCCCAACAGTTGGATGTCGAAGATATTTTTGCGGGGCAATAAGTCTGCCTACCTCCTAGTGTTAGCTTGCATTTTTTTCGGCAGCGTAATCGTACTTCCGCGAAGAGCTCTAAAAAGCTTAGATTGTCACGGTTTTGTAATTGCTAAATCCGTGCTAATTTTGCTTAAACGAAATGTTATTTAACGAACTATGATCTACTGTTAAACGAACGATGTGTATTTTATGTGTTACGTATTCTTTTCTCGAATCTATTGCTGCTGCTACGCTAACTTCATGTAAGTTAAGTGATGCTTCATAAAACAGACAAAGGTAGTATGACATAAAATATACCATGAATTACCTATCTATTTTACAAATAATCACTTCAGTGAGATTACGGCGTCGAGATCCATCGAAAAATGATGCAATCGAAGCTGGCTTTGAGCCACCTTCAGCTGTTCCTCGATGCAATTCAACGAATTCTCTTTCATTCTCAAATTCGCAATTTCAGGCGAGTTGTTTGTTTGTTTGTTTTAGATATGAAGAATGATCAAATTACGCCAGCTATAGATAGAATTTTCATGTGTAATTGTTTCTATGATTGAAGCAAATATAGGGTGATCATTATTAGTTTATTTGAAGCCCCATATTTTAATAGTTTGCAAATAAATCTGTTATATTATAGTATTATAGCCTAGTGATTTAACTCGAACTAAAAATGAGATGGAAAATCGCGTATACTCCACGCCGACCGCTGTTGTTGGACCACGAAAAGGATACGATCATCGTCACCACTATGGGAACGCCTGTGGATTGTCTTATAATCAAACAGAAGAACAAACCATACAAGAGCATTACCGGCGAAGTCTTCAAGGTCTAAATTGTGAGTCCACTAATTCTATAAGAACTATTTTATCTCAAATTTGGATTGATTAGATTATACGCTTAACTACACTTATAAAATTATATATTGTTTGCGCAGATCATATAAAAAACTTTCTCAAACATTTATAGCTGAATAGTTATAAAATTGGTTTTGGAAATATTGCTGGAAAACAGCGTATATAGACTGTATATTTATTCCTTTTAGTCACGTTATGCTGTCATTTGATTCCTTTAGATTGTGTACATTGCGACGAAAATCAAATGCGAAAATTTTTATGGCCTTTTATCTATGGCATAAATGTGGATTTATTTTAGTGACTTGACATATTTTATAATTTACGAGACATCGACTGAAACTGAAATAATGTATATTATTTTAAACTAGGTAGTGTCGTTGTGGTAGTTAAGGTAAAAGTCAATTAATAGAATAACAGCATATTCAAGGAAAACCTGTTTTAGTTGATTTTAGAAATATATAATATATACTGTATATCGGTTTTAATTAAGCTTGTACTATATATTGATTTATTTTATTATTCTTTTAAAAGTTCTTGAAAACTGACGAAATCATTGAAATTGAAACTCTGTATTTTGTGAAGAAAATGTTAGGAATTGTATTCTGTCTACAACCTTTAATGAATGTCTAAAAATAGTAGTTTTAAAAAACGGTTATTTTTAAACTCATACATTCAGGACATCTTAGTATTATAGACAATTTGACTACTTATAATTTATATGATGACATTTTCTTATTCTTTTTTTTTGTGAGAATCGACTTATAATTTTCTTGATATCCGCTATTCTACTATTTGATTAGCAACAATATATATATATAATGTTGTGATACTTTAGTAAAAACTTGTGTTTGATAAATTAAATCGTTAACAAAGGTGACCAATCTTTCCTAATATCTAAATTAGATTAAATTGACACTAATATATATATATGCACGCTGAGGTACAAAATAGTTCTACCTTTTTTAATTTGGGGGTTAAAATGCAAACTAATATAGGTATTTTAGAGCATATAATTATTAAAACTATTAATAGATAAACGAACTGTAATACCATCTAAAGTTAATACTAATTGGATCAGTAAATAAATATATCCTCAGATATTGTCGCAAATAATATCTAAAAATTTGAAAGTAGAATAGTTTATTACAGCATCATGTCCGTACAATCTAAGCAATACTTCATACAATGAGTGGCCATCTGGCGCTTTGTCGATAACTGATGACATGATTCGTGGACAAAATATGAAACTCAAAAATAGTCCTGGTACTCCACAGAGGTGAGATTACGTTTCCTATTAGAATAATAGTAATGGTTCATAGCCATTATTTAATTCACTTAATTGAGTCAGTTTTCTAATGGTTACCTTAACCAATATTATTTATCAAAAAGGTTTAAACTGAGATGAATTCTTATTATATTTACAATTAGATCAATTATAATGGCTATATTTAAATGTATAAACATCATCTGTAGTTATATCCTGATCCAGTAATTTTTCCTTGGATATTGTTATGCTTAACACTTATGCTTTATGGATATCAAATTAAGCTAAGTATTTTAAATGAAAATGCGAATCTCATGCTATCCAGCATTATGGGCTAGCAATTTTGTTTATGTCCAATTAGCGGATGGTGCGAGGCAGCTCCTTGTTAGGTTGCATTCTCTATTGCTTAAGCGCGTGGTTAGTCCATCTGCCACATAGACTGTCGAACAAGCATCATAATATTCTTAATGTTTCTAAATCTAAGCCAAAATAAGCTATATTTTTTATTCCAATGATTTTGAATAAATCGAGGTATTTCTAGGTAAAACTTTCTAAACTACGCTGTTTTGATTTGATATCTGTTATTATATAAACACAACCTCTGAAACATGATAGGTTTAAATCTTTGTTATTATTAAAGTTGTAGTTGTTGTATTAAAGATGTTTTTGGACTAGTTGTTTTCTTTTATTTCCGGGGAACATAAGGGCACGTTCACATGCAGCAATTTTACTCGTGATCATCCTTCTAGCGCGATAGGATTATTCAATTGCCTCCCTATTTCATCTGCTGTCCCATCAAGCATATTTTGGAATATTGCATAGTTTTTTTGTTTTTTATTGTGTGTCACCCTAAATATGATTTATTTGATATTTTCAAAACATACCCACTTTAGCTATTTCTGAAAAGATACTATACTTACCGAAAATTAGTTATCTTCAAATTTAAATCATATTCAACCAATAGCTAGGAGCATTCTATCATACTCAAATATCTGTTTATTTGAATTTGAGGAAACAAACATAAGTTAAACAACGATTATTACTATGGCGCGTCGTGATTGTTTACGGCCGTCTTGTTCATGTAATGATTCTTTGTTCACTATATCTGATACCGAGTATTCTGAAATTGAAGCAGACATAAAAAAGGTTAACGATTGGAAGAGAAGGTTTGTCGCTTGTTAGTAATAATAGATGGTCATTTATTAGTTACAAGCTGAGTTGTATTTCTAAGATTTAAATTATACTAATATACATTTTATTTAAGTATATTTACTGATGTTATTACAGCCAGCGTCGTAGCGTGCAGTACAACAATCGATTAAATTCGTCTGGTATATCCCATTTCGACCATAGTGTTGTCACAAGTACTCCAATACAGAATAAGGTTAGAGTCAGACTTATTGTTTTGAAGTAAGAATATTTATGCTACTTTATTGACTAAAATTTAGCGAAAAATCTTTTAAACTGGTTTTAAATGCATTGTGAGCTAGTAGTTGTAATAGTCTAAGAGGATTACTTTTGGCAATGTTTACTTCAGCTTATTCTGGTCAGAATTTGTTTATATTGCCATACTTTTTCTGTGGGGATAATTCCAATACTGTGTTTTCAATCTAAATTATCTAGTATTTGCTCGGCTATTTTCATTTAAGACGTGGTTTTCCATTAAGTATTGATTTTGCATGTGGGAACATGTTTCGTTTGCATTAGCAAAGGCCATTAGTAGGAAGTTCATCTTTTAACAGATATGTTGTGAGCTAGCGGTGTTATACTGCTAGAGATAGTACGTGTTGATAGTTTATGCATCCTTTTCTTACATAACGTTGATTTAGCCTATTGATTTCCGTATTGTGCAACATGTGTATTTACCACTCGTCGCGTTACTTTAGATGAAGCAACAACTGTGCTGGCAGTGAATTTTTATTCGTTTGGGTTTTATGATAACATCCGCAAGAATTCTCTTTTATTTCTTGTAGTTATTATATTTTATTTCATAAGGGATTGTTAACAATGTAATTATTATGTAATACATGGTATTAGATATCAATTTTTCTATATATGTAGTATTAACTATTGAAGAAAATGGCTCATTTTTTAAATTAAAAGTTACTGGCATGTAACTGCATGAGGAATAGCCCTACTATCGCACATAGTGTTATTCGGGAACGCGTAGGGCGTTCCGGTTTTCTTTGGTATACGCAGCAGCATTTGGTGCGCCGATGTGCTCGATCATCTATTTGGCTCAAGATACCTTTTCCTGTCATTTTAAATGCTTATTAGCAATTGATTAAGTAAAATTTATAAATTGGTTTCTAATTATTACCATTAAATAGTTCTCAGTGAAGATGAGGGTATTATTGAAGGCATAATTTCTCCGGTATTAATGTGCTATCGTTTATAATTTCTATAAATTTTAACTTTTAGTTTTTAAAATTTCTTGCTGCACTTTCTTAAGAATTTAATAAATTAAAAAATGTAGTTCTTATGACTAAGAATTATAGCACTAGAATATTATCTTTAGATAAGCACTTCATTTTTAATGAGCATGTTACATATTATTAGCAACTTTTTCAAAATCACTTACCCTTTTCTGAAACTATTTTATATAATGTATTTTAAGTCTAAAATTAATTAGTTATTTAATGTTAAGGAATTTACGTAAATCTATTTAATTTTCGTATACTAATTATTAAGATTCAGTTTATTTGATCATTTTTTTTATTGCATATTGCTAAAGATAGAAAAAAATGACATTAAGGTGCATATTTGCTAGTCTTGAATCACTGACTTAAAGATTATGTATGGTTTGTTCTAACGATACTTAACTATAAAGTAGGCATGTTCTTATGATTATCTTTAATTTCAATAATTTTACTCAATTCGATATTGGTTTTTTTCTAGAAGTAACTTTCCTATTGTTAAATTTATTTCAGCTACTATAAATCGACAGTATATTTTTGGCATATGCATACCTATTTATTTTAATCATATTTCTTGTCTTTAACAAAAAATGTACTGCTGCTGTGGAATGAACCGATTATATAGTAAAGTTAGGGAACAGTTTGGTTCTTCTAATGTAACAACGGCCACATCACCTATTACCAGTAAGAAGAAGCCAGAGGTGGTTTATTATGTATGTTTTCTAGCAGTTTTACACAAATAAGGTCGTGTGTTCTATTCTATTCTACTGAAGATTAATTATATTATAGTTTTGCATACATCATACACTATTTTATGCAGAATCAGGTATATTAAAGGTTTTGAGTTTACTGCGGTTGTTATTAGATTGGGAGAATGAATAATTATACTGATTAAGTTGAAGTACTTTCTCTATTTCAGGTTGCAGTTGCACCACAGCCACAGACGCACAAAGGTAGACATCTCAATCATAAAGAAATAGAACGTGATCTGACTAGAAACAACCAGTGAGTTTTATAATAGTTGATAGTTTTGAACAACAGTGTGCATAGTTTAAAAATGCAGATATTCTTGTCGTCTAAAACATTTGTCTGAGTCCTGTTCTAATAACCTTATTAAAAGTTCTCAATAATTTGCAGTCATAATAAGTATATTCAGTTAATATACTCTGCTTAACACTCGTAGATATAAGTATCTGTTTTTTTCCATTCAGGCACCTTGTTTCACCTCTTGAACGACGGGAGAGTAATGCCGGTGCCATAGTTCTTTCATCCTATCAGCCTTACTTGAGACATAATGGTGATGAGAGACTGGGTTAGTATCACTGGCATGTCATAATAATATGGGTTTTCTACACAGTATATCTTCGTACTAAATATTCTCTTAAATATATAGCATATTTTGTAGAGCTTTTGATATCTATGTAATACATCTAGTAAGTCTTATCTCTGGAAAAATTACATTTTACACATTTTTTTGTTTTGCATATTTAAATTTAAGATGTTATGATATAGTAAAGTGTTCTACTATAGTGGAATTGGGAAATATTGGTCAACAATTATATCATGACCCATCTAAGAAAGTGTTCTAATTTACTAAGTGAAGATTAACTTTATTTAATCCTTATCGAGGGAATTTTGTAGTCGATGGTCCTTCATCACCAAAGGATTTACGTGTTGCATCTCTCGAACAACGGGTGAAGGAGCTCGAAGCAATGGTTGTCGGTTCAGGACAAGCTAGTACTTCTTTAGTCATTCCTGTTACTCCAACATCACAATCAAAACGTAAGTATTATCATTTTATTGTGTTCCTCATTTTGAGCTATTATAGTAGGTGATTTATCCTTTAAATGGAAACCTGTTGTTTGACCTAGTGATAAATGGTTTCGATTCTTTCGTGATTTATGAGAACTATGGGCGGTCATAAAATGATCAGCTAGAACTAAGACGCCGACAATGTATCATAAGGGATGGTGATAGATATGTTAGCAATCGATTTTCTAGTACGACGATGATTAATCTAGGGTCTATTTCCTAAAAATCAGCATTTATTATACAGAGCCATATTAATTTTTGCAAAATAAGTATTCATCTATTAGTCAGATATAACAACGTATCAACCAACATATGTCCTTATGAATCAGGTGATTTCATTATTTGTTTATTTTTAGATGGTCATAATCGTAGCTCTGCTGCTCCATCCACTCAGTTAATAATTTCCAATAGTTCACCAGCTTCATCGATGACTCAGCAATTGATGGCTAAAGAGGTTGTCATTAAGGAGGTTGAAATTGAACGTCTTCAGGTTACTGTTAACAACTATATGATTTTGAATAGATGATTGTCTACATAAGAATATATTTGTTTTATTGATCACACTCATATTTCAGGCAAAACTACGTAAAACCTATGCACAGATGGAACGTCAACAGTTAGAGTATAGTGAAGAAGTTCGACGATTTACGAAAGATTCAGAGACTGCCAAAGCTGAGCTTCTTCGTGTGGTTAATAAGTTAGTATTATGGTTTATATTATGCTCATTTTCTTTCTTTTAATCAAACATGCAGTTCTAAAAAATAATGTAATAACTGAACTTTCAATACTTAGTTGAATATCCAGCTTTAGTAATTATTATTTCTAGGCTAAATGAACTCGAGGCCGAATCGAATAGATACCGCGAAAAAGCGATAAATATCGACAATTCACAGAATCCAGTTCTTACTGAACTACAGGCAAAGCTAAAACATCAGGTAACGAGGAATATTTCAGTTATACGTTCTTAATTTATACTTACCATGACTTAGGAGAAGGAACTGGCAAGATTGCGGTTTGAGTTAGCCGAGAAAGAAAGATTAGAAAAAGCCTATAGCGATGTGAAACAACAGTTAGAGTACCTTGAGCTGCAGAATGAGACCCTAAATAAAACATTAGATGACAAGGAAGGCATAGTAAAGGAACTTGAACAAAATATTGTTGTGAGTTTAAACGTTTCGCTCTTTAGTTTTATGAAAATTTCAGATTATTACTAGTATAGCAGAACGACATTATTTTCAAGGTATGCTATCTACTTTCTGCTTCATGATTGTATCCATTTAGTCTATGCGCATGGAGGCAACACTTTACCACCAGTCATGCTCTTCTGGCTCAACTCCTTTAGCTGATGAAACCGAATCACTCGCTGATATTAGGCCTCCTCTTTATTCTAACGCTCGGCCGTATACTAAGGTATTTATTAGAATATATGACTTTCTGAATTTTTCTATCTCTTCTCAGTAGAATGCTCAGTTGTTTTAGGCACATTCGACCTTAGGAGCAAATCTAAGTCCATTACCAACACCAAAGAGTGGTTTGACGAAAAGCCTCTCAAATTATGCGATAGATTCAAATCGGCGAGATGATGTATCTTCTTCAATGAGTAGAAGTCTGAGGCAAATTATTTTTCTATGATTTTTATTTGTAATTTTCCTGTAATAAGTTGTTATCACATTGCAAAGAAAGCTGATGTAGTTTCTTGTAGGTCTCAACAGAAAAAACTCGTAGATAGTCGGTTAATGGTTAAGTGTCTAAAAGAGACTGTTGAGCGACTTGCCAAAGGAGAGAACCCGGACATTAGTCGGTTGTTAGGAATTAAAAGTCAGTTTATTTCAGTTGTATTGAAATTATTCTAGTTATAAGTAGAATATTTATGGTGCTTAGGATAATCACATATATAATTGATTTTTAAATTGTGACTGGTATTACAGCAGATTCTATGTCGGAAAGCGAAACGGAACAAGTTGCATTCGACTCCACTGCTATGACGATGGGTGTAGCGGAAAAAATGGTAAATAATTGGAACAAAATATTAATTGCATAGAAAATTCGTTGGATATTATATGAAACTTTGATTAGGTTATTTTATATAGTCCGAATTTTGTGTTAAGAATATAACTAGAAAAATGAGTACTAATTCCGTATTAAACAGTTATTACATTTAACACGAAAATTGGAGAAAATAGACATTTCTGGCAGTAAATTCAATTCTTGAGTGTTTTTCACTAAAAACTTGTGAGAACATTTTGAATTATGCCAAGGGTTACTTGCCCTGAGTAGAAAAGAGAACCATTTAACTGGAGTATTAGTAAAGTTTTAAATATGATGAACTAGCTAAATATTTCGTTTCTATGGCAATTTTATTTAAGTAATTTAGATTGCTGTTATTCTCGCTTATTCCATACAGTAAATCCCTTTTAATTGAACAGATGCAGAGTCGGTTTCTAAATTTTTGATTATGCCTTTGATCTACCTAATATATTGCAATACTTATGAGGAATTATAAAGAAATTTCTAGATGCGACGTCAAGAGGAAGGTATGTGCAGGTTAGAAAAAGATCTAGATGCTATCCGTTACCTTGTGCAAGACTGTTATCAGGCTAAAATAGGAGACACCCTGAGTGGTAGTGATGATGCATGTCGAATTCAGTGAGAACATATTAATTAAAAAGTGTATCCTCTGTTGTTTTTTTTTAACACTGCTCATCCTGCATTTTAGGAATCATTCCTTAGTTAGATTATTGTTTTCAAAAAATTATTATTTTAAAACAACTTTGTAACCACATGTTATATTAATGCTGTATAGTCTATTTTTTATTTTCCTCAATCAATACGAGTCGTTGGTCGTTCTATCTGCCTTTCGTTGTCCTTTATAATTTGGTGCATTTATGTCAAACATTTTATATCGGTCAGTTTGTTTTAAAGCTTAGCTTTCTTATTATGTCTGCCGAAAATAGTAAACAAACTCACCGAAATAGTGACAAAGCAATAATAATAGCTCAACGTTTTGTTTCATCTATGGACTAGACATCGCATGTAAAGTGTACTTATATTAGGTGTCAATTTACTTGAAATTGTAGCTAGGTAAAATAACTACTTAATTTCACTTGGCAATCCCATTGTTTTTGTTTTCATAGTCATGCTTAGCAGTGGAATGTTTTTTCTCTATCCGGGATAAATTTTTGTTTCGTTATCGTGTATAACACAGTTACTGCTCTTTTGAGTGAGGGATTTATTCTAAATAGATTGGTGGGATGTATTCAGTATCTGGTCTAGTTCAACGCTTTCTTCATTCTATCACATGTGTTATGAATGATTACTAGCCTATTAAAGTTAGCTTTATTTCTAGAATTTTGGGGATCCTTGGTGTATCTTTTCGATGTGCGGCAGCAAAATTTCTTCGTGAAGGCGGTGTTTTAATTACATACAACAATTACTTTATTTGTATGTCAACTGTAATGTAAATGAAGTGATTTCAGGTTATGAATTAAATAATTACTTCGCGGTTTTCGATGATATGTAATGATGGACTTGAATGCTGTTATAGCTAAAATGCTTAATATATCAATCACATAATTAGTTTAGACCTAGGTATTCTCCTAGTCATTTTGACCTATGTATCTAAACTAATTTAGTTAATAATGTGAGTGAATATTTCATATTTTCTGAATACTAAGCATAACTACCCATAACAGTAATGCATAATTTCTCGAGTTTTCGCATTCTTTATTCTAGGGTTCAAAGGAAAAATGTATATAGCTGAGGGTTTTGACCTATCAAACGTAGACCAAAATTAATTATCTCAATTTCCAAGTCGTCGTTTTAGTTATAACTGGTTTTCAGCAAAAATATGCTAACAGTTATAGTACTATATCTTATTGCAATAACATCTCCTGCGGAAAATGAACCCAATGATCTACTTGGTATTGAAGAGCGTAAGTGTTATATTATCATTACTGTGTTTGCTAAACATAAAGTAGTATTATATCTTATTTTCTTGTTTTGCATTGTGATTTCTTTCTAATCCATGTGTTAAGTTTCAATATATATTATGAAATGACAAAAGAACTTTCATATTAACTTAAAAGTCGTCTATTTCCGAATTAAATATGACAGTTTACTTACTGGTTGAGTACATCTACCAGTTTTGCTTACAGAGTCGCTATTGTCGCTTTCTAACCTGGGAGATGTTTTTAAGAGGTCTTCGTGTGTTTTAGCTTGTTCTGGGGAACTAGTTCATAGAGTTCACAATATTATTGCTCTTAATGCAACTGCCGAGAGATTTATCAAATTGTGCGCGTACGTTTGCTCAATATAAAACATGTCATTGGCAATTTTTCTAATTAGAATTTTGTTGTTTCTAACTTGATCTAATATAGATATTAGTATGATTAGGCGAAATTCAATGTTTATTCAGTTCTTACAAGGATGCCCGAACTTGTGTATACTCTGGAAGTGTTTGCAGCGATAATGAGACGTGGTGGTTTGCTATTTTTACCAGTGGTCTGTTTTTAAAATATCTGTTGGTAACCATTTTTCTATAAAATATTTATTGTTTTCAGGATTTGGTACCACTAGACGTGTCTTTATTTAGGCTATAAAGTTATTTTGGCCATTCTCAGTACAGTTAGTAAATGTTGATTGTTGAATTAAAAAAACAACATGTATTACAGGTCTGGAATATGCATGTAGTGAGGAAATTGAATCGTTTCTAATCTTCATGCCTTGTGTGGAGCAATTTGTGATGCAAGATATAACAAGTATCAGTGCCTAATACTACATTTGGATCTAGGTTTTTTAAAACTCATATGTACATATATATTCTAGGATGCGATGATAAATGTGGACAACGTAAATATATTTCTGATATATTCAGTACAGAGAATATGAGAAAATTGGTTGTTCAAGATACTAGTCCTGTTTCTTTACTCAGTCAATCTGGTCCGTTATGCGGGTTAGTTAACTATGAAATTATTTAGTAAATATTTTAATTTAAAAATAGTAACTAGACTCATTTGCTTCAAGTCTATTTAAGTTTATAGACTCTTAAATATGTTGCTAGGACTATCAGCTGCCACTTAAAGTGTTTGCGATCGAAAGCCAATAAACATTGTGGTGCAAGTGGAACCAAAATTGTAGTAAGTTAAAACGAGCTCTTACTCTTTGTTTTAATATAGTGTCTTTCATCTTACAATATGAAATTTTTCTATTAATATAGAATTTCTGCTTTATTGTTAATAAAATAAATGTAAGGATGTATACGGATTTTATATCATCCAGTTTAAGAATTCCATTCCGCTTTCTTGGTTCGAAATAGACGAAAATGATTAATATGTAAATATGTATTTGTAATGCCTTACAATATCTAAAATTCAGTAAACTTACTTTCTTAACCTTTATTAAGGAAATAGTGGTTCAACCACTAGATCGTTTGAGGAGATGGTTTTTAAATTCATCAATCGAAACACAAAGGGAGTTGAGTTTGTATATACCTGATCAGTGCCGTACTTTTCTTAGTGCTATGCAAGTAAGTAAAGAATGTAAAAAGTAAAAAAAATACATGCAAATAACTGATACAGATATAAATAGAGACTATTCTTCAGCTCGACATAATTCGATTCGAAGATCATTTCCTTAACCAATTGCGATTATTAGTTTCTATACGCAAAGGACAAGAAATAAGGTCTTCATATAATGCAGAATCGAACAGAATTATGAAAGAGGTATGTGGAGAATAACAATTCATATTAAGATGAATGAGGAAGATAATTTGATAGTACTATAAATTTAAAAAAAAACATTTTATGCATCAATGTCTTGTTGATTGTTTACTTTAACTATATAGTCTTATTGATCTCAGCTCCTTCATGTGCGGACGGACAGATTCATATTTCGCAAAGCTACCTGGAATAAATCAGCGCTCTCTTACCTGGTTGCGATCATACTCATAATCGCTCTTAATGTTGCAGGAATTGTGGCTACTGTTGTTTGGTAATTTTATATGCTTAATTTTAAATTATAACCCTCTAGGTAAATTTTAGTTAGACTAATATATGGTTTCAACTAATTTATTAGATCTTAAGATATTACTTATTATATATATATATAAGCAAGCGTCGTTAAATACTTTGTTTAAAAGATGATTGCTATCTCTAAATAATTTATTTTATTTTATGACCTAAATAATCATGAAAATACGCAAATTGTCTAGATATTTTGAAGAAAAAAGAACTTACTATTTAAAAATTGGTTATATTCATTTTAGTATTTTTTTAAAGAAAAGACAACTGCTGAAATATTATGTGTTAGCAACAAACCAACTATTGGAAATTATGTTCATTAATTATGCTAAAATAATTTCCGTCACTGTCAATGAGTATAAAACTCGTGAGGAAATATTTAATGCTGTTTATTAGTATTGCTATTTTTGCCATATATATATCTTAAATTTCTTGCTGAGCTATGCTATCAGATATATTGACAAGAAAAACTATGTTATTAGTAATTTAAATATTATCTAGGCTTACTTTTCTTAATTACAAGTGTGTCCTTTTATCTCTCGATCCACAATTTTGTCAAAGAATCTTGTCGTTTGACGTTGATTAATATATCAATGAGTTTCGTGAAATGTCTAAAAACTTATTAATTACTTTAACTGATTACAGGTGTATTCGTGGCGATCCAGATCCAGAAAAGGCCTCAATGTATGGCTTTCAGCACCATTTAAATAAAGAACAGGTAACAGTTATTTGTGCTAAATTATTACTAATTAAATATTTCAATGATTCTAAGAAAATTTTACTACCAGTGATTTGACTTGATTTTTATTTTCGTCTGTACCTAAATGACAAATATTACAGATCAAAATAATCTATAATGTAGCTGAACACACAATTGCAGAACGCACGATTGAGGATGATTAAAAGAATATAGAAATAAAACTAGTGACATTGTAAAATAAATATTTCATCTTTTGTCATCTTATGAAAACATTTAGCTTAGTCATACAGTGTTTTAAGTGTAATCTTCTCTGGGAATTATTATAACTATGGGGCGTTTTTGTAAGTTCTGGATATTTACTAGTGTTACCGAAAACTTCGCTTACATACAGAATCAGATGACAGTATGTGGGGTCATAAAATTAACGATGTAAACCTTATCTTTCGCCGACTTTGAAGAGCCCAGTGCCGTCACTCTTTTATTTCACTTCTAAACTATTGATTGTCCTATTAAATTTCAGACCTCGTTTTTCCGAGAATAACTGCATTTGATTCCTTAGTAATAATTTAGAAAGAAATTTGTTAACGGACTACTCATATTCCAATTATATATTTGCATCGAATAATGTTGTAGCAGATTATTATGTATGAGAAACATGGACAAAAAACCAGTACTTTTGTAGGAAATCCCATATAGTTTTAATAATATCCCGTAGAAATTCAGCTTAAACTTTGAAATGTTTTATATTACTGTTGATAATACAAATTAGTTACTTATTTTCTGATAATTCATAGGTAGAACACGGTGTTATGATTTTAAGCTTTTTCGTTATCAATAAATCCCGTAGAAAAGCTATTTACGCAAGCTGTTAATATCGATTTCACCCTTGTCTTAATAATATTAGTCATCAAAAAAGTTAACTACTTCTTCAGTGCTAATATTATGCTGTATGTCAAGGGATCACTTCAATAGTTTTCATGCTGACTTTTCATCTCTTAGTGCTGGTTTGTTTCATTTTGTGCATTACAAATTACTACGTTTTTATAGCTATCGTTCATTTGGTAAATTTGTTCATACCCTCACTTTATATAAAATTCACATTCAGCATTGTTGCAAGCTATGGACAAGTACATGAGCTGAAAATATACTGTAATTCCAGACCTGTCCATGGGTTATTCGTAATGATGATTATATTTCGAGCAATATTCCTTTTGCTAATGAGTCCAATGTTATTTTCTTCGCAGTACTGCGGTGAGTATTTTTTGTTCAGCACGAAATTAGTATCCAATCATACTTCTTACTGCCCAAGATGGCTGTGAAGAAGTTATTGAATATAATATTTTGCACTAACTTCCCACTTGATAGTTCTGCCCATACGTTCTATTATCTAAACCTTATTTACCAATCGACTCTAACATTGATCTAAGAAAACTTTGCACCTTTTATGAAGTTCACCCTTGGTTTTTTTTCACAAATTCTACAATATTGTACTATAATGCTATACTAAGGTTTTTTATACACCGATATCTTCGACTTCTGATCAAAGTAATACACTTATACTCTGTTTGAGCCAAATATTTTTTGAATGCTTTTGACATTTGGAAAATATACACAACGTCGCCATGTATGTAACATAATATACTGAATATAATATCACCATATTTTTTTAACATTATATTTTAATAAGGGCTATATACTAAACAGCGAGCTACTATTAAGTGATTTGCTTTTATAGTCACTTTTATATTTTAAAATAAGTTTATAGATACTTATATTTGGGTCATCAAAAATCTTGGTATTTAATGGTATAATTTATCTGAATTTTACATTGTATATAATGTGCCATAGTTTCAGATTTTAATGGGACCGAACCACCTCCTATAAATGCAACCAATACCTGCAACGTAGAGATGTTTGAAAACATGACAATACCCCCTTTAAGAAACTCGTCGAAATATGTGAGAAAGTGAAGAAAAAGTTAGAATGCATAGGATATGAAGAACATATTTTTTGACATTTAGAAATAATTTCAATGCACTGCATTATATTTGCATTTTTAGGTGCCCCATACGTGCGAAATACGTATCATTCTTGATCTAGATAAGACATTAACCTCAAAATATACCTATGGCAATGTCTTGTTGTTCATCAAAGAAACCGTAAACACATGCATGATGCGTGGGATTGGCAATCGAACATTCATTTATCCTTTGTTTAATGAGGTCTGTCAACGTTTGCAATCTTAATAATCCTACTGTATCCCTTACTTAGTACAAATTAGTTGTGATATAGTGAAAATATTTCCTTTCCATGGAAAAAGAAAGGATACCAAGAGAAAAAACAAAATATAGAACGAAATATTATGGCAATTTTAAGATAATTGAACAATTGGTGCTTCAAATATTTGCCAATTTTTAACAAACTAAAATCAGACAATGTTATGAGAGATGAGCTATATTCATTGCCTATTGAGATATAGGGCAAATATATTTTAGAGTATTAGGAGGTTAATAAATAAAACCCGTGTATATTTTATAAGATAGTTGGATGAAAAAAAAGACAATAACATTTGCGATTGATTAAATTTTAGTACAATTTTATTCACTAATAAATATTTTCTAGAATGTTCACACGATCTGTTGTGGTGATAACGTTTGTGATCATCAGATTAATATGATGAACTATGCTGACTATGTAGGAAACTATAATTCACTGCAAGCAGTTCAGAAGGAAACGGGCGACGCCAATTTCACTTATGCCCTTGTGGATATGGTGGGTTTAGTGAAGACCACTAAAGATCATAACCACTTTTAAATCTACAGTTAACCATCACTTTAATGAATAATTTAGAAATTTGTTTAGATGAAAAGATTCAATACAGATCAATGCTTATACAATACAATGGTTCTAATAACTAATCGCCTCTTTGTAACAGATGAGCTGAAACTAGGAAAGGTGAGTTTTTGTTAAAAATAGGAGAAAAACATAAAGTAGGTTTTGATTTTTATGTGAGCTTGAAGTGATGCAGTAAACGTTTAAGTCTGAATTCTATTAAAGGTACAGCTATTTGCAGGACGTTGAGAATATCGTGAAGTTCAGTTGTGTTACTTTCACTATCATAGCAGTGGGTAACAGCAACATCACTAAAGACATGATGGTGAAGTATTACGGAAAATTTACTGAAAACTTATTCAGAGTACCGGCATACAACTGCTTAGTCAATTTAAATGTATGATGAATTCTTTTTTGTTATTAGTAAATATTTTAAATTTTAACTATTTTTAAAGATCTATTTTAAATATGTACCTTTAATACTCACCCAGACTATAGTTAAGCACTCATTGATTAGTGGTCTTAATAATATTATTTATTTCACAGTTATTATCTACTACTATTTAGGACTGCATCAAGCCGTGTGGTCCTAAAGTGAAGGATGAGTGTCTGAATGTTCAGCTGATTGATTGCCCATATCCTCCGATTACCGAGAGCCCTGTTACTCCTACCATCGGAGTTACGTCAACAATTCCGGTAAATTTACTTACATTAAGATAAATTACATATAAATTATTGAAGTTTTTAGTTCGCTAAACGACACTAATAGCACTCTTTTTTATAAAGAAAAATAGAAACTCATCGCGAAAATGATCCATAAAACTTAAAGCACAATGCAATTAACCTTCTTTATCAGACGTCAGATAAGGCCATATTAATAGGCACACCCAAAGTACTGCACAATATACACTTAACGTATTATAATAGCATAAGATAATTAAAAAGAAATTGTGATTGTTTTGTAGTTAACGTTCTTACGCATATTTTATTAGTCACATTCAAGAATATTATGTTTGGAAGCAAGGCACAGCTGATTGTCTAACTAGTCTGTATTGCTATCAATTTTTTCAATGCAGAAGAAAACATAGTGCTTATAATTAAATAATTATTGTGCCGTTCGAGGTCAAGTGAGTGAGGCTTAATTCCACTTTGTAGCTTTACGGGGAAATTATGCAATCAGAGATATTGATTGCTTGTAGGTGTGGTACAACTACTCACTAAGAATTGTTATTCTATAACTGTCTAAAAATAGGAACAAAACAAGTCGGACAGAATTTCCGTTTTTTCCTGTAAAACCTACTTTTCGAAAGAAAACTACACAATCATTGTTGATTCAAAACATAGCAATATTAATTACTGTACAACAACAAAAGGCAGAAATTATAGAAATGTGAAGAGAAATCGAAGTAAGAAAAATCTTTTCTGGTATTCAGGACAAATACATATTTAAGGCCGATAATATTTCGAGCTCTTACTGGTATCTCATGTACGTCTTTGCTCTTTCAAACAGAACAACTGACGACGAATTCAAGCGAGTTGTCAATTTCATTCAGACGCCTCTTCAACACTGTGCGGTTCGTTCTTCAGAATCAGAGAGTATTTATAAAGTTGAAATTATAATAAAATATTCACGAACAAAGCTTGTAAATTTCTATATTTGGTTCATAACTTCTTTCCCAAAATTCAGAATCAGCGTGATAAAATCACAGTACGCTTTCTGGCCAAGAACAATGTTGACACCGGTTGGCTGTTTCATCTAGCTAATATCACGAGTTTTCTTCAAAGTTTACAAGCTGATAAGGTTTTACTCAATTCAGGTTAGCATTTCACAAATTTTTCAGTTAAGTGAGAATTTAGAGGAAAAGGTCAACCGTCACATTTTAAATTGACTGGAAAATATTAGATTAGAAGAATTAAACAATATATAATAAACTAGTCTTTCTAAACCTACCATTTACGATTCATTGTTTGCATTTAACAAAGTTTGTCAATATCGGCGGTAATTTTCAGTGAATTCCACTGTCAATGAAGACGTAACGCTCGACTTGATACGTAAAGCCATATCAATTCCTCATGGACAAGATGGCACTAGAGAACCACGCATTACTTTACTAACTGATTTCGTGTCTCAGGTATTAAAAACCACTGATTAAAATTGACGACAATGGATAAATTTCGATTGGGTCTTGCAAGAAGACCTTGTACCCATCAGTAGTACTGCTTATCAAAACACGAAAACGTCATGTCAGAAATATTTGTTTTCAGAACTTCATTGATGCATATAACAACAAGAGCGATACTCTTATGCATGATCTTCAATATTTTGATTTCGAGATTGATTCTTTTAACGCGGTAGACATATCAGTCGGTTGAGAAATTATTTTTACGTTCTCTTCTATTATAACTTCTCTCATTTTGAAAAGTTTGAACTTGAATGGTCTATTATTAAATCGGCATCACAGACAAGCGCTACTTTCATAAGCCATTAGACGGTGGGATCGTTGAGATGTAAAGCGCAATAAGCGACATTTCAAAGTGGCAAATACAATTTCCCTTTCAATCATCACTATTAAATTTCAAGTGCAATTTTACTGCAGAAGTTTTCTTAAATGAAAGAGAAAATGATATTACTAATATTTTATTGAAATAATTTGGCCAAGTGACTTTTATTGAAGCCACATTTAAAACATTAGGAATACTAAATAATAAAAAATATATGAAGCAAAATAGCACAAACGAAATCTTTTCTGCTTAATCTATTACAGAATATTGCAAACGTGGCTCAGCCATTCGTTCTGCTCAGTTGTGGAAATTCTTTCGCTTCTTAGCAAGTTATTCTTAGGGTAGATTCTCTCTCGTGGTAATTAAAACCTTGATTAATCATTTTTCTATCTAATCTGTTTTATTATCCTTTTTTGAATGAAACAGACAGTGCTAGAAGTAGTGAAATGCACTTGAGTCGATTGCCTTTTTATATTTTAAAGACTGACTAAATATGTTAAAAATAGACTATTTTAACTCTAATTTTCGCGTGATCCCCCGTCTAAAAGCTGTATACTATCGAAATATTAAAAATAATATTTATTACATAAAAATTATAAAAACTTAAATATTAAATCAAATTGTTTTAGAAGATTTAAAAAGATAATTTTCTGGTTTTATTATGAGAACTCTACTGTAAAAATAAAGGATTGCAGGATGTATCTGCGATATACAAAAAAAAATGTGTTACCTTATCGCGAAATATCCATACAGATATTAATTATGGAGATTCTTCTAGTGATTTGATCGCCATATGCCGAAAAAGAAGTGTGTTTTGTTGTATTTTTCAGTACACATGTATTAAGGAATTATTTTTAGCTATGCTATAGTAGTATTCTTAATAAATTAGCAAAAAAATTTTCAATTAGTAAAAAAAATATAATTTAGAAAATATTTACAGGGAGTTTGGTGCCACTTATTATGATAATCATAGTTGGAACGTGCACTGGAGCGATGGCTATTCTCATCATCGCCACGATTCTCTATAGGCAAAAGTCTATGTGGGTAGAAAAGCTGAACCGCTTTAAAAACAATTATGACCACAACAGCGAGGAAGAGGAAATGTTAGTTGTAACAATTTTTAGTTATTATTTTCCCTTGTTTCTGAATTAAATTTGTAATATCCATTTCATACACCAAATAATGCTTAAACCAGACTATTTTACTTATACTCACAACTAGCCACTGTTCGTCCAAAATCCCAGAATACTTTCTATTATATAGACAAGCTTATTGTTTATACATGTAGACTGTATTCTATTATTAGATATATTTAGAAAAAGGTTGAAAGAAGTTCAATTTCGTACGTAAAGGTGAAATTTTCGCAAATCTTTTTTTTCTTAATCGTTGAAAGAACGGCTATAAAATTAGACACATCTTTGTAAGATATAAAATACAACTTTTCATTTTTCTATGGAGAAAGGAGAGGTTATTATGAGGAGTCGAGTTGATGCCAATCATTCTGTAGTCAGAATGTCTTTATCAATGCCTAAATGAGTTTGTGTGTCAGTAGCGTACTAAATCGAGCACTGTTTCTCATCACCTCATTCTGTAGCAAATGGATCGGGTGTCTTAATGTACAGTCAATTAGGGATTAGCCTTCAGAACAATAGCCTAGCAATTGCTGGTTACTGTCACATCACGTGGAGTTATAACGCCTTTACATGATGCAATTCCATCAAAATCCACTTGAAAATATGGTGAAACCATATTATAATTAATGGATGATCTGAAAATTGTGATTTAATATATTTCCTTTTTAAATGTAAATTGTAACATATAGGCGACCATAGTCCTCGATTAGGTTACTAGAATAGTTACTGTCAGATCCTAAAAATTCTCTGTTATTAACGTTTATTTTACCGTTAATAATGCCAAATTTCAAATATAGTGAGTTAAATTAATGGTTTTCTTCATACTGAAGAGACTATTTTGTCTTTTTATGCTATATGCTCTACATTTGAACTCTCAGAAATGTTGTGAGTTTTTGTGGCACAGTAAAACCCTTTAATTGCTTTTAGATTCTGGTTGGCCTTATAAATATCCAAAGAAAGTTATATAAGGCCACAGAAATAACAGTAGTTGTAACTTATCTCAATAAGCGAGTCAAAGTGGTACAGAACAAAACCCACAAGATCCACATAGCAAATAAATAGAACATATTCGAAAGGTTTTACTAATTAGTTCTAGTATTCTAGTCGATAATGTTTCAGAGCTCTTAATTCAATAATAACATCTTGAAGCATTTCTGGAATAGAAGTTAAGAAAGAAGCTGTATGTTTTCACCTAAATCGTTCATTCATTACACGGAAAATTTTTTTCGTGCATTATTATAGTTAAAGAAATGAAATTATTAGTAACCTCTAGAGGATTCTGTGTCCTAGTTATAGGTTTACGCTGATGCATAGATGCTATGATCCAGCTTTTCGAAGATAGAAAAATAACACATAGTTATTTTAGATAATTTATAGCGAACACACAAGGAATAACAACTAACACATTATTAATTGAAATATTAAAGCAAAAATTTAGATCGTTCAAAGCCAGTGTGAATAGCGCAATGGGCTTCTCAGGAATATGAAATCATTCCAAATAAATTTGGCAAAACACTGCCACATATCAATGTATCAAAGAACTTTATAGAATATTTCACTTGCTCAAGAATTCAAGAGGTTAACTAGAGTAAATATTGGGTTTTAGAAAGGCAACTTATCTGTACCTCAAGCAAGTTGCCAAGATGATTAAACTTAGACATTATCCCACAGCCTCGACATCAACAAGAAGATCATCAAAAACCCCTAGTTAACGATAAATAGTACCTAGTAGAGTTGGCATTCAAGTAGTTCAATTCAAATTTTCAAATTTTTAATTTTATTTTTAATGCCAACCCTAGTACCTACATTGAACGCCACATGATCTAGCTTCAGTTCAATGAAATGAAAATGGGTAACGAAAGAGTCGAAACTGAACCATGTACATTAATCAATACTTCATACATGCAAGAGTAAAGAAATTACCGTACTCCCAAAAATAGAAAATTCCAGTTGAAGGAAGAAATGAAGGAAATGCAAATAGAGTTAAGTGGATTACAAAAGATTTTATTCAGTTGGTACCAACCTTGATTAGAATCAGGAAAATAATGGCTTAAATAAAGCATGTTTTTCGAAAAATCAAGATATCACATTTTAGTAAAAATTACAATACGCTTGACGAATTCTGTATGATGAGTTGTCCTTACCAACAAAATTCTTAAACCTACTAAAAGTTAGTGTACTTGAGTTATTTAACAAAGATTGTGGACAACTCTATAAAGGGTATTGAGAGCATACCAAAGTTCTGCAATCTAGAAGTATAAATGGATTTAAAGTTATCTGGTAATAAATAAAGTAAGCAAAAATCGTGGGTTTCATATGGAATAATGGTATGGTAAGCTTTTTTTGATTGGGGCAACTATAGATTTTTTAGTATATCCATATCCATTTATTGAATATCTGCATTATTTTAGATAATTAATTATTTTGATAGAGAACCATTATTTCAAAGCTGTGACAAATCAGCATGTTTATTTTATCTATGTCATAAAGGTGGGTGGAAGACTAAAAATATTTCTATTGATGCGGATCTTTTCTGGATTCAGTGCTACCTTGGATATACGCAACACCATAACCAGGAATCAGGTGATGGGCATCGGTACTCAACTCGCAATAGAGATACTTAAAAATTTCTTTGTGCATAATGTTGTTTTAAAAGCTAAAAATCTTAGCATAACAATTAAATAGTGCCAAAAATCACGTAAGAAATTTCAAGAAGTTCGTAGGGATCTATGCGATTTCACATCAAATGATAGTGAAATTAACAGAGTTAATTTAGCTTGTTTGTCAGTGTTGCGCTTACCTATCGCACTTAAATATAGAAAGTTAAAAACCATTCTAAGAAAGGAAAACTGACTTCAATAAAAATACAATTCTCATTCCGTCGTTTAGAACTTGTAATACTTTTTATAAGAATACGTATGCAATTGTTACCTACTGCAAAAGAATATAAAAACGGTCATATAGGTGTTGATGGTAACGTTGCTTTTAGTTTCTGTACTTGCGAAATGAACCAGGTCGATATTGGAACAGATACTGTTTTATCTTAACATAAAATATAAAATAAAATATGATGTTCTTAAATATGTGATAAGCGGCCAATAAAAGATCTACAACTGTTCATTAAATTAAATTTATAAGAACTTGATAATCATTTTTCGGAATTAGTAGAAAGACTTAAACATGTGTGTGAAAGCCCAATATATTATAAAAACTGATACGAATAGTTTCTAGAATGTATCGTGCGAGAGATGTCAAATCGGTAGATAGGAATTAACATCACTGATGTCTCTATTAAGATGACATTGTTAGTAGAAGGGAACTGCCAGTCATTAATCAAAAATTCCATAGTTCCGTAGAAGGAGCAAACTAATGAGTTTCTTCCTTATACAAATTGTTGGAGTGAAGAATAGATGTGTTGTGATAACATTGAACTATCTACTACAATCCTTACAGGACCAAGTGTTTGAGATTCCTAACATAGAGTGGAACTACAATTTGCGATATATCAGTTTTTTTGAACAAAAATAGTTTTATTGTAGAGCATACATCCAATTTAGCATTTGCTGAACGCCATAAATTTGTCTTATCTTCTTAGGAATTGTTTCTAACAAACCAAAGACAATAGACTTTGAATCTCGATTTAGTTGTACACTCAATTTGTCATATGATAACAAGTCTTTCACTTCATATCAGTATTTACTTCACACCTATTGGATATTATAAAATGTTCATTTTAAAATCTTTTCTTAAGGATTATGAAAATTATAATTTATCCTTGCCTTTAATGTGTTATATGTTTATTGTTATAGTTTTATAAACAGTTATAATTCAAACTTTCAGGATTGATTTCTGGGAAATATCTTGGGATAAGGTGGTTATAAAGAATGAACGATTGGGTCATGGGGCCTATGGACAGGTATACAAAGGTGACATAATTTTCGTTTTCTGATATATATATGGAGTAATTTTATAATTTGACTTAAATTTCTCTATATTTTTATAGCAATTTTGTAATATAATACAGTAATCTGATTCACGAGATATCTTTAGTGGATTTAATTGGCTCCGTTATATTAAACAATAATTACCAGTGGTTGAGAGATGTACCTAAAATTTAATAGATTTGTGTGCTCGTCGCCAAAGTACGTAATTAGATGTGTCGTTAAACAAAATATCATATTTATATTTTGGTAATGTCTGCTATAATTATACAGGCCTTAATATTATTTTTCCTACAGAATAGCGAGACAAAAGCTAGGGTCTCTTCATTCCTATCGCATAAATACCTACTAAAGTTGTACAATTTTAAGCTTGCCTAAGTAATATCATCTAATAACCAATTCCTGGTGTTCGATTCCCAATATTAGTCAAACATTAACCGAAGTTTATTTCAGTAGATGAAAACGAACATAGCTAGGGAAATCGCATTATTAGTTATACAGTGCGTTTCAAAATAATAGCACATTTTGTTTTTTTACCTTTTTTCTGTTTTCTGTGGTCAGATTGATCCAATTTTTTAAGAGATGGAGTGTAATAGCTTTGGAAATCTCCAGTTTGAATTTGACCGTTTTCCATTAAAAAAATTCAATTTTTACTCTAATTTTTTCAAAACCACTCATTTTTCGGTCTTTCGAAATTATAACACACTTAGCATATCTTGGCACTATTTAACACAAAAGAGCAAGTCCACTAACCCTATAACATCATACAATGGGTCGTGCTCCAAGGCTGAGTCAACACGAAAGAGGTAAAATCGAAGCACTGTCAACTGCCGGTTACAGGGTGAAGCAGATTTTCTATGTCGTCAAGCGCTCCAGGAAGGCTATTATGGATTTCCTGCGTCACCAAGAAGAATATCGTACGAGGAAGAGTAGTGGACGACCTAGCAAATTGAATGACCGTGAAAAAGGACAATTTTGCGGACAACGTCGAATAGCACGACAAGCGTCGATGGAATGTGTAAGAACTGTGACATTGATGCTTCAAAAAACTACGGTGTGGAGAATTCTAGACAAGTGTCCGAATATTGCCCGATCACAGATGAAGAAGTGTCCACAGCTGACATAAGGGCAGAAGGATGAAAGATTTCGCTTTGCCAGAAATTCCACAAAAACATACATTTTAAAAAAACAACAACAAAAAAAAAACAAAATGTGCTATCATTTTGAAACGCACTGTAGTAAGATTCAGTAATAACTAAGAGGTGTATTATGTAATAATGACGCAAAGTAGGTTTATACTACATATTAAATGTTTATGAGAAATTTAAAGCTAGAGAGTATTTGTTCTAAACGATGCTTTCAATTCCGTTTTCTAGGCAAGTTGATAGGTCCTTCGATTGGTGTGGAGAGGTTCAGTCCAACAGAAATTGCTAAATATTCTGACTGCGACTGTGCGGTGAAGATGCTTCCAAGATTTGCGTCAGACAGTGCGAGAGCCGAATTTATGCATGAAATCGAATTAGTAAGTTGCGTTAATTTGTCCTATCCTAAAAATATGATTTGTTTTCTATAACTTGAGAATTTACTGTTTTTTTCGCTTTTCACCCTAAGCTATGGAAAACACTTACGACTAATTTCCATCTAAATATTTCGCGTTGGTAGAAAATCTTCCTTATTCGTTATATTACGGCTGAAGTAAATCTTCGTATTTTCTAACATTTTCATAGAATGATTTTGCATGTTAATGGTAATTCATCAGAGCTTAATATTAACTCTATATTACTACTACAATATTTTATAAGAAATTTATGTTTCTATGATTTTTTAACACCTAAAAAGCTCTCCAATATATAATCTTTCATCTATTGAATTAATCTAAGTGTATTACTCTAGTTTAGAGTTCTTAAATAATTTAGATGAAAACACTTGGTTTCCACGAGCACATAGTCACCATGCTCGGGTGTATTACCTCCTTCACTAAATCTTGCTTAGTTCTTGAATACTGTACTAATCGCGACCTCCTCAGATATTTGAAGCAACGGAAAATTGACTTGGAAATTGTAAGTTTTCCATGTCAATGCATATGATTATTTTATTCTGAATTCGCCCTTATTTTACTATTTTACTTCAAATCTTTTGTCTTCAATTTGAACAATTACAATATAGGACGGAATACTCATTGTTTATTTATTTAGAACAGATCAATCGATGATAAGATTGACTGTACTAAGGAGTTCCTCAATTTTGCTTGGCAAGTGGCACAAGGAATGGTAGGTTCTTTTAATGATTAGTTGAACATATATATTTAATTAAGTAAGGAATGGAATTACTTCTTAAGTTCTAATCCCGCTCATTTCTAAATATTACTTAAAAATAAGTTGTACTTCAGAACTATCTCGGCCAAAAAAATATCATACATCGTGATTTGGCGGCACGGAACATTCTTATCACAGGAATGGAGGGAATGAAGAGTGCCAAGGTAATGGATAAAAATATTTCAATGAACCAGTTGTTCGCAGTGAAATATTTGTAGTAGAAGTTAATAAGAATCTTAAAAGTAAACTAGTTACCAATTTTTGCCTAAAAGATTTTAATCTAATAATGAATTCTATTCTACTTTCTATTATTTTTTCCAATATATCATTTCTGGAATTTTTCAGGGTTAAATCGGAATAGGTGACAATAAAAGGTATTGGCGATTCTGAAAATATTTAAATTTATTGTAAATCCCAGAGTAATAAACTAAATATAGAGTCCGAATTACTTCTAATACACGAACTAAGTACTAAAATTACTTTGCACTGATAATTTACGATCTATTTGACTGCAAAATATGACTTTAGGAGAAAGAATTAAGAAATATGGAAGATAATTGATGAATTCCATGTAATCTTGTTTATTTCAGATCAGCGATTTCGGTTTATCCATCTCGAAGGAGTCGAACACTGCGGTGCCTGCAAGAGGTCGTTTGCCTATTAAGTGGCTGGCTCTGGAATGTCTGCAACGGGAACTGTTTAGTTTCCAGAGTGATGTGTGCGTAATTCATTCATTTTAAAAAATCCACTTACATGCTTTAATTTGAAATACCTTTCTCATTAGTATGAGAAGATAAAATTGAATGGGATATCTACAAGCTTAAGCAAGATTTAATTTAATTGAGATGTTCATACTAATTCTAAGACTTATTTCAATATTTTTGATTTCAAATACAGATATTGCATTATAAAAGAAATTTCATATTTGACACATTTAATAATCAATACCTATATTTGTTATTCCAAGCTGCATCCACTAGCACCTCTTCTCAATATTATCGTGAGGTTCATAAAAGTTTTAAAAAAATTGACTTAATGGGCTACTACACGGATAAAATTTTAAAAATGAAAACTTTTGTGGAATTCAAAAGTTATTTTTTACAAATTTAATATTTTTAAAGGCAAAATTTAATTATTCTCATAGAAAATCTCCTGGCCACATTTATCCCCTCAATATTACATGCTTTTCAGAGAAAATACATAATTATGGCAGATGAGAACAATCCTGGAAAACTATTTTATAACACTTCAATGTATTGTGAAAAAGAGTTTTATCTTATTTATTAAGGATCCTCATCAAGCCTCTAAAATATCTTCATTTGTGCACCTTGTTCTCACTAAGTCTGTTTTTAAAGTCTTTCCACATTAACTAAAATTGCAAAACAACTTCTAATCTATTTTATTTATTTATCTTTAAAGTTGGAAAAATAAAGAATATGAGAAAGGTAATTAGTATATTGAAGTTGGTAAATAGACTTATTTTCTGTTTAATATATAGGATTCCACTTAATGAACACCCGATCTTGAATAAATTTAGTAGTTTTTTTCCTTAAACTAATATATTTCCAGGTGGTCTTATGGAATTGTTCTTTTTGAAATGTACTCCATGGGCGAAATCCCGTTTGCTAATATAGAACCTCTTAATCTCATTCCCCATCTGGAGGCTGGTAACCGCCCTAAACGGCCACTGCTTGCAAGTGACAAAATGTTTGTTATATATTTTAGATTGTGATTTATATGCAAAACTTTCTCAAGATTTATAGTTTAATAGTGCTGGAATTTTAGTGCAGAAGTGATGGAGCGTTGTTGGGAAAGGACTCCAGATATGCGTCCATCATTTGAAGAGTTATTATCTACATTTGCCACTCTATTAGAAGAGGTAGTGTATGCATTAAGGAGCCAGCTGAATATAATTTATTTAAAAACATTGATTAAATCTGCATAATTCTTCCTTACTAGGAATTACGTATAGTAATCTTTTGATTTACACATATATTTGACTATTACTGATCAAATCTATTACCGTGTGTTTTGAAGAAATGTAAGTAGCTTATTTTAAAATATAATATCATACGGATATATCCATACATAACCATTATTTTTCATATTTTTCCTGATTTTTGGAATAAGTGGATAAGGAAAAATAATCAAGTAGTGCAAACAAAATACATAATAATGAATTTCATGAAGATTATTACTATAAATTGTTATTTTCTCATTTACACCAGTAATTTTCCTAATTTTACAGTACTTATATGACTGTACAACTATTAATAATCTTAGGCAACGGAGGGGTATGGTTATCTTGCTCTAATCAAAACCGCTGAGAACTACAGGGTACTCTCTGAATTATACAATCCCAATGAGCTCACTATCCAAAACGAGGTAAGGTTTTTTTTCAATCTATTGAAAGTTTTTTAACTCCTTGCAATACAGTATTACCTTTAAATTGTGTAAATTTCTGCCTTTTAATCACAAGTCTTATTTTTCTTAAAATTGAAAATCAAAATAGAAGTTAAGCGCTTCTTAAATACTTGGAGTCGAAAGAACAAAATTAAGTAACAGCTGTAATTTAAGCTTGTACTGCAACTTATTTTAGTAATTTTATGACTAGAGCAGTTATTTTAAGAATATAGAACACTTACAATTTCATGCGAAGCATATATTATAGTCTTTTCTTCAACTCGTGTTTACATTCTACTATTACACTTCCTGTTTTTACTTCTTCAGTGTAGATTGATTTTGAACCACCAGCTAATAGACCATGAAAATTAATTGATCTAGAAGTCATATATAAACAAGTGGTCAGTACAAACTGTATCCTTCCATTCTTGATCAAACTTATCAGCAACAATAATTTCACAGATTCACGATTACTTTGCGAACTATTCAGAATAAAGTTATTTGTTACAAACCCCTGTGCTACTATCGCTCTTTATTATACATTTATACTGAAGCAATGTATATGATTTCTCCCTACACATTTTTAAACCCAGCTCTCTAAACACTAAAATTGAAGAGACTTCCGACCAAAAGGTTTAATCCTCTACTACTTTCTGTTTATTTGAACCCAAATACAATAACATGTATTTATTGTGTAGATTCAGCACAAATCAGCCAGACTTATATATTAATTAATTAATTTTCAATACTTATTTTGGGAAATAACATATTTTAAAACAGTTTTGAAAACAAACTAACTGTAGCTGCTTCATCATTCGGACGGACAACCACGATTTCCTTCGAAGACATCATCAAAGAAAATAAATGCTAATACGAATGCCTATCCAGGATCGAGGCGAGTTATTATTATATTAACAAGAAAGCAAAAATTATTAACTAATGAAATTTTCAGTCAGTGAAAGTAGAATAGTGTTTTAAAATTAAAAAGCACTCAGCTGCATTAAATGTTAAGATTCTAGACTAAATCTCCCACAAATCATAATTAGAATTAGGTGTTTGTTTATTGTATTCTTGAAATCAAATCAAATATACAAATATCAGTTTCTAAATAAAAACTCACTGCAGGAAGCGTGCGATTACACTTCGATTAACGTCACAATCATCAACCAGCTCGCATAATTCAGAATATATTCATGCCGCAGAGGAAATGGTAGAAGACGATGATAGCAGTAAGTTGAAACCTCAATGCAAATTATTAATAATAGATAAGTAATTAAATCAGACTGGGACTTTTGTGATAAAACATGGTGAGACGCAAGTGAGACGGAGCTGCATTTAATGTTGTCGTTTTACAATGTGATTATTCCAGCTTCTATTCCTCTAAAATTTTCAAATAAGCTCAAGTTATTTTTCAGATCCTTCAGTTGAAGTTGGTGATGATCATCACAAATACAATGAGAAGGTGAAACGTAATAAGTCACATCAATTGCCATCACTTAACCTATTCAATCACTTCCGCAAATTAAGGGAACGACGTGGATCATTTCCGACGTAGAATAGGGTTGATTAGTATGCTCAGTTTGATAGAGGATAGTGTCAGTACTTTTCTATTAAAAACCCAAAGCTGTCTTCAATCTAGCCTTTAGCAGACTTGAGCTTAGCTTTCTATGAAATATTGTAATATTCAAAAATGTAAATATGAATTATTTATAGTACTATAGTTTATTTTAATTTGAAATCATTTATATATGGTACGTAATTTGCGTGTGACGAAGTGAATATAACGTATTTCATATATTAGGTAATAATTTGTTACAGCTTATCAGAAGAGATAGCATAGATTATTGGGATGAAAATCCTTATTCTAAACTAATTCTTCAGATATTAAAAAGTTGTTTTATGCAATCATAATTTTCTATTTGTTTCACTAAACTTAATTATCAAATTTAAGTTTAACCTTAGTTCTCATTTTATGTAACTCATATGAATGTTTTCGAGCAGAGAACAACAGTGAATCTCTTAATCAAGTGATATGATTAATAAAAATCAGACTGAATATTATGTAGTTATAAAAATAATTTTTGCTGAATACTTCCTTCCTGATATTAGATCCATATACTGCCTACAAATACTAAAATAGAAATCTGACTCAATTGGCGAGAAATTGATGAAAACTTCACCTTTGAGAACTATATTAACCAGAAATCGTTCTTTGTCATTATTAAAGCGCATCACATAGTTGAAGCTTTTAGTGGTACTATCATCATATCACACCTTAATCCACTGAGGTCAAATGTATCTCTGAGTATGGAAATGGCGTTTCTCTCTACATCTTCGTCTATTAATGATTAAAACTTCAGAAACATGCTCATTACTTTTTTAAAGAAATCATACGTCATAATCTCCCCTTCACTCTCGCGATTGAAAGCCTTAAACATGAACTCTACTTTCGACTTCTGATTAAGAATACCTTTGACAACCATATTTGCAATTAATGTTTTAACATCACTCCTTAGTGATCCGTGACCAATTAACGCACAATTACTACAACTACTATATTTAAATTTAAATTTTGTTCAGAGAAAACAATATTTATCCTTACTAACAGGTCAATAAATTTTTACAAAATGCCAAATTTATGTGAACTAAACTTGTTAGTATACCTGATTGTTTACGAATTTCTTAATCCTAACTGTAAGTGTATCCTTTTAACGATCGTGACTAACATCATGAGAACTAGAACACTTGCACTCAATATCCCATACTAATATCACATTTATTTGTTCACTAAATCCTATGAATCATATCATTCACTTTCGAGTTTGATTAATAGTTTATTATGTATAGCTACAAAAACCACGACTTTATTAGTCTAAAAACTTTACTGTTTAATTTTCTTTTATTGCATATATCGCATATCATACAGCACATAATCTTTTAAGTGAAGCTTTTAAAATAGACTAAACACTCAAATGAATCAAAAAGTGCCATACGCTTCAACAATTTTTAAGAAATGGCTGTTACTAATTAATAACTTAACTTAATTCCAACATATAAATGAAAGTCATAAAAAATTTCATATATTTGTTTGACACCTTATACTTTCATCTACTCGTACTCCTTGGGAAACAAGAGATCAAAGGCACGTTGCGCAGTATGCCGGATCATCATCATTTCTCTTAAAGAAGAATCGTCCATGCCGAACACTTTCCTCTAAAACTCAGTTTGTTCACAGTATTTTTATTTGTGTATTGTTGTTTAGGCTTTATATAATAAATATTTAACTTAAAAATTATGGATATTATTATATTTTTAATATTTAGGCAAAATAATCTTGAAATATTCGTCTCACTCTCTTAAAGGTAAATTTTCGATATGAAAGAACGAGTAGTTCAAATAGATTCAAATCTTCACTAGTGATCGGCAATAAGGAATTGTCGGCAATTGAGTAAACTACAAAAAATAATTAATATTAGCTTTTACAAAAACTTTTAGCTGAAAATTTCCTGTTGCATATTAACAAGAATATTTCTGATGATAATCTTCAATATTATTAGTTTGGAAATACTTCTAAATATGTAAGCTAGAAAGGATGTATAAATGAAACTAAGCCAAGAGATACAGTGAAAGAGAGGGAAAATACATTTATATTCAGGCGTTGAAGAATCGAGTGATGTTGTGGAAGTGTCTTCGTAAAAAAATGAATATTGAAAAGGTAATCGGCAAACAGGGAATGTGAAAGTCAAGGGCTGAAAATATACACTTTTGCCGTTATCTATTTATTTACAAATTATTTACAAGAGTACATGAAAATGCACTCAGCACTGCACAAAATTGTAAATTCATAACTTTGTATGTAAAATAAGCAGGATAAATATCTATTATAACTATTTCCCCCTCCCCCCTAAATCCATTTAATTCCTCACTCGCAATTTGTTCTTGTTTTTATGGCGAAATGGCAAATACTCCATGGCTAGCATTTTGAAGTTAGGTACATGTGACGGCTCCGACAGTACTTACCGTGTTTATCTATTTCCCACTGCAAGATTATATGCTACAACTTGAAAGGTAATGCCCTAATCTCATCACCGTATCTACAATTATTAACCACCTTTGGACTACATTTCTAATAAAAAGTATAGATATAATTATTATAGGTAACGATGAACCACTTTGTTATTTATTTACAGCCATTAATAGGCTATAATATTTGTTCTATAAAATGAGTTTTTATCAAAATAATTCTAAATCTGGCTAAAATAATGTGAGAAGTACAATTTTGTATACTTGTAAATGGTAAAAATTGCAAGGAACAGTACTTAAATCAAGCGATTTGAGTTAAATGCATAAGTAACTAAACAAACCTTTACATTTATTTTAGTTAAAGCATTTTCGCTCTTAAAATTAGTCCTATTCAGAGGGATTTTATGATAGTCATATTTTTATTTGTACTTTTAGTAAAATGAACAGACCGATGAATGTGAACGTATTTTGAGAAAGTAGGACATTTACGTACTATTAAAGTCAGGTAATGTATTTATTAGTTTATGTGTCCTTGGGAGATTACAAAAGTGTAAAGCTTATGAGACACCATACAACCACAGAAATCTTCCTTTAAGAGGCTACTTACCTCAGATTCAGTAGATTGATGGTTAGTAGAGTTCATTTCAGAAAGACCAGTCGAGAGGATAGATTAGTAAAAGTGAGAAATGGAACCAATTCATCCCACATATGTTCTTGTTTAATATACTGTATATCTCAAATAACAAGAGTTACCCATGCATGAATTTCGCGCGTGCAAAAATGGCATAAAAACCATATTTTTAAATCTGAATTAAATTGATGCAAATACTGTTTAATAGTGCAATCTCAAAAAAGAAATATTGTATTTTATTGATCAATTAACTGAGATGATTATTTTAAACTATTAAAATCTAGAATATTATAAGCAATTTTATAGTTATTTATGTAGCAGTGAAAGGAATATCTAAAACTCTAAAAGCTGGGATGGGTGAACGAGGTGATTCTGAAATAGTATGGACTTGCTGATTATTTAATAAACTGTTATAAAATAGTTTGTTTTCCTATATACTTTATCAGTATTGCAGTTAACGAATGAAACGATTAATTTAACAGAATGATTTGTTGGCATTCATTTCGCAAAGTGGTGTGCAGCCGACTAGAGATAACTATTTAGGACTAGAGAGACGAAATAAAACGGAAAGTGAAGGCATACTTGAGAATTTAAAAATCTAGACGATAAAGATAAAGGAAGAATCAAGATCTAAAGTGGTTGGAAGAGGAATTGGGATACTGTAAAAACTAGAAAAACTAGAAGCACTTAATTGTGTAATGTCAAGCGCATCGATTTTTTGCATCTGAATAATATGTGAAAAGCTTTATTTTATCATTATTATATTGAATCAGGCATTCTGTCATAACCGGTAGAGCAAAAAGGCACAACATCATGGAATTGTTCTATACCCTATCAAATAGACTGAGGAATAATAACTCAAGAATAGTTATAATTAAATTAAATACAGAATTAGTGACTCTTGACCAAACATAAAATTTACATTTCATTTCAGATAGTGCTACATGAAATGGAATTTTTTCTGAGGTACCAAACGAGAATGGAATAATTGAGAATATTCAATGGAAATGCGGTATGTCGGCAAATTATGACTAACTCAATAAACTTATGTACATCTATATCTATTTCATGGAATACAATTTGAAATTTGAAACGCGATTTCAGTGAAATGTGCGTATTCTAGCACCATTTAAGTTAACTTTAATTAAATGTTTCAACACTAATTAAAAAAGCTGAAATCAATCCATAAGAGACAGTCAGCTTGTATCAACTACTAATCTACACAACTATGTTAGGTGAAGTGATTCGTCAATAGAGGTTTCGATAGAGTCTCACTCTTATGAATTACTCTTAGCGAATTGTATTAGTAGTCCTCAATAATCATCATTGCCTCCTCTGCTGAAGTTCGAGAATGTGAGGATTTGACGAAAAGAACTACTGAGAACAGCAATAAGCAGCATGCTGGAAACGTATCTATTAAATAATACATGAATTATTAATTTCCATAGAAAATACTATCCACTAAACCATCTCAGCTAACAGACATAGCGGTATCAGTACGGCAAAATCTAAAATTTTTGAACACTACATTGAGGCCTCTAAAAAATGAAACTAGAAAGTATAGAATTCAAACCTGCAACAATGATATATACTCTTTCAGGTAATAACAGAAAAAATAATATTAGGAGAAAGGCGCTGATTAGCAGCAACAAACAAGCAATGGTAAGAAACTGGTACGACTGGCGACGATTCTGTAAACAGTTTGTATTGCAAAAGATTACGAAAGTATAAAAACTACCTGTGTTATATTTGACGAATTCATAGTTACTTTTAGACTGAACTTACGAATTTATGAATAAAAGGATATCACTAACATATCTTCCAACAGAAACCCTATTGTAGCAAAAAGGACAGACTACTACGCCTCGAAATCGATGGAACTGAAAAGTTAGTACGCGTTTTAAAACTTTTTACTTGTAACTATCTACTTTATCTAACCAAATGTAAATATGTAAGAAAAAAACATTATCTAAAAATAATGACTCACGAAAAATTGCTCATTACAGTGTGGACAAATGTATCGAGGAGCACAGACATCTTTAGGATATCTCACATTTGATAAATTAGGTCCTTAAATAAACAATTACTACAAAACTATCTCATAGTATTGTTAATATGTATTATTAGATTTGTTAACAAGGACCTAAAATCTAACTCCTCGACTTTCAAAACTGTCTCACTTGTGACACGTATTGTAGCACAGAACAACAACACTTGTATATAAATGCATAGGTATACTCCCAACTGACCAGCAGGGTAAGGCGGGAGAGGCTCAAATGGAAAGGCCTGACCAGGCGGCCATGAGAAGTGAAGGGGAGCTTTCTCCGCCAATTCGACATACGCTGGAGGGTCATCAGGCAATGGCTTCTCCTTCATTTTGGAAACCACTAAATGTAATTTGCTTAATATAAAATATTTAAAAATTTAATGAATGTATTAAATTCTTAGTGAACACCATAGATATAATTGCAAATGGTAGTAAAAGGATTACGAACTGAAGTGCCGTTTAAAAAAAGATGCATATAAGCTTTCTTGTTGATTAAGTTTGACACTTCCAAACTATCTTGTTAAAAGTACATATTAAGGTTAGAACCCAAGATTACCAATTTCCTAAATATTTTTTCAGATGAAATTATACTTATATATGCGTATATATGAATATATATTCACGAAATCAACCCTGGTAGTTAAGCATAGTGCCTTTCAATTCTACCTCACAGCAAACATAGCTGACCTAAGTGAGAAAGATGTTTTTATATTCACAAATTTCTCCATTAACCACTCTGGAGTCCGGTTATATAGAAAAGAAGGAAAACCTGCGATTGGAGAGATTTTTAGTTACTCTACCTTATCACCATTAATATTCATTATGCGGAGCTTGAAATAATAATTTCATTACTGCAACACAGGATATCATTAAATATTGAGGTTACCTTGAATAACTCTCATTTCGATGAAAATAGGTATCACATCAGGATGTAGAATAAAGTATGTATCCAATATTACCAACTATGCGTAGTTTTCATGCATACATGTCATTCTCGATGGGCATATTCTGTAAAATTAAATCAAGGCGTATATTTAAGAAATATATAACTAATACGAGACATTTATAAGCTGTAGAACAAGAAAATTATCAAAATCCACTAGTACACGGATGGATAAATGCTTGGTCTAAAAATAAACTGATGCTACCTGACCAAAATCCACATGCCATATCTGATTACTGGAAATATATCAGCGATAAATATATTTAAATAAAATTAGTTATGAATGGAGGAAACTTTCTAGCAGTAAATATTATAGAATATAAGATTTGCAATTCTAAACTTTAAAATAAACCATTTCATATAGTACCGCTTCCTACAAATAACGAAGTGAGTCATGAATAAAATATAACTAAAGCATTTATTGTTTCCGGAAGAAATGACCGGAAATAACATGTTGAAAGAGGATCACACCCCTCTTCTTTCGATCTATCGGCTGATAAAGTGACCATCGGCAGTCGCCAACCGGTTCGCATCGTCTTCGCCCGTTTCTTTTCGGTCCAATTCCGACAAATGACACTCGTCTCGAATACGCGTGTTCCATGGCGTTAACTATGACGTCATCAAAGAAAACTAGCTAAATAGGAATATGTTTAATTGAACTAAGCGTGATAAAATAGGGAGGTGCGAAGTATTCTATTAGAAATTTAGACAACGACTCCATTTTCTAGTTATTATGAATCCTTTTTAATTTTAAAGGAGCATTATGCCATTGTTCGAGTAGCAAAGATGAACAGAATTCAACCAGAAAATTCTAGCATCAAATATATAATAGTCATTATTTTGATCATATGACAATGACGAATCTAAGTAGTTAAGCAAATCGTGGATATTTGACATCTAACGAAGAGTATGGAATGGTAATATAATAGACCATCTCTAATTTAGCGAATTTGTTGTTATTTCATTTTCACCTAGCACCAAAAAAGGCAAGTCCATTTAAGGCCAATTAATCGAAGCTATATTTCATTGTAAAAAATTATTCTTTGATTGCACATGCTTATTTAAGATTATAGTATAAAATTTTGTAATATGACAATTTTTGGCTACAAAAAATGAAGTGAAAAGAGTATTGGTGTGGTCACATAAAAGGTAAGTAGACAGCGTTGAAGCTTATATTATGAGGCACACTGATCAAACAAAACAAGTCCGAGTTTAAGTGAGGAACTGGTTAAAGAGTGTGTTCACCAGCCCGTCTTAAAAAGTACAGAAGTTAGCAATATCAAATCATCTCATAATATATCAAAGGTCTTCCACTAATACGAAAATCGTTTGTATCTTAAGAACAAACACTATACAGTGGAAAGCTTTCGTGAGACAAAACGAAATTTGTAGTAATATTAGCAGTAATTATACATAAATTGTTAATATCTATACATATATAAGAAAGTGAAAAACGTTCTATATAAAGTAATATTAGTATTTCAAAAAATCTAGTATTATTTGTAACTTTCTCAAATGATAGTAAATTCAGATGAATCGTTTCATTAGTAATTGCTATTAAAAGAAAATATTTATTACCATATTTTAAACAGAATATCTCTTTTTCGCAACAAGTCGTATGGGCTAAAGTATATATTAAAGGCTAATCTTTTACAAAGAGCTTTAACATTAAGGTGAATTAATTTGTCGACTCAGAAAAATATTTTTTCAATAAATAATAAACTGAATGGGTGTGGAACGTGACCATGGTATTTCCTTCAATCCTATCACTAATACAGATACTTCTTATTTGTAAATGTCAACAAAATTGCCATAACAGTGATATACGTCTGATAGCATTTTCGAATAATGCATACTATTTTGCACACTGAAATGGAAATATCTTTCTGTTATTGGCTAGGAAAGCAGTATGTAATGAAGAAAGATGCTGAGAACACTGTCCGGAGAGATATATTTTCATCTAAAGGTGCGACAACAGTTGTTCTCATTGATGAGTCAGCTAAGAATGCACAATGATGTCATCGAAAAACGTCTGCCCAACTAGATTTATACGACCACTCCGTAGGCATCCAGCTCGCTGATGGGGAATAATTTACGGATAAAGATTGTTGGTCGAATACAAAAAAAATATTGATAGATTACTTCTCCAATAAAATATTTTTAGATATTGCACTATAAGATGGAATTTTAGCATAGTAATTGCAGTAAATATTGACAGTCTATAGGAACATATAGTTTCTTATTTTAACTATGCATGCTTTTAAATTGATATTGTATAAGTACATACAAATAGTGCTGAAATGATAGAGCCAAATATACCTATATAACATTATCAAGTATTCAAAATAGGTGGAAAGCTATGATTCACAATGAAATTACTCAGAGCAAACCGTCTCACAACTGTTCAATTTAAGAATGACAACGAGTGGTTCAAGTAGGTGATGCTTAAGATGATCAACTAGTTCAGACCTGAGACTGGCAATAGAGCGTAAAACTGTGTTTCATTCATTTATACGCCAAGTTTTCTTTTAAGTAATATTGTATCGGGAAAAATATATAAGAATGGAAGAAAGTCCTAAGACTAGATTTGTATCTAACAAAATATTATAGACATATTTAATTAATCTAATTGAATAGCATTCGAAATACTTTAATCCGGACGAAAGAAGATATTTAGTGATTGAAATGATGCGGCTGAAGCATCTTATTTCAATCCATCGTCTTTTTTCTATTACACTTTAGTGTTTCAAGCCGCTGCATAGTGGGCAAAAAAGAGCTATTGAGAAAATAAATAGAGATAATATTAGAATATATCCTTGCTACTAACGTGTTTTCTATTGGAGTCATGTTCAAAGGTGTTTAAGTAAATATAAACAATTAAATAATGACCAAAAGAGGACAATTATTTGAGTGTAGCAAGCATATGACCTGAATACGTCGTCTACGTCTTGAAGTGCATGGATACATTCTCAAAACAATAAAATATCACGAGCAAAATCAAATACTTAGATGAACAACATGCATGGGAAACTTGCTACGTAGGCTATCAATGACGAAACAATGTCTGATTATTTTTCGTTGTGTCATAGTATGGAAAAACTATAGACAATCATTTTAACATATATTTATTAGTAAATTTGAAAAACATTAACTTACTATCGCCTAAATCTGGAAGATCAATCATGTTTGATGTTCCCACACTGCAGCTTAATAATTATTGCTCCCTGTCCAGTTCTAAAAATATGAATTGTACACTTTGTCATAGTAAAGTGATTATTAAACCGGCATCGTATCAAACTGATGAGACTTTTTTACTGGGCTTAATTTGAGACAATGAATCAATAATAGAAGGAACTAAATTCTGCTATGGGTGTAACGACATTAAAAAAAACATGGCGAAGACATGACTGTTAAGAGCTATATGGTAGGTGGAGAAACTGTATGGAAAAGCAGTAATCTATTATTTGATTAGGGTGTTTCCCTCGACTGGTTCTCTGTTTATGCCGTCATATCTTTTTGCGCCTCCACATTCCAAACTCTGAAAATCGAAAACAGATTTCGGACCAAACACGTTTCAGAGAATTACCAGAAATCTTTCCCGGATGTAGTTTTAGCTACTGTCATAGCCAAACAACGCTTTAAACTTATGTACACATATAATTAAATATTGAACGCAGTTCGGTGATTACGCTTAAACTCATGTTAAACAAACCATTCACTATTTCCCATATATGTTGGTTTTACAAAAAACATTTCGTGTCTAAGTTATTTATTGAAACATCTGCTTTCTATCCAGCTCAGAAGCAGATGCCAGAGGTGGTATACTAGATTAACCCATGAGTAAAAAAATAGTTTAAAGAACAATATATTAATTAATTGTTTAATAGGCCAACTTGCGGTAAGATTCAACCAGAGATCGCTGACCATTTCTATTCGTTAACCCACAACTCGCTTACGTTATCATTCATAACACACAAATGATAAATAATGAATGAATATAGATTCTCGAGCTGAATCACTATCCGATATAACTAAAATGAGATTCCCTTTATCAAAAATGTTTTTTAAAACAATTTTAGAGAGGTATAGGGACAATATCAAATAATGAAATAGGGAAGTGTTTAAGGAATTTTTCAAGCATGCCTAAACCTGTGATTCTGTTCAAACTAAAATAGGCACATTATCTTTAACAGAGCATTAAGTTAATATTTATGTATTCTGATGATAATGAAATTATGCTCTATTAAACCAAGGGATTTATTTAAGTTTGTAAATAATCTAGTGTGGAAATTACTACTATTTATACTAGTATCATACTCTAAATAAGTCAACAAATATTTTTCTAATTAATTAAAAAGAATTTTTAAGGTAGGCTTAATAATTGAAATTAAAATTATGAGCATGAAAATATAAACGACAACAAGTTTAGAAATATATTCGATTGTTATCGACTTAACCAAATTTTGCTAGAGATCAGTTATCTAGTATATTTTTTAATACTATAAAATATATTACATGAAATATATTACTGATTTAAAGTAACTAGTTTCTAAGTATACAAGTTATTCAAGAAAAATATTTTCATTTTACAGCTAATAAATGGCTCCATTAGTACTATAAATCATTTATATTCTAGTGATAAATATAAAGAGGCAGTTTATTGCTTTTTTTAAATCTCGAAATCTATTGTCATTTCGAAAATAAAAAGTAGGAAATAAGTCGGTATATCAGAAATTTGTGAGCAAGCGATTCGTCCACATGGTAACATTTTTAGACTAAAGATAAGACACAAAGAGAATTGTTTACTTGAAAAGAACTGAAAGCCTAACATAGATAGCACTTAACTCTAGGAGAAACGATGTAGTCAAACCAACTATTTCGCCCACGCAATAGATCAAGGATCAGGACGCTGCTATCCACAAATGCGTCAAACCATTTAACTATAGCTGGTGGTTCTATAATGACAAAATAAAAACTGATTAAGCTATAATTTAGAACACAACTGTAATCAACTAAAATTGATCCTCAATATTTACAAATGTTCATCATACATCACCTGCATAACTTTTAAGTAGCTAGAAGAAACCTTACTTAGCATCTTTCATATTATTAATAATATACTTATTTAATCACTTACATTTGTTTATGAAATAATTGTAATTCTACAAGATACTTAACAATTATGCACTAAAAAGTTACTATTTCAATTTTCAACAGTTTGCGCAACTTTTGCTTAATTCAAAGTAAATCAAATTAGACGTATATGCATTTACGAAAGCGAAATTTATTTAGTTTATTTTTTGTCAAAAGAGGAGGTATGGTAGTGGGGACAGACCAAAACATTCTAATGATAAAGTGGGAAAAATCTGCATGCATGTATTAAGTTTTGTATATGCTTGATCTCAGAATAAAATGCCAGAAAAATAGAGAAAAACTGAGTGAGAAAAATGTATATTTCTGGTGGAAATAATTGGTTAACCTAAACATAGAATTTGAGATGCCTTTTTCAATAGTTTGGTGAATTCCATTTATAATCTAAGGAGTACGCGTAGATTTCAAGATTGCATTTAGTGCATCTGCCCTATTCGAAAGAGCACTAAGAAATAAACAATAAGCAAAAAGAGAAAATGCATATAAAACACGCCTTTAAACTACACGTACACAAAATCAGAAGGATACCGATAATTTCAATATTGAGTGCATTGCCTTGCTTGAACATTTTGACGTATACAAAAGAAGCCAAGAAGAATACTTAGGAAGAGTGAGATTAGAGGTAAATCTGATCATCGAGAATTATGAACACAATAACTAATAAAAACAAAACAAGAGCGTGTGATTCAGGTCAAGGATTCCACTGCGGTTGGATCATCTACTGGTTGATAACACTGTGCAGCTAAACCGGAAATGTTTTACTTAAACTAAAAATAGTAATATTTTTAGGTTATGATCACTGATTCTATAGGAAACAGAACATGCGTTCATTCAAAAATTGATTAACAAGTCAGATAATCGCTTCAATTAGTTAGTAAGCAGAGAAATTCAGCATTGCTTGCTGACATGGTTTTCAGACAATATATTTCTCTTTAATTTAAGTAAATACAGATAACTGAAATTTTCACCAGCATGAAATACTATCACTTAGATTCCTACTTGTATTTAAATGGTATTTCGATCAATAAGTGCATAACTACCCTCACATCTACAGTTTCCTAAGGTGCTAGGTATTGATTAGATCATACATTAAGCTATTGACGTATTAATTGGGCATACACATTGATCTATTGAAAATAACAATCAATTAAATCAATTAATGTGAACAAGCGGCAACTACAGATTGTCGGATGGGAGATGTCGGAGATAGGAGAACTGGATGGACTGGAAGGCCGTCGATGGACTGATAACAGTGATCAAGAATAACGGAGAGAAAGGAGATAAAAGACAAAGAGATAAATGGAAAGATGGAATTTAAAGATAATTAAAAGGTGAATATAATAGCTATAAGAAACAAAGAAAAGTAATTGGTTCAAAACTGCTTAATTGCTCATGTCATACAGAGAAGATTAAAAAAAGGGATTAAATGCTTGGAATTTAATACAATTTGAAACATCAAGGAAGAGAATCTTAATAGATACATTACAATAAGCCTTGAGAAATCACGTACACAGTAAATAAGGAAAAGCGTATAGTGATTTACTTTCACTGTCTCCAGTGAGTTATTCGTATTTGTTCCTTCTGCTTGAACGATGCGGTTTCTTCTGCTTTGGTTTCAGTAGAACCTATTAGTTTCTCTAATAGGATCTTATTTGTTATGACCTGTTCATGATCGGTCCAATGCTATTTAATTTTAGGGTTTTATATGAATTTCACCATACTTTCCTCATTAGATAAAATACCTCAGTTGTCATTATATGCTGCTTTTAATAGCTACAAAGCAAGTAATTTTTTAAGTTAGCAAATAATAAATATTTTAAATGACTATTTTACAAGAAATATCTAATTCCTAATAATTCCTAATTGATTAGTTTAGCAAACAGTTAGATGTATCTGATACTCAGTTTTAAGTACTTTTGATCGAAAAATAAAATTATGAATTGATCTATTCTGGAGTTTTATAATGAGCCAGTTTTTCTTAAAATTTCCACTGTAATAATTTCAACTCGCCATAATGACATAGGTGTCCATTGCAACTGTTGATTCTCTACCTCTAAAGGTAGTAGAAAATAAGGAGAGAAAACATGGGAAATATTCATTATTGAATGGTTTAGACATTTTTCGCATTCCTTCGTAAGTTTACATTAGAGATGAATTACGTACAATGAATAGTTATTTACTTTCTTGTTAGCGTTTACATCAAAGTTATTTTCACACATTTCTATGTACATGGACGGTCGAATGCAAATGGTGTGCCATTAAAGATTAAAAGCAATATTACAAAACGTTTAGCTGATCTATTAACTCATCGAGGAATACAGTGATCTTATCCATGGAGGCTGGACAAAATCCCCTCTGAAGATTGTCCTAAAATTACAATTCCTTTTAAATAATGCAATTTGGTTTTGTTGAGAATTGCTTTTAAAAAAACACGGAATAATTCTTCCGTTGTAACTTTTTCCTCATTAAACTCACGAAGGCAAATTTCCTCTTCTCTGAGATTGTTTCAAGATCTTGTATGATATCCAAATCAATTTCTACACCCTGAAATCAAGCAATAAAAGTACTCGTTGAAATTAAAAAAAAAAATTCGTTTAAAATAATAGAATAAAAGATTATTCACTAACATTGTTCTCATCACCATTGAATAGTTTAATAATTTGTGCGTCAATCCATCCTTCAACCTAAAATCAATAAATGATTTTATTCTTGAGTAAAAGTAAATAATATACAAGATAGTCTTTCATCCTCTGACCTTCATTCTTTTCCTGATCAACATCATGTGTTGTTTGCCATATTTCATGGTTAGAACTCGCGAACGTTCTTCCTATAGAAGGAAAAATAAGTATTTTTAAAAACGAGCTTTGATTTAGAAAATTTCTAGGTAATCGTATAGTAAATCTAATCTACTTTCTATTAAAAATGTAACCCAAAGACAAATAAGTTATGAATAATTTAGGAACTTTTTTTCATAAATATAAATAACAGATAATTTAATATAGAACAGCTCGTTAATTATTACCGAACATATATTACATACTACTATGAGGGCTCTCACAGTGATTCATCATATTTTTGTCATAAAAGGTCCATAGTTCCTTATATGAAATAGTTTCAGAAGAAGGGCAAACAAGAGGACAACTGATTGAAGTCCTTTGAAGCACTTAAAAAACCTACTGTAAAAGTAATTAGGCGGTAGAATGCAAGTTAAACAAATATAATAGTGAACAACATTAAAGTTGTAGTATTATTTTATGCGAAAGGATTTTGGATAAAAATGTGTTATTTAGAGGAAAATTTGAATTTTTTCATACTAAAACATTTATTTAGAAACTTTTTATTTGATTCATAATCGTGTTATCTCTACAGAGTCTAGTTCTGAAAAAAAATTCATAGTAAAATCTACTATATTTATCGCTTTGTTTGAGCTTTTAAGTTTTCTGTGCGATGTTTCTATGACGCTTAAATTTCATCGTAACTGAATTACGCTTTAAAAGGAACGGGATTTCGAAAAAAAAAACAAGTCCCATTGACCGCAGTCTTTGAGTGAATCACCTTAGATGTAAGATTAAGTGGAAAATCAATCAGCTATATTTTGACTATCTATACATTTCTGTCTTATTGCCATTAAATTTCTTTAAATTGAATCCTACTAGCAAAAGAAAATTGTATTCACCGCATGAGAATGAGGATCGTACTTAGATCCATACGATGCCACTGTGGTAGGACATATTTGAAAATAAATAATACAGATTAGTAGCCTTCTTTATATGGATGCTTTAAGGTAGGGTTTTAACGGAATCCATTGTTCGTAAAATGTTAACTTATTGTAATCTAATAAAATGTACTTCCTACAAGCAGTGATAAAGTCTGGAGAAAAGTGACCTTGACAGCACTCAACCATAACATGTTTATCGCCCACGCGTCAAGGACTTCGATTGTTTGAAGCAAATAAAATTGACTGGACTTCTAGGGGTGAATACTGCGTTTTTAGAATTTAAAGAATCTTTGGGTGGGACAAGAAGTCTAGAATATTCTGGATGAGCAGCTAATGATATGAGCATTTGGCATTTAAAATATACTGACATGTTCATAACAAAACACAGCGCATATGTCATGTTGTTGCATATTGGCTTTAAGGGAGGTATTCGATTTTTCGTGTACTCAAAGGTCAATCTATTAAGCAAATGGTCCAATTATTTTAATTAAAAGTCAATTCATCCATAGATATTATACGGTATTGATAGGCTTAAAAATGGATTGGAAATGTTATGATCGATTATAAACCGATGTGATAACACCCTTCTATGAAAATCTAATCTATTTTACTTAAGATCTGGTTATATCGTGAAAACTAATTAATCTTGTTTTAAATATTTTTTTAACTAAATATTTTGTCACTTTCACAATAAAAACTACTAAAGTTCAATAATAATTTAGTATGAGTGGGCAAGCAGATAAAATGCTTTAGGACATTTTCAGATTACTCTTTAACTACAAAAGTAATTATTGGTGTCTTAAATATATGGAAATTCCTCTAATGGATTAACAGATTAAAGGCCTAAAATGCTCATAAATAACTCTCCCATCTACTCGAATTAAACACAATTTATATAAACAATTGCCAATAGTGCTGTGGGAAATATGAGTACTACTGTATTAGGTTGACTTTGTTCACAGGCTAGAGTGGTTTATAGAAGATCTATTCAAATGTCTGGGACTTTTCCACATCAATAATAAGTGGTTTCAACCTAAACTCACCCTACGTGAGGTATCATCGCCCCGAAAACGTGCGTGCTTGGAGTCTGAGGGCATAACACTGAAACGTAAATTGGAGACATTAAAATTGATAGGTAAAAATATAATATGTAATATTGAATGATGGGGAAAGGCGGATTCAGCGCGGAAAGAGCCATGGTATCAAACGTTGAATCGTTTTCATTAAATGCATGTATAGAGTTTTAAAACACTTGAGAAAAATTACTCGGCCTTTACACTAAACTCTTTATTTAAATGACTTTTACGTTCTTTCTATGGAAACGTATTTCACGAAAAGTTCCATTAAATATTATCAAATGATAATATATTTATGGAATATAATAACTTGTAAAGCAACAGTGGTTCAATTCTTCTTACAAATAGTAAGAGTATGTACAGAAAGAAATCATATCATTATAAATATTGTTTCTACTGAAGTGGACATCGAGTAGAAATAATATTTGAATAACCTTTATACAACAAAGCGACCATCTGCTGGCTCACCCACAGCGAGATAATGCAATGGAATGAGCGAAAGGCGGTCTGGGAACCACTTTGTTTGAAAATGGCCAAGTACACGAATAATAAACAATAGTTAATAGTAGAACTGAAGTAATATTTTCGTTGTATTTCTTATAGTTCTTCTACCTCTTGCTACTCATGATATTCCTTAGTTATATTTTTAACACTCTAAGTCGACTGTACTATTAAGCAACTAAATGCCAACTTATAATAGAAATAAAAGAATGTTCATTCTTGAAAACAATTACCTTTAGAATAGAAACTTATACAACTATGAGCCGCTGCCAAAGTAACTACTTTGATTATAAAACTAATATGAGAGAAAAAAATACATAATGAAGTGCCAACGTAATTAAAAGAGGATGTCTAGACGCACTGAACAGACGCATGTATCCATACGCATTCGAAAGCCAAGAGAAACCATAATATATACAAGAATTATGTACTAAAAAAATAAATGCAGCAAAGAATAATTCAATTCATTGAGTCTATTCTAGGCTATAATGTATTTTTTGAGCGTAAAGTATCCTCCAGACCTAACCTAGCCCTTGTCATTACGGTTTGTACAGTAACAAACAAATATATGGAAGATATATTTAAGAGTAAAGCGGTTGAAATAAGACCAGACAAGCAAAATATATTTAATCGATGCTAGGGAATAATTTATGGCGAACAAATGCTCTTTAAGAGCAGTCATCGGCAACAATTGGCTTAACAATCAAATGATTTCTTCTATTAAATATCCAAATGATGTTTAAATCAAGACGTAAAAGTATACTGCTCTGGTTGCAGTCTAAGCTTTGTTTATTATTTATTAGATTACCAGATACATGATTAAGATCTATATTTGTCCCAAATGACACACATAGTTATTAATTTTCTTTCTTTTTTTAATAACCTTAGGTCCAAGAGTTATCGTATCCCTAACAGAATTGTAAATTATGAGAAGAGCAACAATTTATTTTTTAGAAAAAACTAATGGGTATTAGGACATATTAGGAAATAGATGTACGATTTGGGCATTTATGTATAATTAATATTTTAAATATATGTACAAATAAACTAGAAGAAAAACAGTGGTTATTAAAATAGCAATTAAAAGTATCGAGTGAAAACAAATGTAGTATCTATATTCTGCTGATTCTACCACCTGGACAGCCAATTGAGGTGGGAAAGCGCATCTCACAGACGACCATATAATTTGTTTTTAGTAGGAAAATCCGATAAATGTGCAGAGAATAGAAGACAACCTTCTGGACTACAGCTAATTGGTGGAAGACCAACGCTAACACGATTGGAAGAATCAACAGTCGCCCGAAAGACTATTACATCAGCTCGGTACTTTTTTTAGCATTTTTGAAATTTGGAAGACTGCATATTATGGGATAACTATATATGTATTATATCTAAAATATACATAATAACTGTATATGATAGTTTTCTATAATTACACCTCATAAACATATGAATAGTTAAGACATAGATAGAAAACCATTCTTGGGAAAATTTATTCTGATTAAATAGAAAATTAAACCGTTAAAAATCACGATAATCTATATTTTCGTTCATATCTCCTATATAACAATTTGTACTTATTAAAGATATTTCAGTAAACATTAGATCTTAATGTAAATGAATTTAGTCATATTTTGAGAAAGAAGAAGAAGAAGATTACTTTGATGGTTTTGCTAGTTTATAATTGTTTTGAAATTATAATTTGCTTGACGTGAAATAAAAGAGAGCCTATTATTAGAATGTCACAGTATTATAATATTGAAAAGTGCACTTATGTAAGTTGAATTATTTTGGTATTCTATTATCTTATTTAAGGTACTACAAAAGAAGATTATCTACTTATCACTTTATTTCAGTACTGTCATACGTACATATTTCGATTTTACACTATGAATAGTAGAATTATATAACTTTTCAATAATGAGACTAAGGATTAAGTGTTTGTGGCACTATTTTGACGATACTAAGTGCTCACTGTAACTTACCATTTTTCCTCTAATTTACGCAGATATGTTGATAAGTTTTCCGTGATTGGTATAGCTCTATGAACTATACATACAAATACTGAAAGTCTTCTCGAGTTCAAATGAATAATCAAAAGAGCCTTAACGTAATTGGAAGTTACTGCCCACCATAGATAATTATGAGGTATGTCTTGTTCTTAGTTTTTCCACTAATTTGCACTTAAAGGCAAGTTTGCTATCGGTAGTTGTGCCAGCATATTTTAGCAAATATCTAGGTGCAAAAGAGGTTACGATGAGTTCCACTCAGTTGGCGGTTTTTCGTATTGCGTTTCTTCTCTATAGGTTTTCTGAGCTATAGATTGCAATTAATCCTCATTCTTTCCCATCTCTATAGAGGTATATAACATATTTATTTTTAATATAATACAAATATTTCCCTGGTAATAATTATGTACTGTCATTTTTAGAATTCTAATTCTTTTTTTAATTTCGCTAGTCTTTTTTTTCTACTGCGTTCCTGCTTTTCATTGACACTTATAGTGCTACTGGCTATTATGAAGCAGTTCCAATAGTGGTAATAATTTATGTTATTGTAAATATAGTCAATAGTTTAATGATGTTCCGAAAAATTTGTTTTAGCACAGATTTCATTGAAGGAAGTACTTCTTAGTGACGCAAGGAGACAACAGAATTCCTTGCAATTTTACAACATTCTGTAGTACCACCATATTCAGCAGTGGCTAAAGGATAAAATGCTATAAGAAAATTTCTTAGAGCACAATCTACGCATTATGTTATAAAACTAATTACAAAAGTTTTCAATCTGAGTGACAAAAAAATAAGATTTTGTTACATAGTATAGACATTTAAATAACTATAAATGAAGCTATAAAATTAAAATAGTAAAATAATACTTTATCATAGTTTGGATAATTGACCATATCTACGCTTAAAATGCTTCACTTTCAGCAGAATGATATAAAGCGTATTTGGACATTTTTCTGAATTAAATAGTAGATTATACTTTTCGCACATAATAAAATGTTTAATTTAATGAAAATGATCAGATGAGCCTTAAGTTATCCATAAATTTCATTCCAGAGCATTAGCTAATTTGCAATATTGTCCTTTTAACGATCTGTTAAGCCTTCCTTAGACAGTTTTATTTTTACTAATTGCCTGTCACTCTTATCATTATATGTTCGGAAAATTATGAAGGTTTGTTGCCCACCAAGGTGATTTATAATTAATGTCACAAACGTACGGAAATTACTTCAACATTTTTGCATCTTATTTTATCTTATTCTTATAATAATATTGTGCCAAAAGTGTTCAAATATACCGGTGGCGATTGTTGTTCCATTATCTCATATTTGACTGACTTCGTGATTCAAATATTATTAAACTACTAAAACGATCAGAAAATATAACAAATGTCTAGCATTGTTATCATCGATATAATAGTTGAAATATTACGTTTTTAGAGAATAATTTGCAATAAAATACGCCAAAAACTAAAATCTATAAGGACAATGAGCTTTGATCTCAGAAATAGTTCAAGGAACAAAAACCAAAACTCAAACGTTTTGGTACTTTGTATCTAATCAATCTTATCTATAGTTATCTATCTCGTAGTTTATCCATTTAACTTTCTTTTAAAGTTATTTCTAATGTTCTAGAAAGTTTTCCTTGTAATGTATCTTTTGATCGAAGTCTTGTTTATGTTTTATACTCAGATTAAAAAGCTGAAACATCGGTGATACTTCCCCAAGATTTTATAGTCTTTTTGGTGAACGTTTAGCTAAGAACACTTTTCGTTCCGCTCCATTTGCAATGCACACGGTGCCGTGCGTCGAATACATAAATTACTTGATATAAATACCTTATTCAAAGATGACTTTCGATGTACCAAGGCACGGTGGTAGCGTGAAAATGATTAATAATATGATATTCGTAAATAAAGACATATTTGAAATGAACAATAATTGCAACTACAGTATTCCTACTAAATGTTTAAGACATTTCTATACGGTTTGTGTTATCTATACATAATTTGTCATAGGTTTCTAAGAATAAACGCCTCTTCATCTCTAAGGCCATTAGAAAGGCTGTAGACTACCCCACTGAGTGCTTTCAAATATCCACATGCGGTCCGAACGTTTAAAAGGCATATTAACTTCACAGAATGGATCAATTGTTCCCATTATACTATAGTTTAAAACAGCAAATAATACTGAAAATTACTACGATAAGGACGACTTAAATGTGTGAAAGTTGCTCTCTGCGATCTTGTAGTTGTTACTAGATATGTTAACATTCGATTACTAGAAGTTTACATGAATATATTCTCACTAGATAATTCATCCTCTTTCTTTATTAATTTTTCGCTCACTCTTTTCTCTTTGTAGTGATTTTATAATATTCTTTTGATTTTTCAGTGTAATCGTATAGTGAAGGACAAACGCTGCTTCATGAGCGATGTTCGGATAGCCATGGTGAATCTAACGGTATCCGATTGATTTATAAGTCATACTCAGCGACTTATTAAACTCATTTCTCTCACATGATCGATAGATTTCTTCTATAGGCTGAGTGCTTCTATAATATTAGTATTAGTATTACTATGACAATCAAAAATGGTTGTATATGATGCTTGTTACCATTATTTTTGCATCCAGTAATTTTTCTAAATTATCTGTAATTACCAACTCTTCGTTTGACTATATTAAATTAGAGATCTTTCACTATATGGAAAAGTACAAAATGGGAACGAAACAAGTGGATCGTTAAATGCAGTTAATATATTGTTGGAGTAACAAAGATTGCATTGATTTAAGACTTAGGCCGTTTTAAATTTATCTTCCAGTTCCACCTTAACTACTGTGACCGAAGTGTAAAACACCCTTTTGCCAACAAGTGGCAACAAGTGTCTTGCTTACAAGCAGTATGAGTTTGCATTATGTATCAGAATTGTGACTCTAATGAGTCAAAATACTTTTATATTGTTCTAAGTTAATGTGACACTCATATATTGCAATGTAATGCGATAAGGTTTTCTACCACTAAATCTAAGGTCTTGTTAATTTGTATGCAGTAATAATAATAAGCCTTCTTTTTTGAGCTATTTTCCCATTTCTCAGTGAAATGCTATAGCCCCAATTTAATTGATTGGCCATCTGCTGGACGTTAGTGGTCAACGAATTTATTCGCCGCACTGACTACTCTCCGGAAATAATCAGAGACCAGTTCTAGTTTAGAAAGGAAATGAAGCATATAGGGTAGTTTGTCTTCTGGTCTGGAAGATCTCTAGTGTACTTGCAGGATCTTTCCTAAATCTTTATAGTGTTGTTAAAAAAAACTATAAATAGAATCAAAATTTATATATGTGCAAGTTACTTATTCAGTTAAACATAAATTTTTCAAGGTTGCCCACTTTTCTCATGTGCTGTCTTCCTAGACAGTAGTTAATGTCCACTGAGATTTTTCATCCAATTGCAAGCCATTTATCCTTTTTATGTCTTCTTGTTTACGTCATCGGTTCTTCAATGGAGGACCATTTGTTAAACTACGATCGCTGTTATCAACAGCCCATCTATTCTGAGTCATTTTCTCAATATAGCTCAATATAAGCTAAAAATAGTGCTCAATTTTGCCGAAATTTGTATGACTTTCCTATCATCTAATTACCTTAAAATTCATGCATAAATTCTTTTATTAACCGCAATATATTATAATTATATGGATAATATAGTTAATTAACAAAATCTTTGCTCATTTATTGCCTTTTAAATTTAAACAGGGTGACATTTTTGAAGTAGACATGCTAAATCATTTTGCTTTCTTCCAAGTTTGATGTTAAAGGGATTCGATTATAGATATCCTATATTGCACTATAAAACAGTTTTTTCAACTATTTTGTGTCCTCTAATTATGTGAAATCCAATATTACATTAATAACGAGAAAAAGAAGTGAAAAAAGCGCTCTATGTTGATAAAAGGAAATTACCTTCTGCATTTTACATTATCATTCAAATATAATTTAGTGTATTATTAATTTGAAAAAAAACTGATTAAATACTAATTATATTTTTATACAGTACATGCTACTTAGAAATTTTGATTATATATATAAGACGATAGGTATAATTCAAATTTCGATAATACCATATAATAGTACTGGAGAAATCATGGGACAAAAGGTGTGATTTGTTGGTCCTTATATGCTTCAAATACTATGTTCAATTGTATTTTTGCTTAATTAAGAGAATAGAATTTCAAATATTGCTTGCAGCTGCAAAGGATCATATTTTTTCCGTAAGGATGAGTCTCCTTGGAACCTCATTCACATTTATGTATGTATGGCGATGCAGCATGTGTAATAATCGTCCAAAAGAGTAGTCATCCTACCTAAACATTTGTAGAATGCATTATATTTTATGAATTATATATATATATATATATATGCAATCATTACACTCCACTCTTGAAATCACAATTTATCACTCATCATTCGTAGTATTAAAGTTATATTTCGAATCTCTAAAATTCAAATTCTCTAGCGTTGCGGATCACGGAGAAAAAATAGAGACCTTCATTTATTCTAGCTAAAATCCCATTATAGAATGTGGATCTCGTAAGCTCTTCACATCTGGGAAATATTTATAGATTTAAACTGAAATTGCACACTATTGCAATGATTGATTGTGCCCTCAATAATAAGATGAGTTGTACTGCTAAGATATTTAAAGAATGCTCTACTTATCAGGACTTGGTAAAACTAAATTGTAGGACTATTATATATATATATATATATTTGGACTACCTGAATAGAGCATAATATTTGCAGATATATACTGTAATGGCGCATACCGAATAATTTTCTTTTTCTTTATTATCTCTTTCTTCTTAAAGAAACGTTAACATTATTCATTAAAATAATATGTTAAAAATTATTTGGGATAAAATATTTTCTCATATAAATTGTATGTTTCAGTCTTAAATTCAACAGTTATAGCCATTATATTGCATTTTCTTATAGATTTTCTACTACTGGTGGTTTCATTTTTCTATAGTCAAAGTCATCTTGGAGTAACTTATTCACAAGCCATATAATTTATCCCTATGACAAAATTATAGCACTATAAGCATAGTGCTAAAAAAGAATATCTACCGTATTCTAGGCATGTATATAAGAATAATTAAATGGTGTTAACTCTCATTTGTAAACTGAAATGTCATGAGAGGCACATATTTATCATTATTTATCATACTTGTTTTAATATGGATAATAAGTATTTTTAGTTCCGTATTATCGATAATTAATTTGTAAAATTGCTTGTAAATGGTAAGAGAAACAAAGGTTGAAGACTAATAGAAATTTATAAAATGGTATGAATCGTGTCAGGGTTCCTCAATACACTAACTGCATGATGGTAGAATTGTATAGTTAATTAATTAATCAGAGCATTGAATTTGTAAAATTGAAATGCATTGATGTAGTGGCGTATAATGACGTAAGACGAAGAGCATTCATCTCGACCTTTCGGCCGTTCCAATGATTCCTGGGTGGCAGAAGACTAATGTCTCCATCACATGTTATCTCTAAACCCTTTTCAAGTCATCATCTGTGGGCACAATTAATGGCTTCCCGTACACTGAAATCGCTTTTCATTGTCATCTAAGCCTTTCTATGCACTGCTTCACTAATGTTTATAAATTCGATGATTATCAGATTTTATTCACATGTATTTTTCTTTAAATTTTCTGGATATTTTGTAATTATTCAAGCATTTTTATTGCCATTATAATGCTTACCTGAGCATATCCGTCATGTGCAGTTCGCATTTATGCTTTTCTACTAGATTACTATCACAGTCATCAAAAATACTCAGACTAGACCTTTGGTAATGTCTTATAACTTCGAGTATAAAATTGTTTCAAAGTGGAAAATTATAGATGAATTTCCTCACGTACTTTAAGAAGTGCTTTTAAATGCTATCAATCCTAATGTTAAATCTGAGAAATAAATTTGTCAATTAATTCTCTTCGCGGAAACTACATTTCCGTATAATAAAGTTATTTACTCTGTAATCTCCCATCTCAGCTGATTTATCAGTACAGATTCTCATAATTTTGCTTTTTTGAGAGCGTGAAATTTTTAACACATTTTACCTATACGTTACATGTAACCTTTATTAATAGTATATCTGGATAAAATTATCGTTAGAATTGCATAAATATTCTACCTGAATATTCGAAGTACTACATATTTCCGATCAGCTATAGTCTCTTAATCCATATGTTGTTCAGTTGACGTCAAAGACAGATAGGAATTCTATGACAAGACTCTATTTAACCAACATAGACTTTAGTTCTTTATCAATATACGGTATGGAAAATCACTCCACAACGAAGCTTTTGAGTGTTATTTAACATTTACTCTCAATATTTTTTTGCTACATTTATATTTTCACTAATTAATATGTAAGAATTGTTTTTTAAACATAATGAATGTTTAGCTGAAAATGCCTCTAGTTATCTCAAAATAATAGCAATTTATCTATTATGTAGTTCTAAAAGGAAAATGCAAATTTAACGAAACTATTTGGATCCAAATTATTTAAAAGGTTCTAATGGTCATAGACTAGATTAGGGAAACTTCACACTTGTTTTAGAACATTTAATATCATACATTAACGCTATTGCTTGAAATGATCATGTATTAATGAATAAGTGATGTAAATGACACAAGTTTATTTTACTATGGTTATCGTAATCATTAGTAGATCAGAAAATAAAAAGGACTGCGTGATTTATGAATCATCCACTAAAAAATCTTTTTTAAGATATAAATATTTGACGACATTTCTAATTTACATTTGCATCATTCCTTAGAAGGATAAATTAAGAGCAAAAAGAACAACCACTCATATCTTCAATATATCACCTAACTCTTATATTATTCTGCTTATTTAATAATTAGTAAAAGTAAATTCCACTTGAAACTCCCATTTTCATTGTTGTGGACATTAAACACATCGGAATATGCATTACCGAAATTAAGAGTCATGTTTCAACATTTTCACTTAGCTGAAATAGGACGTTATTTTTCCGAAATGCTAACGTCTTATTCTCTAGTAATGTTGTCTCGTTATTGAAAATAAGCTAAGAATGAACTAATATATCACCATTAAAAACATTATTCCTTTCTTATCATGACTCTGGTAATCATTCATCTAAAACTTATCACTGTATAGTATTCATTTTTCATATATTTAATGAGTGACCCAAAAATATGTGAAATTGCTCTGCACTAGATTTCCTCTTGTACTTTACTTTTTATGCTTTTCAGTGTAATTTGATAGAAACACTAGAGGCTACCAGGAAACGACAATTTATAACCCTATTACACCACATTACCATAATGTCAGGAATACATAGTGATTGTGATAGTAATATTAAGAAAAACCTAGATTTACAATAAAGACTAGTCATTTTAGAATGCAAATAGTCCTAACAAGGATCTAGTTTCATCTATATACTCGTTTCCGATGACAAGAATTCTGCTACTATTATAAAACAAAATTCTGATAATAGAGAAAATAATGTTGTTTTCTCCATTGAAAATAGTAACTAATATCTGTATCCCATTTCATGACATGAATGTTCTATTACATAAATGAACAATCCTATATTTGACAGTGTGGCGCATAATAGCGAGCGATTTAGAGCCTGCGACAAGGACGCATCTTCCAGGTCTAACAATCGCACTAATTTACTGAGGTTCATTCATTCTTCATCTTGAGTACACTGTGATATAAGTGATATATAATTATTTACTACGTTTCTACGACTAACAACAATATGCGATATAAATCATGCCTAGATTTTCCTGTTACTACGAAGCTACTATTAGTGAGAACATTGGAAGTAAAGTACCATCTAAATACATACTGTTTAAAGCATCTAGCATAGATTTATTTATTAGTCAAATACATATCAAAGTCCTCAACACCATATGTGATCTCACTTCACTAATTTGTATTCTAATACCTTCTATTTGTTATTTATCTATTTATTTATATGCATATATAAAACAAGTAGACTTTCGAAACAAGCACAACATTCTAGGTTCATGTATTGCAAATGCTGCAAAACACCACAAGTTCATAGTAAATTGCATCACATGCGTTCTAATAATAGAAGGGGTGTGGCCAGTAAAGTGCCAGATTTGTGGATTGCTGGATCACTATTCGGAGTAATTTGTTGTTCTTCTATTCACACTTTTTCCACTTGTTCCTGTATTGTTTCAAGTTCTTCGCTCTTAGTTCCTTTTTCAAACTGCGGGAATTTGTTTGTTATAATGAAAGTATTAAAAACCCACTTTCAGACCCAATGATAGGCGGTCTCGCATGCTGCTGTACATCACGATAGGCATCCTTTTCACGTACACTGTGATTCTCATAGGATTTTTTATGGGCTGGTGCACGCTTATTCCCAATCGGTGAGAATAAATACACATTTCAAAACGTTGTTTCATCTAACGTATATTTCAGTATGATGTCATTTAGCATTGACGCAGTGACATTTCCCATATGGGTTTATTCCGCAGATCCTATAGTATAATAGCTAATAGTGTTTGTTAGTATTAGTTTGTTACAGTATACTTCAAATATAATAAGTAAGAAAATAAATTATTAATATCATAAGTTTAACTTCCTGTCGTATATGGGTATACTTGCGTCATTCCGCTAAGAAACCTACACATATGGATTATATAAGATTATTAATGTCCAACAACTAATCAGATTCGTCATAGCTGTTCAAAAACACTATAAATATCAAAAATCCGGATAGTATCATTGTTACACAAATCCTGAGTTACACAATGAGATTACAAACAGCTGGAAACAACAATATTACACATCAAATATTCATTTCAAAATATACACATGTAGATAAATATCAAAAACGAATTCTACTTTTTTAGAGATTTAAAAGACGATTGAGACAAGAAACTATAAATGGTAATAATAATAATTGTTAGATTGTAGAATATCTTTAAAATGCTTACATGACGAGTTAACTAAGATTTTCTTCGCAGATTACAACGTCTTTTCCTTTTTCCGTCTGTCAGAGAGTCTAGTTTCTCACGCATGTCAGAATAAGCTTAGACGTGCGAACACAGTGAAAATGGATTAATTCCTACAAACATTTCGCATTCTTCGATTTCAGAATATCTTGATATATTAAATATTCACTCCTTTTAAACAAGAACGACTTAATATATTTTATAAATATTATATAAATTTTTTCCAGATGTCACCCCCGGAGAGGAATTCCCTTTAGCTCAGTAAAATCACCCAGAAGAAATACCAAATTTATAGAAATTGACTCTGTATCTTCAAGGTAAGCATTTTTATGCAATGAAAGTTGGGAACATTGACCTAGTTTTTCCTTTTTTAAATTAAATATATTTCATACACACATTAAAAATAATGTTTTCTGTATTCTTCAGCACTTCTTTGGACATATATAGTCACGTACCTCGAAAGATTTATATTCGTCCACCACTGGGAGTCAAGAAAATGTCTTTAAATGTACCTGCAGAGCCGTATAGAGTCAATGATTACTTACATCCCAAATATTCCCTCCCTCCTGTCAAGATCGACATTGTTGAAAAGAAGGTATGGAACTCAATCTCTCGATTCATATAACAATTAATAAAATTATCTATTTTGATATATAACGATATGCTACACTATCTCAGCGTTCTAGTTTTTGATGTTAATAGAGCTGCGGTTTTTGTTAGTAAAGTAGATAATTATTTAATTGTTTTGCTAATGCTCTTTAGCAGTATTTTGAAAAAGTCCGGAGACCAACATATACAGAACAACAATAGGATTATTTCTTGTTTATTCATAAATTTCGCATAAGTAATATTAACTATTGCTATTAAAAGCATCACATTTCAAAATGGATCTACTTGTGACTTTTTATAGGCTTACTTCAGCTGCTTTTGGCTACACGGTTTGCTATTGCATTTATAAAAATTTTGTGAAGAAAATATATACTACATATATATAAATGCATTATGATAAGAAAAATACTTAAGGAACCGAGGCTTTCGTTAATAATCAAGCTAACTTGTAGCTCATAGTTTCAGAAGAAATTTAAGATAGTTAATTACAAAAAGCTACCGTAGCGTGACATATATGTGTTGATATCTATAAATATAATAGATTTTTACGTTAGTTCAATTCACTTACGTGTTATAATTATTTTAGCATCCTTACAGAATAACATTAAACTTTGCACAGACTGTATTAAAATATGCGAACGCTATTGTGGTATTGTCATATATCTTATTTTTAAAATCATATAATATTGTATAAGAAATTTTTTAAAAGTATCCTATATCATACACACGTATTATATGTATATTATTTAATTAATTCAGTGGGAGTTTGAGCAACTTCTTCGCACCCCTGGGCGAGCTCCAAGAACAAGCCATTCACCCAGTCCTAAACAATCTCTAACTACCGATCAAATACGACAAATGGAAGTGTAAAAAAATCTACGCTTTCTTATCTCTTATTTCTCGTCTTTATTTATTACTTATTCGGATTTTCACTCTTTGTTTACCTCCGTTTAAAGATGTCATATTGTATTTCTTCGGAATCAACAGCTTTTTCCCATGTTACTCTATCCCCACTTCCCTTTCTTTTAACGGGATGCAGACATCGGGTTCAATTTGATCAACTCATTCATTGTTTCTAAACTTCGTTGTTAGGTCTTATACATATAGTTGTAAAACCAAATTATTCTGCACTGATTGCTCACTCACATACTCGCACCAAAATATACTTGGCCTTTCTATATACGTATAAAAGTGCCAATAAGTAAAAGATTAATAATATATAGTATTTGTAGTATATTAAATTAAATTCCAAGTTTTACAATGTATATTCAGCAAAAGAACTATTGCATCTCACATAATTTAACAAATACCAACAGGAACAGAGATCTTTTATGTAATAAAAAAGAAAACTGAAAAATATACTCACTTCATGCAATACATCTAAATGTTCTCACTACGTTTATACACTGACTCGTACCTATAATTAAGTGTTAATAAACCATTTTTTCGAGAATATCATGGATATATTTACTCCTTTTATACTACTAATAAACCTGCTATGTTCAATTTCTACGAGATCATTAGTTGCAAGTGGTAATTATCGAGAAGTTTAGTGTAAAGCAGCCAGCTCTATACAAGATTGCGTAGGCATTCAAAAAACATGTAAAAAAAAAGAAGGTTTGTAGTAAAAGACTGGGGAACCCCACAATGAAAAATGGTTATATTTACAAAAAGCAAAGATTCTAGATGTAGATGTGACGAGCACTTAACGTAATGGTCTGAAAATACCACTTATTAACAAGAATAGCACTACTCTTAATAAGGAGAACTTTGCGGGAAATGTCAAAACCTAGTAGTGATAATTACAAATAATATATAAAATAAATTGAAAATTTGCATTAGCTACCTATCTTTCAACTGTTTCAAATAATTATTATTATAAAGGCGATTGAATTCTTTAGACTGTCTTTTATATAACTCTTTTTATCCACTGATTCAGCTTGTTTTGTACACTGAATATGTTAAATTATAGAGAGAATGTTCTAGTTTCCCATAGTTATGTAAATATTATGAAAAAAACCATATCTGTTGATCTATTGTCCTTCATCGTAAGTTTAAGATAAATTACTAGCTAAAACCAGGATTTTCATTAGAACAACTAGACTACTTTAGAAGACAAAAATCTCAGAATCTAATAATTTTAATATAAGGAGCTCAATGCAAGGAATATTCCTAGAGTAATGCTCCTAACAATCAGAGTTTACATAGTTTATATAACCTATTTTAATTGAAAGAAACTATCATTATAAAAGAATCTATGCTTCTATAGTACTATAATTTTCAGTTCATCATGTGGGCATAACGTCAAAATTCTATAGATGGCAACCATAAATGTAACAGAATTGGCCTAGTACACTGCAATATATATTTTTAAATTATGATATAAAGCCCGTTTGTTAAAAAATCAATTGTTTTATTTTAAAAATATATGTATGATAATAGTTTTATATGATATTATTAACATTGTAATAGATTTTACGCTACTGTGCAAAAAATGTGCTAAGTATAGAATCAAGTAGCGCGAAAATTAAGAATTCAAAATTTCTCAGCTTACTATAGAATATCAAACATAAACAATTGTTTCTGTCATCAAAGTTTTAGAACTATTTGTATTTCCCTTTATTTGACAAAAATTTGAGTTGTCTTATTTTTCAAGCTAAGCTTATCTTCAAGTAGAGTTAAATAAATGCTGTCATACAGTATAAATACAATTGTTATGTCTGTAAATTAAGGTATATATTTAGAATGACACGAAGGAGATGTCAACAGAAATCTGTGCCAGATTCAGCTATCGTAGAGCATATGGATACGGATAATAACGATAACATCGATGTTATAAGTGGTGTACCAATGACTGAGGTTTATTTATTTCTTAGGAATTATAATGTAGAAATTCCGATTGCCGGTTAAAATATTATCTTAGCTATATATATATATATATACTTAAAATATAAATGTATTTAACAGTTATAATCTAATAGAGTTCCTATTGTGGTTGAAAATATTACTGAGATTACAAAAAATAATTGGATAAATTTTTATTGGCAGGTTGTGAAGGGGAAATCTGACATTCCAAAAAAACGTGGCAAAAGAAAGAATACTGGCGTAAAAGACGAAGATAATAAAGAACAACAGCTTGAATATTACCTAAGCGACTATCCAGTACTAATTCAAAAGGCGACCGTCAATGTTAAAGGACAGGTAACTAGATATTTATATTCTCATTAAATAGCTAAATATTTGAACATTGAATTTGATAGTATTACATATTTTAGAAAACCCTAATAAAGCGGCTATGGTCGGATCATGAAGAGGTAGTCGAGAAATGTGCAATAAATGATCTCCGCAGAGCCCTCTGGGAACCAACCTTTATATCTTGTCCTGAAGGTTATGATTTCATTGTTGCGTATATTTTGGCTATATTAATTATACTACTAGTAAAAGTTCTCTTTACCCTTATTTTCTATATCCAGATTCTTTCATTCTATATTTATTATCTAATTTATACATCCAATGGTTGAAGGATAATATGTTTAAAAGTCGTGTGGTAGGTATCAAGTTATGTGCTTATGCTCTTCGGAAGATTGGTATCCGCAGTGCCTTCTTGTTGATGAAGAAGATGATTCTGGGCGGTGCAACGAAGTTTGTTCCGATATTCCATCTTTCTACTAAAAATAACTAATATTTTGTTGCAATTATATTTTTGATAGTGAATGTTTTAGAATTGGCGTTAAACATATTGTTCAGTTCAACATGCAATCATCTTGGTGAAGTTATATATTCGGCGTGGAAAATGGCTAATAAAGAAGAAAATGAACAACTAAAGCAAGATATAGAACACGAAATGATCACTGGTTCAGCACATGATGCTATTTTTATTCCCGAGCCGTTTTCCTCAAAATTTATGCATGTGAGATTTTTGTTAACTATATCTTGTTATTTTTCGTGAAACTCGAATTATATAAATTCTTAGATTTTGTTTCAGATTCTTTCGGCATTTAGTAACATAAAGACAGAAAAAGCCAAATATGATGGCATGCTGTATAAATGTTTTGAGCCTATTCTTTGGAGAGGTCTCTTGGTTGGATTAAATTTCTTATTATTTTAAAAATTATTGAGATATTCCTTATTTTAGAATAGGATTGTTATGCTTTAATGTACAGGCTCACAATGATAAGATTCGGTATGCAGCTTCATCTATTCTTCTATCATTCTATCCACTTATTGATGATGATGAATTCGTAAGTGAGATTTAAGCAATAGATTTTCTAAAGTAGATTTTTATATAGCTGCTTGATTTTTAGAAACGTGTGGAATGTCTTGAAAAACAGCACAAGGTTCTTGAAAACATGTTAAAAGATGATTGTGTGATGATAAGAACAGAGGCTTCAAAGAAGGTAGCAATTTTCGTATCAAATGAGCGTTAATATTACGTTGATTATAAGCATTATTAATATATATTTTTCAGATTCTGAGGATTCTCAGTCTATTCTGGACCTACATTCCAAAACAGTTCATAAAAAACTATTTAACTTACGTGAGTAATTTTGTTAGTTAAACTATTATGAAAAATCAGAAATAGTTTATTATTTAGATTATTGATAAATTGGCACGCGACAATGTTGTTGGTATTCGGTTGGCTGTTTTTGAGGCGAGTTTTCTATTTTAGTTAATAATGAAAGTTTAAATTCCGTTGTTAACTATGTTCTAAATTAAGGGTATAAGATATCTACTTCCTGTTCCCAGCTGCCTTAACGCCAGTGAACACGCTCTTAAATGTATAGGCCTCAATGGAATTAATGATAAGAACGAGCGTGTGAGGATCGCTGCTTTCCAAATGCTTAGGGCTTTAAAAGGTCATCGTTATATTAGGGTATGATGTAATTTTAGATTTTGTTTTATGGTTTACTTATATTATTGAGTAATAATCAAGAGGAAATAGATTTTTCTAGAGTTAATGATGTTTTTATTGTATATGGATAACAAACGCTTGCAAAATGCAATATTTTCAGTTTTTCGACGTTGTTTCAATGGACGATATTTTAGCTCGACTAGAAATTGAACCATCAGAAAGTGTTAGGAAGGAAATAGTGCCACTAATTTTTAAAGTTTGTTTCAATTTTGAAATAGAGATTATTATGTAGATATGCTTGTATATTTTAGAGTAATTCTAGTTTTTGCATGAAATCAATAATTACAGTCATTTTTCCCTGATCGTGATCACGTTGATCAAAATGAACGTATGAGGCGAGCATCTTTTCTCGTTAAACAAGGACGCATTTGTGCACTTACTTTTCATCGACTTATTTATCCGTTAAATTTAGTATCTGTTAAAGAAGCAGGTAATCTCTTTCAAGTATTCAATTTTTTTCAGATTATTTATCTGTGTTATTTTTTGGCAAATATTAAATAGTTCTTTTTTATACATCATTTGTAATTACTTCTGTTTACAGTATTTTTTTAGTGGAACACATCCAATTTCTAACAATTCTTGTTTATCGTATTAGTGCTAAAGGCATGTCAGCTGATTCTACTATTGATACCACAATTGGTTTTGATGATACAATTGCTACCACTGTTACTCTTAGCGGAGCCAATCAGGAGTATAATGTGCCGGGTAAATGTTCGCATTCATAAATATAATACATATTTAACTTAATTCAATTCTCTATATTTAGACGAGAATAATGAGGTCTGGCAACGAAATAAGGTTCTTATGGAATGCGTTGTTGTATTATGGATGAGTTTGAGGAAGGTAAGTCGGGCATTAAAAATGTTTTAATGATGCTATTTAGTAGATTATTGATAACTTTTTAAGGCTCTCATGGAATCAAAATATGCGGTTGAAAAAAAAAAGTTGGACAACATGGAAACGAAGATGTTTAAGAAAATGTTCCAATGTTTCAGGGCGTGTTGCATTGTTTACTATTTTTTAATGAATAGAAAATATATTTTTAAACTAAGCAATATATTACTACTTTTTAAAAAGTTATTTAGGTGTTTTTAGACTACTTCTTTGGTTGGTACAACAATGGTTATTGGAAGTATGTTGCCCCAGTCATCTATGGATGGGATTACGCAGTCGGTACTTTCTTTGCTTAATGAAAAGGCTGTTGATGAGTGTGTTTTGGAACCGTACTTAGAAGCAACTGCGCAGTGGAGAATCGAATATCTTTTTGATATTATTGAATCTGGTGCGTTAGATTCTAATAACTTATAAAAAATCTCGCAAAATGCTTATTATGTGGCTTGAATAAAAGTTCTATCATTGTTTAGGCTTATTACTTCTCCAATCAAATTTGAGCCAATCTACGTCACCTCCTGCGAAAAAAGGAAAAAAATCACTAAAGGTGCTAAGTTATTCTAGAAGTATGCATATTATTCAAGATAATTATCACTTAATATCTTTGTAATTGAAAAAGTTTACTAAACACTAAATACATTTCTTAGTATAATGATGATTTGTGACATTTAGTTGTCTCCTGTTGATCGTTTACGAAAGGCCCTTCACTATCTTAAGTATTTAATGAGAAGTTATACAACAAATCAGATGATCACTTGTAATCACGTATTCCAATTAGAGCAATTTTATCAGGTTCGAACGATGGGTTTTGTTCTTTTCTTCAATATTTTAATTGGCACGTTTTTGGTTCAATATCTAGAAAATTTTTGGAAGAATATGTATCTTTTATTGAATTGTCTGCTTGTTCAGAAATTATGCATGATTCGTTTGGTGATCGACAGCCGTCTTAGTCGTGATTCATTTGATGTAGGTATTCCTGATGATATCTTAGTTGAAGCTTTTGAGACGAAGCAAACATTAGCTGCTGTTCTACTAAACTGTAAGGTACTTATTATTCATTTTCGCCTACAATTTTAAAATATAAACGTATATAATATTTGATTTGTTTAGTCTCGCGGTGAAGAAGAAATTGATCACTCTATCCGTTTCACGCGAGATATGTGTGAGGAACTTCAGTGGTTTGATAATGACATAGTAGCGAAGATGGCTCTTCTTGACAATGATAGTAGAATGCCTTTTCTGATAAAATTGAGCGAGGTATTTATCATTTAAAAAATCATATATATGAATGTTGTAGTGTTATATATATTAAATGATATATGCTAGCAATTAATAACAAACTCACTAAGATTCTCTGTTTTCAGTGTATGCTTAGTCTAATTACATTTTCAGACCATACTTCGTAATATAGGCCTTTCTTTAGCTACATGGGATTTCTCGAAAATTCCTACAACTTCATTATATGAAGATAATAATGAAAATGACAATTATAACAATATGATATCTTTTCCGGAACTAGCATCACGGTAACCTTTTTAAAATATCATTCATGCGATATTTTGATATAAATTATATGAATATTTAAAACAGGATAGTCATTTCATTCTGCAACAGTAACACTCCCGCATCACTAATTTCCCCAGTTTTACATGCTAGCCGGCAGTTATTAACTGCTGAAGTGAGTTTTAATCGTAACTATACTATTATTTTAACATAATATGAAAGTGATAAATGTATAAAATTTAGTAAAATAATATCAATTAATAATAAAAGTTATTTATCTTGGATCTATATTATTATGGCTGACTAAATAATCTAATTTTCATATTTTTTAGAATGACAATGACATATGTAGCCTGATATCTGTTCTCGATTTTGTCCCTAAATGGATTTTGAACTCTGTAAAGCGTGGAGAAGTGCTAGATGAGAAAAGTACTTTTTTATTGGTTAACAATTACTACTTGCTTATTTAATAGGGAAAGTTGTTCTAATATTTCAATCTATCGTTCAGTGAATTGTAGGAATATCTGAAGCATATATTGGCTTTTGGAAAGCTATTATGGAACATGAGCAATACACTGATGTTCATCTTCAGAAAAAGATAAACGTTGTTGCAGTATTGTTATTAAATCACCTGACAGAAAATAATGAAGAGGTAATTCAAAGTTATATATTTTGAAATCGATTGTTATGGTTATCTAATAATTTCAAGTTGAACGACATACCTGACCCTCGTCTTCACGATTATGAAGTGAAAGTTCCGATTTCATTAATTCTTCATAAAGTGATATTCAAAAGCAGAGTCCTCATCAGGTTTATTGTTATTTATTTTGAAAGTTGATTTTGTCCAATAAGTATATATAATCATTTTTCTGTTTTGTTGCAAAAGATTTGATATATACTTTATTTCCTTCTTATTTCATATGTTTAGGTTGTTCAAGGATCGGCTAGGTGGTTTATTCTGCAGCGATTCTCTTTTTTCTCCCGATCTTGACATCGACTCATGCCTTATTCGTCTAGGGTCATGCGTTCAGTTGGCTTTTCTCAGCGACATGGAGAGTTTTGGTGGTAAACGGCATGGTAAGAATATCTTTTTATAATAAGCATTATCCTAATTGATTTTTTCTGTTTATAAATCTATCAGTACTTGATATTTGTTTAGAAATACATGCAGAATTATTCACATCACTATTACGCACAGTGATAAAACATATTTTGATGCTTAGTAGTAATTACATTAACAGACTAGCTTATCTAAAACAAATGATATGTAATACCCATAATTTGTTCCAGTAAGCACTAAACAGCGTTTATATTAGGTTTTTATAGAGCGATCTTTGAAGATCTATAAAAAGTCAATGTTTTTGTTTCGCGTATTTTCTATATTCATCGAGATTTTTTAAAACACGGTTCAACTTTTTTTTGAAGCTGCTCATCATATAAAATCATTATTCTACGTAATATTTTTACAAAAAATATTAATAACTGCAAAAGACTTCTCTAGCTATCATGAACAGTTAAAGTGCTAAATAATAACTGTCATTTACGTATATTTTTAGTTTGTTCTACTAATTATGCTTAAATTTATTGGCAATTGATGTTAAATTGTTATTATTCATGTTAGGAAAAGAGCGATGTAGCGAAGATACAAAAAATCTACTGGAAATCCTACGTCAAAGAGTGGATCAAGTTGTCCAGAACAGGCCATCCGAGGATATGTTTATACTTCAACAATTACGGGAGCTTCTAGAGATGAACTAAGTGTATAGAGTGATTTTTGATTGAGCGTTCATTAATCGTTTATATAAAAAAAGAACTATTTTGTTATTTAAGTATACTTACCAGTTGTCACACATATTAATGTTCGGATAAACAACTACTCTTTCTCCAATGTATAATAGGACCCATAGGTTTTTGTACTATATTTGGTGATAGCGTCTAACTCTTTAAAACTTATCTTGTCAATATTTTATGTTTATGCCTTTTGCGTTTTACCTTGGACTTTATTAGTCCTTAAATAAATATGGATAGCTTCTGATATTAAGATACACTACAGAATACAGTATATTCTTTATAGTCGGAGTTTAGTTATATTAGCGATAAGGGAGCAATACTCTTGTAGATAACCTTAGGCTACTTTAAATTGTTCTTTGAGTTGATGCTATTTATAGAGAATATGTATAAATAAACTAATTTTCAGTACGAATGTTAATTTGCAAGCGTGTTTAAAATATGAGTATCAGCCAATTTCTAATTCTACATTCTTTTAATGTGGTGAGACTATAGTATATTTCTGTCTTATAGAATACAACTTTGTCGTTATGAACATTCTTTCTCATACATTCAACGTTAATGGCTAGAAAATTAGCTTAATATGGCATTTTTTGGGGAACATAATTGTAAGCTATTCATATTTTAAATTTCGAAAAATCCAGCCATTTCCATCGGTGCAAGTGACTTATAACACTAATAACAACTATTATATGTTATAATTAATATTTATTGCGCATTGCTACTGGTTATTTAACAATTTAAAAAAATAGATGAATCTACACATTTTTTTGTGACTATACTAACAAATCCACCGAGCACTGAAAAAATACCGATTTGGAAAGTATTATAACCTTCCTGAAAATTAGCAAGTATTATTATCTCTGACATCTTTGGTTTCTCGATCGTTCTGACTTTATTGGCTTATGCGTTTTTCAAATGCCATTGTTCGAGAGTCATTCAACATTGATTTTTTCTACTCACCCAGTGCATATTAGCATTCAATAACTATTTAAAATTGCTAATTAATAATTCTGTTATACCGTACAAAACATCAGATGTGAAATAGAATTATGATCCAAGACAATGGTAAAATGAAGACGTTCATAAAGGTGGAGCGGAAGCATAGCACGCATCTAAATAGGAGAACGCGAGATTTTGCACGATTGAACGATCCGGTATTTGTGTTATACTATATAATAAGGCCTGAAATATATTAAGCCTAAGCAATATTTTTCATTTAAAATTTTAAGTGAAAAAATAATTTAAAAATATAACTCATGGTATCATTAAGTTCAACCTTGGCATCCGCAGTTATTTCTTGAACAGATTCTTTGATATCTTTAATCAAACTCTCTGCGATGCCATTTCCAGTGTGGTTGATTGTTACCATAATATGCATTCTGAGTAAAGCTTAATTTATCCATTTCAATGTAAGCAAATGTTTCGCCATCAACTCACCCTGATGGATGTTGAAGATTGGTAAGATGCCATCCTCTCTTAATAATCATGTCATACAATCGTTTGATATCGATAACGTCACTTGTCCAGCTAATAATACAAACATCGGGATTTCCTTGGATTTTGAGCTCAGGAATCATCATTATCCTAAATTTTAATCTTTAATATATGCTTTGTGATTATAATGGTTTTATTCTAGAAATCACTATATAATACATAATCAAAGTTTATTATGTACCCGTTCTTAATTTTTGTTGTCGTTTCTATGATTGTCTTGGTATACATTTTGTAGTTATTTATTCCATGGAAGATCAAAGATGCCCAACATAAAGCTATGTTTAATCCAGAGCGACTTCCCAAAATAAAATCTATTATTATATTTAACAAATAAAACTAATATAAGGGGAAAATCCTAAATAGGACCAGCATTACCCTCGAGAGTAGCTGAGGCATAGATTCCACCTTGCCAATCTGGATCACAGAAGTATTGGTTGTGGAGATAATCTTTGCTTTTGTATAGTATGACAGAAGAACCCTTAGGGGCTAAACCATACTGAAAACCAGTAATTCAATTGATAGTCATGTAATTAAAAACCTTCAATATAGTACAACCAAACAGCGTGTAAAGCCTTTAGAAGTTAAACTAAATCCTTATCAGCAGTATTTTGGTTCCATGTTTGTTAGTCCTTCTATTGGATTTTTCTTGATTACATGCTATATTTTGGAATATTAAAAAAAATAAACCTTGTGTGTATCAGCTGAGATCGAGCACACTCCTGGAACTGAAAAATCGAACGATTTTGACCCATTTATGAAGGGAAGGAGAAATCCTCCTACACAGGCATCAACATGCACTGGTATGTCGTACTTGAAATATCCACCAAATTATTTTAAAAAAGTGCAACGTATAATATTTAAGTTAACCAAAAAAATGGATTTTAAAGTGGTGTAATCTACTTCTAATCCAAATTTACCTTTAAACCTAGTCTACCAATTTTTTCGATATCATCTATAGTACCGAATGGGAAGTTTGGAGCTGAACCAACAAGCTAAAATATAATGGTCATTTATTTGAAAAGCGCATATACTAACTTTAACAATATTATCATAATTAAAAGTTAGGGAATTTTAAAAAATATTTGGAGGCAAAAACGTTTTAGCAATTTTATTTTAATTAAGCAGTGATGGTTTACATCTTGAATTAGGGACAAGGGAAGTTATTTACTCACCATACAGGTTCTATTATTGATTGCTTTCTTCATATTATTAATGTTAACTTTGAAAGTCACTGGGTCAATGCTAATTTTAACAGTCTTAATTCGAAACAATTCGGCAGCCTTCGTGAATGCCGCATGAGCGGAGGTAGGAAGCACCCTAAACTTTTTAAATTTTTCCTAGATCAGGTTTAAATATAGTCATTCAAATAAATACCATGATTAATCATGAGATTTGTGCTTTAGCAATTTACTGCAAACAAAGTAGCTGCAAATATTCAAACCTACATTTCTGGGAATATAATTCCCTTTCGTAGTGCTCTATTCCTATGAGCGAGACAAGCAAGCAATATAGAAATTGTACCACCAGTGGACATCTAATATAAAGCGATAATGTTTTAAAATTATCATATATAATAATTAGGCGTATATTTTATATTCGTTGAAAATATCTCAGTTATTTGAGATCACAAGATTTCTTTTGCTGTATAACTTATAACTAAATAATGTAGTACTTCCTTTATGCTATTATAAATATATCTAAAATATCACTATCAATTCAAACATTTTGGTTTTATTAAATCTGATATTGAAAAAATTTAATTGTCTGACCGCCCCACAACTATTATTGTCTCCATGCATCAATGAACAACACATTCGGATGACCTCTGCTTCCATTTTTCGTACTCCTGGGAAAAGCTTGGGCCATAGAGGGTTAGACCAGGCAAAACGTTTGAATACCTAGATAATATTAAATGACCCTTTAATAATTTTATTTTAAATATATTTTGTCACCTTAAATTTAGTTTTCCTACTTACTAACCTCTACATAAACTTCAATTTCATCCTTATTAGATTCGTTATTGAATACCGCTCCAGAAACTTTGCCATCCAAGTAACGAGGTCCTTCTTAAAATATATACATATAACTGATTCCAAATAAAGATTATATGTTGGATAGTAAAGTTAACACAGAAAGAATAGCATCTTAGACAGATATTATTAGAATATGAATATGTCGAAGTATTTATAAAACTCACGTAGGTTGCTATATGTGTCTGTTAGTTTTATTATTTTATCTGGACTTATACCGATCTCAGGTAATTCGAAGAGAAATGGCTCAGTTCCATCGTTTTCATGCAAAGATGCCGCTAATGAATGACTCACTCTGGAGATTTCAGCCTGAAAAGTATTAATATTTGAGAAATGTTGTTTCAACAATGTGCCCTTTAAAACAATCTAACGGCGAGCTTGGAAACCTATGAATCAACCTCAGTCAGGTGTTTACAAGCAAACGACTCGTAGAGTCACGAGACTTAGGATCGTCCATAAGCCAGTTGATAAGCAATTCGCTTCTATAACATTGCCAACAGACGTATTAGTAGAAATGATAAACGCTCTTCGAGGAGTGGCTTTGGACGTCGAACTCAACGGCGAATCAGCAGCGCTTATTGTGACACATCCTGTAGTTTCTTTCTTCCAAGATATACAACTACGATATAACTAATACTACCATAAAAAGCAGGTTGACACAACAAGATTTTTTTTAAATTGTACTATGATCTGAATTTAGTAGGCTTTCAAAAAGTGACATCTGTGCATCCTATTTACTAGCATGAAAGCAACGAAAGGTGTTAAAAAATATAGATAACATTTCTAACGATGCTATCACCGTCCTACCCTCATTTTTCCCATTATTATGAAATTTCGAAGTAAATATATGTGACTTAGTAGTTATACAGTTATCATTAATAGTTGACTCTCGTCTTATCTATAGATTAATAGTGATTTTAATCAAGTTGTATATATGATTATTGAAGGTGAAAAAGTAGGTTGTGATATAAAGCCATATTCTAATAAATATCAAGCAACTGGTTAATTCTGCAAATTGAATTTCATGACAGAGCCAACACCTATTTCCTTGTGCGGCTTCTCGAAAACTCGCTACTGCTTCATTTACAAGGTACTATATATTCAAGATCAGATCGTTTAATATAGCTGGAATAATATTATTTCATACCTCAACTTTCCTTCTTATCCATGGTATTTTCTTAACGACACTAAACAAATTTGCCATTACACGACGTCGAATTCCTGCAAGTTAGTATTTTTTATATCTGAGCGTTTTTTTTTTAGATTAATACACAGACTTATGTCATTTTTAACAAATATGTTCATAACCGGTTAAAAAATACGAATAAAATACTTACCAATATTATCCCTGTGTAGATTCCACATATTAAGGAAGACATAAGTTACTAATGCTGTAACGGATGCTAGTAGGAGAGGATGGATAGATCTCAGTAGAGAAAGTGATTCCTCATTAACACGTATTAATAAATCTTGTAACAGCTGGACTAGTAGCATCATCAATAATAGCCGGAATATTTGGAGCAATTAACTAAACGTCAAACGATATGGACGCAATGACAGTTTAATTTTTTACAGTTACATCCCAATATTAAGTCAATATTAAAGTTGAATTCAATAGTAGGTCGGCAATTTTTGTTAAAATGTCGTCCCTCACTGTATATAAATTGATGTCCAATAAATACCCTGATCAAGTGTGTAAGTGAAGAAGTTAGTTATTTTCTGAGTGCACGGCAGTGACACGTCTCAAGAATTAAAACGGTATTATTAGTATTCAAGAAAAACACATACCAAAGCGAGACAATACAATGATTTTAACTCAGTGACAGTTTATGTATTCGTGCCGTATCAGAATAATTTCTTTATGAGGAGTTGTGTTACAAACGAAGCATTTGTATAAATATTGATAAGTTTCAGTGAATAGATTTCACTAACAAAAAATGAAAATTATTCTCAAAAACAATAATATGCCTTTATTTTTTTGAAATCTAACACAGACGTACGTTATTTTATAAGTTATGGAATAAAACACTTATAGTCTTATATTTCAAAATCGTTGTAGGATTGTAATAGTCTATTTATGAGAAATCATGTGAAATTAAGCATAAAAACAGAAAAATAAATAAAGTTTTTATGTTGTTGATTTATTCTTGAGAGTTATAAATAAAAGAAATTAAGTTATTCAAGGAGCAGTTTGCTTAGATATTGAAGAAAATGTACGAGATTTTGGTTATTAGTTTGCCTCTTTATAGCTCTGTGTAAGCGAAGAAGACGAATCAGGTCTTGATAAGAGATCACAGGCACTTGGAGCGTGTTTTCTGGACCCATTTTGTACGTAGTTTCATCCCGATAATTCCGGCAATCAAATGCTCGCTCCCCGCCGAATGAATTGGGAAAAATTAGGAAGGCGAATCGTTTCACCATCCAACCAATTGCAGCATATTTTAAATAATGACATCTAAAAACATATATTATAAACAGTTAAAATTTCCTCTTTCTAATCTAGCACCTGTGTGTTCAACACTTTATTTCTACTTAAAATCATTAAACAATTAAATAAATATCGCCATTAATATAAAATATAGTCATTGACACTATTTAATATATACCTTAGTTTGCATTCCTATTTAAATAAAACATTGAAAGACGAATTACTTCTAATATTAAATAGTTAAGCTACAGTTAACTACTTTTACTAGAAATTACTTTAGATATTAACCATCATTCAAGAAATTGTGACTACTCAATGTCACTTTGTTGTTTGCAAAATATCTATTAAAAATCTTAGACTTCTCCTTATTTCGTGTCTACGAAAGAAGGTTATTTTCATCGCAAGCAAATTTAACCATATCTTCTTTTATATTCACATAATATTGTTCATAAATAGCATGTATTCGGAATAGTTATTAAAATATAGTAGGATTCGTAGTTTTAATGGCAACTAAATTGTAGGTCTTAGCATTCTATGTAATTATAAAATGGTTAATATTTAATTGATCAACGAAAATCATTTAAATGATTTTAATAAATAGAACTAGAAAATATATTACTAGCTTCATTAGATAAGATAAATTATAGAATACTTTAAATGGATTGATATCCTTTTGATATTCATAATTATGTAATATTTGCCTCATTTCCTCATACAATATACTGATTTTTAATAGCTATGTTAGAATATTTATTTTCAATGTGTGTCCAAACTAAATTATAAAAGCAATGTTGGTTAACAGTTATATTCGTCGTACACCTTCAATATATTTTCAAGATTAGGCCAATTTCTGAAGAATGAACTACAAACATGCGATCGATGTTTACACTCAGTTCATTGTAAAGGTGCTGTGCTATTCCTAATTCCCTTCATCTAGTCCATCATTATCACTTCGAATTATTTTCCAAACAGTATTTTATTAAATCTTGTCAAGTTTTCCATTCCTCTAGTGAAATTAAGAGAATCTAAAACAGCAAGTGAATCGATAATAACTACTGTGCTTTTGTCTTCATGATGATCTTCCGATAGAAGATAGTTTCTATACATTTTTTCCATTTATAGTCTTATGACAACATCTTTAACTGAGTTTGTTTGGGCTTATTTATTTTTACCCTCAGATCCTATACCTTCGCAGGCGTTCGTCTAGAGGCATGTATAGTTTTTTTAACAAAATACTTCTAGACAAACATACCATAATACAAAATATTCCAGAACAAATAATGTAGTTATTTTTATTTTACTAGTTACAAACCAGTTTTCAAAAAAAATTTAAGAACTAAATTATTATGTAAGCTTTTTGCACATATTTAGTGATATATAACTAATTATTACACATTTTACGCACACACACACACATATATATATATATATATATATATGTATGTATATAATAAATCAACCGTATTATAGAAAATCTTATAAGGGGTCAACAACAATACGCAAAGATCTCTCCAGGATAACACTGATACCCTGAAGGACAGAAATTATCTGTACAGTTTTTACCAAGTCGAACATCTTTCCACCCGTCCTTATTCTCATAATAAGCTTCACGACCATTTGTGCACGTAGGATGGTAGGCTTTGTAGTAGCGATCTGTAAAACAAAGACAACGATAAACAAATAAAAATATTAGAAACTCTTCATTACTGATTTTACTCTACATTGAATATAAATCATATTATTAGCGAAAATATAAAGAAGGAAAAGATGTTAGTAAACTGATGATCAATGGAATAAACCACCTTCATTTGCCTTACTACAGCATAAGCCGAAGAATGCACCCATAACACATTTGTAATCTTTTGGACAACCGTCCTCATTTAGCTGAGGACCGTACCGTGGAGTTGTTGTGATGAAACCGGCTGCACTTCATGAATGAGACAGACTATATCAAGTACTTCTATATTTGAAAACCTCAATATTCTTAGTACATTAATAAATTAACATTACATTTCTAAATACAACACCCATTTACCTTGCTTATTCATAACAAGTAAATCATTCATCGTTTGTTATATGTACCTGGCATCATCATGAAATTTCCACAAGTCAAAAACTCTCCATTCGCTCCTCTAGCAGACGGATACATTCCAGAACAACCAGAGAGATCCGCTGAAAAAAATAGCAAAATATAAAAGTTGTAGAGTATTGTTATATCACACAGTCGTTTACCAATCTAAATTACTATTGGGAGAATTTTGAAAAGGAATAGTTCTATTTAAAATAATTATTTATGTCAAATTAACTTAAGGTCGCTGTAAACCATTGCAAGTATGAAATAAAATTACATGCATACGTAATTTGCACGTGCTGAAGCATTCGTTGCTGGTTCTGTAGTTGTTTTCATTTCCTCCGCAACCCAAGTATTTGAAGGCGAGACAGCCGGCTGTGTTTAAGTCGAAGTAATACTAGAACAGAGACATACCAGTAGCTTTATTTTATATTTATTGTAGCATACAACTATAATTAGACCTCTCTATCCTTTGCTCTTTTACCAGGAAAATATTATAGACTTTTAGGAAAACTATTATTTAAACTATATTGAATCTTACCCTAATGGATGATGTTCCAGTGGAACACGAGTATCCTTTATCTCTATCGAGCTTGCATGATTCTCTCCCAACCGGAAATTTTTCTTGAGAAAGAGACTCATCTTTATTCGTAGTAGGGAAGGTAGCTGGATCAATGGAAAATTCTGAAATTTATATAAGTGTTGCATATACTATACAAAATGTATTATATAATATTAAAGAATAATTATGCGATACGAAAAATTAGGTACTATAAAATTTTTTGGAATAAATGAACGACCGGTATAATACCTATATTGCCACAATTTATGAACTGGTTGCTCTCTTTCTTTCTTCTGGTTCCTTTAACTTCAATTCCTGTCTTTACATCAACACAGAAACAGTACCCCTGTGTAGCATCACACTGAAGTGGTTCATAGTCACCTAAAATACAAATTTTCTGAACAGCTACTATTTAATAATTTTTTATCTTCACAAGACCTATAGTATTTTCCTGTCTTTAACAATTTTCGAGTTTATCCTGGTTAAGATACATAATTCCTTTCAGCGTTTCTTAATCAACCAACCCATGGAGACATCACATTTTGGTATGAAAGTGTTTTTTGGAGGTTGACCGTAGGCGTATAGATTTTTTATTTGGTTGTAGCAAGCTAAAAATTCACTATATTTAAAATGCATTTATCTATATGGTGAAAAAAGCGAATTTTATAATGTGCAATTATTTTACATTATAATGATGAATGTACTAGAATTTTTAATGAAATAACATACCAGAACACTTGGGAATAACCTTGTTACTGGTAGTTTTTGTGTCGTAGGCGATCAACCGATTGTGGGCATTTACGCAGAAACATCCATTGCAGTCGCACTGTACCATTTCGTAGTAGCCTGACCATAGTCCACGTCGACTTTCTCATTTAAACTTAATTACCTACTATTCCGAAATATCTATCTCTTCACAAAAATCTTAATTGAACTGGCGACATTTCTTTGACCTTACAAATTTATAGATCTTCACACAGTATGCTAGTGTTCCATGTTTATTACTGCGGAGGTTTTCTCATATGAGTAATTTGTTCTTAGATAGCAGATGAATAAATCCCTAATTTTTCGTGCTAACGTTCTTAACAATGGCAAATGGACATATAAAATCATCTCCTTACTGAAATAGGTGAAACATTTACTGATAATATTTTGAGGATTTGAATATCAGTTGTCTCGTCTTCTTTTTTTTTAGACTGTATGTGTTGATTTTTTTAAAGAAAGGTTCGCACTTAAGTTAGATATAATATGAAATTGTGGGTCAAAAATGAAAAAAGTAATTAAGGTCATTGAAAAATCATGTTTTTTAAAAATAACATCTTCACCCTGTGGCATATTCGTCACAACACCTGTCCAGTACTCGTCGAATCGAAGGTGTTGGGAAATTCTGTATTGCACACCAAAATCATGAATCATTACTAACAAAACACCCACCGTGTTCGGTGCACTTGAATTCATCGTTGTTGAGTACACAGGGACCGGTTGTAGGAACCCTTTATTAAAAATATTTGTATTAAAAAAGTACCTAAGCTTGACAAACGTTTTAATGCAGTTTCTATAACTCTGTAAATTATACATGACTTTTAATGTTAAATTCTATATCTAATCTTTGATTATTCTTAATTCAACCAGTTACTAAGATAATACTACGATAAAATATATTCTACCCTGTAGTATGATTTTGTAATAATATTAATTTTACGGTAGAAATTCTTAATATGATTAAATCATTATGACAGTGAATAATAGAACTTAATACTGGTTTTAACTGACGGAAGTAATAACTTAAAAAGACCATAAAATCTAACAAATGCGTTATTTACTATTATAAAATGAGCAGAAAAAAATAAAATACTATAATTTAATTATTGCAACCTTTGAAGAATGAATACTACTCAACTGAAACTTACGCCATTTGCGTTCTTCCAAATATAGGACGAATACAGGAGATAATGCCCGTCATTGACGCCAGAAGTACGACACGAATTATCATTTGTATTCAGAGAACTGAAATCTCCAGTATATTTATGAATCTAGACAAATTCCAGAAATAATTTTCTCCACTGATTACTTCTAAGATATTGTTTTATAGGTCGATAGCGCTAACTATCATCAATTTTTTGCATGAAATGTTTCAAGTGATGGGCGTGTTCATTTTCACAGTTCAGTGATTACTGTAGAAGAGCCACATTTGAAATAAAGATATTAAAGATTAGATAAGTATGATGTATAGATTAAAGACAAATCTTAAGACAGTAAAATGAGACAAGAATGTTATGGATGAAAACAACTATAAATAGACAATTGCATTGGCTGGGATCTTTGTTGGGAGTAGAACGAAGTGCTTCGATCGATAGTTGGTCGAAGGTGGAAGGTTACTCGTGTGTTACAATATTTAACGTGTATTCGAATGTAGAAACCAGTCGAGGCCGTCGTTTTGTGGCATTCCGTGTAACCAAAAGAAAACAACAAATATTGGCCGAAAATGAACATGTGCTCCGACAAAAGTTCAGATAGAAAAATGAAGCGTTATATTAGCTTGGTATTTATTTTAGTTATAAATTTGGTGGTATTATTATACCTCTATTCACGCTTCACTTTAATATTTGTACTTGTTGTTTATATCTATAATTACTACGCATAGATGATTTTAATAGACCAGTAGCAATTATAATAAAAAAGAATGAATTAAAACTTTTGCATGACGAGCGCAAGATGGAAAAACGTAGAGATTCTTTTAAAAAGTATTTATAAGTTTTCAGATATTATGTAGAAAAAGGTGTGCACGAGAAAAATAATCAAGACATGAAAGCAAAGAGATAATTAGCTGAAATTGAAATTTCTAGAAGAATTAGATGATAGATGAGCAAAGTTATAGAGGGAGAATGGAGAGAATGTTGGGTGAGTCAATGCAAATTGGCACGCGAATCTGACAAACACTTGAGGATATGGTATCATTTCTAATCGATCAACAGTGTGGAGATGCTCAAATAAACATTGGCCATAGACTGCTTGCCAATCGTCATGCGAATTTACCTCCGATCTATAAATTCAAAATAAACTACATTTCATATAACTTGTATAGAACTGCTAAAGTGATAAATAAAAAGTAGTTTATGACAAACTCCCATATGGTAGAAATCAGGTCAATTAATTTAAACTTCAGCTGAGCGATTCATGGTTTTCAATTCAGTGTCCGTTCGTAATCAGTCAACAAACTGTCCCCGGTTCTAGTTTGATACCTACTGTTAGGTCACACTTAACATCCTTTTCTATAAATATGCGAGCTTACATTCCTTAATGCTTTTCAATAATTAACTGCAAAGGAAGTATGCAAAAATAATAGTTGTTATATTTCGGGTTTCGTGTTTAAAAAAACGGAAATTCTTTGATCTGAGAAATTGTATGTTAACCATATTATACATTTAAGTACAGACTGAAAGTCAAGATGAAAAATAGATAATTTATTAAACATGCTATTGAAGTAAAAAACGAGAAAGCTAGAGTCATTTAATGGGGAATTAGCAAGATGAAAGTGAACGGAAATGAGTCGGACCACTTTTATATGGAAATTATAAAGAAATAGATGATACATATAAAGTTCAAAGAACCAGATTAGTCGTATAATATTTTATTAGCATAAATGCATATACATTGAAAAACACGTTTTACTATGTTTAGGCAATATATTTATTATAAACATAAATAATCTGGATAACAAAAAGGTTATTGATTACAATAATTCACAAATAATATAACAATCCTTGTAAAACAATACTGCAGTAAATAAGAGTGAAGTAGATTATTTAGCATAAGCCACTAGAAAAGTTAATTTCGGTGATACTTGAAAGTTGTCTGGTAAAAAATGTGCTTCATGTTTGATTCTGACTGCATCTAATTGTTGTTGTTTTTGTTGTAACTGTAATTCGTGCACTATCGAATAGAATGCCCCCTAGGTTTCCTATGATGACAACAAAGATTTAATCCGTAGTATCGTCGGATGACTGATTACCAAATGCGAGTTGGCGACCTTGACAAGGATAGCAGGCCAGCACTACCGCCTTTCGAAGCATATCATACGGTCAGTTGCTTTCTTATCCCAAGCATTTGCGCTCACCGAAAGCGAACACTATTATTCATTTATGATCCCAGTCGATCTTTTTTCTCTTACGTTTAAAAGCTTTCGATGAAGATTGTTAGGTGTCATACTACGGTAATTTATACGTCATCTGCATTTATTATAATTCATATTAACCTCGTTTCTAGAAGAATCACAACTTTCTCACTCAATATACCATCTAAAAATTAAGTGTGTTCATGGAAAAAGTTAGTTTTTCACTTATAGGCTGATGAAATTCGTCATAATCGGCAGTGGCCCAACAGCTCTGGGCGCAGCGTATCGACTAAATCAGCTGATAGAAGATGGAGTCATCGCGAAAGACACTCAAGTATAAAATATAGTAATAATTTAAATTTGTGTTGCTATAGAAACTAAAAATAAAATAAACATCAGTAATTGTATGTATTCCAGTAGAATAAGTCATAATAATGACACTAAGTGACTTTGTGTACATCGGTAACAATCAATATCTTGTTAATGTCCTATAATTGATTCGTTTTCTGTATCATATAGGTCGTAATTATCGAGAAGGAATCTGAAGTTGGAGGCCTTGCTAGATCAGTGACTGACCCGAGAGGTTTTACCTGGGATCTAGGTGTACACGTCACAGGTGGAATATTGTTTATTTCACTTTATCTTCCTCATCTATTATTATTCCTTATAACTAACTATTTGTTAAGGATCGTCTAAATATCTGGAGTTTATGAATGTTATTAACAAAGCTGTAGTAAGATGGAATAATGTTTCAAGATGTGTAAAGTTTAGTATTTAAAAAATTCTTGTTTGAGCTGAAGTGGCTTAGAAAGTATTTGTATTACTCCACTGGTTTACTTTCAACTCTTATATTTAAATATGTCTATTAAAGTGCAATGCTTTTAGGCATATATGAGGCATGTCATAAGAGACGATTGTATTCAAGCTAATTATGTACCGTATCCTGTACAGGATTCTATACCTTACTTTCCGGAAGAAATTAAACTGCAATGTTTATCAGAAATATCCAATGCAGTGTCATCAGGAAATCAGTCGAAACCATCTAATTTCGCAGAATTTTCAGCAAATTCATTTGGCCTAACGTTGCAGAAGGAATTCATTAGACCATACAATGAAAAGGTAAGTTAGCTGTTCCTGATAGTTATTTTATCTTTTATCGCACTTATCTAAATTAATATTACTGTTACTATTATTATTGTTATTATTACTATTACTGTTGCTCTTATAAAAATAGTAGTAACTTATTTAGTTGCTTTTTCATATCAATATTTCTTGTATAAGTAAATAATTGTTGATTTGTAAAAAAGGGAATAGTTAAACAGAGTGAAGAAAAAATAAAATATATCCATAGATATTGATTTCAACTAGCAGACGTTATGAGTTGGAACTATGTCTCAGAGATAAGAGATTATAATATAAATAAGACATATTTTGCTATTTTTCTTGAACGAAAAAAATAACAAACAATAAATGCGCCTTTCTAATGCGAAAGAAATGTTAGAAACGAGAAGAATTATTAATAAATAATTCAGTTTTAATACAATGCGTATTATCAACTCTGGAACAATTGTTATTATAGTAATAAATCCATTTAAAAATATTAACTACCTTGAATTGTCAAATTTCTTTTAATTACATAATTACCTTTACTAATAAATTTCATAAAATATCAATGATTCACTGGTTTTAAGTTATACAAATTTTAGTAGTTAATTAGAGAGCAAATACAAAGGTTTTTATCTGTTTTATAAATTTCTATTAATAAATTGTTTGTTAACTACTAACATAATTGCTTAGTGTGTTTCCGCTAAGCTCTCCAAAACTATGGATGTTGTTGTCTACATTGTAGATCAAAACCATGGTAAATTCCGTGATATTTTGTAATGCATATAAGACTGCTTAGCAAATACATGTATAGTGCACAATGGAGAAGGATCTATGTTTGGAAATAACATGTAAAATTCAAAATAAGGACAACCTCTGATCGAATTCTAGATCTAGCATTGGAAACGGAGTAAAGTAACATGATATTGTAGTCCACATTAGATGTAATATTCATATAAAATGGGTTATATATATTTTTAAGAAAGATTTAGCAGTCTAAAAAACTGTTTTTATGTGAAAATCGCTAAATAACTCCAAAATTGATGCACAACAACCATAAATAAGCTATCTTTCGCACTTCTGTGAAACCGTTTCTCTCAATTCCATTTGACAACAACCAGTGCCAAAGCGTGTCCTGATCGTTTTTTGAGCTTTGGTTCTATGTTCCGGAACCTATTCCAATACCCATTAAGCTTATTGTACTTTAATAAAAAAAAGTCACAGCTTCATTAATTACAATACTATATGCAATTAAGTAGTGCGTGGACTTCAATTATGGAGATATTGCAGAATTAAATTAGATTTTTGATAATATATAGAGGATTAGCTATAACGTTGTACGATAGAGATTTTCTAAATTGTCGGATATTAATATATAGGCACCATATGGCAAATAAATCTTTCGTGCTAATCTGAAGACTTGTTCGGGATATTGAAGTACAATTTCGCTGAAATAAGAGGATTTGGGGGACGAGCTGGTTGCTTCTTCTTCTGTCCAATTTTGCACAACTGGAAGTAAACCTAAAATTGTACATTAATTATTTAGATTTAACTACAGGCTTTTGGCTAGTTGATTACTTTCTAAACACAAAAGTATACCTGCAATTCTCATAGGAAATAAAGCGGCTGAAATAGTAGATCACTCATAACATAGAAACTGATTTTACTGCATTTATTTTATTATGCTTATGTAGTCAAAGTGTTATGATACCTTTTGTGATTTTGTTTAGAAAGTAACTTTACATGAGCATTATTAATTTATATAAGGATTAACTTATAAATCAGATAATTTGAGAGGTTATTAATCATAATTGCCATTAGTTTTCAGGTTTGGACGGTTCCTCTTGAAAAAATGAACTGTGCTTGGGTCGAAAACCGTGTACCCCGATCAAATATCGATGATTTATCACGAAGATGTCAATTAAGCAGATTAGAACTTATTGAAGAGGAAGAGGGCAAGAACAAACTCATTTTTAAGTCAGTTTGTGTTACTGATTAAATGTTTTCATGAATTAATCACATAGCAAAGAAGAATCTAAATCATATGTATTGGTGATGGGCGATGTCCAATATTCATGAAAAGATAAGTGAACCTACTAAAATTTTGGCGGGTCAAATGCATGCTTGCTTTCTATCTTGTAGAATCATGGTGATAATATTATTAAATAGGAAGTTGATTTCCTTTAATTTATAAACGTGGAGTAAATTATTTCAAATAGGTCAATAAATAAATAATATGTCAAAATATGTACTGATAATATCAAAAGTAATATTGCTTAAAAGCAGCCTGGTCACTACTGTCAAAATTTCTAAAAAAAAGCTTTTAAATATGAGAGCTAATATTTAAGAAAATGCCTAAAGTCCAAAGATTAACTATTGCAAAGTATTTTTCTTAACTATTTCCTCATTTGGATAGTAGATAATCTAAAACCCTTTTGAGTATTTAAAAAATAATATACTTAAACAGGAAAAGTTATATTATATTAATTTCCTAGATACCGGTCATGTTTGTAGGTACCCAAAAGATCTTCGTGGAATCGGAGCGATGTGGAGAGTAGTTGCCTCCGATTTACCAAAGCACTGGTTCAAGTTTAATGCTCCAGTAACCAGAATTGATGTCGAACGCAAAAGGGTGCGGTTTTCTTAAATATATAAATCGCAATGTGATCTTTAACACTAATACCATTTTCAATAGACCTACAGAATGCGTTGATAATTTGAGATATTTATATTTAAGCCTTGGGAAGATGAAAATATCCTTGAGAAATGGAGCAAACTGCGTCAAATAAATAATGGAATATATGTTCCTATTTTTATGAGACTATCCCTTAACTGTCTTGTTGTTTTCACATATAGATGGATATTTCAATTTTGAATAGCGAACGAAGAAGGAATTAAAAACCAACAAAAAGGATAGGAAGTTATAAGATTATAAATCTGAAGATATTTTTAATGGTCTAATGTCTGGGCATAAATAAACAGTAAGCACCTGTAAGTGGTTTACCAGCTTGGTTATGGCTTCTGAAAATGAGGTGACTGGGACAACAGTATTAGAATTTCAATGTGGATTACCTACACGACACTATATTCTTAAACCATTTAGGAATAATCTACCCAACACTACATAATTTGAGGATGCAACTAAGTATTATTATTTGTTTTTATCAGAAGATTACCTAGGTGTTGAACGAAAAAAATGAGATGAAAATGACTATTTCGATTATCTAATATGGACGATGAGGATGACTGTACTTTTATCTGTTAAAATCAAGTACAACCCAAGACCAGTAGATGTTCAATTAAAGTGAGATATCAAGAAAGAAGAAAAGTGATCCAAGGAAAACACATTTTTACCTATATTTTAAATTATATTACTTAGTATAAACAGATAACAGTAATTAACGTAGGAACTACTATAATATCCCATTAATAAAGTTTAATTAAACATTACAAAATGAAAGTTTTTTTACTTAAAGTACACAGCTTACCTTATTTGCCCCTTTCTCATTTACTCTCCTAAATTTAGGTTTATTACGAACAAGATTATATTGAATTAAGCCTAGATTACAAATACATGCATACTATATATAATATGAAATGCCAAAAAAAACTAAGTAAAAGGTTGACTAGTTTACCTCAAAACTAAATAATAACAGTAGAAGTACAATTTCCTGTTAAGAACAGTTATATCTAGTTTACGCAGAATTATCTTTGATTAAACAGAATAACCTTTACGAATTTTATTTTACATGAATATTATTTACTCCTACACATTGACTTGTTTAGGTATATCTTCCTAATAGAAAGTACACGACTTATGACCACATCATTTCTACCATCCCAATCGTAGAGCTAGGAAGGTTCGTTGGACTTTCGACAGAAATTGATCTCAAGTATTCGAAGGTTTGTAATTTAGTTTTTAAGTCTAAATATTTTTACAAGATCATAAACATATTTAAATTTATTTCCCACACTTCAAGAAAGAATTATGGTGGTAGGTTTTATTAACTGTGGTCCGTTAAAATATATGCAAGATATATGTATCATTAGTGTTAATCAAGCAAAAAATATAAAAATATAATTTTTCAAATCATTTATACCGTTTCTAAAAATTATTTAAAAAGTTCTACGCCATGGTGAATGGTTATTTTCCTAATGGGTGGTCAGTATGACTAAATGGTGATTTATATAGAGTACTAACAAATTGCCTTGACACCACGCTTTTAATATTGATCATTATAGCTTTTTTTTATAAATATTCTCTAATTATTCTAGTTTTCTATGTAAATACAAAATATATCCTTAATATTTTCAATAAGAATAAATAAATAAATAAGAATCCTTTATTTCTTTACCTAATATAATTTAATAACAACCACAATTAATTTATAAAGATATCATATACAGGTAGTTCTGGTTGGTATTGGTCTTCGTCGACCTCAACCAGAATTTACTGAAAATCTCTCTTGGTTGTACTTCCCGTTACCTGACACAGTATTCTATAGGTTAGTGATACAAGCACGACAAATATTTATTTAAATAAAACACAACTACATTATATCTAAAAGACTTATTTTATATTTTACAACTAAAATGTAACACGTTCTATTTATTCCTGTTCATATAAAATTTTAGCAACAGTGCGTTTCAAGATACCAACACACTTTATTAAAATGTATTGACGACAAAAACAATAACAACGAATGTACATAACAATTAACTAATAATCAGTACATCTACCACTTATATTAATAACCGGAAGAATTCGTTCGGGCGTACTGCAGAATTTCTAATCACACTACTGTCCACTTCGCTGTACGCTTTGCTAATGATACTTTGGGATCCTTGAAGGTCTCAAACTGACAGCTATTGGCATGAATCCGATGCAAAAGAATTGTCCAAAGATTCTCCATAGGATTTAGGTCCAGAAAGTGTCAGAGTTCTTTGCATAAATCTCTCTAATAGGAATGACAGCAGCTAGAACCGTCTAGATCGAATTTCTTCTCATCACTGAAGATCATCTAAAATCGAAATAATGAGTTGAGTTATGTTTTCAAAAATCCGTAAGAATAGAACATTTTCAAGTCGCATCTCATGGAATATCTGGAAAAGTGATATATTTTGTTCTTGTACGTTTGTGTCAGCTATGGCCACTTCTCCATCTGTCATTGGACAATATTGGGACACTTGTCTAGCATTCTATACACCGTAGACCTTGAAGCATCAGCCAGACGATATTCAATGCCAAGAAGAATCATGGTAACTTGCCTCCATCTTTCTTCGAATATTAACGAGGTCAAGGCAGGTGTCAGATATTGGCAAACGTGCAATCGTTTCTCCCTTTGATTCTCCTAAATCTAGTTCTTTTGATACTAAACTGCTCGGCTATTACGCTGTAGATTTTCTCTTACTTAACATGTAATAGCGATTTTAATAGGACTTTAAGTATATCTTCCACCAACCATTATGTAAGCAGCTTTCTTCAAGTTAGAATAAAAAGGGACAGTAGAATACGAAAATAACGTTCAAAAAACTATAATGATGACCATAGAAGATTTCTATCCATGAACATTTTGTTATCAAAAGACAGTTTAACTATTCTGAAAATTTAGTTTTATATCTGAAACTTCAATCGTATATCTTGCTGGTTTGCTTATAGTATATATTAGGTGGTTGCAAAGCTTTAGTAATTTTTTCCCAAATTTTCACTTTATTTATAGAATATTGAAAATACAATTCAATCATCAAAACATTTTCCTTCACTTTTTATGACCTTCTGCCATCTCTCAGGTAACTTTTGGATTCCTTCGTGGAAAAACGACCGGCTTGGAGGCAATAAAATGATCGGTCCATTTTCGCACCTCAGCAACATCTTGAAAACGCTGTCACGCTAGACAGTTCTGCATCGACCAGAATAAATGGTAATCCGAAGGAACGAAGTCCGGTGAATACGTCGCGAGCGAAAGAACTTTCTATCCCAAGTTCAAAATGGTCGGCTGAGTGCTAAGAGCAATGTGAGGCCTAGCGTTGTCATGCAACAAAATGACTTTCCGACTTCCTTGCCCAGTAAATGGTCTTTTTTTTTGTTCAATTGCATTGAACAAATCAGTCAGTTGACGACTGTAGCGTTCGCCACTAACCGTCTCACCTGGTTGCAGGAGTTCATAAAACAGCACACCCTTCATATCCCACCAGATGCACAGAAGGACTTTTTTTCCGTTGATGTTGTTGGCTGTCCGGGGTCTTCCCATGAATGTTTGCGTGCTTAGGATTGTCGTACATAATCCATTTTTCGTTATCTGTAGTAATTTTCCACAAAACGTTCTTCTTACGTTTTCTGGCAATCAATGGGATGCATATGTTGAGTCGGCGGCCAATGCTGTTTTCGGAGAGTTCATATGGTAGCCATTTTCCGAACTTACGAATTTTCCCCATCTCATGCAATCGTCTTCAGACTGTTGCTTTATCAACTCCTAGTTGTTCTGCGAGTTCTTCTTAGGTCTGTGACCGATTTTCATCCAATAATGATTTCAAAGCATAAGCCTTCGACGTTTGTGGCGTTCCAGAGCGTTGTCGGTCATTGACATCAAAACCACCAACTTTGAAACGTCGGAATCAATATCTTCAAGTTCTATGGGAGAGAACATTCTCATCAACTACAGATCATATTGATTTGCATGCTTCAGCAGTATTCTTATCTTGTTGGAATTCATAGAAAATGCAGTGTCGAATATGCAGCTTTTGCTGGCTCAAATTGTTCGAACTACTTTTATGAGGCTATGTTTATAATTAAATCATGACTTATGGCTTTTCACAAACTAAGAAGCCAACACTACAAAAACGCAAAAGAGCTGGAATTTATTTAGGTTTTAAATAATTGTACTAAAGCGCTGAAATAAAAAAACTAAAACTTCTGCAACCACCTAATAGTTACATAAAATGATTAATTTCCGTTTAAATTATAGGCTAAAGCTCAGTCGTTCACTTGCTTTTGAATGCTACAATATAGTTATTCATCAGTGCATGATTTAGAAATACATTCTACATCATGTACATGTTATATAATACAAAAATATTACACAAAAAACAACACTAATAATGCAATCGCATATTTCATTGTTTTTATCTTAAAAAATTGTATGTGACAGGTGCACCTTTATCTCAAACTTCAACGAGCTTCTAACTCCAAATGCTGCATTATTCTGGTCCGTGATTTGTGAAATAGGGATTGGAGCAGATGAAGCAGTGAACTTGGATGGTATCGCTGATATAACGATTCGAGGTAAACTGAATCACTCGGAAGTCAACACAAGCTCGACATCTGAATGCTATTATGACATGCACTAATAACTCATGCTGTTTAATAACAACGACGATGTTTCATTCAGCAATAAATTACTAAAAGTAAGTTATTACTGACAAAGTATCCGATTCAGCCTCACTTGCAAATTAGAAGCATTCTGAATCTCACTTTCATAGACAATGAGACTAACTGTGGTATCAACCTGGAACGTCCATTTACTAACTTCCACAGTTAAAACTTCCTAGAATTCACTTGTGTTTAGTATTATCTAACAGATGCAAATAGTAGAATACAAAAAATTGGTAACTTTAAATACTTTTAAGAGTGGAAAATATGCATGCTATTTATGTAATCAGAGTTAATATTTTGATTGCTTAACAAACACGTCAATATGGTGATATATTTTCATAATGCTTAGATATTATACAAAATTAAATTTAAGGAGAATATTTGTTAGTAATCATCAATGTATTTGAGTTTTTGTTTCGATTTAAAACATCAGGAACCAAAAATAACTAAATAAAACAACAATAATTTTAGATTTGATCTCGCACGGTATACTCACCGAGAACAGTTGTGTAGAGGATAGATGGGTCCATGTACTACCTTTCGGATATCCCATCCCCACCTTGAATAGAGATCATGAATTGACAAAATTCCAAGAGCTCTTCGAGAAACAAAACATATACTCCAGAGGAAGGTACCAGTATTATATTTCTAATCACATATTAATCTTGAAATCAGGTTTCTTTGTTTCAGTGATTATAAAAATGTAATTTTTCAAATACAAGTGTATTAGAATACGTAGTGTACATTAGTCACTATATCCAAAAATGTACATTTAAACATAGACAATAGAAATTGTATGCACTGTCTATTATGCCCTCTTTAGCTGTCCACCTCACAGAATTTTCCAAAGAACATACAATTCATAAAAACACTCAGTAAATCATATTTGGTGTTCAATGATGATATAATCATTTGTTTTATTAGATTTGACTAGTTGTAAGTGCTTAAACTTTATCTTATTACAGATTTGGAGGATGGAAGTATGAAGTTGCAAACCAAGACCACAGTTTCACTATGGGACTCGAGGTAGTTGATCGAATAGTGTTTGGTACAAAAGAGACTGTGTACTCATGATTGGATTTTATGCCAATTAAGATGCCATTTTACAATCAAATATCTCATCATCATTTTAAAAATATTCCGCTTTATATATATTTATAAAGTAAAGAAGAAATGACGAGGACACTCTCAACTATTTATTTTAACTTAGTGGTATCACATAGTACTACTATAGAAATCCAGTAAGTAGTCGACGATTATTGAGAATTATAAGTAATAATTTAAGTTTCTATCTATATTTCATATCACTAATTGTGATGAATATTTATCTGTGCCTTACAATTTATATTCAGATTTGATAAAACGAGTTTAAAGCACAAATTTTAGTTATCCGAGCAATTACATCCGTGTAAGATATGCTTTGCTGTGTTCCCGATAATATAGAAAAGAATTTACCTCTGGTGAAAGCGTTAAATTATGAATACACCAAATCTGTCAATGTTCAGAGGCCACTTTCCAAGAATATTCAGTAATGTACCGTTCCGCATGTACATTTAATTTATGGAGATCAGATAATTATCAAAAGTGAAAAAGATTGGAACTATAAGATCTTATCTCAAAAGTGTTACAAAGGTGTCGACAAGTAAAAAGAATTGGTTAAAAGTACATTACATAGAATTAGACCAAAAGATCTAAATTCAAATGTTTCGTTAGATTTCGCAACGTAATTTTGAAGCCTATACTGTACTCTTTCTTTGACATTATATAACGGCTAGGTTTCCTGTTTATATATATTTTTAATTTAACCACTTAAAAATAAAGAAAAAGAAGCTCATATGAAGTATTGTGAGGTAAAATATAAAAGAAGGGTTTGTAAGTATCCAAAATGATTATTGAGCAACACAAACATATGTTTATATTTATTTATAGCTCTTACTCTGCAAATAAGTTACGAAACACAACCAAAAATAAAATTTTCAAACACTTTAAACGTTAAAAGTGAATCAGTACAATCACTTAAAAGCTCAAATATTAGAATTAATCAGTTCACTTATAAGTAAACCTATTGGTTCAAATAAAAGAATGAACGTGAGCATTCAAGTTAATTGCGCTATGACACAGATGTTCTTCTCACTTCGAATCTATTCTTCCACTTAGTAGTTCTGTAATTTCCTCAGTCGTTTTACCTTTTGTTTCAGGTAAATATCTGCAATAATTCAGTGTATTATGTTCATCATATTTAGTCTTATTTAAACATAAGTGAAATAACTAAAACTTTAGAGGTAAGGGAACTAACTGATAAAAGTAGACGGCCGAAAGAGAAAGTGGAACAATGAATACGAGGAATGACAGTGGTCCGACAAGGCTATTCAACGGATAGTACACAATTGGAGAAAGGAAACAAGAAATGTACCTTAAATCAATGGATTATCATCTCTTTTATTATTTTTGTAACTTTTCTATATTATATCTGGGCCATCATATCCAAATTCTCTTTCCACTACAATATTTTTAGTGAGGTCGTGTAATCGCGGAATACAATGCAAAATATGGTAGTCAACTGAGCCAATATCATTCTTCAAAAAAATGGATTTTAAATCAACATTATCCATCTGATCTACTAGATAAAGATGATATTATTTTTGTTTTCTTCCTATTTAAATCTATTCAAACCTTGATAATGTATTGATAACTATTTTTTTCAGCGACTTTGGTATTTCATAAAGATCTGTTTAACAAGAAAAGTATAATTATATATAATACATTATGCTCTAAGCAAACAAAACATTTTCTAAAATAAGGCATTTTGATTAAAATAATTAATTTTACATTTACTGGATCAGAAAACGAGTGTTTAAAATTTTTTAAATGTACACTTTGAAATATTGGCGAAGCAGTAGTTAAATACATTCCGCTACCACATAATTTCGCTTCAAAGTAGTTCCCATAGCGACAGTTTCCTCTCTTCCACTTACTGGGCTGCCACACTTAAGGATTGCAATCTGGCTCGAACACCAGCTGGTGCTAGCTCAGCTCCAAGGAACCAAGCAGTAGGTCCAATACCGGCACTTAAATTGAAAGTGTTGGTTTAAGTTATTTTTAAAATAAGGTCAATAATGAATTTTCACAAAAATAGACAGGTTAAGCTTATGTACAGATTTTTATTTAATTTACTATGCTTTATGTGTCCATAGACTTCTCGCACTATATGTCTATTTTATAAATACATATTTATGTGTTTATTATCTTATAGTTAATGATAGAGTATGCATTCTAAATGTAATGCTAACCTGAACATAAATAAAAAGATAATAAAAAGTATGAGGAATCCCCATCCAATCCAAAGGTGTTTGGAAGAATTGAAGAAATATACAAGTAGCATCATAGATGTGTTCACAGCTGCTAGTAGTAACAAGGAACCTATCACCAAGAGTCTGCGACCGAGCTGAATGGAAACTGAGTGATTAACCACAAAATAACTTCATGCTTTTTAATTGACTAAATATTTTTAACCTACTTTGTCTACAGCAAATATGCCTACAATGGCACCCATTGTTCCAGAAAGACCAGAGAAACAGTTAGCTAGTGAAGCATCAAATTCTGAGAAGCCTATCGATTGGAGAAGGAAAGTTCCAAAGAAGGATACTGCTAAGATTCCACTGTAAATATGTAACATTTACTATCCTATTTGTATAAAACCCCATGGTATCATCTAGGCTTACAACTGAAGTTTTTCTCCTTCCCACTTACGTTCTACATACAATTAAATGTAATTTTTATACGTGCCTGAACGATACGATAACATTAAGAGTTACTGACAAAAGTAGAGCATTTCGAATGGGTCTGAAATGGAAAGAAAATTATACAATTACACAATATGTATTTTATATAATCCATTCAGAATTATATTTAGAATCAGCCCTTATTTTCGGTCACTAACATATCAACTTTAATACATACCTTAACGTTTAGCCAGGGAAAGTGAAACAATCTATTTTTTTAGAAGACGGATAAACTTAATCAGTACCAAGGAGAATTTGAAATCTGTTTTCATATATGCAAAATTCCTACATTTTAAGAAGTTATGAGTGAAAGAATCGAGTGGTCTCCTTTATACTCTACGTCATCACGACTATGGTATTTAGGAGAATGGTTTGTTATTATTTATTTATTTGTTCTCTTGTCTTTTAAATTGATGTTAGCGTTATAATAAGTTTCTATTAATATGCTTAGTGATTTCTATCTTTTAATATATACATGTAGCTTCATTAGGAAAATAATTGGATTTCAATTTTTTTTGCAATTTTATTGAAACTCTAAATATAGTAGTTAAAGCTTATAGTCTAACAATACCTGAAGTTTTCACTAAGGAAAATATAGTTTAAAAGTTTCGAAAGTAATTGCGTCTTGTTCAAGATTTATTATAGCGATAAGACTAAAAATATGACCTTGTACGCCACTAATAAAAATCGTGTATAAAAGTACTATTTTAAGTCCTCTGAAATCATGATTTGGATAGTCTTGAACCAAATTATAATAATCCTCTATATATAAATATGCTTAGATAGATTTTAGAAATGAAGATGATCTTACAAAAATTTCGGAATATCCTCTGATTAGGAAATAAATCCATGCAATCTTTTTATGATATTAATCTCTTAAGTTGGATTGGAAAATTGGCTAGCTTTCCGATCCACTAATGAATAGTGTCTATTTTGTAAATTCTTTTTAGTTATTTAAACAGTATAATTACTTTAGTTTCCACTATTTATTGTTTTGATTTATTATATTTCTCTACAAGTTTTGGTGGGAATAGCGCAATTTAATAGCGATGATGGTTTATGCTTTAATCCACTGCAGCTAAAAGAAGTTCCACTAGGAGTTTGCACTACAACCGATCCAAGAGATGCTAGCTAAACAATTCCGCACATTGTCGCGAGAGAAGACTAAAACTTCCGTGGTTATTAGTGAACAGCGATCTCTGTCTTTAATCCCCTAAAGCAGTGTGAGCTGGGAACTTGTACTTCTGGGAAAACTGTCAATCATGTGAAAATTATTAAATAATATATAAAATAGTGATTTAACACTAAATAGTAGTGACTTAATGACTTGATAATCGAAAGTAATTCTATATGGTTTCTGTTATCCCCTTTGTTACATGTCTCACCAAAGAAAACCATTAATATATGACTTTTTCCATCAGAAAAACGGTGAAAAATATGATAATACATTAAAGATATTATTATACATTTTAGATGTAACCAGTTTGTCATATTCTTTCCACAATATTACTTTATTGACGACATTAACTCATATTTCTCAAAGAAAATACCTTCATTCAGTTGAACTTGGGCTTGCTACGGTTGAGACCTAACTGATTGCTACATTTTGATACCTCTTTAATAAAATTCTACATTATGTAGTTGCTGAGATGTAAATGTCCTCCTAACTATTTTGATTATTTTTTTGAAGGAGCCTTGTACTTTCGCCTAACGTACTTTCTTTAAAATAGAGAGCCATTTATATACATTCTATTATCTGTGACTCACTAAATACAAGTATAAATATTTTTAGTTTAAATCTCAGACTACAAAGAGAATCGTTATTACTCCTCCGTAAGCAACTTCACTGTTGAATTAGTAATTTAAAATGCGAGAGAGATTTGATTTTAGAGGATGTGCTTGATACTAGAGGCCTCTAAGTTCTGTCTTGGTCAAGTCACAAAAGTGGCGTTTAACTCTACGACTTTTTGTATACAATCAATGGTGATTAAGTCATGAAATTTAGTTTTCGAAAATCAAGAAAAATATAACTGAAGAGCAATATTTCCACTGAGCGGGATCGACTTTTGTGAGGACTTTTTAAGGCCTTAAACAATTGAGCATACTTTCATAATATTATGATTAATAAAAAGCCATAGTGTCATAGTGCTAAATTACCTGTTTGAAATCAAATATCCTATTCCTGTGGATGTTGTTTGTGTTTTGATCTCTAAAGCCACTCTATCCATTTCTAAGTTCACACATTCACCACCAGAATAGGCAGCGATAGCGGTCCGAGCTATTCTGTCCTTTCCACAACGCATCAGAAATAGTGGACTGTCGTGAAACCAGCTCATATTGAAGATAATCAAAATCTGAGAATTTCATCATTATAAATAATGTACTTCTTTTTTAAACGATTTACAAAAAACGGTCAAATTTAAATTTTGAATATTGCTGTATTAAAGTCTTTTATTCCAAAAGTTTACCAAGCATGGTATGGCTTCTAAATAGAATATTATCGGCCAAGCCATCTTTGTCCCTAGTACAAAAGGCAATCCGAGAGCACTAGCTATGATAAAACCAATATTGGTAGAAAATCCACCAAAGGAGCCGACTATACCTCGAAAAGGCACTGGAATAGATATTTTATTTATATACTATAAGTAGACTTATGCATATGATGGTGACAAACTCACCTGAACTGATCTCTGCAAGAAACACTCCTTGAGCTGTTGTTCCCATTCCTACACCTACACCAGAAAGAAGACGTGAGAAAACAAATAATTCAGCAGAAAAAAGTGAATGAGAAATACCCGCCAAAGGAATGGAGAAGAAAAGAACCTGCAATAATTTAAATTACAATTTGTTTAATAGTATTTATAAAAGAGAGTCAATATTTATTGTTTATTAACTCACATATAATTCTATATTCACTGCTAGTTTTCCATTAATCTCAAAATTTAAACCATACTCAAAATTCACGTCCAGATATATACATTCCACAAATAATGAATAAGAACTTTATATGATAACCTTTTTACATCAACAGCTATATTTTAACTGAGTATGATTCATAAACAAACCATAGCAGAGTAAAGAAGTCCTTGTTTTGGACCTTTTCTTTCTAGTATGATTGACATCAGCCATGCTCCAAAAGCTGCTCCAATAAATAAACTGCCTGCGATGGACGACCATACAAAGGCGAAATCAGACTCAGACAGTTGGACAGAGTACCGACTGGAAAGTGGAAATTAGATCAGTCTTCCGTTAGAAAATCACTCGTTATCTTCTGTTATATTTTCAATATATTACTTGTGCCCATTTGCATTGAAATATCAGCAGTTTTGGTCCATTAAAATGATAATGGAAAACAACGAAAAATCGAATCGAAATGTTGATCACAACGCACTGTCGAAAGAATTACGCGAATCGCAGTCATTATTTGCTACATATCCACAGTTTTTCATAAGTAATATAGCCTAGAATATTTTTTGTAGTCTAAACAAAAACTTAATTATACTTAATTACCAACTTTGGGAGTTATATTGCTTTATTTATATACCTTAGAATTCATTCTATTCATGATGTATGACAAATTTTTAGATTTTTTATATTGTTAGATGTGTTTAAAAACGAGGAATTAATTGTGCTTCCTATTTTTTAAATTATTAGCATTAATTAATTAATGGTTTATATAGAAGAGTATTTCATCTTCCCACAAAAATTCGGACCTATTGTTCTTGCTACTGATGTTTTCCGCTACTCTAATTACTGAACTTTGTGCATATCGCTTCTGGCGATGATACAAACCAGTTTCCTATGAAACAACTGGCATTTTAAGAGAACTGGTTCATCATGTCCGTTCGTAATCACCTCAAACGTATCGCGGAAGTGGACAGTGCAAATTACGTTTATGATTCGAGCAAAATAATTTATTTTGAAAAATAGATGTTTTTAGATACTTTAAATGAACTATGGTTACATACTTCAAGACCTTACATATTTACCATCTAATTATTACAAACTTCGTCCTCGACTTCCTGAAAACAATACAGACAGTAATATAGTAAAGTTTACATATTAACTGACTTTTTGACATTTTCCATGAGAAAACTCTGCAGGATTTCAGCCATTGGATTTATAATTGATATTTGGAAACCAAAGTGAAATCCACCCCCTAAAACTGAAAGAACCGCAGTCAGAAGCAGTCGGGTGGTCAGACGGGGACTACACTTTGCTGCTATAAATAAGATTGTATCTTTTAACTCTATTGACTGTTTTTAATCAAATAATCCCCTAAACACTCTGAGAAGATATTTATAGTACTATAAGACTAGATATATAGATAAAATGATAAATTTGCAGTGGTCGTAAGTAAGAATCTACCTTTTCCGATCACTTGATTATCCTCCACTGTATAGACTTTCATAACGAACTTCACATGAAAATGTAATATTTTTAAGTATAAGAAACCAGACTAGTAAATAAGAGATTGAAAATGTGAAGTATCATATATACACTGTAGATGTAACGAACGCCTAGGCTTAGGTGTGAGAACGAAGAAAGAGGATAACAGAAAAGAGGATATTTCAAATTCAGTTCATGCTTATAATCATAATGCACAATAGTAAATACCAATATATAATGTATATAATCTCTAAATAACCTAATTTATCTTTAATACCTTATAAACGCTTAAATTTCATTAATAAGTGGTATCCGTTTTAGAAATAAGTGTGATTATGTAGACCAACAGCTATATCAAAATGACCACGACGAAATTCGGGCCATTTGAAGTGCATACGCCTTGCAGAAATCAAGTTAGTGCGTTACAAAATAATGATTTTACATAAAAGAAGATGTGTTTAGCGATAACAAGCAGTTACCAGCAAATAACTTGTTTGCAGACAAATGATTGATTACTTACTAAGCAGTATTGAACGATTCAACATGAAGCAGAGGTGTCGAATGATGCATAGAGTGAGAAAATTAATAAAGAAAGATTGGAAAGACAAAAAATTCATATATTAGTAATCAGATAATTTAGATCGTATAAACAGACTTAGAACTAAGTTCAGAACAAATATTGTAGTCGGAGGATAAAACAGCTGATCTGATATCAAAGCAAAACGAGCGGGTTTGTTAACCCATGGCGTTGAGACTAGATGGCTAGTAGATAAGATCCGATCCATCCACAAAATGAGAGTCAGAGAGAATCGGAAATATATAAACAATAAGAACTAGTTGAAATTAAATGCGAAAAGAATCATATGATGAAGAACATTTAGGTGAAAAGAATGGCTCTATAAGTTGTTAATAATAATAATGAAAGTTAAAAAGGTGCGCTGTAATAGCACTAGTTATCCTGGAGAAAGTGGAGATACGAATATTAGAAAATTCATAACTAGATATACGAAATTAAATGGAAGAACTAATAAAGAATGGACAAGTGCTATCTTCTTGGTAGCAACTTCATACGTGATTATGGTCTCTTTTTGCTCGACTTTTATTTCGAATATCACTCAAAATGTTTACACTGATTTCGGATTCAGCGGCTACAATAACTTGCGAAACATATGTTAAGATAAGGTGAGTACAACCTAGTTTCCTGCTTAGATCAATTAGCTAAGACAAAACAAAAGTTTGTAGGGAGTTGCCAAATCATTACTGTGAAATTGTTGTATTAAATTCTTGACGGACTTCAACGCACTGAATAGTACCACCAACTTGTCATCCGGTACCAAACTCATTTAATTTGTGCATTTATGTGTTGAGAGATAAGAAGATCGATCATTTATTTACGCGTAAAACCATATGATATTAAACCAAACTATCGAAATGAACAGGATACCATCGGCGTAGACAATTCGTCACCATGGGTGCTAGTAATTTTGAGATACAGCTCTTACGCAGAACAGACTGAAAATGCAAAATTTATGGAAATGTCTCAGCTACCATTTAATCACTTTTGACTTGTTACATTTACTACATGAGCGTTAAGACTGATCGATGTCAGTACTTTAGACTTTAAATAATAAAGTTGAAGAGTATTTGAGCTTTTTGAATCGCAACTAATATTTTTAAGATAAATACTTGAGACAGAGCATTATTAGTTAAAACAAGAACTAGACAGTCGGCCTTATGTTTACCTTGTATTTGCAACATTTTGTAAGAACTGTAAACAATAATTTAAAACATTGGGAGCATGTTACAGTGTTTCATTCAATTTAATAAAGCGAACTAAAGTGTACCATTCTCACAAATAACAAATTGTAATCGTTTCTAAGTACATTACCATCAATATTTTCACTTGATTAAATTGATAATTATACTTTAGGCTTTTGATACCAACAAATGTTATGGAGTTTTCTAACAAATTATTTTCCACAAAAGAGCAAAAGGATTAAAAATGAATGTAAATAGAATTATATCGCTTAGGACTCTAAATAGATCATCCCCACTTTAGAAAATGTGGAAGTAGAAAATAATAATATGCCAGTGAGATCTTTTGTAGCTAATGTCATACGAAACAATTTTTATGGTACTTGGATACGTAATATTATTATATTGAAAGCAAGTCTATTTTGTACGAGCTTTATCCACTCCACGCATTTTGAACTCTTAAATTAAACTGCTCTTACACCTACAACGTCTTGTCCAATTCAGCAATTTATTTATCTTATTTTTTAAGGTAAATTTATTATATTTTAATTGAAAAGTTGGGACTGGTTTGCATTTTCGGAAAAAAATTGAGATGTATACAATCTATACATCGTTTTAGGGCTAAGAACTTCTTTGCCTGTGAATAGTGTAGGTATTTAGTTTGAGTTCATCTATTTAACATGAAAGAAGATTGAATAGCAAGAGAGCGGTTGACAAGTAGCGACAGGCTGAAAACGTCTTTCCTCCACACCACTTCACATCAGTCCTATTTTGCACACCAAGGCTTATAAGGCACACGTTCGCGTGCGAATTCTAATTGATTTCTCCGTATTGCTAAACAAATTACACTCACGCATATTGTTAGATTGCGAGACAGGTGAGGTGGAGATTGAGACTTCCCTTCCCTCGCCCTCTTCATCTCCTGGTTTCTTTCTCCACCCCACCCTGCCTCTTCTCCGACATCCTCTTTTTTTCTATCTCTCTTTCACACTCCTATTTCACATTCATCTTAGGTCTTCACCGTTCATCTCTTCTGTACTCTATATACTACCCATTCAATTCTGTGTTTAATGCATTTTCTATTAAAAACAATATTTATAACCAATATCCACTACTGTGGCCAACCTCAGTAAAACAGTATTATGATCTTCTAGGCACTCTATATAATAGAGCACATTTTTTCTTGTGAATTTCGCTGTGCGATCAATTACCGTATACAAAATAGAGCCCCGTCAATATAACGCTGTACTATTGTAGTTACATCCTATCCCTGTCTTCGTCATAAATTCTTAGAAATGATTACAATTAGACCTAATTGACGCACTTTCGCACCCAATTCTTTCTCACGATTGCAACAGAGGGCACCTCATTATGTTTGAGAAAAGTCTAGAACTAACAGAATAAGCATGTAATTTCTAACGTTATAAAGTTTGTTTCAAAGTAATAGCACCTTGTTTTCACGTTCTTCTTTGTTCTCAATCACAGATTGATCCAATTTTTCCTGAGGTAAGACTTAATAGTCTTAGATGTCTCCAGTTTAATTGCATTTTTTCTCAAAACCACTCATTTTTCAACCTTTCAAGATACCAACACACTTTAGTAAAATATATGTTTATGGAAAAAACAATAACAATCAATGTACATAACAAATTAACTAATTGTCAGTACAACTACCACTTCCACTAGTGACCTGAAAAATTCGTTCAGCATACTATTTATTAGGTTTATAATAACACTATTGTCTACTTCGCTCCATGCTTTGCTAACGACTCTTTGGAGGTCCTTTACGGTCTCAAAGTGACGGTTATCGGCATTATTCCGACTCACGAGAATTGCCCAAAGATTCTCCATTGGATTCAAGTCCGGAGTGTTCGAGGGCCAGTCCATAGTGGTCACATCATTGTCCTCCAACCAGGTCTTGGTGCTTCGACAGTGATTATGACATTATATTGTTAGAAAGTGAAGCTAACACCTGGAAATCGTTGAAGATACGGAACTACGTAATTTCCTAAGACATCCTAGTAATCAGCGCTGTTCATCTTCGTTGAGACAAACGCCAAGTCGACTAGTCCCACAGCAGTGAACACGACCCAAGCCATAACACTTCCTCCACCGAAATTTCGGGCTGAATAGTGCCGGGGTTTCTTACGTAAATCCCTTCAATAGAACTGACAAGCATCAGGACCGTCTAGGTTGAACATCTTCTTATCACTTGAATTTGAAATATTGAGCTAACAGTTTTTCGTCCTTATATTCTTGTGTCAGTTGTAGACACTTCTTCATCTGTGATCAGACAATATTGGGACACTTGTCCAGCATTCTCCACACTGTAGATTCTAAAGCATCAATGACACAAGTCCCAAGGATTTTACTGATGCTGATCGTGCTTTTTTCACAGTCCGTAAAATTGTTCTTTTTCACTGCCATTCAACTTGCCAGATCGTCTACAACTCTTTCTTGATCCGTGTTTTTCTTGAAGAAACAGGAAATTCGAAAACAGCCTTCCTGGAGTGCTTGACAACATCAGCAATCTGTTTCACCGTGTAACCGGCAGTTGAAAGTGCTTTTATTGGACCTCTTTCGTGCTGACTCAGCTTTGGAGCACAAACCATTGTTATGATGGCTCCGTTTGGTAATTTTGCGCATTTTTCGTTAAATAACATCAAAACATATCAAGTGGGCTGTCATTTTCAAAGGTGCAAAGTAAATAGTTTTAAGAAAAATTAGCATAAACATCGTAATTTTCTATTAAAAACGATGAATGTTAAACTGGAGATTTCCAATGCTATTATGCTTCATCTCAGGTAAATTTGTATCACTCTGGGAATTGACAACAGAAAAAAACGAAAAAACAAAGTGTGCTACCATTTTGAAACGTACTGTATTAGTCTTAGCCAAATGAATGTTACTTATTGTATACGTAATAGATCTGTTCTTGTTTTTATTTCTACCTAGTTGAATTAATATTGCAAAATAATTTAATATACTAAAGTTCTATTAGAAGACAAGACTTGGTCTTGTCAAATCCTGAAATTAGACAACTAATTCTCACTTGTTTCGATAAAGATATCTTTAAATAAATTTGCTCATTTTATTAGGTAATATAAGTAGGTCAAACACTAGTGATTCTTTGAATAATGATAGGTAATATTTTGTAAATTATAATTATGTCTAAATCTTGGAAGTCAATGAAGAAGAAATTGTTAAGTAAAAAAACATTGCAATTTTGTTTCGGATTTAAAAGTCCCATCCACATTATTTATCATAAAATTAGGTGAGAATAATTTTGAATTCACTAGTCCGATTTTTTGCGTATTTTTTACTTGAGCGGAAAATTACCGAATTAAATATCATGCAATACATCTCTAGTAATTTCACTACTATATTGCATTTTACCTGTCTTTAGATGTTTTTTGACATTACATTAAAATTTCACCTGGCTTACCCTTGGATTAATTTTGCAGTATTCGTGCTAATACAAATCATGAGAGGTGGGAAATGGGATATACATTTTTGATATCTCTTCTTACCTCAAAGTTTTGTCTTTCATCGATGTAATCCTATTTTCAAAAATTATTAAAGCCATTTAGATCCCTAGTATTTAACCTATTTGATTAATCTTCTCATAAAACATTAAAATTATTTATTTTTCATTTTCAGAATGAGCATAAATTCATTCATTACTAACAGTGAAAATCTAGATGAGAAGTTAAGTGTGGTGGAATTTATCAAAACTCTGAAAAAGGTAAGAGATGATGTGGGAAGAAAGAAAAGGTGAAATGTAAAGTATGTAAAAAGCACTATTTAAAACTAAGTCTTTTCTTGACAATTTCGTTATGATAAGACTGAGATGTGGAAATATTCCTTTATCTACTGAAATTCAGATTGACTCCGTGGAAGCAGTAAACGGTAACAATGAGCGAACTAGTGGTAGTAGCAGTTCAATGTAAGACTTTCGTGAGACTAAACATTTGTTTTAAATTGATATTAAAGGAAAATAATAATTTTTTTTCAACTATCAAGATGAAATAAGATTTAAAAACTAAAAGCTAAAGATCTAGTGTTATTATTTAACGAAAATTTACAATTTATTTTAGAGGATCCATGGAGAAAATGAGTGGAAAAAGTTCGGAAGACGCCACCGCTAAACAGAAAAAGCCAATGGAAAAAAAGTTTGTGGTGAAACTGAATACGTTATTTTAAGTATCACAAAAAGTATGTAATGAGATTAAGAGTTTAAAAGAGGACAAAAATATACGGTTGAAGTTTAGGAAAAGAGTTTTACTAAAAATTTAAAGCCATTTGAAAGGAAACAATCAATACCAGTAGAAAACTTTTGTTAAGCATTTTGATTTTAAAATGTTCTCTATATTTCTTTCAAAAAGCATTTAATTTGATATTAAAAAAGATAACTTGTAGTTGTGATCGTTTACAGAGCAATTTAACGTGGTCTGTGGTCATATTCTGGCTCATTCTGAAATTAGCAGAACTTAATAAACTTCGTCTATAGCAATTTATTACAACTATGTATTAATATTGTTGTTGTTTACGAATGTGATTAAAGTTACTAATATCCAAAGGCAATGAGCCGTCCTATAATTAATTAACTAACTTACTAGATCGTAAAAAAATTTGAATGGAGATTCCCTATTCCAAGTTACTACAGTTTCGACATCTCTCTACAGAGCATCCGCAAAAAAAAGGAGATGTGAAAAGTTTTATAACTTCCTTCCAATTCAACTAAAGTCGTCGTTTAAAAGCATTTATGAGAGCTTGAATATCTGACTTTTCGACCGTTTTCACTTAATTTGCATATCGCATACGTGGAAAGAACAATTGTCAATTTTGTGAAAACACCAAATTTGGTATTTTCTACATGTATTTGACCTCATTTATCTCGGATTGTAACTATTCTACTAACTAAAAGTGACTTTTTTCGGCACAAGACATTATTATTAAAACTATCATAATATCCATGGATTCAATGCTTCTACCACTGTCGTCTACAAAAACGCTGGGATGGCCTTTTCCGCACGAGCCATGAACCGCTCAAAATAAAGTTAAGTCGGAAAAATTGTTGTAGCAGAAGAAGGAGACGTACAATTGCGACACAACACAATCTGGATCGAAACAGTAAAGTATTAGGCAGTCGTCCATTAAGACATACAAGTGATTTCTAGTTACTAGAGCAGTGGGAAACCGAGGCAAATGAGGTCGAATAGTGTGAAGACAGGAAAATGCGTGCCTTTACAACATCGCTAATTGTGCTTCCCACTTTTCTTATGCCAATGAAGTTGCTAAAATCAGGAAACCACTTATCCAAGCTTTCAGAAACGCTTTTAAATGACAATTGTGGCTGAGTTTGAAGAATGTTATAAAACTTTTACAATCGGTTTTTTTCCCCAGACATCCTGCATTTTTACTAATAATAAATGGCATTTAAATTTTTGCAATGCTTTTTTCAATTATTCCTCTTTTTATTTAGATTTTTAGGCTTATGCCTGAAAATCGGAGTTACAGATTAAGTAAAAATTTCTAAGTCACACTGAATTATTATGTGCCGCCTTGAGATGCTAATCAAGTTGTTCTCATTTTAGCTCGTACGTATAGAATAGATTAATAGAAAGTAATAAGGCACAAAAACATTTTATAGTAGAAGACTGTATTTCTCTTAATAGAAGCAAAAAACTTCCATAGCTAAGTTAACTTCCATAAAAAGATGAGGGATGACGTAATTTGAATTTGAATTTAGACCAGAAATGTCGAAGTTGTTTTTTTACGAATATTCCCTAAATTATAAATTAACAATGTGATGCCAGAAAGTTAGATTATATGTTGGAATATTTCCTTTGAAACATTTTTTTCTTACAAATTCCAAGCTTAATTCACAAATATGGCATGGCTCTCGCGTTAATTTCAATATTAATAATAAAATATAATAATAAAGTTAAACCAGCTGCTTGATACGCGAACAAAATAAAAATAGCATAGCAATAAAGAACAAACGTTATTGAAGAAGAATAAAATTGTATGCTGGAACCACTGAAAATAGCGCATTTTAAAATATTATTTCCTGCAAACGTAATTTATTTACGAATACCATCGAAACGACCAGATTGGAAAATACTATAATCAAGTATGGCTCTTTTCTTGACGAAAGAAGGACTAAGAAGAAAAGATGTGAGAAATCTGGCTAAGCTACCGCAGCGTTCCACCACCATTTTCCGTCTTTATAATGTTCGGTAAAGCGTCTCAGATAGTGACACACATACAAATTCCTTAGCTAATCGAAATAAAGGAACACTGTAATCCTCAATAGGAGATTTCGAAGAATGTCTTTCAAGATCATGTTATTAAACAATCGAATATGTTATTGATAATTGTGGGTGTGTCTTCTTTTCAGTATTCCGGAGACTATATGGTAGAAGAAATGTTTTTTTTTCGAAAATAACTTTAGATAGGTTTGTACTGTTTAAAATATAAGTTTTTAGATCTATTACTTCTTGAACATTATCTTAACAAACTTTTATGAGTAAAGTTTTTTACATATTTTTATCATTATTAGACCAATTTTAAAAAATTACTATTTTCAATGTACATATTATCAGGGCTGATAATAGCTAACTCAAATTTTTTACTTTAAAAAAATTTTTAGCAATCTAGAGTTTGACGGTAACTTACTTTAGTGTGCTGATTTAACTTAAAAACTCTTATTAGATCTTGACAAAGTGAACTATTCTCTGACAAGCTAACCTAAATAAATCTAATAAACGTATGCTCATTAACTGATAACAGAATAGTCAAATATGAAATTGTGAGACTCTGCAAAATATTGCGACATACGATTCTCACGAATTGCATTAGCTCTAGCATTATTTATAATTGAAGTATTAGCACAATAATTTAGAAGAAAATAGTCAAAACGGCTACAATACATATTTTTTGGCGTTTTGCTATCAAGTCGATATCAGTAATTAATTAAAAAATGGACTATTTGTTGTGCATTGCTAACATGAATTAACTATAACAACATTTTAGTGAAAACACACAACACTATCAATTTAAAGTATGTAAAACGTAAAGCACTGAAATAGCGTTCTAGGGCCAGCGCAACTGAACTACTGACTAATATGCGCAAGCGATTCCAGCACCGCGCTACAGAACCCATCTTCCACACACTTGCAACGACACAGGAGGTGAGGTGCGTTATTTAATATTCTTTTTTTAATTGAATTATTTATCATTATTTACTTGTGCTCATATAATAAAATATGACCCACCTAAATAACTCACACTCGTGAATAATTAATCAGTTTAAAATTATACGCATATAAGCAAGCAGACTTAATTTAGCTTTCCTATGACTAAACTTCAGCGATGTTAGTGCACTAAACAGCCGTATAAAATTCCCCAACTTTAACAGCATTAATAAAGTCACTATAAATATTGCAGAATTATTTTGTAATAAAACATGATATTCTATGAGACTTAACTGTAGATACCTTACTTTTTATATTGTCTTACCTCAAGTTTTTAAAATTTTAAATATCACGAGTTATTTACGAGATTTTTAGGGCAACTATTTCACAGATATTATGTATAAAGAAGAGAGTTAAATAATAGAGAGCAACAACCCTTATTTAGTACTTGCGTGTCTAAATCCTGAACTACAGTAGTAAGCAAAATGGATACCAATGAAGATTATATCGGCAGATAATTATTTTTACAGACCGGTTTCGAGCAGCAGTCCTCTAGTAGAGGAGGCTCCGACAATGCACTGAAAATGCCACAAATGGTTACTTTGCTGGACGAGAGGATGACCGATAGTGAGCCAGTCATGATTAATCAATTGCACAACAAACCTTACCATAAGTACCTTAGAAAATACTGAACTTAATATATTAATTAGGCTTTGTGCACCATTATGAACGAATATATTTTTAGTAATAAAGTTTTGCACGTATTGCATAACATATCTCTGAGGAGAAAACACTGCAAAATGTTCTGCTGAAAATACGAAAAGATTGTTTTATTTAAAATAAATAACATGAAATCAAATAGAGGAATTTATTAAATTATACTATAATTCAGGAGAGAACATGTTTATAGATTCCTTAGTGATAAAGATTCGTATATTACTAATATACAAAATTTAGGATGTAGATCTTCAGATGTTTATTAGAAAATGAAGATGCCATAACATTTTTCTTGGTGATTTCATGATCGTGATATGGACTTAAGTAGAAATACAGAAAGAAAGGCTACACACACACTATTGTTTTCCTCACTACCACCAGTGTTTCCCAATTCTATCTTTAAAAAACGATAAGTTAAGAAATAAAAAGAACACGATTTAGTCTATAGTTTTCATAGAACCTTGGTAACAGCATCCTAATATAAATGCATTTATTGTTCTGGATAGAGTTAGGCGAACATCAACCGTAAAAACCAGGATTGGGTGATGTAATAGTTTAGGCAAATGACGCTAGAAAAACCAAAACAGATGGAAACTAATAGAATAATTATAATTTTAGGCTTACCAGATATGCATCAGCGAGTTTAAGAAAATACTGAAACTGAAGTAAAAGATAATATGCTAGTAATATTAGGCCCACTCGGATTTTGAAATCAGCTATAGCCAAGCAAGAGACTAACGCTATCGTGACATTGACACATACCAAGCATAGAATATTTCATGAGGATGATTTACGAGATCTGACATGCAGTGCTATATTTCCCACTTTTAGAAATCACAATAAGTCCACTCTTGTATAGCTTTATTTGAGATGATACGACAGATCCCGTTTAAACGACTACAATTACAACCGTTTATATGACAACAAAGCACTTCTTTTGGAAATAAGAGTAACGACTGGTTAATGAAGACAGAATAGTGGTAAATTACGCAGTTGTTCAAGAAAGTGAAGTTGTTCAACGAAATGTTGAGCTGATAATGCAATGCAATGTAAGTCAATCAAAACGCCCTATAATTATATTATGAAATGGAAAAGCTGTAATGCTTACATTCTGTCCATATACTTAGTGATAGAATTATATGACTAAAAAGAATAAAAAAGGAGGAAATGTTTGATAATATTGCAGTGTTAGTAATAATGCTACTAAATTAGAAAATAAAAATTTAATAACAAGAACAACAGTGGTACAATGAAATGTCATAATTTAGCGACAATCAGTTCATATATTAATTAAATGTATACTTCAACTGTCTAATAGCAGTAAATTGTTTGACAATATCATCAGTGATGATTTTTCTTCTCTCTTGCATATCGACAATTACTTTCGTAACCTCGTCAATTGCAAGTTTTTTTAATTCACCAGTCAAAAGATCACCTTTTGTATAACTCTAAAAATGGGAACATCAATATGAAAACGAAACAACAAGTAATTTATGAAGTCTAGGATTGCTATGAAAATAACTTGCCTGCTTTATCTTATCCAGCATTTCATCACTCTCTAAGAAATACCGTAAAAATTGATAACTAATATCAACATCACAATTTCCGCCCTTTTCGCGGTGCTCCTGCACAGAAGCTTGACCACCAGAGAACGCATACTTGTTGATCTATGAATGACACTTAGTAGTAAATAAAGTATTACTGACTAGACGACAATTTTTATGGAAACTATGTATAATTATAATAATAACGAATATTTGATTACTTTGTTTTTAATCTGCTTCGAAGTATCACTGATATATATACACGTATTCTCGTCACTAGCTGCCATTTTTGCCTGAGCTCCTTGAAGTGCTGGTAGGAATGTCGAATAGATCAGGGCTGGCTTTGGATACTTAAGGCGAGGTGCTACATCTCTAGTCATTCGAAAGTACGGATCCTGATACAAACCTATGATTTTGCAAATTTTCTTTGATTAGAATACAATATGGAAAGTAACATTTACTATTTAAATACGGGTTTGCTTGTTGGTAAAACCAGGGTTTAGCATTAAAGTCTAAACACAGAAAGCAAGAGTACGGAGATGCCTCAATTTAAAAAAAAAGTTGATTGCATACCTGATCAATTGCACAAGGTATCAAACAAGGTATATCGGTCCTATTTCCAAAAATATGTGGAAATGATGAGGAAAAGCAAGGTGCAGCTTCTACCGCTGGGAAAGCAGCCTTAATTATCACATTAAGAAAATAATAAGTCAAAATTCTAAACAGGGTGAAAACGTAAAGAAATATATATGATAAATCGCACTTTTCCCATATTATCTTCCGGTGTAAACCCAAAAATAGCACGAGCTTGATTTCCATTTACAACTTTCCAGATCTTGCATATATTCTCATAGAACGGAGGACTAAATGATATAAAATACATTATAAAATATTATAAAAGATCTAATAACCGTTAAACAACTATATTTGATATTATTCGAGTTTTGTATTTTTAAATGAAAAGTATTCAATAACGATATAATTCTAATATCTAGTATGTCTGATAAATTTTTTCCTTAAAAGGGCAACCCACCACATATAATCCAAATCGTTAAATATAAATGTTTTTTCTGGATCAAATCCAACTGCGATGATATCTTTCATGTTCTCCCTAGCCATGCTCTTTACCTCATCGATCTTCATATCCTTCCATAAAAACTTCTCATCGTCTGTCAACTATAATACTCTTACATTTTAATGCGATATTTAACTTCTAAATAAATATATATCATTTTATATTTAATGTAAACATTATAACCACCTCATTAATATAAGTGAAATATTTAACAAATCACCTGAATGACTAGTGGTACATCTAAAACTTCTTGCAACCATTTAGTAAAGATAAACGGAATGAGGTGACCAAGATGCAAACTACCAGATGAAGGTCCTCTACCTGTGTAGAGGAAGAATGGTTTTCCCTGTTCCTTCCTATCTAATATTGATGCCAAGTCCCTAAATCACAACTAAATTGTGTAGTGGATCTTTAGTTTTTCCCTATAGATTTCTAAATAATGTATTTCCGTAATACGTAATCAACACATTAATATTTGACTTAAAGCGTTGAAAAAGAAGGAATCTGACATATTTGATATGCCGTATTTTACCTATGTGCGAAAAACATTCCGCGCCGTAACATGGGATGAGGCTCATGTCCTGTGACCTTCTTAAATCGCTCAATTAAATCTGCTCCCAACTTCCGACATCCAAACTTTACTATAAATAATGCACAAAATATGACTACAAATCCCACATTATATTTGGACCTAAGTGTTGCAAAGCTACAAAATAAAACGAACCAATAAGTTTTTCATAGTCAACACCAGTGGCGCTCTTTGAAGATACATTCCATGGAGTTACTAGATCTTCTTGTTCCTATAAATTTTAGCAAGTTTTGCAAAAAAAACTATAAATATCTAGTCTCATAACAACGAAACAATATTATCCCTGTAAACCCTACGCATTCATCACCATTGACATCCAAAGACTTCAGATCCTCGACTGTAGCCGAATCCATACAAGACATACCTGATATAATGTCAAAATCCCAAAAACGAAAGTAGGGAAACCTGAAAAAATTAGTGGGTTTAAAAATAATTAATATTAGAAAAACTATATATATATATATTTGTTACACAATTAAAAATCAATAGAAAGACCTATCTACATGCACATGACCAATATAATTACTATGAGATATATTGAATAGAACAAAGTGCTATTAATAATAACAACAAAAAATTAACCTTAACTCATTGATTATAATTTACTCCGTTAATAACAATTCAGAAATAACGATAACAAAATTCGAAACGTTCCACGCAACAAGATCATTTGAATTTTAAGAAATGAATCTACAAGATAGAGACCATAAGACCAAAGAGATTATGGTATATGAAAGACAAGCAGTAGAGTGATAAGTTTATCTTAGTTATATCTTTCAGATTCCAATTTGTAAGATTCTCCGCTCCGAAAGATGATATTTAAATATAACAATATAAAATATTGTGAGCCTCGTCTAAATATAAATTTAATATTTTGGTACTTCCTCTAATCGCTCAAAGTCCATACTCTCAAATGCAATATCTGATTCGACTTGGTTGTTCGCTTCCTGTTTTTTTAGTTTTTCTGACTTCTTGTCTTGTTCTCCAGTTTCCATCGGTTCCGAAATGCATGGTGCTAGTTGCTAAAGTAACGTACGTATTAATAGGTCATTAAATAAAACGATAAAAATAGTAAAATGAGATGTACTTTTATTTTCTTCTGGTATTCCACCAAAGCCTCTTCATAATTTGCACGCATTGTTTCCATATTACTCATGTAAAAATCGTGTACAAAAGTGGACATGTGAACGGTATCAACAATAGAAAGTGGTTCACCAGGTGCACGTTCACTAGTCTAAAATTAACCAAGAAGAATACTATAGTCAGTCCTATTTTTTTTAAAAGACGAAGCCTATAATATGAAACATAAAACGTACTTTTCGTTTAGTCGGATAAGGTTCGCTGGGTATTAACAATAATTGAGGTGGCCTTTGGCATAACTAGATAACGTTTAATTATTGTGGTAGAGAAAAATAGAGCATAAATTGAAATTATAAAGTATTTCCTATAATTATCAAACAAGAATACTCACGATATTGAACGCTGGTGTTAATTCGAAGCAATTTCTAAATAAATTGGCTCTAGCCAAGACATACAAACCTAGACGTGCACGAGATAGTGCAACAACTAAACGTCGAACGTCCCTAAAATTGAAAAAATTTCTTATTTGACCCTGTCTTTCAGAAAATGCTTATAATTACTATTTACACAATCACAGAAAAAATCTACCTGATATGTCCGATATTCCTTGTTCTAACAAGTGATAAAATGATGTAGTCGTTCTGTTGACCTTGATATTTATCAACGGTAGAAATCTATAGCAAATTTTAGTGAATTCATGAATACTACAAAATGTAAAGTACTATAAAAGTTAAAGACACACCTTACTAGGAACTCCTATTAAAGGATTTCCTGCACACCGTCGCTCTACTACATCTCGTAATAGCTGTGCCTACACAAAGTAGTAATTAAGTAAAATAGTCCAAAAGCTAAATAACGAAAAAAAAGTAGTACAGTACATTTATTATTTTGAAGTAAAAAGACCATATATATTGAATTAGTAGATCCTACCTGCCCATTGTACGTTGTTATTATAGAGATTTTTTCTGCTGGGTAACCAAGGATTCGCATGTACGTGAATAATGCAACAGCATATTCTGCTTCACCAAGATTCTAAAATAGAAATTTCCTTCATGTTAAAGCTCAATTTAATTCAAATAATAAGATCAAAACAGAAATAAAACCCTTCATTTAAAAATTAATGAAGGATTAATCCAAGAGTACCTGATAGAAGTAAGGGCTGGGCTGAGTCTCACCATGTCCGTTGAAATCAGGAACGTCAATAAGTTGAAAACTAAAAGCGAATCCTGAGTTTGCTCTCTGAAAAATATTTAATATGCTAAGTTTTTATTTTAAAATCTAGGCAAAACATTGTATAAAACCTAGAACCTGAAATATAGGGAGAGCCTCGACATGTGGTAAATTGCCCAAATGTTTATATCTCCAACTATACAGTGAAGCGATCCTAAAAACTGAGAGAAAAAATTCCGTCTTGTTAATTCTACTAGAATTCTACAATATTATTTCAAAAAGTTAGCAAACGTGAAAAATAAAATTTTTTAAATCATACTCGGCTCGTGTACGACCCTGCTTGTCCAATTGGATATGGGGTACTCCTAATCTAACAAATCGTGCAAACAAGGACTGCTCCATATTAGAATATTTCTGGAATGCCTGATTTTGAACAACGGGAGGTAATTGATGATGATCACCAATCATACACCAACGCTTAAGTCGATTTCGACCATCCTGCGGATTCTGAAACAAAAAAGACTATGAATATAAATCTCTAACCTGATTAAACTGTTTTAAAGAGATTTACCTGAAGCAATAATGGAATAAACGTCTCTACTTCCAATATCTGTGCAGCTTCTTCCATTAGGATATTGTCATATCGGAATCCTAGTTTAACTAATTCATTTCTTCGCAGAGCAGCATGTGTACAAGTCATAGCAATTATCTTAGCTTCTTTTACCTAGACCATTTCAATAATTCTGATAATTTAATTAAAGACAAATACTATTTCTAAACAATTAGTTTCCATTTCAACTGTTAATTGAATAATAATATATAATATCTTAAGGAGTAAAAACTGCTTTGTAAAAAATACAAACTTACCAACAGATACTCTGTTCGATCTTTTCCATTTCTCAGTAATTCGAAAGCACGAAATTCCTCAAGCTGTTCGAAAATATGTTTAATATGTTGCCAACATGATTGAGAAATCTCTGTATCTGATGGATGTTTACCCTAAATACGATAGTACATTTGGTATAAGTAATTTATGCAATCACTAAACCTACCGTGAAGAGAGGAGTAATATCTGAGAAATATTGTGAGAATGGGAACAACTCCTGAATCAGACCATCTTTTTCGATGTTGGCAGTCTTTTCCAGAAAATCATCCCATACACGACAAACCTATAAGCAAAAAATATTTCAATAGTCTAATCAACGAAAATATTAAATAAACGTACTGTAAATCGGAAGAAGTGTCCTGCATTCTCACATGTATATGAAACATCGCCTATTACGTCCATTGCATGCTGAAGCCGCTCAACCTGCCGAAGTGTCAAATAAGAACCTATTTTAATTAATATAATGCTCTAACACACACCTATATATATATATGTTCAAATTCAAATTTAACCTCTGATAAAAGTCGTAGCCTCTCCTTGAGAACATAATTTACACGACCATATCGTGAAAAATCCTTCTCAGTTTCGAGTGCCTCTTCTCCGTGTCCTAAAAAATACATTAATATATTTAAGACAATATTTTAATTAATAACAAATTATCTCGACGTTGTCCTTAACTTACCCATACGTAAAAGATGCCTCTCATCTACGTCCAGAGCAATAATCTTCTCAAAAAGTTGATTAAGAGCTTGATTAGAATGCGTCACAACAAGTGTCCGCTGATTTGGCCAGTTATGATATATATTTGCAATAATCTGAACCGCAACATCAGTTTTACCTGTTCCCGGCGGACCGACAACCATCGTAAGACCTGGTTGCATTCCTGCCTATAATATTAATTTTACATGGATTTAATATATTGTTGTTAAAAAACACATACCTTAATGGCTTCAACCTGAGCAGGTGTAAATTTAACTTGGTTTCTGTTCGGTTGAAGTGAATAAGGAGTTCGCTTTTGTGGTACTAACGGAGTGACCTCTATAACTTTTGCTGTTTTTGCATCTTCACAACGCTGTTCAAGATCTTTGAATGTTAATCTAAAAAGGAAATAAGACAAGAAATATCGTATTAACTCTAATAGTTTACCATAAATATTGTGGCTCAGAAATTATTAAACACCAAAAACTACTTACTGGAAAGGAGGTAACATTTTGTAATCTTCATCTTTAGGTATAATTTTGTATCCGGGAAATGACTCCTTAAGGTGATCAAACGATAAGAATGTGTCGTTAAAATCCAAAGTAGACACGACATTATTCATTCTGAATATATCATTAGATAACTATTTTAGGAATTTCACTAAATTTAATACTAGTCTGTAGTACGATAAAAATGGAATGGCACACTTCGAGTAATGCGCAGAATCTGGTTCGCCATATCCAAGCACAACATCGGTAAGCCATTCCGGTACAACACATTCCGTATTTAGTAGTTGTCGCATTGTTGACAATACTGCTTTGAAATTATTTGTCTTCGGGTCTCTGCGTACCACCAGGTTAAACGTATAGTAAATATCCTAAATTCCACAATTATTCCTAAATTTTAAAATCTACTAATTAAAAATAATAAATCAAACCTCAGTTCCCTTCTCAACTCTATTTTCCATGTCAATTCTGTACTGGTTGGGATCTAGCCATACGCGGTACTTCCGGATATCCCCTTGTATTTGTGGTTTCTTTTCATATGCAGCTGTTATATGAAATTCATTAGAAGTTGTTCATGGAAACAAAAAAAAATCACCAACTGTTAAAGAAGCTATTTGATTCACCATACTCTTCGATAACCTGTCCTGTTTGATCTAGCATGCCTTCAATCTCACATCCGCGAATATATGTCACCTTCAGTATAAATTGTATTAGATATTAATAAATAGATTTTATCGTATAACGAGGCAATACTGCATTAAATAAGCTACTTACCTGGATTTGATCTTTAAAGGGTTGCCTAACATCATATCTTGTACCAACCGGAGCAGTTGCTCGACAAGTAACAAGAAAACATACATCATGTTTCCGAAGAGCTAAAAATACAACAAATAACATCATATGAACAAATATATTTTTAATACCAAATCTCCACTATATGTAATAGAAAGAATAAAATAGCACCCATCTACTACTTTTATGAACTTATTTCATCATACTAAAAATTAAGGAAATAATAATCAAAACCTACATTCCCATTCTTGTCGAATATCCTGTCGTCTTCCAATATTCACGGAGAATTCGCCACTTACAGATGCCGGACTTTTCTCCCCCACCAAAGGCTTTGCAACCTGAGATGAAAACAAATAGCTAACTATAATTTCAATTGCCAAATATATAGTTTTACTTATATTAAAACACTAGGCTAAATATTTACCTACAAACGCCAAATTAAAGGTTTATATTAATATTGTGTAACTGGCAATTAAATAATATATGATCTAGTAAATGTTTAAAAACCAGATTTTATGCCATATACTTGATTCAAAATATTAGGAATTTAATGCGTAGAACTTACCTCCACTATTTGAAAGCCATCAAGAGGTAGAGCCATTCGCGCCCAACCACTCCAAACTGTTTCATTTTTTGTTTCATGTCGCCATGGTTTCATACGGAATAAAACGTCCTCAATATCTTGGCGAATCTCATCTAAGACACAATGATTAACTCATAAATTTCATTACATAAGTATAGAAATGATTATTCACTCACACGTTGATTCAAGCTGGAAAAGATTGAAGTTTCTCAGTAGATAATCATGCAGAGTCAAGAATTGCAAATTCAATTTATTCAGAGCAAGAACACCTTAAACATCAAAGACCTTATAATACACTAGTAAAATACAAATTAAAATGTCCCACCTTCGCCAGAATAGTGCTCATATGGTACAATATTTTCGTCCCAAATGACCTGCTCGGTAGGATACAACGGCATTTCGTTCAGTTGTTGAAGTTGATTTACTCGACGCTCACAGTGTAGAGTCTTTAATTAGTAATGCATAAATATACGTAGTACCGATTAGTAGTCAATATGATCCTAAACATTATAAATCACTTGCAATTACAACTCTAAACCATTGAAAATTAATATAATACTTCAAGTACTAAATATGAAATTCAGATTCATGGTCACACTTACTATGGCTTCTGAAAGGAATTCTTTACTATAAGCGTCTAGTCTTTTTCCTTCTTCATCCATCGCAGGCACTAGATGAAGATATTCGGCAAACCGATATAGTTCAGATTTCCTAATATCAAAGATTCTCAATCAGAACGATTATAAGACAATGTTTTTTTCTGGTTATAGCTAATACTGAATAACTATCATACTTCATTGAACCGAACTGCTTGCTTAGCGCCCTTCTTGAATCTACTCCGCTAACATTAAGAAGGTAGAAATCCGGCATACTTTCCCTGAAGTTAAAACAGCACTTAATAAATAGGCAAAAACGCAATGTATAGACGAAATGTCACTCAATAATACTACTTACTTGAAGTACTTAAATGCTGCCTTTTGCAGTTGAACGACATGTTCATAGTGTTTGTCTGTCACCTAAAATCAAAAAGGATGTAACACAAATAGTTATATTATGAAGTATTTAATAGTGAAAGCACCTCTTTGTGAGTTAACTGCTGTCCAGTAATATCGTCAATCTCAAATCGAGCATAGAATTTCAACATAGATACTAATTGACAAAACAAAGATCCAGCCTCAGTCGAAATGAGTTTCGATAAAACACAATGTGTGATAAGTTGAGATGCATGTAAAATAGCATTGAAGAACCGCCTAAAATCAAAGATTGCATTTAGATATTCGTATAATCTCTACAACCTCTATTTTGTAACATCAGAAGATGTCAATCATTAACTTTTTAATATGCTACGATTAGCATTACTTATCAACAATGCCATCATATACCTTGTGGGCAATAATGCCTCCAAATCGATCATTAGTTCTATAAAACGTTCACAGTAATGTATATCATCCAAAACAATTTCTGAAATATCCAAATAAAATGCACAAAAGAATAGAAAACATGATTTTCCTAACAGTTCTTGGATAGAAGATAAACAGTAACTTTTCTAAAAAATAATTTTCAAACGAACAGGATGTTTTACTCCTTCAAGACTACAGTATAGATTATTCACAATAATTGTATCGATAAAAACAACAACTAATAATTCCATGTAACACACCTTGATTGTCATCGTCTACTTTATCTAATGTTTTCTTAAATCGACCAATTAAATCCCACAGGAACGTTCTTTCAAATGCAAATCTTTTACATTCCTCGTCTCCCTGTTCTGCCATCTCATCCTGTTTTTGAATTTTCTGCAGCAGGGTTGACCAGTATTTTCGAAGTTTCTGGCAAATGTTTATGTTAACTTCCAGCTAAATATGAGTGAGTTGACAGACAGTACCTTATTACCAATAAAAAGATCTTCTCTCTGTGTTTGTTCAAGATTCACCCAAATCGACATGTGAGTCAACCTACTCATGTGCTCACGAACTATATCAACTTCCTGCAATAACGAAAAACAAACTGAACGTTGCTCCTAACTCCTATTCAGTAATATGAACAGGATTCTCAATAGTTAAAAAATACATTATACATTATCATATCTCATCTATTGGATTTTAACATCCTAATCTACCAACTCACCACAGAATTAAAACAATTAACAAGGAAAGTTATAATGGCGCAGTGTTCGGCACTTGATACTGAATTATCTTCCAAAGCTAGGGATAGCACTCGATATATAAAAGAAGGGAAGAACCCAGGTTTACGCGAGAAACACTAAATTCAAATTTTATGTTAAAATTAAGAGTTTGATTTAACCATGATCTTCTAAGAAAAAATTACCTGCCAGGCATCAATACGTTCTCGAAACTTTTCATTAATCATATTGACTATTGACATTACGTGTGAAACATCTGAATCTTCAGAATATTTTATCCAAAGATAGGAGTCTAAGTACTCGCTAAAAGCAAAAATATTGAATAATATTAATTCGAAACATAAAATTTAGTCAACATTAACCTGACTTCTATATCAAACAGAATAACATTATTTCTTCAGAAAAAACGCATGAGAAAATATAAACTAGCCTGAACTCTGGCATGGCAATGTTCTCCCAGTTAATGTGTATTAAGGTAACTAGAGAATACTGCAAATTGAAACAACGCCCTTTGGTTGGCAACATGCCAAACTTGAACGCAGACATAAACGTCCACGTTAAAAGACACAGACATATATGGTCCTTTAATATTCTAAATACGCTGTAGTGTATTTCTACCGGATTGTCTAAGAGAAGAGAAAGAAACAGGGGTGAATTTGTTCTAAGAATAATTTTATTAAGTACTCGTAAATATAATGCAACCCGTTTGAATAAAAAAAAAAAGAAAGAACTGAAAACATTAAGTCATCAAATGCGCAACGCAGTGCAGAAATAACATGATGTTCCTTGGAGTAGGCCAGCTCCCATTCAGTTGAAGTAAAAACTACTCGAAGTTTCTCATATCGTTACGGATTTCTTTCTGACATTGTACTTTTGGCGAAGACGATCTATATTTGCTTAGGCTGGCAAGCACACAACTCTTTGGAGATTCTTAAGTTCAGACTGGCCCAATAGTGAGTAGAAGACAATGTCATGACCACTCTCTTGAGATAGTGGGAAAAAGACAGGAACTGTTACTTGAACAGCCATTACGTTAATGCGTATATTGGTTTGTTACCCAAAGACAATGCAACGATCTTGGAACTATGCTAAGAATATACTATTTTTATACTGCTGGATTTCACTAAATTATACTATAGTGTTGAAAACGGTTCATAACTTATATTAGAAACTTTATTGATATATTATTCATAACTGTCATTTCTTAAAACATATATAAGTGTTTTGCATATGAAAAGTCTCCATAGATGATCTACTCCAGTCAGTTAATTAGTCCCATCAGTTCGTAGCCACGAAATAGTAATTAACGAGATACGCCAGACACTAAACAAGAAAATGTAATTGACCAATCACAGAAATGAGCGAGATGCACCGATACCTAGTTCTCTTGGAATCTATTTCGAAAACAACTGTGCACTTTCGTTTTATTCATTTATTTAGAAAGTTTGTTATATAGATTGTGATTTGGATAGAAGCTGCTGTTTATCTACATTCGTATTTTAATTCTAGTTTAAACATAAATTATATATACCTTGTTCTCGATTAGTGAGATTTTTTCTCATAATATTCAGGTGTCATATGCAGTTTTACTATTACTAGTTTTAGGTATGGCCCTCAAACCAACATCAAGGCCATCCTCCTCTCTTGTCGCAGTAGATGCTCTTCAGAAAGACACAATAACGGAGGTGATTTATTTAGAACTTCTTTTTTAAACATCACCAATTTAATGGTAAATTTTATCAACGATGATAATTGCTTTCCATGATATTGTTGTGATCAAATAGATTTAAACGTAAAATTTACGATAAAGGATGAATTAGTCGTAGTGATATAACTGTGGGAATGTCGTATTTTGGTAGAAATAGACAGAATAGTATGGTATCCTAATAGTTCTGATCAAAAGTTTTCTTAGTTCAGAGATTTTAGGGAAATAGACTAAGCATGTACTAAGTGATATGAGATATTGAATCAGAATGAATAGTAGTAGGTTGCGTTAGTGTCGGAACTATTAATCCAGGTAACTTTATTTTAGATAGATATCAGGAAATTAATAAACAAGCAGTAGTATACAGGGTGCGCCAAAAGTTCTGTTACAGATGTTAAGTCGCATAATTTAATGATAAAAACAGCATTCGACACGAAAATTTATCCAGACATACATAACATACCCAACAATAATTTAGTTTAATTGGTGTTCAAAGTTTCCTCCTTTTGCGGTCACACAAGTTCGTAGACGCGTCTCGAAGTTACCCACGACGGGCCGCAGTTCCTCTCGGCTAATTTCGTCCCAAGATTTGACTAAGGGCACCTTATGAGAGTCCAAATTGCTATAGGATGTTCTATTCAACTTATTTTCCAAGATTGACCATATTGCGAAGTCCATCGGATTCAAATCAGGCGAGTTTGATGGACAAATGTCTTTGCTCGAAAAGTCTGGAAACTGCTGTCGGCAGAGCTCAACAGTTGTTTTTGCTCCATGAGCGGGTGCCCAGTCCTGTTGAAATGTCCAATTCTGTGATCCGAAGTTTTTTTTTTTGGCCCAGGGAACCACTACCTTCTTCATTAAAATTTCGTTTTGGTAGTATTTAGAATTAATTTTGACATTTTTCTCAACAAATACCAACGAAGTTTTACCTGATGCCATTATACAAGCCCAAACCATGACAGATGATGGAAAATGACTTGTACTATTTACGCATGCTTTCTCAGACCTCTGGTGGCCACGTTGAAGAAGTTGACTGCTGTTCTGACTATTGCATGTCGAGTTGACAATAAAAATTTTCTCATCAGTGAAGAGCACGTTCGGGGCGCGGCCCTGTTCAACTATGCTTAGTAGTTTCGTTGCTTTTTCGTAACGGTTGACCTTCATTTTCTCCGTCAACATATGGACTTGACGGATCTTATATGGGTAAAACCCCAGTTCATCTTTGACGATTCTCCTCATTGATGTTGAACTGATATTTAGGTCAGAAGGCATCTTCCTCATCGATCTCTTGTTATCTCGGAGGATCTTCTTCTTGACCATTTTTCGAATGCGAGAAATGTTCACGGACCTGGCTCTTCCACTCCTAGGATGGTCCTCTACTGTACCAAGATCTTGGTTTCGTTTGACGGTCCGGTGAACAGTCATTCTCGTGACACAGAGCTTCTTAGCAATCGCGATATGTTTCTCTTCTAGCTCGTGCAAGTGGATGATTGTGGTTCGTAGAGCTTTGGACATTATATAACAGTTCAAAGACGATAGCATTGAATGAAATTTTAAACACGGTTCAAGGAAGCTTTAAGTAACACATCTGCATTTGCATAGCGAAATGCTACGTCATATATGCTAATTTATCTGCACTTGAAATTTGTAACAGAACTTTTGGCGCACCCTGTAGAGTAAGACTAGACTAAGCAGTTCGAATCCGTTCAGTTGGGTGCAGACCCTCAACACTCGTCTCAAGTTTTTACATTTTTCCTATACGAACCCTAGATCTGTAGTGGATCACCACTACCTTCTCTTTACTAATAGTAAATAATTGAAGTAATTCTCTCTTCTGATTAACATTTTTCAAATTTAATATGAATCATCATGTTAAAAATAACCATTTTGAGACTAAGCATGTTGCACATCTGCGATTCCATTCAATGCATCTTTGTAAGTTTCACTATAGAAGTGAAGCACACAAGGGTCAGCCACGCCCCTTCTTTATGCGCTGACCCTTTATAAGCAGCCAGCCGCCTAGCTAAACATTCTTAACTTTACTAACGGTGCTCGGCTTTTCACCTTATATTTCTTCAATTTAGTAAATGTTATATTTTATATAATTGTTTAATACTGATTGTTTTATTATCGCTGTGTGTATTGCGTAATAAAGGTTTAATTACCCAAGTTTGAGGTTATCACACCACAAACAAGCTAAGAGTTGCCTCTCCACCAACAAGTCCCGCGTGGCAGGAATAACATCATACCGAAACAGAGGCCCAATCTCTTATATGGTGCATCGGCCAGACGGAGGAAAGACGTCTGAAGAAAAAAGGTTAGTCGCACAGTTATTGCTCTGTGTGCACCCACTCACAGCACCTTTTTTATCTGCTTGAACACCGTGCACTCACGACAGGCTACGGATAGTAGCATCTGGACTGCACTCCTTACTAATATTATCCATATTATTTCTTTGCTGTCCTTATAAAAGTTTAATGGCTATGCAGTTTAAATACCGGAAAGGTCAACTAACGAGAGCTAGCAATAATGTTAGGAAATGGCTGGAAACATCAGCCCAATTCGAACAAATTGATGTTCCAATTGAGGCCACTGATGTGACTCTCATGAGCCAAGCAATACAAAGGGAGATCATACGAGGCAGTACAGACTTGAACAACCTCAAAGAGGCCATAGAAAAACTCGCTAAGGCCTATGATGAAATTGAGGGAACTACCGCTGACGACGATGAACAAATTGATCAACTAATAATTCGAACGGACGAACTATTCAATGAAGCGCAAGAGCGGCATACCGTGCTGAAGGTTCAGGGAACGGGGCTATCTGGGACTCAACTACTACTTAACGACAAGAACCTGAATACCTTACACGGAAACAGTATAACAGCCTCACTAGTCTCTCCTCCCAGGTTAGCTGAGATTCCCATCCCAAAGTTTAGTGGAAAAAATTGGGAGTGGGACAGTTTCTGGCAGGCTTTTGAGATTAATGTACACAACCAAGATTTGACCGACTACCAAAAGTTCCGTTATTTAAACGAAGCCCTGCAAGGAGACGCAAAGTCTACCATAAGCAGATTTCAATTGGTAGAGAACAACTATGCAAAAGCCATAGCGTCATTAAAGAAGAAATATGGAGATACGGAGTCCATAATATTCGATCTTAATAACTTGTTGAAAAGAACAACTGCAAGAGGCTCAAAGATCAGCGACCAGAGACGTCTGTACGACGATCTAGCAGCTATCATTACGCAGTTGGAAAGCAAAGGAGAGACGATGGACAACCGTATAACACTAGATTTGGTTTTAACCAAATTCAACCCCATGATACGTGACAAAGTAAGGAGGAGAAAAGATACCCACACAAATCCATGGAACATGGAAGCAGTGTTAGAGGTATTAGAAGAGGTCATCTCCGCAGAAGAACGATTCGAGAAGGAGGAAAATGGCGGCGAAAGGCAAGACAGGAAGGAGTATCAGTCAAGAGGAAACAACTTCATGATTGCTAAGAAACACCAATATCAGGGAAACAGAGAACCCTCTTGCCCAAGTTGCCTCCGACCAGGACATAAATGGTTCCAATGTACAATGCTCAATACGGCACAGCTCCGAAAAGAGTTTATGCAAAAAAACCACATGTGTCTAAACTGCGGAGCAACCAATCATCGAGTCCACGAATGCAAGTCCAAACGATGTCGTAACTGTAATAAACCACACCACACATCCATCTGCTTCCGGAGCACTAATCAAAGCTCACCCGAAAAGCCAGCAACCTATGGCAAACCAATATCGGGAAGCAGATCAGCCAGCCATAACTATGTCGCTGAGGACATTAAGAATGGCGCTGAAAAGGAGGATGACAGTATCCTCCGAGCTGCCCACCATACGAAGGATAGCCCACAGAGAATGTCAAACGACAAGGTAATCCTATTGGTAGGAACAGCTAAGACACTGAATGATAAGGAGAACAAACTACAGGATGTAGACATACTCCTAGATACCGGTTCAGAATTATCATTCATTGATACTAAACTGTCAACGAGTTTAGGTTTACCAATCCTCGAAGAAAAGGATCTACTTATACACAAGTTCGGATCCAATCATCCAGAACGCCAACCATCCCGAGTTACGGCGATCAACATCTTCGACAGAGACGGTACGCAGCACCGACTGCAGCTACATACTAGCGATATTCTTACATCACCTCTGGAAAGTGCTACCCTAAGCACAGACGATCTCCACTTCATAATGGAACACAACATAGATTTGACACTCGCAAAGCAACGAAAACGAATACGTCCACAAATCTTACTGGGATGCGACCAACTATGGACATTATGGAGCTCCAATGGAAAACAGATAGAACTCCCCTCAGGACTACGATTAATACCCAGCAAGTTGGGTTACATAGTCACTGGCCTTCAGTATCAGAAAACTGAGACAATCCCCCATGTCAATACTCTCCTATCCCATCAGTTGGATAGCGACGATCGTGAAACATGGGATCGCTTCTGGACGATGGACTCATCAGGGATAAATGAGTTCAATGGTCCGGACACTATAGAAAGGAACATAACCAACGAACGCGTTTGGCAACAGTTCCGAGAAACTATCCAACTCAGGGAAGATGGCTACTACGTGCGCCTACCATGGAAAGAGCACCACCCTCCACTTCCCGACAACCGAGCAATCGCGATGAAACGACTCGACAGTGTGCTTAAGTCACATCGAAACAATCCATGGATAACGAAGGAGTACGACAAAACCTTCAAAGATCAACTACAGCGAGGAATGATAAAAGAAGTAGACGAGGATGATCCTACGGATGGAATCCTCCACTATATTCCCCACCAGGCTGTCATCACGCCACATAAGGAAACAACCAAACTAAGAGTTGTTTTCGACGCATCAGCTCACTATAAAGGATGTCCGTCGTTGAATGAGGTCATCCATCAAGGCCCACTCATTATGCCAGAACTCTACGGCATGCTTCTCCGATTCCGAATTCCTTTCTACGCAATTATTGCTGACGTAGAAAAAGCATTTCTGCAAGTTCGCTTACAAGAAGGCGACAGAGATGCTACGAGATGCCTCTGGGTTAGAGACACATCAAAACCTGCCAAAGGAGATAATGTTGTAGTCTACAGATTCACTCGTGTCACATTCGGAATAAATGCGTCTCCATTCCTACTCGCGGCAACGATACGGTATCACCTTGAGAATGGGACAGAGAACGATAGCCCTTTAACAGGCGAGATTCAGAGAAATCTCTACGTAGACAATCTCGTGTTAGGGGCAAATACTACAAAACAAGCGTTGGACAAATACCAACATACGAAGAACATCTTCAATGCTCTAAACATGAATCTACGTGAGTTCATGTCAAACAATCAGGAATTTAACGAACAGATCCAATCAGCGGATCGAGCGAATAACAATACCCCAAACGTTCTTGGAATACCTTGGGACACTGGAAAAGACGAGATCCTACTACGTTGTCTTCTTCCAGTAAAGGAGGAAATTACAAAAAGGACAGTATCTCAACAGCTAGCGTCGGTCTACGACCCACTAGGATTTCTCGTCCCCCTCCTATTGCCAGCTAAGATATTCCTCCAATCACTGTGGGCAACAGACTATGCTTGGGATACAGTTTTGCAGCATGGTCACAGCACCAGATGGAGGGAGATTATGAACGATATTAACCACTGGGAAAAACGAATTCCTCGTCACGTTCACAAAGGGCATCATCCAGCGACAATCATCGTATTCGCGGATGCAAGCCAGCATGCCATCGCTGCATGTGCATACTTAAAGACAGCTGACGACTGCCACTTAATTATAGCCAAGTCAAAGTTGCCACCCCTCAAAGGAATATCAACTATTCCTAAAATGGAGATGAATGCTATCACTATAGCTACTCGGCTAGCTCTAACCGTTTTTGATTCTCTACATATGGTGATTCCCATTCAGAAAATTCTCATTCTATCAGACTCTGAAATTACACTAAAGTGGTTACAAGCTCCGTTAGACCGAAAAGGATTAGGAGTTCTTGTAACAAACAGGTGCAGAGAGATCCGAAAGATAGTAATGGAGATTATGAAAAAGGGATCAAGCGTTCACTTTGGGTATGTCCACACACACCTCAACCCAGCAGACTGTGCTACGAGAGGATTATCAAGCAACGAGTTCACCACCCACTACTGGTGGAATGGACCTGAATTCGCTACGAAGGACCCCAACGATTGGCCTACGGCTATGAGCCTATTTATGATCACACTTGATGACGAAGCGGCCAAGGAAACGAACAGCTATCATATCTCACATCTCCATTGTGACAATAATTCACTGTTGAATTGGCACAACCTAGGAAAGGACTATTCTAGTGTCTACAAGACTAAAAGAGTCATAGCACTAGTACTACGATTCATACAACGTTGTGTCGCAAAAACGTCGGAAACCATCAGAACTCGGATTACTACCAGTCTACCATTCTTGAAAGTAAAGAGTACATCAGCTACACTACAAGGATACGAACTGAAACAAGCGCATGATGTGTTAATAAGAAACTTTCAACAAAGCACAGTTACGGAAGAGGTTTTTAAGCAATGGAAACAACTAAATCTGCAAAAGGATACAGCAGGAATACTTCGTTGTTACGGAAGACTGGATCGATCCAGCTTAAATGACGACGAAAAGAGACCCATCTTCATAACTCCGAAAACTCTATTTGCATACCTCATAATACGGGAACAGCATACACAGTACCACAAAGGGACTGCACACACCATGGCAGCAGTTCGTGAACATTACTAGATACCTCAATTACGACGACAGGTACGAGCAGTAATCAAAAAGTGTATTCCGTGTCAGAAGATGAACAATTTGCCCTACAAATATCCCGAGACAACAAATCTACCCAGTAGACGTGTAGTACGGTCACGACCATTCGAACACGTGGGACTGGACTATTTCGGCCCATTGAGTATATCCACTGGAAAAGACAAGGATAACAAGGTCTACGGATGCATACTAACATGCACAACGACACGACTAATGCATCTGGAATTGGTCACAGACATGACCACAGAAACATTTATTAATGCACTGAGACGCTTTATGGCCAGAAGAGGAGTACCTTCAACGATCACAAGTGATAATGCACACACATTCACATTAGGTGATCAACTTCTGGCAAATGCCACGAAAATATTCACAGTAGGATCTGAGGTCGACCAATTAATATCTAAAAACGGGATCACTTGGCACTATAACACACCGTACTCGCCGTGGCAGGGCGGATTTTACGAGCGGTTAATAAAGCTAGTGAAACACTCGTTGTACAAGACGTTAGGACATAAGGTGGTTAATCTAGACAATCTGATGACTATCCTCACAGAAATTGAAGCGTCTCTTAATACACGACCTCTAACATATCAGGAAGAATCATGGGACAATCAACCGTTGCTTCGTCCCATAGATTTTATTCAAAAAGACATCGAACTGACATGTCCCTTTGAAAACATGGAACTCACATCAGATGAGTATCTACCATCCGCGGACGGGCATCAGTTACGTACCAGAAGGGAAGCAGAACGAGCCTTGCGATATTCTCACGCAAAGACGGAAAAATTCTGGACAATCTGGCAGTCTCAATATTTAAAAGGCTTGAGAGAATATCACCAACTTAACCTACGAGGAAAGCGATTGGGTACAACTATACCAAAGGTCGATGATATTGTGCTAATCTTCGATCCTAACCAACCCAGGAATTCCTGGAAAATTGGCAGAATCTCAAAATTATTTCCCTCATCAAAAGGAGAAATACGGTCAGCAGAAGTAATTTTACCTAATAGGAGACTCATCCAGAGACCGATTAATCTCCTTATACCCATGGAAATCCCGAATCAATCTAGCCAAGAGACACTAATAGAACAGGAGCCCCAACAGGAGATGACGAATCCTGTACAATCCTCGAGTTCACGCTACAACCTTCGGAAAAGGAAAAAGGTGAACTATAAAGAAGTAGGTGAATTGGATGAATTACCCAATAATGTCAATATAGTGCGTTCGACATTAGGAATTAAGGCAAACCTTTTAACCTATGTAATAGCAGCCCTCATGCTGCTACAACCATTATCAGCTAAGTCGAAAAAGATAGGACAGCTACAGTGTACCGATCGAGGAGTGGAGATAATTAGAGGAGATGCTCACTCCTATGAAGTGTGCGTCGACAGCTATTGCTGGACATATGAAAATCCAAGTGAAAGAGAACTACTCCACGTACCACCTAGCATCACCTTGCATGACTATGAGGTACAATGGAAAATAGGTCTCGCTGACCAGATGAAATCTATATCGACGAAATGTCGAGCAACAAAGTTCTGCGTGAACATTGAATGCATCATCTGTACTGAAATGTTAGCCAACCCGTCATGTTGGCCAAAAACGGCGATTGTAACAACAGGAGTAATAATATATGCTCTCATCTTGAGCGTTTATCTCTTGTGTTATGTGCCGATTATGCTAGGATCACCGATAATACTTTTGCTTCGAGGATTAGGATATATTTTATTAAGCATCACCCTTTACGGGCTTGATAAGTTGTGCTTAATGATCACGGCATTAGGACGGTATCTGTTCCAACGCAGACAACGACGCCGCATCGATTTATGGAAAGCAGCGACGGCGATCACGCTGATCTGCATCTTACAGAAAGTATCACCATGTCAAGAGGTAGACATTTTCTCTCATATGGATCATATATGCAGAACGAACAACCAACGGAGCACTTGCACTATACGTTCGTCGCAAGTGCTGAAGATCAATCCTTTCAAACGGGAAGCATGTCTCACCCTATCTGTTAACGAAAGTGTCTACAAAGAGATAAGGATAAATTGGAGAGAAATTCAATTGACATGTGACAAAGAAACGATTATGTTCACCAGGAGTACACAGTATAAGATACTAGATAGCAAACGGTGTCCCCATGCAGGATCATGCACAGGCACTAAATGTGGTAATATCAGCAGAACATCGATATTACCAGAACTCCAAAAAGCGAATAAATATCCAGGAGTAACGAAGTGTATAGAGAGCTGTGGTGGACTAGGATGTGATTGTTTCTATCCCAGCTCAGGATGCCTCTTCTACCGAATCTACCTCGTACCAACGGACGATAATCAGTACGAGATTTATCGCTGTTCACGGTGGAGAGAAGCGGTCGCCGTGAGAATAGCAATTATTGATAAATACCGAAATATTTCAACGATTGCACAAATCACAGTTAGACCCAATGTTCCCCATCTGAGCGAGAACATGACAATCACATTATCAGAACTAGCTCTTCCACCCACACCAATACTGGCGGATTACTTTATCACAAACGGAAAACACACAGCCAGATGGCCCAAAAGGTATACTCCACCTCTTCAGTGTAACACAAGGGAAAAAGCTCAAAGCTTGAAATGCGAAGTAGAAGAGGACTGCTCATGTTCTCCAGCGGAGAACACAATTCAGTGTGACTGCAAAGAACGTAATATATCACGGATATTTTTCACTATGGAAAATAGACTACCATTCATGTCACCTTCAGTGCAATTCAAAGAAACCAAAGTTTCAGTGATGGCAATGGTAGAAAGCTTACCAACAGCAGAGTTTATTCTTCACCTAGAAGACATAGCACCTGTGTCTATAAAAGTCGAGGAAACGACGTGCTCAATTGAACCGACTCACATCGAAGGATGTTATGCTTGCGCTAAAGGAAGCAGAGCAGTCGTCAAATGCATCACAGACAGAGAAGAACAAATGGCAGAAGTACGATGCGGGGAATATAGCTTCACAATTCCCTGCTCAGTACAAGGAACCACGTCTACATTGTTATTCAACTTCAACCGAGCAACGATAAACACTCGATGTGAAATAAAATGTGGGACAACACCTCGATATGTGGAGTTATCAGGTATACTAAGATATACAGGAAATCTCCAACAGTCATTGAGAAGACTGATTAATGGAGAAAGTACAACGTTCTCTGAGATAAATCTACCTGATATAGGTCATATAGCCAATGTTTTTATGCACTGGTACACAACCACAGCGTGTACACTGATAGGACTAGTTCTTGCAATTGGAATGACCTATTTATACTTCATCGGCTGTGGAGCGAGGATAACTTCTTCCTGTGGAAGCTTGTTTTTTCGATCTATCCGAAAAACGGGAAGGAGATTTCTGCAACTTTTGTTTTGGTTTTTTCGTTCTAAATCACACAGCAACCAGAAGAACACAAAAAATCTCTAGTATCGGTAACAATGCATGTACTACATATTTATTACTTTTCATGATAATTGCACATATTATTCACCGCCACATTGTACACCTTGCACCACACCTACAACTGAACATTACTTATAGTTATTTTTCCAGAATGAACTCAAAAAACAGCAGCACATATCTCGAAGAGAGATTACAACAAGAACTGAGAACGAAATTTATAGCCGCACAGAATACATCAAAATTGCCAACGACAGAACATATACTGGAAGTTATCATCCAGTATGGTGACAGATGTTATCTCATAGCCGATGACTATCGAAACGCCTTCATCGAGTACGAGAATTTGATGCTAACAGCAAGGACGACTTTGTCTACAACGGGCGGAGCCCAAAAGCTTTTCGTTGAAACATCAATGCTTTCGTCTAAACACAGGAATATGTTCTTGAGACGACACGACGATGCCACGAGGTTCAACAACGCCCATGATATCTACGAAATCCTGGTAGCGGGAGGAATTCATGATGAACTAGAATGGGTGTGTTTGATTGCGGAATTAGCAAACCGTAATCCCGAAGACGTACCCAGCGGAGTGGTTAACTCCCACTACGAAAGGATAGAGGTGAACAAGATGTTCAAACTGAACCAGATGATGTTCATGGAATTGCTTGAAAGAGAAGAAGAGGAGGTAGAAGCCCAGAAAAGACAAATCCTCAAGGAACAACAGGCCATCGAAGAAGATAACAAAGAAACAAAGAAGGTTCTGCATGAGGTGAGGGAAATAGCACACTCCCTTTTGCAGACAAAACAGGAACCGGAAGAAAAATCACAATCGGAAGACCTAAAGTCAATTATGTTCGCAATAGGAGAACTAAGGAAGGCTATGAGGATTCAAGAGATTCTACACACGAGCAGGGACGAAAAGATAGACCAGATAAAAATAGCGACGACACAACTCAAAGAAGGAATGGATAATAATGCTATGAAAATCGAAGCAATACGTGACTCGATCCGCAAGCAAACATCAAGAGTTAATGATAACATCGACAAAGCAATGACTTTGGCATACGAGAACGCCAAATCTTGTGTTAAGAAAACTACATCAGCATCAACTCAGGTGGTGACGATAGAAACTAAAGACGCATTAACGCAAGTGAACCCCGTAGAATATTACGGAATACAAGAGGATGACATAGGATCAATTTCCCTCGGAGAAGAAGAAAGATTATCGACGAACGAAAGACTCGAAAAACCACGTAAACGCAAGTCTCCAAATAAGGATTCAAGATACGACCTCGAAGATACACTTAGAAATCTGGAGCACTCTTTGCAACAAGAAGACAAGCTACTGAGACAGAGGAAAGTTCCAGTAAGGAAGTTCGGCACAAAGATGAAAAGACCGCAAGACTTGTCAATGGAATGCGTTTTCTGTGGAACAATTGGAGAACATTACTCGGACGCCTGTCCGTCTATTCGAAGGACGGAAGATAGGAGAAGAATAATTGAGGGACAGACACGATGTGCCTCATGTCTTCTCAGGCACCACGAGAAGGAGTGCACGAAGTATAGAGACTGTTTCTACTGTAGTGGCAGCCAAGTGTCCAATAAACGGATAACAGACAAGCATCATAGTGCGCTGTGTCCACTACCAGAAGAAATGGAGACGATTAAGTGGAAGATAAGGCAGACAAAGAAAGATATTGAGAAGATCGAGATGGAACTCATGCACCGACAACAGAAGAGAATCAAGACAGAACGGCTCAGAAGAATACCCTACGATGAGTCCTCCTTGCCCCGGGAGTGTAGTGGATCACCACTACCTTCTCTTTACTAATAGTAAATAATTGAAGTAATTCTCTCTTCTGATTAACATTTTTCAAATTTAATATGAATCATCATGTTAAAAATAACCATTTTGAGACTAAGCATGTTGCACATCTGCGATTCCCTTCAATGCATCTTTGTAAGTTTCACTATAGAAGTGAAGCACACAAGGGTCAGCCACGCCCCTTCTTTATGCGCTGACCCTTTATAAGCAGCCAGCCGCCTAGCTAAACATTCTTAACTTTACTAGCGGTGCTCGGCTTTTCACCTTATATTTCTTCAATTTAGTAAATGTTATATTTTATATAATTGTTTAATACTGATTGTTTTATTATCGCTGTGTGTATTGCGTAATAAAGGTTTAATTACCCAAGTTTGAGGTTATCACACCACAAACAAGCTAAGAGTTGCCTCTCCACCAACAAGTCCCGCGTGCCAGGAATAACATCATACCGAAACAGAGGCCCAATCTCTTATAAGATCCTTTAATTATGCTGCTCTACCAGCTGGTAGTTAGTGATTAAGCTACACAGAGAAATCTAAACAACGATCGTAGTGCCTAATTGTAAACACTAGTTAAAGAAAGTACTATAGTCTGCTTTTTAGAAAAGAAACTATGAATTTGGTTTGGAATATGCCCTTCTCACTAGGCTAAAATATTCATATTAAATACTTATACTCATGATGAAACACTAGGAAGTTCAGATTAAGTTGATTTTAATAAGCTTGAATTAATACTATTGCATATTTAGGTTGCCTGTAAGTATTGGGCGCCGTTCACCCAGAACCACGCTCCATATACTGCTTCACTTATTGATACCATTTACACACATGAAATGATTAATACACACTTTAACTCCAGGAAAATCGTGATGTTAGAGTTCAGGTTAGTTCATATTTTCTCATGCGTTTTTTCTGAAGAAATAATGTTATTCTGTTTGATATAGAAGTCAGGTTAATGTTGACTAAATTTTATGTTTCGAATTAATATTATTCAATATTTTTGCTTTTAGCGAGTACTTAGACTCCTATCTTTGGATAAAATATTCTGAAGATTCAACTGTTTCTCATGTAATGTCAGTAGTAATTATGGTTAATGAAAAGTTTCGAGAACGTATTGATGCCTGGCAGGTAATTTTTTCTTAGAAGATCATGGTTAAATCAAACTCTTAATTTTAACATAAAATTTGAATTTAGTGTTTCTCGCGTAAACCTGGGTTCTTCCCTTCTTTTATATATCGAGTGCTATCCCTAGCTTTGGAAGATAATTCAGTATCAAGTGCCGAACACTGCGCCATTATAACTTTCCTTGTTAATTGTTTTAATTCTGTGGTGAGTTGGTAGATTAGGATGTTAAAATCCAATAGATGAGATATGATAATGTATAATGTATTTTTTAACTATTGAGAATCCTGTTCATATTACTGAATAGGAGTTAGGAGCAACGTTCAGTTTGTTTTTCGTTATTGCAGGAAGTTGATATAGTTCGTGAGCACATGAGTAGGTTGACTCACATGTCGATTTGGGTGAATCTTGAACAAACACAGAGAGAAGATCTTTTTATTGGTAATAAGGTACTGTCTGTCAACTCACTCATATTTAGCTGGAAGTTAACATAAACATTTGCCAGAAACTTCGAAAATACTGGTCAACCCTGCTGCAGAAAATTCAAAAACAGGATGAGATGGCAGAACAGGGAGACGAGGAATGTAAAAGATTTGCATTTGAAAGAACGTTCCTGTGGGATTTAATTGGTCGATTTAAGAAAACATTAGATAAAGTAGACGATGACAATCAAGGTGTGTTACATGGAATTATTAGTTGTTGTTTTTATCGATACAATTATTGTGAATAATCTATACTGTAGTCTTGAAGGAGTAAAACATCCTGTTCGTTTGAAAATTATTTTTTAGAAAAGTTACTGTTTATCTTCTATCCAAGAACTGTTAGGAAAATCATGTTTTCTATTCTTTTGTGCATTTTATTTGGATATTTCAGAAATTGTTTTGGATGATATACATTACTGTGAACGTTTTATAGAACTAATGATCGATTTGGAGGCATTATTGCCCACAAGGTATATGATGGCATTGTTGATAAGTAATGCTAATCGTAGCATATTAAAAAGTTAATGATTGACATCTTCTGATGTTACAAAATAGAGGTTGTAGAGATTATACGAATATCTAAATGCAATCTTTGATTTTAGGCGGTTCTTCAATGCTATTTTACATGCATCTCAACTTATCACACATTGTGTTTTATCGAAACTCATTTCGACTGAGGCTGGATCTTTGTTTTGTCAATTAGTATCTATGTTGAAATTCTATGCTCGATTTGAGATTGACGATATTACTGGACAGCAGTTAACTCACAAAGAGGTGCTTTCACTATTAAATACTTCATAATATAACTATTTGTGTTACATCCTTTTTGATTTTAGGTGACAGACAAACACTATGAACATGTCGTTCAACTGCAAAAGGCAGCATTTAAGTACTTCAAGTAAGTAGTATTATTGAGTGACATTTCGTCTATACATTGCGTTTTTGCCTATTTATTAAGTGCTGTTTTAACTTCAGGGAAAGTATGCCGGATTTCTACCTTCTTAATGTTAGCGGAGTAGATTCAAGAAGGGCGCTAAGCAAGCAGTTCGGTTCAATGAAGTATGATAGTTATTCAGTATTAGCTATAACCAGAAAAAAACATTGTCTTATAATCGTTCTGATTGAGAATCTTTGATATTAGGAAATCTGAACTATATCGGTTTGCCGAATATCTTCATCTAGTGCCTGCGATGGATGAAGAAGGAAAAAGACTAGACGCTTATAGTAAAGAATTCCTTTCAGAAGCCATAGTAAGTGTGACCATGAATCTGAATTTCATATTTAGTACTTGAAGTATTATATTAATTTTCAATGGTTTAGAGTTGTAATTGCAAGTGATTTATAATGTTTAGGATCATATTGACTACTAATCGGTACTACGTATATTTATGCATTACTAATTAAAGACTCTACACTGTGAGCGTCGAGTAAATCAACTTCAACAACTGAACGAAATGCCGTTGTATCCTACCGAGCAGGTCATTTGGGACGAAAATATTGTACCATATGAGCACTATTCTGGCGAAGGTGGGACATTTTAATTTGTATTTTACTAGTGTATTATAAGGTCTTTGATGTTTAAGGTGTTCTTGCTCTGAATAAATTGAATTTGCAATTCTTGACTCTGCATGATTATCTACTGAGAAACTTCAATCTTTTCCAGCTTGAATCAACGTGTGAGTGAATAATCATTTCTATACTTATGTAATGAAATTTATGAGTTAATCATTGTGTCTTAGATGAGATTCGCCAAGATATTGAGGACGTTTTATTCCGTATGAAACCATGGCGACATGAAACAAAAAATGAAACAGTTTGGAGTGGTTGGGCGCGAATGGCTCTACCTCTTGATGGCTTTCAAATAGTGGAGGTAAGTTCTACGCATTAAATTCCTAATATTTTGAATCAAGTATATGGCATAAAATCTGGTTTTTAAACATTTACTAGATCATATATTATTTAATTGCCAGTTACACAATATTAATATAAACCTTTAATTTGGCGTTTGTAGGTAAATATTTAGCCTAGTGTTTTAATATAAGTAAAACTATATATTTGGCAATTGAAATTATAGTTAGCTATTTGTTTTCATCTCAGGTTGCAAAGCCTTTGGTGGGGGAGAAAAGTCCGGCATCTGTAAGTGGCGAATTCTCCGTGAATATTGGAAGACGACAGGATATTCGACAAGAATGGGAATGTAGGTTTTGATTATTATTTCCTTAATTTTTAGTATGATGAAATAAGTTCATAAAAGTAGTAGATGGGTGCTATTTTATTCTTTCTATTACATATAGTGGAGATTTGGTATTAAAAATATATTTGTTCATATGATGTTATTTGTTGTATTTTTAGCTCTTCGGAAACATGATGTATGTTTTCTTGTTACTTGTCGAGCAACTGCTCCGGTTGGTACAAGATATGATGTTAGGCAACCCTTTAAAGATCAAATCCAGGTAAGTAGCTTATTTAATGCAGTATTGCCTCGTTATACGATAAAATCTATTTATTAATATCTAATACAATTTATACTGAAGGTGACATATATTCGCGGATGTGAGATTGAAGGCATGCTAGATCAAACAGGACAGGTTATCGAAGAGTATGGTGAATCAAATAGCTTCTTTAACAGTTGGTGATTTTTTTTTGTTTCCATGAACAACTTCTAATGAATTTCATATAACAGCTGCATATGAAAAGAAACCACAAATACAAGGGGATATCCGGAAGTACCGCGTATGGCTAGATCCCAACCAGTACAGAATTGACATGGAAAATAGAGTTGAGAAGGGAACTGAGGTTTGATTTATTATTTTTAATTAGTAGATTTTAAAATTTAGGAATAATTGTGGAATTTAGGATATTTACTATACGTTTAACCTGGTGGTACGCAGAGACCCGAAGACAAATAATTTCAAAGCAGTATTGTCAACAATGCGACAACTACTAAATACGGAATGTGTTGTACCGGAATGGCTTACCGATGTTGTGCTTGGATATGGCGAACCAGATTCTGCGCATTACTCGAAGTGTGCCATTCCATTTTTATCGTACTACAGACTAGTATTAAATTTAGTGAAATTCCTAAAATAGTTATCTAATGATATATTCAGAATGAATAATGTCGTGTCTACTTTGGATTTTAACGACACATTCTTATCGTTTGATCACCTTAAGGAGTCATTTCCCGGATACAAAATTATACCTAAAGATGAAGATTACAAAATGTTACCTCCTTTCCAGTAAGTAGTTTTTGGTGTTTAATAATTTCTGAGCCACAATATTTATGGTAAACTATTAGAGTTAATACGATATTTCTTGTCTTATTTCCTTTTTAGATTAACATTCAAAGATCTTGAACAGCGTTGTGAAGATGCAAAAACAGCAAAAGTTATAGAGGTCACTCCGTTAGTACCACAAAAGCGAACTCCTTATTCACTTCAACCGAACAGAAACCAAGTTAAATTTACACCTGCTCAGGTTGAAGCCATTAAGGTATGTGTTTTTTAACAACAATATATTAAATCCATGTAAAATTAATATTATAGGCAGGAATGCAACCAGGTCTTACGATGGTTGTCGGTCCGCCGGGAACAGGTAAAACTGATGTTGCGGTTCAGATTATTGCAAATATATATCATAACTGGCCAAATCAGCGGACACTTGTTGTGACGCATTCTAATCAAGCTCTTAATCAACTTTTTGAGAAGATTATTGCTCTGGACGTAGATGAGAGGCATCTTTTACGTATGGGTAAGTTAAGGACAACGTCGAGATAATTTGTTATTAATTAAAATATTGTCTTAAATATATTAATGTATTTTTTAGGACACGGAGAAGAGGCACTCGAAACTGAGAAGGATTTTTCACGATATGGTCGTGTAAATTATGTTCTCAAGGAGAGGCTACGACTTTTATCAGAGGTTAAATTTGAATTTGAACATATATATATATAGGTGTGTGTTAGAGCATTATATTAATTAAAATAGGTTCTTATTTGACACTTCGGCAGGTTGAGCGGCTTCAGCATGCAATGGACGTAATAGGCGATGTTTCATATACATGTGAGAATGCAGGACACTTCTTCCGATTTACAGTACGTTTATTTAATATTTTCGTTGATTAGACTATTGAAATATTTTTTGCTTATAGGTTTGTCGTGTATGGGATGATTTTCTGGAAAAGACTGCCAACATCGAAAAAGATGGTCTGATTCAGGAGTTGTTCCCATTCTCACAATATTTCTCAGATATTACTCCTCTCTTCACGGTAGGTTTAGTGATTGCATAAATTACTTATACCAAATGTACTATCGTATTTAGGGTAAACATCCATCAGATACAGAGATTTCTCAATCATGTTGGCAACATATTAAACATATTTTCGAACAGCTTGAGGAATTTCGTGCTTTCGAATTACTGAGAAATGGAAAAGATCGAACAGAGTATCTGTTGGTAAGTTTGTATTTTTTACAAAGCAGTTTTTACTCCTTAAGATATTATATATTATTATTCAATTAACAGTTGAAATGGAAACTAATTGTTTAGAAATAGTATTTGTCTTTAATTAAATTATCAGAATTATTGAAATGGTCTAGGTAAAAGAAGCTAAGATAATTGCTATGACTTGTACACATGCTGCTCTGCGAAGAAATGAATTAGTTAAACTAGGATTCCGATATGACAATATCCTAATGGAAGAAGCTGCACAGATATTGGAAGTAGAGACGTTTATTCCATTATTGCTTCAGGTAAATCTCTTTAAAACAGTTTAATCAGGTTAGAGATTTATATTCATAGTCTTTTTTGTTTCAGAATCCGCAGGATGGTCGAAATCGACTTAAGCGTTGGTGTATGATTGGTGATCATCATCAATTACCTCCCGTTGTTCAAAATCAGGCATTCCAGAAATATTCTAATATGGAGCAGTCCTTGTTTGCACGATTTGTTAGATTAGGAGTACCCCATATCCAATTGGACAAGCAGGGTCGTACACGAGCCGAGTATGATTTAAAAAATTTTATTTTTCACGTTTGCTAACTTTTTGAAATAATATTGTAGAATTCTAGTAGAATTAACAAGACGGAATTTTTTCTCTCAGTTTTTAGGATCGCTTCACTGTATAGTTGGAGATATAAACATTTGGGCAATTTACCACATGTCGAGGCTCTCCCTATATTTCAGGTTCTAGGTTTTATACAATGTTTTGCCTAGATTTTAAAATAAAAACTTAGCATATTAAATATTTTTCAGAGAGCAAACTCAGGATTCGCTTTTAGTTTTCAACTTATTGACGTTCCTGATTTCAACGGACATGGTGAGACTCAGCCCAGCCCTTACTTCTATCAGGTACTCTTGGATTAATCCTTCATTAATTTTTAAATGAAGGGTTTTATTTCTGTTTTGATCTTATTATTTGAATTAAATTGAGCTTTAACATGAAGGAAATTTCTATTTTAGAATCTTGGTGAAGCAGAATATGCTGTTGCATTATTCACGTACATGCGAATCCTTGGTTACCCAGCAGAAAAAATCTCTATAATAACAACGTACAATGGGCAGGTAGGATCTACTAATTCAATATATATGGTCTTTTTACTTCAAAATAATAAATGTACTGTACTACTTTTTTTTCGTTATTTAGCTTTTGGACTATTTTACTTAATTACTACTTTGTGTAGGCACAGCTATTACGAGATGTAGTAGAGCGACGGTGTGCAGGAAATCCTTTAATAGGAGTTCCTAGTAAGGTGTGTCTTTAACTTTTATAGTACTTTACATTTTGTAGTATTCATGAATTCACTAAAATTTGCTATAGATTTCTACCGTTGATAAATATCAAGGTCAACAGAACGACTACATCATTTTATCACTTGTTAGAACAAGGAATATCGGACATATCAGGTAGATTTTTTCTGTGATTGTGTAAATAGTAATTATAAGCATTTTCTGAAAGACAGGGTCAAATAAGAAATTTTTTCAATTTTAGGGACGTTCGACGTTTAGTTGTTGCACTATCTCGTGCACGTCTAGGTTTGTATGTCTTGGCTAGAGCCAATTTATTTAGAAATTGCTTCGAATTAACACCAGCGTTCAATATCGTGAGTATTCTTGTTTGATAATTATAGGAAATACTTTATAATTTCAATTTATGCTCTATTTTTCTCTACCACAATAATTAAACGTTATCTAGTTATGCCAAAGGCCACCTCAATTATTGTTAATACCCAGCGAACCTTATCCGACTAAACGAAAAGTACGTTTTATGTTTCATATTATAGGCTTCGTCTTTTAAAAAAAATAGGACTGACTATAGTATTCTTCTTGGTTAATTTTAGACTAGTGAACGTGCACCTGGTGAACCACTTTCTATTGTTGATACCGTTCACATGTCCACTTTTGTACACGATTTTTACATGAGTAATATGGAAACAATGCGTGCAAATTATGAAGAGGCTTTGGTGGAATACCAGAAGAAAATAAAAGTACATCTCATTTTACTATTTTTATCGTTTTATTTAATGACCTATTAATACGTACGTTACTTTAGCAACTAGCACCATGCATTTCGGAACCGATGGAAACTGGAGAACAAGACAAGAAGTCAGAAAAACTAAAAAAACAGGAAGCGAACAACCAAGTCGAATCAGATATTGCATTTGAGAGTATGGACTTTGAGCGATTAGAGGAAGTACCAAAATATTAAATTTATATTTAGACGAGGCTCACAATATTTTATATTGTTATATTTAAATATCATCTTTCGGAGCGGAGAATCTTACAAATTGGAATCTGAAAGATATAACTAAGATAAACTTATCACTCTACTGCTTGTCTTTCATATACCATAATCTCTTTGGTCTTATGGTCTCTATCTTGTAGATTCATTTCTTAAAATTCAAATGATCTTGTTGCGTGGAACGTTTCGAATTTTGTTATCGTTATTTCTGAATTGTTATTAACGGAGTAAATTATAATCAATGAGTTAAGGTTAATTTTTTGTTGTTATTATTAATAGCACTTTGTTCTATTCAATATATCTCATAGTAATTATATTGGTCATGTGCATGTAGATAGGTCTTTCTATTGATTTTTAATTGTGTAACAAATATATATATAGTGCGTTTCAAAATGATAGCACATTTTGTTTTGTTGCCTTTTTTCTGTTCTCTGTGGTCAGATTGATCCAATTTTTTTAGAGATGGGGTGTAAGAGCCTTGAAAATCTCCAGTTCAAATTTCATCGCTTTTCATAAAAAAGTACCACTTTTCATCGTTTCAAAATGATAGCACATTTTATTATAATATGTGTTTATGACAAAAAAAAACAACTATCAATGTACGTAATAAGTAGCTAATAATCAGTACAACTACCATTTCTATTAATAACCTGGAAAATTCGGTCAGTCATACTGTTAACTAAGTTTTTGATGACACCTTCGTCTACTTCGTTCCATGCTTTGCTAATGGCACTTTCGAGGTCATTGACGGTCTCAAACTGACGGTTATCGGCATAAATCCGTCGCACGAGAATTGCCCAAAGATTCTCCATCGGATTTAGGTCCGAAGAGCACGATGGCTAGTCCATAGTGTCCACACTATTGTCTTGCAGCCAAGTCTTGATGCTTCGACTGGCGTGAATTGTGGCATTTTCTTGTTGGAAAGTGAAGCTAACACCTGGAAATCGCTGGACATGCGGGACTAGACGATGTCCTAAGACATCCTGATAGTCAGCACTGTTCATCTTCGTCGAGACGAACGCCAAGTCGACTAGTCCCATACCACTGAATGCACCCCAAACCATAACACTTCCTCCACCGAAATTTCGAGTTGAAAAATACCGGGGTTCTTTACGTAAATCCCTCCAATACGAGTGACAACCATCAGGACCATCTAAGTTGAACTTCTTCTCATCGCTGAAGATCACCTAAATTCCAAATAATTAATTAATAGGTTTATTTTTGAAGACTCGTAAAAGTCGTACCTTTTCCCAGTTGCATCTCATGAATATTTTGGCCCAGCAAAGCCTTTCGTCCTTATGTCTTTGTGTCAGTTGTGGACACTTCTGCATACGTGATTGGACAATATTGGGACACTTGTCCAGCATTCTCCACACCGTAGTTTTTGAAGCACCAATGCCACAAGTTCTACGGATTCCAACGATGCTAGTCGTCCTATTCGACGCTGTACGCAAAATTGTCCTTTTTTCACAGTCATTCAACTTTCCAGGTCGTCCACTACTCTTCTTTGTATAATATTATTCTTGGTGACGCAGGAAATTCATGATAGCCTTCCTGAAGCGCTTGACGACATCGGCAATCTGCTTTCACCGTGTAGCCGGTAGTTGACAGTACTTTAATTTGACCTCTTTCGTCTAGACTCAGTGTAGAAGCATGACCCATTGTTATGATGGTTTAGGATTAGTCAATTTGCGTTTTTTTCATTAAATAACGCCAAAATATGGGAAGTGTGCTATCATTTTGAAACGATGAAAAGTGGTAGTTTTGAGAAAAATTAGCATAAAAGTGGTAATTTTTTATGAAAAGCGATGAAATTTAAACTGGAGATTTTCAAGGCTCTTACATCCCAACTCTAAAAAAATTGGATCAATCTGACCACAGAGAACAGAAAAAAGGCAAAAAAACAAAATGTGCTATCATTTTGAAACGCACTGTATATATGGTCTTTCTAATATTAGTTATTTTTAAGCCCACTAATTTTTTCAGGTTTTTCTACTTCTATTTTTGGTATTTTGACATTATATCAGGCATGTCTTGTATGGATCCAGCTACTGTCGACGATCTGAAGTCGCTGGATGTTAGTGGTGATGAATGTATAAGGTTTACAAGGATAATATTGTTTCGTTATGATGAGTCAAGATATTTATAGCTTTTTTTTTGCAAAACGTATGATAAATTTTTTCGGAACAAGAAGATCTAGTAACTCCATGGAATGTATCTTCAAAGAGCGCCACTAGTGTTGACTATGAAAAACTTATTGGTTTGTTTTATTTTTTATATTTGCAACAATTAGGTCCAAATATAATGTGGAATTTCATATTTAGTACTTGAAGTATTATATTAATTTTCAATGGTTTAGAGTTGTAATTGCAAGTGATTTATAATGTTTAGGATCATATTGACTACTAATCGGTACTACGTATATTTATGCATTACTAATTAAAGACTCTACACTGTGAGCGTCGAGTAAATCAACTTCAACAACTGAACGAAATGCCGTTGTATCCTACCGAGCAGGTCATTTGGGACGAAAATATTGTACCATATGAGCACTATTCTGGCGAAGGTGGGACATTTTAATTTGTATTTTACTAGTGTATTATAAGGTCTTTGATGTTTAAGGTGTTCTTGCTCTGAATAAATTGAATTTGCAATTCTTGACTCTGCATGATTATCTACTGAGAAACTTCAATCTTTTCCAGCTTGAATCAACGTGTGAGTGAATAATCATTTCTATACTTATGTAATGAAATTTATGAGTTAATCATTGTGTCTTAGATGAGATTCGCCAAGATATTGAGGACGTTTTATTCCGTATGAAACCATGGCGACATGAAACAAAAAATGAAACAGTTTGGAGTGGTTGGGCGCGAATGGCTCTACCTCTTGATGGCTTTCAAATAGTGGAGGTAAGTTCTACGCATTAAATTCCTAATATTTTGAATCAAGTATATGGCATAAAATCTGGTTTTTAAACATTTACTAGATCATATATTATTTAATTGCCAGTTACACAATATTAATATAAACCTTTAATTTGGCGTTTGTAGGTAAATATTTAGCCTAGTGTTTTAATATAAGTAAAACTATATATTTGGCAATTGAAATTATAGTTAGCTATTTGTTTTCATCTCAGGTTGCAAAGCCTTTGGTGGGGGAGAAAAGTCCGGCATCTGTAAGTGGCGAATTCTCCGTGAATATTGGAAGACGACAGGATATTCGACAAGAATGGGAATGTAGGTTTTGATTATTATTTCCTTAATTTTTAGTATGATGAAATAAGTTCATAAAAGTAGTAGATGGGTGCTATTTTATTCTTTCTATTACATATAGTGGAGATTTGGTATTAAAAATATATTTGTTCATATGATGTTATTTGTTGTATTTTTAGCTCTTCGGAAACATGATGTATGTTTTCTTGTTACTTGTCGAGCAACTGCTCCGGTTGGTACAAGATATGATGTTAGGCAACCCTTTAAAGATCAAATCCAGGTAAGTAGCTTATTTAATGCAGTATTGCCTCGTTATACGATAAAATCTATTTATTAATATCTAATACAATTTATACTGAAGGTGACATATATTCGCGGATGTGAGATTGAAGGCATGCTAGATCAAACAGGACAGGTTATCGAAGAGTATGGTGAATCAAATAGCTTCTTTAACAGTTGGTGAAGAGAAAAAGAAGTCAAAAGGAGTTAAGAAAAATGTAATCAAAACCTTGAAATTGGACGACTTAAAAGATGTTTGTTGGAAGGAAAAGTTACCCGAAAAGATCAATTCATGATTCAAGCAAAGAAGCACCAGATCTATACCTTAAAACAAGACAAAGTTGCGTTGAATGAAGATGATAAAAAGAGTTTAAAAGAATTATTTGTAGCAATAAACTTAACACGTTAGCTCATGGTCACTACAAAATTTGAATAGCCAACATTTAATTTTAAAGTCATTTAAAATTTAAAGCTCATAATGTAGAGAATAAAAAACAAAACAATAGAATTCCTTATTTAAACCACAAACCAAGCCTAATACGCGGTGTAGAAACAATCAAAACGTTCCTTCCCAAGTTCTACAGATTCTTTCTTCTTTTCAATTATCACTTTGAATTTCTTTGGCGCTTCACACTCTTTTTCAAGAAATTCATTCAGCACAGGTCGAACAGCATTCACACTGACTTTGGGAAAAGTCTCCACAAAGTATTCAACTTCGGGGATTTTTTCCATAAATTCATGAAGAGTATAAGACTTGCGCCTGTATTCAACACGGTGAAATCTAAAAATCGAGAAAGTAAAAATTGAAAATGAAATTGATTTTGACTTAAACTTACTTCTCGGCCGTCCTCCATCCATCATATATTTGAGTGCTATTCGGTTCACCACGATCAAGTGCAAACTTTACGAAAAAAGTCATAGCCGAATGCGACGCAATGTGCAGTCCTAGTTTCAAAAAAAAACGCTTCAAAGTCCAAGCTGCAGCCAACCAAAACTTTTGAGCCGATTGAATCATGTCTGCTGGCTTCTTGTGCGCATATTCGTACCCCATTGCTATGAACTTTTCGGCATCGTACATCTCCAGCTGCGCCTGAAATTTAATTCATGACTTTCAAAAAAAAAATGCTATCAAAAGAATCCACTTCTTATGAAAAAAAACTCACTTTATTAACAAGATTCCAACTATCTTTTAATTCGACGCTCGAAATTTCCTCGTCCGAAGGAATATCTACTTCCACCTCCAATACCGCACCAGTGACAGTCTTCGCGAGGATTCGCATTACTACTTTCGAAATAACTGAAATCTTAATTAAATAATAAGAAGTTAAAATCTCAGAAAAAGCGTAGAATATTAGTTCGCGACAATTATCAATGTTATAAACATTTCGGGTTCACAAAAAACCCAATTTCAGAAAATATAAAATCCTTTTCAGCAAAAAAAAATATTCATATATAAATAAAATCTTATATTGCATAAATCACACAAGAATTAAAGTGAAGAGAAAAACGAGAAGAAGCAGCTTGTATCGTTTCGCTAATATCAATTATTACACTTGAGCACGCTCTTTCAAATTAGAAAAGAGGACGACCATTGTCCAAGATTTTTGCGCTTGTTTAATTTAGGCCTTTTTGCAATAGGATATTAGTACCTTGGTCCCAGCGGGTAGTGAGCCTCAATTAGTGAACCCAACAAAAAAAATGCGAATGGCATTCCTGGCTCACCCTATTTTTTATCCAATGTGATTTTGCATTGTATTGCTAAATAATGTAACGTTTTATCAATTCATACCTTATTTAATGAGCTGTGGTTTCGGCGGGTGGTGGGGCGAATTTCAGGTGATCCAGAAACGCCTTTTATATACTACTTATGACGATCAGTAGCAGCAATTCGAAACGAACTTTTTATTCTTATCCTAAATGTCTTTTCTCTTGCCATGCACAAAACTACTTAAATAAATTCGAAAAAAAAAACTTAATAGGAATAATTCATGGAAGACATAGATACATTACAAAAGGAATTGAACTTTAAAACCCACTTTATATAGAGCCGGGATTAACCATGAACAAATATAAATCAGCTTTATTCGTAGTGCTTGCCAAGCTATGTGATGAGGAATATTTTCGCTGAGTATCTGAAATATTACCTTTAATGACATTCCACAATGATTTAAATGAATTATTGAATTTATCTAGAAACACATATTTCGTTTATAGAAACAGAATCATTCCTCATATTACTAGAACTTTATTCATTAGTGATATACTTATTGGCGAAGATTATGAAAAAAGTTATAAATTCATAGGAAAAAACTACTTGTTGTGTCTTGCCACAACAATTTTGAAATTTACCTCAAACTTGGGTAATTAAACATTTATAATGAAGTACATAAAATACTCACAATAATAATAAAATATCAGAAACCCAGCTTATAGGTACTAAACAAAAATTTAAGTACGCACGCGCGTCAGAAGGCTACGACAGAGGCGCATGCGTACAATAGACGGTTGGATACTATCGTGTTAAGACCGAGAATATAAATTGAGGAATTTCATGTTTGTATATAAGTCACGATACAACACTACTTGTATTTGAAGTCATGCTTGTCGACTTCAAAATATTTTATTGAGTAATTAAAATACTACATTGAGCTACCAATTTATATCTCAATGACTCTCCTTGTAGTTTTCGTTAGAATTCACTCCATTCTTCGATTATGAACGCTACTAACATTAGCAAGTACAAAACGTGGTTTCAAATAATACTCTCTCATTTATATAATTCTGGGAAAATGTAAATATGTACAGGTAATAATAAATTATAAACCAGGTAAATAATCTAACAATAGTAGGATATATATCTACCTAGTATCTACAATCACTATAAAAATTCCGTAAAACAGCAATTACGGAAATTTATAAATGAAATGGCGCTTTGCTTAGTTACATAAAAACCCTATTATTGGTTTTCGTTCACTTGGAGTTTTACAGCTAGCATTAATGAGCAGCATCGTTTTTAGATTTACATTCTAATAGATTTAACATCTTCAGGCTCTGAAAAAAATATTCGATAAATCAGACAAATATAGCATGTTTTCAAATGTACAAGTTTAATTAATATTTCATATGTATATCCTAAAGAAATACATAGTGCTGACGCAATTAATTCGATGGCACATATTTGGGGTATATTCTGAGAGCAAATATGCACCTTAGTTTTGCTTACTTTTCCGAGAATCTGTCGGATAGATTGTGATTTAGATATAAGCTACTCTTTATCCACTTTAGCATTTGAATTTAAACATAATTTATATATACCTTGTTCTTGATTAATGAATTTTTTTTCTCATAATACTCAAATCTCATATGCAGTTTCACTATTGCTGATTTTAGCTATGGTCGTCAAACCAACTTCAAAACCATCTTCTCTTGTCACAGTAGATGCTCTTCAGAAAGACACAATAACAGAGGTAATTTGTTGAGATTTATGTTTTAAAACATCTCAAACCTTATGGCAAATTTTAGCAACGAAGATAATTGCTTTCCATGATATTGTCGTGATCAAATACATTTAAACAAACATTTACGATGAAGGATGAATTAGTCGTAGTGATGTAACTATGGGAAACTATGAATTTGGTTTGGAATATGCCCTTCTCACTAGGCTAAAATATTCATATTAAATACTTATACTCATGATGAAACACTAGGAAGTTCAGATTAAGTTGATTTTAATAAGCTTGAATTAATACTATTGCATATTTAGGTTGCCTGTAAGTATTGGGCGCCGTTCACCCAGAACCACGCTCCATATACTGCTTCACTTATTGATACCATTTACACACATGAAATGATTAATACACACTTTAACTCCAGGAAAATCGTGATGTTAGAGTTCAGGTTAGTTCATATTTTCTCATGCGTTTTTTTTTCCGAATAAGTGCTGTTATTTTGTTTGTATAGAAGTCAGGTTAAGTTTGACTAAATTTCATGTTTGCAATTAATATAATTCAATTTTTTTGCTTTTAGTCAGTACTTAGAATCATATCTTTGGCCAAATTATTCTGAAGATTCAACTGTTTCTCATGTAATGTCAGTAGTAATTATGGTTAATGAAAAGTTTCGAGAACGTATTGATGCCTGGCAGGTAATTTTTTCTTAGAAGATCATGGTTAAATCAAACTCTTAATTTTAACATAAAATTTGAATTTAGTGTTTCTCGCGTAAACCTGGGTTCTTCCCTTCTTTTATATATCGAGTGCTATCCCTAGCTTTGGAAGATAATTCAGTATCAAGTGCCGAACACTGCGCCATTATAACTTTCCTTGTTAATTGTTTTAATTCTGTGGTGAGTTGGTAGATTAGGATGTTAAAATCCAATAGATGAGATATGATAATGTATAATGTATTTTTTAACTATTGAGAATCCTGTTCATATTACTGAATAGGAGTTAGGAGCAACGTTCAGTTTGTTTTTCGTTATTGCAGGAAGTTGATATAGTTCGTGAGCACATGAGTAGGTTGACTCACATGTCGATTTGGGTGAATCTTGAACAAACACAGAGAGAAGATCTTTTTATTGGTAATAAGGTACTGTCTGTCAACTCACTCATATTTAGCTGGAAGTTAACATAAACATTTGCCAGAAACTTCGAAAATACTGGTCAACCCTGCTGCAGAAAATTCAAAAACAGGATGAGATGGCAGAACAGGGAGACGAGGAATGTAAAAGATTTGCATTTGAAAGAACGTTCCTGTGGGATTTAATTGGTCGATTTAAGAAAACATTAGATAAAGTAGACGATGACAATCAAGGTGTGTTACATGGAATTATTAGTTGTTGTTTTTATCGATACAATTATTGTGAATAATCTATACTGTAGTCTTGAAGGAGTAAAACATCCTGTTCGTTTGAAAATTATTTTTTAGAAAAGTTACTGTTTATCTTCTATCCAAGAACTGTTAGGAAAATCATGTTTTCTATTCTTTTGTGCATTTTATTTGGATATTTCAGAAATTGTTTTGGATGATATACATTACTGTGAACGTTTTATAGAACTAATGATCGATTTGGAGGCATTATTGCCCACAAGGTATATGATGGCATTGTTGATAAGTAATGCTAATCGTAGCATATTAAAAAGTTAATGATTGACATCTTCTGATGTTACAAAATAGAGGTTGTAGAGATTATACGAATATCTAAATGCAATCTTTGATTTTAGGCGGTTCTTCAATGCTATTTTACATGCATCTCAACTTATCACACATTGTGTTTTATCGAAACTCATTTCGACTGAGGCTGGATCTTTGTTTTGTCAATTAGTATCTATGTTGAAATTCTATGCTCGATTTGAGATTGACGATATTACTGGACAGCAGTTAACTCACAAAGAGGTGCTTTCACTATTAAATACTTCATAATATAACTATTTGTGTTACATCCTTTTTGATTTTAGGTGACAGACAAACACTATGAACATGTCGTTCAACTGCAAAAGGCAGCATTTAAGTACTTCAAGTAAGTAGTATTATTGAGTGACATTTCGTCTATACATTGCGTTTTTGCCTATTTATTAAGTGCTGTTTTAACTTCAGGGAAAGTATGCCGGATTTCTACCTTCTTAATGTTAGCGGAGTAGATTCAAGAAGGGCGCTAAGCAAGCAGTTCGGTTCAATGAAGTATGATAGTTATTCAGTATTAGCTATAACCAGAAAAAAACATTGTCTTATAATCGTTCTGATTGAGAATCTTTGATATTAGGAAATCTGAACTATATCGGTTTGCCGAATATCTTCATCTAGTGCCTGCGATGGATGAAGAAGGAAAAAGACTAGACGCTTATAGTAAAGAATTCCTTTCAGAAGCCATAGTAAGTGTGACCATGAATCTGAATTTCATATTTAGTACTTGAAGTATTATATTAATTTTCAATGGTTTAGAGTTGTAATTGCAAGTGATTTATAATGTTTAGGATCATATTGACTACTAATCGGTACTACGTATATTTATGCATTACTAATTAAAGACTCTACACTGTGAGCGTCGAGTAAATCAACTTCAACAACTGAACGAAATGCCGTTGTATCCTACCGAGCAGGTCATTTGGGACGAAAATATTGTACCATATGAGCACTATTCTGGCGAAGGTGGGACATTTTAATTTGTATTTTACTAGTGTATTATAAGGTCTTTGATGTTTAAGGTGTTCTTGCTCTGAATAAATTGAATTTGCAATTCTTGACTCTGCATGATTATCTACTGAGAAACTTCAATCTTTTCCAGCTTGAATCAACGTGTGAGTGAATAATCATTTCTATACTTATGTAATGAAATTTATGAGTTAATCATTGTGTCTTAGATGAGATTCGCCAAGATATTGAGGACGTTTTATTCCGTATGAAACCATGGCGACATGAAACAAAAAATGAAACAGTTTGGAGTGGTTGGGCGCGAATGGCTCTACCTCTTGATGGCTTTCAAATAGTGGAGGTAAGTTCTACGCATTAAATTCCTAATATTTTGAATCAAGTATATGGCATAAAATCTGGTTTTTAAACATTTACTAGATCATATATTATTTAATTGCCAGTTACACAATATTAATATAAACCTTTAATTTGGCGTTTGTAGGTAAATATTTAGCCTAGTGTTTTAATATAAGTAAAACTATATATTTGGCAATTGAAATTATAGTTAGCTATTTGTTTTCATCTCAGGTTGCAAAGCCTTTGGTGGGGGAGAAAAGTCCGGCATCTGTAAGTGGCGAATTCTCCGTGAATATTGGAAGACGACAGGATATTCGACAAGAATGGGAATGTAGGTTTTGATTATTATTTCCTTAATTTTTAGTATGATGAAATAAGTTCATAAAAGTAGTAGATGGGTGCTATTTTATTCTTTCTATTACATATAGTGGAGATTTGGTATTAAAAATATATTTGTTCATATGATGTTATTTGTTGTATTTTTAGCTCTTCGGAAACATGATGTATGTTTTCTTGTTACTTGTCGAGCAACTGCTCCGGTTGGTACAAGATATGATGTTAGGCAACCCTTTAAAGATCAAATCCAGGTAAGTAGCTTATTTAATGCAGTATTGCCTCGTTATACGATAAAATCTATTTATTAATATCTAATACAATTTATACTGAAGGTGACATATATTCGCGGATGTGAGATTGAAGGCATGCTAGATCAAACAGGACAGGTTATCGAAGAGTATGGTGAATCAAATAGCTTCTTTAACAGTTGGTGATTTTTTTTTGTTTCCATGAACAACTTCTAATGAATTTCATATAACAGCTGCATATGAAAAGAAACCACAAATACAAGGGGATATCCGGAAGTACCGCGTATGGCTAGATCCCAACCAGTACAGAATTGACATGGAAAATAGAGTTGAGAAGGGAACTGAGGTTTGATTTATTATTTTTAATTAGTAGATTTTAAAATTTAGGAATAATTGTGGAATTTAGGATATTTACTATACGTTTAACCTGGTGGTACGCAGAGACCCGAAGACAAATAATTTCAAAGCAGTATTGTCAACAATGCGACAACTACTAAATACGGAATGTGTTGTACCGGAATGGCTTACCGATGTTGTGCTTGGATATGGCGAACCAGATTCTGCGCATTACTCGAAGTGTGCCATTCCATTTTTATCGTACTACAGACTAGTATTAAATTTAGTGAAATTCCTAAAATAGTTATCTAATGATATATTCAGAATGAATAATGTCGTGTCTACTTTGGATTTTAACGACACATTCTTATCGTTTGATCACCTTAAGGAGTCATTTCCCGGATACAAAATTATACCTAAAGATGAAGATTACAAAATGTTACCTCCTTTCCAGTAAGTAGTTTTTGGTGTTTAATAATTTCTGAGCCACAATATTTATGGTAAACTATTAGAGTTAATACGATATTTCTTGTCTTATTTCCTTTTTAGATTAACATTCAAAGATCTTGAACAGCGTTGTGAAGATGCAAAAACAGCAAAAGTTATAGAGGTCACTCCGTTAGTACCACAAAAGCGAACTCCTTATTCACTTCAACCGAACAGAAACCAAGTTAAATTTACACCTGCTCAGGTTGAAGCCATTAAGGTATGTGTTTTTTAACAACAATATATTAAATCCATGTAAAATTAATATTATAGGCAGGAATGCAACCAGGTCTTACGATGGTTGTCGGTCCGCCGGGAACAGGTAAAACTGATGTTGCGGTTCAGATTATTGCAAATATATATCATAACTGGCCAAATCAGCGGACACTTGTTGTGACGCATTCTAATCAAGCTCTTAATCAACTTTTTGAGAAGATTATTGCTCTGGACGTAGATGAGAGGCATCTTTTACGTATGGGTAAGTTAAGGACAACGTCGAGATAATTTGTTATTAATTAAAATATTGTCTTAAATATATTAATGTATTTTTTAGGACACGGAGAAGAGGCACTCGAAACTGAGAAGGATTTTTCACGATATGGTCGTGTAAATTATGTTCTCAAGGAGAGGCTACGACTTTTATCAGAGGTTAAATTTGAATTTGAACATATATATATATAGGTGTGTGTTAGAGCATTATATTAATTAAAATAGGTTCTTATTTGACACTTCGGCAGGTTGAGCGGCTTCAGCATGCAATGGACGTAATAGGCGATGTTTCATATACATGTGAGAATGCAGGACACTTCTTCCGATTTACAGTACGTTTATTTAATATTTTCGTTGATTAGACTATTGAAATATTTTTTGCTTATAGGTTTGTCGTGTATGGGATGATTTTCTGGAAAAGACTGCCAACATCGAAAAAGATGGTCTGATTCAGGAGTTGTTCCCATTCTCACAATATTTCTCAGATATTACTCCTCTCTTCACGGTAGGTTTAGTGATTGCATAAATTACTTATACCAAATGTACTATCGTATTTAGGGTAAACATCCATCAGATACAGAGATTTCTCAATCATGTTGGCAACATATTAAACATATTTTCGAACAGCTTGAGGAATTTCGTGCTTTCGAATTACTGAGAAATGGAAAAGATCGAACAGAGTATCTGTTGGTAAGTTTGTATTTTTTACAAAGCAGTTTTTACTCCTTAAGATATTATATATTATTATTCAATTAACAGTTGAAATGGAAACTAATTGTTTAGAAATAGTATTTGTCTTTAATTAAATTATCAGAATTATTGAAATGGTCTAGGTAAAAGAAGCTAAGATAATTGCTATGACTTGTACACATGCTGCTCTGCGAAGAAATGAATTAGTTAAACTAGGATTCCGATATGACAATATCCTAATGGAAGAAGCTGCACAGATATTGGAAGTAGAGACGTTTATTCCATTATTGCTTCAGGTAAATCTCTTTAAAACAGTTTAATCAGGTTAGAGATTTATATTCATAGTCTTTTTTGTTTCAGAATCCGCAGGATGGTCGAAATCGACTTAAGCGTTGGTGTATGATTGGTGATCATCATCAATTACCTCCCGTTGTTCAAAATCAGGCATTCCAGAAATATTCTAATATGGAGCAGTCCTTGTTTGCACGATTTGTTAGATTAGGAGTACCCCATATCCAATTGGACAAGCAGGGTCGTACACGAGCCGAGTATGATTTAAAAAATTTTATTTTTCACGTTTGCTAACTTTTTGAAATAATATTGTAGAATTCTAGTAGAATTAACAAGACGGAATTTTTTCTCTCAGTTTTTAGGATCGCTTCACTGTATAGTTGGAGATATAAACATTTGGGCAATTTACCACATGTCGAGGCTCTCCCTATATTTCAGGTTCTAGGTTTTATACAATGTTTTGCCTAGATTTTAAAATAAAAACTTAGCATATTAAATATTTTTCAGAGAGCAAACTCAGGATTCGCTTTTAGTTTTCAACTTATTGACGTTCCTGATTTCAACGGACATGGTGAGACTCAGCCCAGCCCTTACTTCTATCAGGTACTCTTGGATTAATCCTTCATTAATTTTTAAATGAAGGGTTTTATTTCTGTTTTGATCTTATTATTTGAATTAAATTGAGCTTTAACATGAAGGAAATTTCTATTTTAGAATCTTGGTGAAGCAGAATATGCTGTTGCATTATTCACGTACATGCGAATCCTTGGTTACCCAGCAGAAAAAATCTCTATAATAACAACATACAATGGGCAGGTAGGATCTACTAATTCAATATATATGGTCTTTTTACTTCAAAATAATAAATGTACTGTACTACTTTTTTTTCGTTATTTAGCTTTTGGACTATTTTACTTAATTACTACTTTGTGTAGGCACAGCTATTACGAGATGTAGTAGAGCGACGGTGTGCAGGAAATCCTTTAATAGGAGTTCCTAGTAAGGTGTGTCTTTAACTTTTATAGTACTTTACATTTTGTAGTATTCATGAATTCACTAAAATTTGCTATAGATTTCTACCGTTGATAAATATCAAGGTCAACAGAACGACTACATCATTTTATCACTTGTTAGAACAAGGAATATCGGACATATCAGGTAGATTTTTTCTGTGATTGTGTAAATAGTAATTATAAGCATTTTCTGAAAGACAGGGTCAAATAAGAAATTTTTTCAATTTTAGGGACGTTCGACGTTTAGTTGTTGCACTATCTCGTGCACGTCTAGGTTTGTATGTCTTGGCTAGAGCCAATTTATTTAGAAATTGCTTCGAATTAACACCAGCGTTCAATATCGTGAGTATTCTTGTTTGATAATTATAGGAAATACTTTATAATTTCAATTTATGCTCTATTTTTCTCTACCACAATAATTAAACGTTATCTAGTTATGCCAAAGGCCACCTCAATTATTGTTAATACCCAGCGAACCTTATCCGACTAAACGAAAAGTACGTTTTATGTTTCATATTATAGGCTTCGTCTTTTAAAAAAAATAGGACTGACTATAGTATTCTTCTTGGTTAATTTTAGACTAGTGAACGTGCACCTGGTGAACCACTTTCTATTGTTGATACCGTTCACATGTCCACTTTTGTACACGATTTTTACATGAGTAATATGGAAACAATGCGTGCAAATTATGAAGAGGCTTTGGTGGAATACCAGAAGAAAATAAAAGTACATCTCATTTTACTATTTTTATCGTTTTATTTAATGACCTATTAATACGTACGTTACTTTAGCAACTAGCACCATGCATTTCGGAACCGATGGAAACTGGAGAACAAGACAAGAAGTCAGAAAAACTAAAAAAACAGGAAGCGAACAACCAAGTCGAATCAGATATTGCATTTGAGAGTATGGACTTTGAGCGATTAGAGGAAGTACCAAAATATTAAATTTATATTTAGACGAGGCTCACAATATTTTATATTGTTATATTTAAATATCATCTTTCGGAGCGGAGAATCTTACAAATTGGAATCTGAAAGATATAACTAAGATAAACTTATCACTCTACTGCTTGTCTTTCATATACCATAATCTCTTTGGTCTTATGGTCTCTATCTTGTAGATTCATTTCTTAAAATTCAAATGATCTTGTTGCGTGGAACGTTTCGAATTTTGTTATCGTTATTTCTGAATTGTTATTAACGGAGTAAATTATAATCAATGAGTTAAGGTTAATTTTTTGTTGTTATTATTAATAGCACTTTGTTCTATTCAATATATCTCATAGTAATTATATTGGTCATGTGCATGTAGATAGGTCTTTCTATTGATTTTTAATTGTGTAACAAATATATATATAGTGCGTTTCAAAATGATAGCACATTTTGTTTTGTTGCCTTTTTTCTGTTCTCTGTGGTCAGATTGATCCAATTTTTTTAGAGATGGGGTGTAAGAGCCTTGAAAATCTCCAGTTCAAATTTCATCGCTTTTCATAAAAAAGTACCACTTTTCATCGTTTCAAAATGATAGCACATTTTATTATAATATGTGTTTATGACAAAAAAAAACAACTATCAATGTACGTAATAAGTAGCTAATAATCAGTACAACTACCATTTCTATTAATAACCTGGAAAATTCGGTCAGTCATACTGTTAACTAAGTTTTTGATGACACCTTCGTCTACTTCGTTCCATGCTTTGCTAATGGCACTTTCGAGGTCATTGACGGTCTCAAACTGACGGTTATCGGCATAAATCCGTCGCACGAGAATTGCCCAAAGATTCTCCATCGGATTTAGGTCCGAAGAGCACGATGGCTAGTCCATAGTGTCCACACTATTGTCTTGCAGCCAAGTCTTGATGCTTCGACTGGCGTGAATTGTGGCATTTTCTTGTTGGAAAGTGAAGCTAACACCTGGAAATCGCTGGACATGCGGGACTAGACGATGTCCTAAGACATCCTGATAGTCAGCACTGTTCATCTTCGTCGAGACGAACGCCAAGTCGACTAGTCCCATACCACTGAATGCACCCCAAACCATAACACTTCCTCCACCGAAATTTCGAGTTGAAAAATACCGGGGTTCTTTACGTAAATCCCTCCAATACGAGTGACAACCATCAGGACCATCTAAGTTGAACTTCTTCTCATCGCTGAAGATCACCTAAATTCCAAATAATTAATTAATAGGCTTATTTTTGAAGACTCGTAAAAGTCGAACCTTTTCCCACTCGCATCTCATGAATATTTTGGCCCAGTGAAGCCTTTCGTCTTTATGTCTTTGTGTCAGTTGTGGACACTTCTTCATCCGTGATCGGACAATATTGGGACACTTGTCCAGCATTCTCCACACCGTAGTTTTTGAAGCACCAATGCCACAAGTTCTACGGATTCCAACGATGCTAGTCGTCCTATTCGACGCTGTACGCAGAATTTCCCTTTTTTCACGGTCATTCAACTTGCTAGGTCGTCCACTACTCTTCTTTGTACCATATTCTTCTTGGTGACACAGGAAATTCATAATAGCCTTCGTGGAGCGCTTGACGACATCGGCACTCCGCTTCACCGTGTAACCGGTAGTTGACAGTACTTTAATTTGACCTCTTTCGTCTAGACTCAGTGTAGAAGCATGACCCATTGTTATGATGGTTTAGGATTAGTCAATTTGCGTTTTTTTCGTTAAATAACGCCAAAATATGGGAAGTGTGCTATCATTTTGAAACGATGAAAAGTGGTAGTTTTGAGAAAAATTAGCATAAAAGTGGTAATTTTTTATGAAAAGCGATGAAATTTAAACTGGAGATTTTCAAGGCTCTTACATCCCAACTCTAAAAAAATTGGATCAATCTGACCACAGAGAACAGAAAAAAGGCAAAAAAACAAAATGTGCTATCATTTTGAAACGCACTGTAGATCGAAAATGTTCACGATTGAGGACAAAAAATTAGATTATTATACCTCAGCAATTTCGTTAAATTATAGGGTTCCAGGGAATTAAATAATTAAGAAATTTTGTGTCTAATAAATGTCGTTTAAAATTTTTGACGGTGGAAATACTAAAAGTTATACCATAATTAATAAGAGCCATAAGGAAAAGACTGATCTGTTTGAAAATACTAATCTCAATTCTGAAGTACTTAATAAAAATAATAATAACGAAGCAACTGAGAGTATTATTTTAGAATCAACAAAAAATAACCGACCAAAAAATATAAAAAGAAAAATCAATTAAAAAAAGAAAATGAAGATTTCCTTAATTCATTAAAATCTGGTTCAGGATTTAAAATTATTCCTAAGAAATAATAAGGTGATATAAATTTAATATTTTAATATTCCTTTACTTTTTTTACTTTTTTCATACTCAATTCGATAAAAAGCTCACAATCATCAAAGTTAATTGTTTATTATTATTATCCACTAATTTTATCGTTATTTTATTAGATGTGTTAACAATGTTATGGTAGACAAGTTGACTAGGTTCAATAAAGACATAATCTCCTTCAAAATCATGTCTAAATCTATAAATCGAATTTAATTTTCTATCGTTTACATATGAATACCCAATTAAGTTACACCAGACAAAAATACTATCATACTTTTTTTCACAAATTGCGATGGCGTTTGATAGCTTATGTTTGCCTGGTTTTACTACTTCATTTTCAAATCCAAAGAAATTCGAGCAACTGTTTTCTATAGTGAAATCAATCGAATATCCCTTTTTTAAATCGATGATTACGTTGTCGTTTTCTATATTTATTTCAAAAGAGTTCTTATCTCTTTTCTTTAATAAAGCTTTTAATCCAGTGACTAGTTCGGAAAAATCGTATTTTCCTATAGGGATATCTACATCGTTTGTCTCATTAATAGGGTTACCATTTTTATCAGCTCTATTAACTGAATAAGCGAATTTATTAGTTTTAGTATCAACAACTTTTAGGGTTCTATTACTAGCCTTTCCGTCTATTACGAAGTTTACTAATGCAATTTCATATTTTTTGTCTAGGAAATCTTGAGAAAATGAATACTCAAAACTCGCTTCACTTGATGTAAGCTGAAGAAAAAATAGTGCCATTTAATTACAAAAAAATAAACATTATTTTAAGCATAATATTACATCTCTATAGCTATATTTCTCCAATAATTTTAGTACAAGTATACAATAATATCCACAGTGATGGGTATTTAATTTTTGTATCTGAAATGTTGAAAATTCAATATCTGAACTTAAATAATTTTGTAATTCAATTGGTGGATCCAAGCCAAATGAGTCAAAATAATAATATTTATCTTTATTTCTATGATAACAAACCCAGTGAGTACTATTATTTCTGATGGAGTCTAAGTTTACAATACCAACCTCATTATCCCAAGGGCTAGACGATGTTTTACATTGTTTATCATTAATTTTATTTGGGAGTGTGTCCCGCATAAATACTCCTCTAAAATTTTTGATATTTAATTTTTTAACTTTTTCTTCTAATTTATGATTTGTTAGTGGATTTAAGTCTTTTTTGAACATTTAAAATTCGATTTAATTGATTTAATATAAAGGAAAAAGGAAAAATAAATTCCCATTTTGGTCTTAAATTCAAGTGGGGGCGGACGGTGTTGAAAATTGTCCTGGGCAATTTGTGTGATAATATTGTTAAATTGAGGTTTTTTGGCGATCAGAACCTAAATATTGGTACCTGGTTCCAGCGGATGGTGGGCCTTAATTAGTGACCGCAGCAAAAAATGCAAGTGGCATTTCTGGCTCACCCATTTTTCGTCAGATGTGATTTTGCATTGTATTATTGCTAAATAATGTAACTTTTTATCAATTCATACCTTATTTAATGAGCTGTGGTTTCGGCGGGTGGTGGGGCGAATTTCAGGTGATCCAGAAACGCCTTTTATATACTACTGTCATAAATTATTCGATAACGTCTAATTGTTACATATCTTCGCCACTGAATTCTTCGATAGATTCAGTTCAATAGCTAGTGAGGTCGTATTTGTATAATTTATATGAATACTACCAGGTAGAAGTTACTTTAAAAAATCAAATGAAAAAATACAGCAGATATAATATCCTGAGGTGGAATCTAAATTGATTGTTTGATTAGCTGACAACTAAGCTAAGCATTCGCACTAACTAGTCTTTGGGTTATATGTTGCAATATAAAGGTGTCGGGTGGAAGAAATTATCACGACAGATATTCTACTATTGGGTAATTTTGATAAAGAATATTTAAGAAATGAGTAAAGTGTACGGAATAAATTTCGAGATTAAAACATTTATATTAACGGTTTTTGAGTAAATTATTTTTATAAACCAAGTCTTTGTTGATAGAATTCATTTAAAAGTTGAAAATATTGTTGAAATTTGACGGACTATTATAATATGTTCTTCTTATTAAACAAACTGAGTTGATCACTCCAACACATTGTCAAATCTTTTTCGTTATTAGTCTCACCTGGTGTTGATTGATCACTAATGTAATTTTGGAATAATGCAGTTTCACAATTTATCATATGTATATTATAGAACTTCCATATATAAAGAACTGTACAAACACATTTTCATACATATGAATTGTAAACGTAATTGTATAAATTCCCAAGCAATAAACTTTATTCGACAAAGACATATTTAATAGATTATATGAGATGCTTAATATGATTTGTGCTTATTTAACGTAATATCAGAAAGAAAATATTGCAAATAAAAAGCATTATAACATTAGGATATGTTTTTGGAGCATAATTACATTTAAGATAAGGTCGTGAACTACAGGTTATGATTAGGCTATGACTCTGTTTGCACTCAATTATCACCTTACATCCTCATGTGACAGATGTTCTCAGTTCTTATCAGTTAACATTTATTTAAAAAGTTAGTTATAAGCACAAATATAAATAAAAATGATAAAAAACCACATAATAGTGTTCTCTAGTCTAATATATAGACTGAAATAAAACTTAAAAAGTAAACTTTGTCGCTTAAATCGATATTTGGACGAAACATTCCTTAAATATGCGTTACTATATTATTTTACTGTTTCTGTTTACTTATATCTCTCAAGGAAAGTCCTACTTATTGCGATATTTGATTTAAGAGGTTTTTTTAGTAACTTGCGGTGAGCGCTCCAGGCGCGACCGGTACATCTGGCAACTTTCCTCCTACGGCTATACTTCATCGTTGAGTACCAGCCGAGTGTTGTTGGGACAGACCCAAAGGCATCAACGCCCCTACCACCAGCAAAGTGGGAGTGACCACAATGAGGTTGCTCTGTATACTCAATGACAATTCAGTTCTGACTGAGCAGGTGATCACTGACTTTTAGTAGTGTACCCATTTTGTTTAGTGGTCATTTGCAATAAGACATATAGGAACTATTTTATTTTTTGGACTAAAGACAAGATTTAATATTTTACCTAATGCATATCTAGCTAAAACCCATTGATTATGCTTATAATAAATTATTTTTGAAGTAATTTTAAAAGATTACTATTTCTAGAGATGGACTCTAAGCCTGTTACATATCCTCTCACGTATTCCACTCCTAATGAAGTGGCTTGGATTCATTCTCAAATGCCTTCGTACTGCGGTTATTCAGTACCGAGTTCACAGTATCCGAAGTATGAACATTTTTTAAATTATACACTGTGTAAAATAAAATAGTAGTTAATATAAAGGTATTGCAGCTATTCGGTTTATCCTACTGTTGGAGGAAGAAATAGCGGTGTAGGGACACCAGGTAAAATTAGCCTATTATAAAATATAAGAACTTTCTCAATGTTGCTAAGCTCTTTAAACGTTTGACATAATATATCGAAATTAAAGTGAAGCTTTTATTTCTATGGCTTTTTGACCTACAGAACTAAATGATAAAGGGCTTTATTTATAGATGTGGACTCTAAGCCTGTTACACATCCTCTCACGTATTCCACTCCTAGTGAAGTGGCTTGGATTCATTCCCAAATGCCTTCTTACTGTGGATATTCATTGCCGAATTCACAATATCCTAAGTATGGTTTTCTTAGATGGTGATTGAATTATATTTTTTTATATAGCATTAATTATAACCTAATTTTTTTTAGTTATTCGCTATATCAAACCCTAGGAGGAAGAAATAGTGCAGCGGGAGCACCTGGTAAAATATACAAATTATAAATCTCTAATAGTATAGTCGATCACAATCATGCTTTACCTTTTATACCAGATATACAAATAATTTCAGTGAATGGATATAAAAAGAAAAGAGTCTTGTTCGCAAAACATCAGTTGGATATGCTGAAGCAACGGTGAAAAATTTGCACTTGTTGCATTATATATTTTGCTCTTTTGTTTCAATCAAACAGTTAATGAGAATAACATCTCAGAAATATCGCTTTCAGTACAATATTTTTAAATATACATTTATAAGAATTATGAAGGGTTTTTACATTATCAACACATCCTTTAGGTATAATCAGAATATATCCTATGTATTTTACAGCTTCACTGCTTGTAACACTATAAGACAAGAAGAAAGGGAGCGACTTGCTCTTAATTTAGGACTCACCCCAGAGCAAGTAAGTTTATACTAAATCAAAATAGCATTGGTTAGTAAAATATAAGACTAAATTAATCCGTTAAATTAAAAATTTGAACATAAATTTCATATTGGAAACTTACTATATGGGATTTCATTACTTTAGCTTGTACATATTATTTTAACTGATATTTTAGATAAAAATATGGTTTCAAAACCAACGTTATAAGCGTCGACAACGTGAAAAAAAGGAGCAGATAATATCAGTGACCAATTCAAGTACTCTATCTTCATCATCCCCATCGGAGTCTGAAACAACGGACAATGGCAGAAACGAATATCAAAAAGAAAACATTCCACTGTAAGTTGCTGCTTCTTATATACGAAAGGTTGGAGTTTTCACAAGTAGATTTTATCCAATAACCTTAAAAATTTAAAAATTATTTCAGGGCAACACCGAATTTGCAGCTGCCAATGGCTTCGAGTTGTGCGCAATTAAACATGTCCACCACAAATATATCGTCATTTCCTAATTACTGGAATTACTAGATGTCCAGTACACTGTTCGTTCACTTTTTCAGTATTTATAAAGTAAGAAAATGATTAAATTCATAATGTGATAGTTTTCTACAAGACAGTTTTTTTGCTAACAAATTTGGAAGCTCGTAAACTACTCATTGATAGAATAGGCTATTGAGTAAACAGTGAGCAACTGAAATTGGTGTGGCGTACCATTGTTAAAATAGTGTTGTTCCCCCTATCTGCATATATAGATCGGAAATGTGGTTACTGATCGATTTGTTTCTATTTATTTCATATACTATCAGAGTAATAAAGAGTCATATTGTGAGGGTAGTAACCAGAACTAGATTTTTTCTGTTTTCTCTGATTTCCTTTCATCATTAAGGATACGTTGTTGTAGGTATGAAAGATATCACTTCCTAAACACTACATAGACGTTTGAAATCATGGAATTTAATTGTTTAGAAATAAATCAATTACTTTGTTGACATATGTTTTACGAAGAATCAATGACGTTATATTTGACTTCCTGTTTTTTCGAATCTATAACTAGGGCTAAAAGACTAAATATTAAAAAACGCGTAAAATCTTCTAGTGCAAGGAATCTGGATTTGCAATAAATCGTTATAAAGTATCCGAAATGTAAATATGTATAACTTTTCATTGTTAGATACTACATGAATATATCAACAATAATTAATGTTTTGTGTATATTAAACATTAAAGTACGAAAGATTCAGAATGTAGGAAGGACATGAAATGTACAGTTCATGTTGTTTATAAAATATCTATTACAAATTTTTATGGTATTCAATGGTTAATGTGGCCTTCGATTTAAATATTTTATTTTAAGCACTGATTTGTTATATCCAGGATATAATTAATGATTGCGCAAACTAATTAGTTTTCATATTCATAACATGAAATTGAAAGCAATTTGTTTTTAAGAATCAACCAATAAAATCCGAATGAGAAAAAAAATTAGCATTGAAAATAAGTATTATTCTAGTTAATGACGACAAAAGCAGTAATAGTTTCGCTGTCTCGAGGAAACTAAGCATTCTTTTTTTTCCTTCAAAGATTAGCAGCGCATGCTATTTGCTATGTAGGTTAAATACTAAATATAATCAACAAGAAGAATTAGCCGAAATTTAGTGACTACTGCAATATTGTACTTTCGCTGCCAAGTGTTCGCTTTCGGAGAGTGAGTGGCTATCAGTCTTTCCTCTCGATATTGCTGCTACATGAACATGTTTAGCATTCTGAATAATGCTCAGTTACTACTACAACTAGCTTAGGTTTAAAAAAAGGGCACACTGTGTAATAAGTACATCATTTTTGAGCAACACATGATCTTATTATATTTTCACACAGAATCGTATAGGAACGCCCACCTAATTGAACTCGCAATTAGACCGACCAAATTATCATTTGTGAAAACCGACAAATTGTGAATACGCCTTATTAAGTGAGATTACAGACTGGCAGTATTAGATGTCGTTGCTCTTCCAATTAATCCTCGTCGCAAAGCTTACTGTAGAAAACACATCTTCATTTCCAACGTTATTCTTTTCAAGATACGCGTATAGATATCTGTATACATTATGGCATTTTTTCTTATGTGCAACACCGGAATAAGCAGTATCTCTAGCGCAGTTCTTCCTTTTCATCATTTTAGCATCTCTAGTGATGGTCATTAGTCACATTAATATGGTTCTACTTTCAAACAATTACTTATTACTAGTTTTTATTAAAATAATTTTATGCTGTTATATATATAAATATTCACAATTTTCACATAATGTCATTTATTTATTTATATTGTAATCCAGAAAAATCTTCCTTTTGAAAGTTGCTATAGCACAGTATTTACATGAACTTTAGTGTTAAAAGTATCTTATGAGCATAATAAAACTATTGATTCTAATAAATAAAATAGAATTCCAAGTCTGCTTATTTTCATGTTATAAAAGGAAGTAATTCGAATGATTTGTTCATGCCATAAGGCAACGCTATTATCTCAGTACCAGTGCTTTTCGTCCTTTTATGGCTATATATTTATGTAAATATCAGCTATTGTAAATATTGGTTATCTTATCTTCTATCAGTTTCTGTTGTAATACACTTACTGGACAAACTTCTGAAAAGTTTAAGCTTTTTGAAATAATATTTCTGCCAAAATATAATATCATGTTAAACAAATAAAGTAATAGTAACCACGATATATATAATGTATTGAAGGTAAAATGAGAGGCAGTTTACCATTGACATTTGCTATACTCACGTTGCTATTTCCGCCACTTTTCGCAATCTCTCTCAGACAGTCAGGTAGGCTGATAATTTTATTCACTCAAAAAAGCAATTTAGTTCCATAAATAAAAATGGTCATTAATTTACGGAGAGAAGAAATTGTTAGTGGTTCATTCCAGCCTTTCATAAATCTCCAAGTAATTAAGATTTTGTATACATGTTATTATATAGGATTTCTTATTGATTTTCAGTATTAATAAAAATAGTATTCTGTATAATAAGTTTATCTGTATTATGTGGAAGTATCTACTTGCTAAGATTTCACCTAATTTCATGGAAACTCAGATATACAAATGATGCCAAAACGTGACATCAAACCGGACTGGGAAGACCTAGGATGGGCTTGGGGTAAGAGGAGTAAACAGGAAATACAGGTCAGTGTTTAATTTAACTAAAACCACTACTTTTTTTTATCAATTATACTTTCTCATATTTCACATGTCTTATTCTCATAAATTTTATTCAGATGATAAAATGGCTATAATTTAAAAATAATCCGGTTACTGTAATTAATTGTTTGTAAGAATTAGATTCCTCGCCGACTACTAAGAGCGCTACACCCAATAAAAAAGAATCCTGACTGGCACGATCTTGGATGGACCTGGGGTCGGAAATGACGATTTCATACGTGAATCTTCGATTGTTACTGAATCGTCCTCTTGCCAGTGCGGAATCTTTTAATTGCAACACTACTTTTTCTCGTTCTGTTTTGTGTTGTAGCAACAGTGATTATGAAATAATAAATTTATGTTGAAAAGATATTAGATACAACTGGATTTGAGAAGGATGTTCAAGTGAGCTTTGTAAAAGACTACAAGATACTGACATAGTGTATCAAATCATCACCCTTTAATATGCGATACGTCTTTAAATTCAGTCATCCGTCTTAAGAGCTAGTTATTAACATTTGATTTCGGTGAAAATAAATTCTTCACAACATAAAATAGTACTAATAATGCATGGAATCATCAAAGTTACACACTTCCTCATATATGAACGAATAAATGTTTTGAAAGTTAATGTTATTTTGTTTATTGCAAAATGCTACCGTAGGTTAGTGAAAAGTGTTCTGTCGTAATTAATATACATTCTAGACCTAAGATCTATTTGTCTTTCGCTAAAATGTTTCATTCATAATAAAACACCATATAGCTTCCACTGTATCTAATAAAATCAGGACTGATTACAAAATAACAGTAAAGATAATTATGTAAATAATTATAAGTAAGAGAAGTATTTCATCAGATATGCGTCAATTGGCTAGTGGTGAAAATGTTGTTGAACAAGCAGAGTTACCTAAAACTATGCTTATATTTAAATGGAATTAAACTTATACTGCCATCACTGTGGTATCAAATTATGCATTATACTAGCGATGAGGTAGATTTATTAATCGCTGGAATAGAAATTTGAGTTAAAATGAGAACACTGATGTAAAATTACTACAGTTCTACATTTGCTTGGAATTTATGATCCTTATGATGTATCCGTTTGCCGAACTTATTGATTTTAATTATCTAAATTAAGTTAGTACGTAGAAGAGCAGGAATAGAAAAATAACATACATATATATTTTCATCTTGATGTGAGCTTTTAAAATAGTCCTTCTCAGCGAAAAAGAAAGGTAGACTCCACTTCACGTCAAACTAGTATTCGTGTGACATAATGTTGCGTGCTTTTTATAGTATCTGTTAAAGGATCATTATTCATTCATCTATACCAACCAATCGCAATGTTGTGAGTCATTATTGAATTAAAAATGGCAATGATATTTGCTTCGAATTTTTAATCTTATTTATTTCCTTGAAATCTTTATATTAACAACTATTGCGGCTTTTGGTCAGTCCATTTTGAAGAATTATATAATTGTAAACTAATTTAATTGCTAACAATATGATTATTTCTAGTCAGCTAAAAGAAAATAAAGTGATTAACTGTTGACTAGCGGAAAGATCGAAGATCCGTTTTATTATTAATCTCACTGACGATCCAGTCGTTTGAATATTGTGGTACATAAATAAAACAGCAATCGAAATAGTTTATTCCTTTTTGTTCTTTAGATGCAGCTCACTTCATTACAGTGCTATTCTTAGCTGCTGGTCTTCCCCAGAATGAAAGTTGGAAAGCACAGTGTCCTACACCTGTAATGGAAACTTCCAAATTGGAAATCGAATAGTGACCCGTGTACGTCTACAGCTGATATAATACGATATCTTATTTACTGGAATACAATTTAAGACAGTCAGAAATGTGTTTATGTTTTGATTTCATAAATTAATAGTCACAGTAATTTTTAAATATGAGAAGTACAGATCTCATATTAATGAGAATTATTTAAAATAAAAACCATAGAAAAGTAATTATGTGTGGCTGAGAGGTTATTTCATTCATTCTTTATTCCAACGCTACAGTTCAGTGAAGTGTACGATAGAAATGCGAAATAGGTGCATGAAAAGTGTTCTGAGAAAGAACTGAGAGGTTTATTTCACTGCTAGTGAAGCATAACCAATAAAGCAGAGGAGAAATTATCACCGTTCTCGTTGTAGCATGTGGACTGCATAAGATCTCAGTGCGGTAGATGTTATCGTTTTTAATACCATTTACAGAAAACAAAGTGACTGACATAAAACTCCTGGAATTACCTGGCAACCAATTGAACTTTATTTTTTAAACTGTAAAAAGATTATGTGCATTTGGGCTTTGTTTAGTGAATTCATTTGAATATATTTACAAATGTTACTAAATGAGATTTAAATAACACTGGAAATCAAGAGCATTTCATATATACATGTAAGGGTAGAGACAGTTATAAAGATAGAATGTTAACGATTGTTTTGTGTACCTGAGAAGTAATTAACGAATAAGTTATCTTGTTTTGTGCTCTCTGTTTATAAATAGGTTATGTAAAGTGAATTTTTCAGAAATTTTTTCGTTTTTATTTATAGATGACAATATTAGATAAGTATTTATTGTCTGTAAAATGCTAAATATATATATATATATATATAGTTAGAATGTATTCCAGATCATATGCCAGCCTGAGTACTGCGTGTTTCCATCCGTTATAAATTTCATTATCAAGTGATTACTTGTAGACTTTATGTGTCTCGGAAGAACTAACGGGCCGGACAAACTGAAAATGAAATAAAGTAGTGTGAATTAACCAAGTGACTTTGCCAATTTATGTCTCAAAACAAAGATGCCTTAACTAAATAGCCATAAGGTAAATTTTTCCTAATCATCCACTAAATTTTTATTCAACCTTTAAAAACTTTACAGTGATTAGTTATTATTATTGACACTGGTTTAGCATTTATTACACTATGTGCTTTTATTTTGTTCTATATAAGAATGGTAGAAAAATGAATCTATTCGTTTTCCCTGCGTCACCATACAATTACTAATTATTCTTCGGCTCATGCTCTATTAAGCCTAACTATAGAATAGCTTTAAGATATATTTTTTAGATATTTGAAAGATCAAAATATACAGCTATCATCAATTGTTACAAAATGATTCTACCGTATTAGCCACGGTATTTGTATACAAGGTGAGCAAAATAAGGCCAATTATGAAATGTATCATAACTTCCTTCAAACTTAGTACAAATTATTATTTAAAAATGTGTTTGAAAGCATATTTTTCTAATTACTCGGTCGTTCTAACTTCATTGGCTTATGTTATATGCGTATGGTGGAAGTACTGATTTTGAGAGGACACTCATATTTGTCTTTCGCATGGATTCGGATCCATTTATCTCACCTTTCCAATTCTTCAGTAGCTGAAGACATTTTTGGATACATCTTAGTGGAAAGTTGCACAGTATTTTGTTGTTCTCGAATTTCGTTCGACCGTAGTCGCGCACGTCTTTCTTTCGCCACATTACCTTTCCGAATTCCCTTGAATCTACATCACCTCTTACTTCATAGTTCTTTTCTTGAGGTCATCAGTAGAAGTGAGCTCACCTTAAGAATATACTCTTTCAAAAGAAGTGGCCTAAACTTGGGATTATGAATGCAATTTTCTTTTATGAAGAAAGCCACGATTGTTTGGCTATGTGAAGGGGAACGGAATTCTCTGTGAAAATAAATCCATTTGGATATGGGAATTCACAATCGAGAAGAAGACAATCCTTCAAGAAAATATTGGGGTTGCAGGCTGAATCTTCACTCCAATCTCTACAAAATATGCAAACGTCTTCCCACTGAAACTGATTTGCTTACTTATCATAAAATTTTTGAGAAGTTTCTGTTTACTATTACTCTGTCGGCGTCGATCTTCCCCTCTCTAAAGACAAACATTATTGAGATTTATAAGACTCGACAAGAAGTTTTCTAATGGAGGATTACACATTTATCAAACAATCGCTTCCGAATCCAAGTAAAAATATTTTAAATGAGTGTTTTTAAAGCCAATAATTGCACATCTTTCTTTTTAAATAAGCTAATGAAGATAAGATGATCGAAAAAATAGAGAAATAAGAAACATAATTAAGATACTTGTGAAATTGATAATTTTTCTTAGCCCTTTATATAAATTGCTTTAAAAATTAGGACACGAATAAAATAGTGAAATTAACAGCAGTTTAATGTGTTAATTCTAATTTATTTTATTCTCTTGTAGAAAATTGTATTGAGGTTTAATCCACATAAGGTCTATCAAACATATTGTTTAACCCAAAAAATAAAAAATAAATTTTTAAATGATAAAACACCTAGCTATCGTTCTAAAAGATCCTGCACCTAATAAGGTTCTCACTAGTGCAAAGATTTATGCCCTATCAAATGTCTAAAACTACAAATAATTAATTAAACGAGAACATCTGAAGTCTAAGAATGCACCAGTCACTAAAAATTGCTAGTTTTGTTCAGATATTTATGGTTCTACTGCACATCTATCTATATACATGTTTGACTTGCTTAATGACTTTTAATCTTTAACTTTATTTCTATAGATGATAAAGTAAAGGTTAAAGTATAAAAATATAAAAATAATTTCTTCGTGCTGATAATTAAATACGTACTGTGTCTAGCTCTGTTTTAAATTAAATCTCGGTGGTTTTTAGCTTTGACAATAATGTTAGACAATCTAATGAAGGTATTTACAGTGGCGGCCATATACTTAAGGCACCCCCCCTCGACCAGGCTCAATGACGTATATCACGAACTACGTCATCAATTTGAGTGATTCAAAAGTGGAGAGAGGTAGGAGATGTAGTCTGCTTCCTAGTATCGATTGATTTGCGCTGATTCCGCTGTTACTTTTTGAGAAAATTAGCTTAATCTCAAATCAACCCATCTTCGGTGCGGCCATATACCTAAGGCACCCTTGATGTAAGTGATTTTATTGTTTTTTACATGAGCTTTTCTATGTCCAATACTAAGATTATTGTAGTTAAGTGTTTTTATAGTCATGTAGGTCTGTTTCTAGATGAGTAAAGGAATGAATATCACCCCAAATCAGCGAGCAATGATTAAGGTTTTGCTGGACCAAAACTTGAGTCAGGTACAGATTGCAAAGAAGTTAAAACTCTCTCGGTGTGCAATTCAAAATGCTATTAAGCATATTAATAAGTTTGGGATGCTAGAAAATGCCCCTCGTACTCCAAGGAAACGAAGTACTACCGAAAAGATCAACCGAATAATCCGTCGGCTAAGAGAGGACAACCGTCGATTAATTGCTAGGGACATTCACAACGAAGTGAAAGCCTATCCAGAATGCTCACTGAGTGTCAGGTCAATTCGACGACGTTTGGTAGAAGCTGGATTAAATGGAAGAATAGCCAGGGAGAAACCGCTTGTTTCCTTGAAGAACCGAAAGGCCCGAGTTGCATTTGCGCGAGAACACCTGACGTGGTCAACAGTGGATTGGACTAAAGTGGTATTTTCTGATGAGTTAAAGTTCAACCGCTTTGAATCAGATGGGAAGAAATATGTTCGGCGTCGTCCTGGAGAGGAATTTATGCCAAAATGTACAATTCCTACCATTAAACATGGCGGTGGCTCAGTGATGGTATGGGCGGCTTTCAATAGAAATGGGCCGGGACCTCTTCATATCGTAGAAGGCATAATGAATAGTACTTCTTACGTAAGAATACTAGAGAACAACCTTCTACCATATGTTAGAAGTCAAAGGTTGGGTCGAAATTGCATATTCCAACAGGATAACGATCCAAAGCACTCAAGTAACATCACGAAACGTTGGCTCCATCAGAAGAAAATCACCAAAATGGAGTGGCCATCCCAGAGTCCAGACTTGAATCCCATAGAACACTTGTGGAACGATGTAGAGAAAGAGGTACAGAGGCAAAAACCATCCAACATTAGAGAATTAGAGGCAGTTATCAAGAAAGCCTGGGCTCAGATTTCAGTCCAACGTTGTGCCAACCTTATAGACTCTATGCCACGACGCTGTGCTGCAGTTATCAAGAATTTCGGATATCCTACGAAGTATTAATTATGTACTAACTTATTGATATTGTTGTTGTTAATAAAATTTTGTTTTCATCAAGTTTTATAGTGTTTTAAAAGCAATGCTCGAGGGTGCCTTAAGTATATGGCCGCACCGAAGATGGGTTGATTTGAGATTAGGCTCATTTTCTCAGAAAGTATCAGCGGAATCAACGAAAATCAATCGATACTAGGAAGCAGACTACATCTCCTGCCTCTCTCCACTTTTGAATCACTCAAATTGATGACGTAGTTCGTGATATACGTCATTGAGCCTGATCGAGGGGGGGTGCCTTAAGTATATGGCCGCCACTGTATCTTAATTTTTCTGATTAGCTTATTTTGTCTAGTAAAATACAATGCTTCTAATATGGTCTAGAACTCACTTAGCGATAAGTTGGACAGGCCATATTAAAGAAGAGTCATAGATCTCGAGATAATCATTATTTGATTCCGTTTGGAAAACATCGAAAGTAACATTGATCTAAAATAAAGTGAACATAGTTTGACAACATTTGTAGAAAGCATTACCTTACCTGAGATCCTGGCTGAACGGTAATATTGTAAATTTGTTCCGTGAAGGGATCGTAGCTATTCGGATAATTAGGAGACGTCATAATTCCATGACTGTTATTTTTTTGAATTGGATCAGACTTTGACCTGATAATGTGTGAAAAATGCCCAAGTTTTTTAAAATGTTAATGATAAACACTTAAACTGGATATCGACCATATTAATATTATTGGGCTTATTTAAGAAACGTTCTAGTTAATAGTGGGTATGAAATCTAACATAGCTGTCCATGTTGCTCTCCATCCTTTATCCGTTATCTTATAGTCAGTGTGGAAATATATGAACATCTGGTTAGAAGTGCTTTTAAATGTAGTTTCCCCAGTTATAGAAGAAGCCAGACTAAAGTCAGAGTTGTGTAGCTATAACAGTAGTTTTAATGAGGAAAACTAGAATACTCTTTAGTGAGAAAATATTAAATGAAATTAGTAGGTCTCGACTTTGTTGAAATACATTTAATAGCATATTGAACCGTCTTACTCTCCTATCCTCTTCGATTCTGTGCTGTTGCCATCGTAAATTTCCACAAAGTCATGCAATTCTTCAATCAGAAGTGTATCAAATGTAAGGGTGATGTAGGTACCAACTTGTGCTGTAATGAAATTAGATGGTTATTATTTCGAGTACTTTACCTTGGTTTCTATCCAGTTTTTCAGTATTTTATTCTTTATTTTTCATTTATTCTATGGTTCCATTTATTCCTAATGTATTTACTTTTTAAAAACTACTATTTTCTTACTTGTAATTATATAATTGCAGTCCAGGTTATTATAATATTGAATTGGGTATCCAGGACTTTTAATTTCGCCATAGTTTCCCCCAAAGTTGCCGCCATTACATCTAAAAATGTATTTCTTGTAATACATTATTTATTGGAATCTTTTGAAAAAAAGAACAACTACTATATGCCATCAGCATCAAAGAAGTACTATGAATATTAAGAACTAGATAGCTGTACCATTGAATTGGAAGCTTTAGTTCACCTGAAAGCACCTAATCTACTGTCAGCCACGTATTAATAGACAAAATTTTCGGTTCATTAACGAAAGCCATGATTTTTTTCTACTGAATCGTCCATTGACCAGCACATATTAGTTGTTGCAGTGTTTGTGGGTCTCTCTAGTGGTCACTGAATGATTTTCTTCACTTATTAGAAGAATTAAAAGCTCAGTTTTTCAGTTGTTCTTCAATTTCTCCGGAACATGGTGAACACTGATTGTGATTTTATACTTGCTGGTTCTTTTAATTATTAATATCATTTTGAGAAGATGTTGTTTGTTTAGTTATGTTCTTCTAGCTAAATTTCTTACGAAGTCAGATTATAGCTCAAAACAAACTAATCTAACAACAATAGTTGACTAATTTAGATATTTGTAAATACACTACTATACATTAAGTTTAATATTATTTACAGAAGACTTGGCAGGTGTTTTATGAGGATCAATTAGGTCCTTACAATTTTGGCTTCAGCTTACAAACTGCTGGCTGTACATTGTAGCATGTAGTTGCTCTTAATCCCACACGATCGATAGACCGGAGGCTGGTGCAGTTCCCATAGATTGACGGTTCACCTGGAATGTTTCTTCTTCTTTTTTAAAATGTTTTCACAATACACTTTTCAAGAGCAAATTCCATCAAACTATTTCAAAGACACCAACTGAAAACCAGTAAAATTGTCACATAAAAAATAAATCATGATCAAAACAATGATATTTGTAAAGATACCTTTTTATAAACATAGACAAATAGAAATATTAAAATTTAGTTATTTTTCAAAATAACACATAAATAATTTTAGCTTTAGGATGACATATAGCTTATGTAGTTTGTTAAAAACAATTCACTTACCAGGAGCCCAGTATGGTTTTAGTACATACAAACCACCAATGAATTTCCATCTTCCATTAATCTTTTTAGCGCCCACCCATGGAGATAGGGCGAGTGATGAGGTCATTTCTAAACACTAATCAAAAAATAAACGCAACATCAGTTCTTATACTTTAGCAAATATCTTTATATATATATATAAATTAAACCCAAGCATTTTAACCTCCTTATTAAATTGAGATAGGAAATCAAAGGTATTGTAATTCTTGACTACAGTAGAATAAAGAGATTTCAATAATTCTAAAAGAAATGATCTCTAAGTAGAATCTTCAGGAGGTACTGTCCTTATCCGGCTTTAAACTTTATCCTCTGCACTAAAAAGGCAAATTTAATCTCAACAAAAATAAATCCATATGCTAAAATACTAGTATGTTGTTGAACAAAATACTATGCACGTTCCCCAGAACTGTTCCTAAAAGATTGCATACTAAGTGAATAAGATGTTCAACGGCGGCACAGAGATTGCTTATCTTTCATTTTCGAAATTCAAGGAAAATATTGAACTGTAGAGATTTAATCTATATTTACTTAGCAATAAAATGTCATAGTTCGTCTAAAACTTCATATTAGGTTAATATCTCTTTGTTTAATGGAAGGCATTAACTATATTTTGAAAGAGTATACAAACCAACGCACACATTTAATGTGCGTAGAATATTCAAGGAACTTGTTATTTCAGCGGCATTTTTCCTTAACTTAATGTAGACAAGATTTTTAGACGAATTTAGTCCATAACTTCCTAATTATTAAACAGTAAAGACTTACTAGCTATGACAAGAAGTTCAGCTTCAGACAAGATGGTTGACAAACTTCCTCCTTGATCATTACAGTTCTTTATAGAATCTTCGAAATTATGTGGGCGTGTTATAATAAGGTAACACAAAGATGTTACTTCTGAGAAAGTCCATTCACGAGGACAAGTTGCTATATTTAGAGCAACGGCTAGAATTATCCTTTCTACAAATCTTTTTTGAATCGTTATAACTTTAATGAACAACAAAACAAAATTCAAGACTTAATTTAGAAAAGCAAAACTGAAAATAACGGAAATTAATTGGCGCTTTATTCTTGATGTAAATTCTGTTTTCATTGAATTCGGCAGATAAATTTAGACTCGTCTAGTTCTTATTGTAGAAAAGTCAGATCCACTTTATAAGTGTAAATTAGTGATTAGGAAAGTGATTGCACCATAATTCATTTAATTAAAATACTCTTAACAGATGTATGCTAGGTTCATCTGAAGATGTTGATGAAATAAAAATTTACCTTAACCTTGTTCTGATCTTGGGTTCTTCTATTAATATAAGTATATAACTAAATAAATACGAAAGTAGTACTAATAATGTCAATAAATCAAATACTTACCATTCTCTGAGTAAAATATTAGTGCGAGAATATAGAACGACAACTTCATGGCTTTCTGTCTTTTCATCTTATCAAGAAGAGCAATAAAATCGAGACGAGAACAGTTTATCTTAGTTAGGAAGCCATTAAATCACTAAATCTCAAAAATAATTAGGAGAAATTTGCAGATTATTATGGTACTTTTATTTAATGTAAGTGCGATGTATTTTTATTTTTATACGTATCATAGACATTCACGCGACTGTATCTTAGAAACAGAAAAATTAAGAACCCTCTAATATTAGCCTACAGTAGGGTTCAAAGATAGAACTTTTAAAATTAGTCAGAGATATTTACCAAATACTCACTTAAACGTTTAGTGTATCTGTGACAAATTAGTTCTATTGAGACAAAATAGCTGAATAATATTCAAAACAATCAACAATATAATTTATAATAGGTAATTGTGTATAATGCATGTTATGCAATAATTATAGAAAGCAGTAAGATTTGGAAGAGGAATTAGCAGTGGGTTTTCGTAAGATCTTTGTTAAAGACATCTGTGCTTCGAAACTAAGCATAGTTAACTTATTTATTTAGTGAGTAGTTGCGCTTATATCGATGGTATAAACGAATTTTATGAAATCTTACTCAATTTTTAATAAATTTACACTCTACTAATAGCATTTTATACATTTAACCTTACTATTGTACTGCTATCAAAATATGAACGAATCAAGCTGAAGTTGCCGTGTTCCAAATTTGTTTCTTACTTATCTAAGTGTACAGTGCAGCTATAATAATGCATTTATTTAAGAAAGGGAGAATTTTGTAATTGACTTTAAAACTATAAATATATTTATTATTAGCATTATTGGACTTGTGACACACCTAATTTTATTTCGAGAATATGATGGCAGCAGATAATTTTCTTTAGCTCAATTATTGTTAATGTATTATTTCAACAAATAGTATACCATATAATTCCTATAAGTAAGGAGAAAAGTGTGAATTATCTGTTAACAAAGGGATTTGGGAAGTTAATTGAATTGTTGTGATTAAGCATCAAAAGAGCGGAAATTCACAAAAGCACCATCGCATGATGTTTTTTCGCTGACGCTTTTCGTAGATTTCTAAGGAGCCATGTGTCTTCTATTAAGTTGATGGGGTTTCGCATGCAATTTTCATATAGTTTTTGCGAGGATAGTTCTACTCAGTCACTAGCTTGTTGCTTTGCTAACAATATGCCTATGCTAGTTCAGTTATAATTCATACACAAAATATTATTCATCCGAGTCACATACAAAACTTTAGCCTAGATAGGCTATCTGTCACTATTGTCTTATTCACAATAATTGTTAAATTTAAAGCATTACGATTTAAAAATGACTTAATATTACTGGTTTTTCTAGAAGTGCAAAATAATGTACTAGAATATGTATAGCTTTTCCTGTTTCTAAAAACCTCGCATGAAGTTGCATTGGAATATTTCATAACACTATTATAATTTTCCCACTTAACACTAGCCATTTTTAATTTTAACGTTATCACTGAACTATTATTTTTATCCGTTGCCTTCCATTTCATATTGTATCCCATTAAAATTTATCATCACCATTTTTTTTGCCTCATGAATATGAAAAACTGGATATAATTAAAATTTGCAGTAGTATAATTTCTCTGAAAAAAAACCCAGCCAGGTTAGAAACTCCAAAGAATTATGATAATAATAAAAGAAAAGCTACTAAAAATCCTCTTCAACTTTAAAGTGTAATCATAGAAGAAGCGACTTAAATCAGATCGACAAATACTTATTTAAATAGTCATATCGTAATATTTCCATACGTTATATTCTAAATAGGCAATCTTTCCTTTGATGAGCTTGTAGTTGAGGTCTGAGAAAAATTCTACAAATGCATAAGCCTATCGAATGAGCCATTTGGAAGGATTCCTTTATATCAAACTATTGGATTGTGAAGACTCCGTAACAATGTATTTTGGTTAAAATTAGAACGACAGGTGTTTTAGATATCAAACAGTTGTTACATGAGACATTGGGAAAACAATTATCTGAGAGTGATTATTAAGAAGAAGACAAATTCTCTATCATTCTGAAAATACATAGCACTTTTATCAAATTTCTGATATTTCCTAATGAATGATTCCACTCAAGCCTAATAAAGTTCGCAAATGTCCCAACTCGTCATCAAGTTCACTATCAAAAATACAGCTTTATAAGATCTATTATATATTGTCTGGTTTTCAAGTGATATAAGGCAAAAATTTCACAATACGAGAAATTGCTTACTACTTTGTAGTTATGAAACTAATTATGATAATAATATTCATCACGCAATAAAAATAAGGAATTTTTTCTTAACTAATTAAACATTTTAGCATTTAAATTATTGCAATATTTTGGTTCCTAAGTATTTATTGATATACTATACTTTGTGTAGGCGCAGACACTAATATTTAGTAAAGACATCCAGGTGTTTTGCACCTTAAAATACATGGTTTAATTAAACATTTGTGTTCATTATATATATTTTCCTAAAAAGTATTCAGTAATACCTCTTAGACGTTACATTGAGTTATTTTTATAGAATTAGAAGCAATTCCAATTTTTACAGTAACTAATGTATTTAATAATAAGAAATTTTTCAGTTGTTAGAGGTTTTATTTCTGACAATATACAATAAGAATATTGTAGTTATATCCGTAAATAGTACATTAGAACAAGTATACACTTAGTTCAAATATTGTATTTGTCTTATAGTCTGGTCTATTAAGTAATTAAAAATGTGTTTATAATAGAGACAAATTGAAGGTCTTAATGTCGTAAGTTCTTCAAGAAGATCCATTATGTACTCCTCGATATATTTCAATTTATGTGACAATTATACTATAATTTGTAAAGTTTTGCTATTAAAATGAAGTAATAAGTTCAAGCCTTTACTGACTTGCCAAGACGTTGTTCTACTTTAATCGTTATAGAACACATTCTCTTCAGTACAATAAGATATTGTGGTGCTTTGTATTTTTACGGGCATGTGATTAATATCTTATATTAAAATCATCCCGAGTATCACTACTTTAATATTCGCCGAAAGCACTTTTTGAAAATCTTTTTTTTTTAATTTATAAAATAAATCACATACTGATCTATATTCGAAAATACCAACGATATTAAGCTAATAGCAATTAAGATTTAACTAAGTTCACGTTCATTAAACCTAACATTTTCACCAATTTCAGTGCTCACTCTTACGCGTCTACATTTACCATTAGTTCATCATTTCTTAAAGGCAAAACAGCCACGCATGTATGAGTGAAAATCAAGTACAAAAAGTACTTTTAAATCTATAGAAAATTAAATATATATTAAATTCAACAAATTTTATTTGGCATTTTGCAAGGTGGTGGTGGTACAAGCAGAAAGGGTTAACTTGACATGTTTGTTCTCTCGTCGTCTACTGGATGTGATGATGTTTCATCTCCCCCACGTGCCGACATTTCGCTATGCGATTCTGCAAAAGAAATGGGCAATAGAGACCCGAAATGAAAAAGCTGCCACGTGGCAGAATGGTATTGTCCGTATTTAATACTATATAAGAATGCAACATTTATTTGCAATCCTCATTAGGGGGCGAATTTCAGCTTGCCTCAATTCGCTGATTTAGTCATTTCATCTGATGGCAAACAATACATATAACTTTCTCTAAGTTGCATAGTTAATAATAAAGATATTGCTTACTATGACAAATAACACTAGTAGCAGATGTTTAAGTATCGTCCGAAAAATTCTATAATGAAATACATATCATCTGTGAATTTTCGACTTAATTAAATGGATTATAATTCTTGTGCCACGTTCATAACTCATCTAAAAATAGATTGAATTGATGCTAATTGATTATCGACAATTAAATATCAGTGAAAAGCCCATTAGCTGCAAACTACTGTCTCATATTCTTGTTGGTATAATTATGTGACAGACCTTATTACATTTTCCAGTAATCTCATTTGTGTTTGTATCAGACTGTGATTCCTGTATTTAACAGATTATAATATTAGGTAGTAATTGATATCACGTAGTATTCACCAAATTACGCATATTTCCATAGCCAATCAAATGAAAAGATACGAGCTTTTACACATGATCTTTATGGCTAATATTAAAGTGACAACTACCTTCTTCATGCGCTTTATTTGAAGTTAAAGCTAAGTGATTTTTCAAGAAATTCTTATATAACAAAGAGGCCAACCAAATAAGCCATTTTTGCTCAATTCCAAAGACCAGAATGTCCTGCCATTCAGTTTAATCACAATATCGATACTGCTTTGGACATGAAAATACATTATAGTCATTCGTTTAGTTATATTATTATTACATTTGTGAGGTCATCTGATCAAATTTCTGCACGAGACTGCGTGAATTATATCCACTAAACTAGAACTATGTTGCCCTGAAGCTATATTTAAGCCCAAAATGCCATAATGCACTTCAAATATTTGCGCTACCGACATCTTCATATATTCATTTCTTATTTCTCCCCATTTTCCTTTTTCCACTCCTTTTCCCGTCTCCATTGAAAGCAATACTAAATTCACTACAGCATAAATGAGATAATTTACGTCAAAGATAATACCTCATAACTTCCTTATCGAGGGGTACGTACAAAATAGATACTCATCCACAATCGCCTCTCCTTAGGTGATATCCTCAGAAGCACTTACTGCAATAAGTAAAGTATATTAAATCAGCAAAGCATATTAGCAATATCCTATATTAACTTTCATTCTTATTTAGAGATTTTAGTTACTAACTAGTTTCATTTCATAAATTAAACATTGGCATATCACTTAATTAGTTATTCTAACCGTTTTCTATACGTTTTCTTCGACAAACTCAAAGGAAAAGAATCATTTTCAGAGCCAATATATCGCTTACATCTCTCGAACGGGATGTTTTTAACAATCAGTGACTTCATTTACATAACAGTAGTGACCATCAGTGGTTCTCTAGGCATATGCACTAATCTATTTCTACTCTATTTAATCATCTGGGAAAGTCCTCTATACCTTATTCCATATAAAATATTCTTGGGAAATACTTCCATCACTCAACTTTTATTTTCTGTTATATTTATGCTGGTTGCTCCAAGGTATGTATAGTTCGTTTATGTTTACCCAAAACAATACATCACTTATTTTTATTTATGCATATTTTCCTTTAATCTTTAAAACATAAGTCTCAGAATATAGGCTTATGCAAATATAAAATTGTACCTATTTTTATAGATTTGGGGATTTTACCCACTTAAAAATTAGTGACTTTATGGTTTGTAACAAGTCACATATTTAGGATCATCTCATATAAATTACGTATGGTGATCATCTACTTAGGACCAGTGCAGTATTTTGGTCCTTGGTGGTCATATTTTCTCTTTATTGTCATGTGTACGTTCGTTAATTCTTTATGATTATTTTATTTTACACCCATATAAATGTTTGGTTTCATTTGTTAACTAAAATCGGAAATAATATCAAATTACAGTGCACTTTGCCGTGAATTCACTTACTTCCATCATGTTGTCTATGATGTTTCGCTGTATTTCTCTTAAGACTTTACGATTTTCTGTATCGGCCTCTTATTCCATGTGTATAGCCGGATATTTAATTCCATTTTCTATGGTGGTATGTGAATAAGACAACTAAATTTTAAGTTAATTATTTAATGTGTTTTGTTTAAAAAAAATTTAAAACAGCATTGCTTATTATTTTAGTTATTGTATCGAAGTTCTTTAAAACATTGTTCTGGTATTCATAAAGTTTCGGCTTAGCATATTTGAAATTTGGTTTCAGATTTGCGCGTTTTATATTGATATTGTCAGCGATGCCGAAAACAACAACAAATATATTAATTATAGTATCCCCAATCTGGATAAATATCAAACAGCAGTCGGTACTGAAATTATGCAGGTTCATATTTTTCATATAAAATAATATTTATGTAAATTACTATTTGAAATCCATAGCTATGAGCTAGATGTAAGATTCGATACATATTTATTGTCAATAAATCATTATCTAATTCTAGATTCCTGTACTTTGGTTAATTTTCTGCGTCTCAATCTACTTTCTTCCAATATATTTAATGATGTATGCGAGCCGATATAAAATCTATCGGATGATCTCTTACCCCACCTTTATTCACAGCCATACCACAACTTATCATATTAGAAGACTTGTCAGGGTAAATACATTTATTTATGTATTTATTTATAAATATATTAGTCTACACGTGCTGGATGGTGAGGCATGGGCGCTATTTATTCATTTGCTCATAATAAGCAGTTGATTGAAACTTGTTTAAATTGAATGTCTTAAGTGAAAATGAAGCAGATTTATACTCTGCATTCAGGCTAGAGAAGCCAAATTGGAAGTGTAGTTGGAGCAAATGAAAATCAAATAATTATTGTGGAAATTATTTTCCAACTTGATGGTTATTTCTAATAATAAGCCTATTCTACTTCTATCCTTGTACATTTTCAGGCTCTGACTGTGCAGTCGATCGTACCCTTGTTCACAATATTTCCCGCTTCCTTAACTTTTATATTTTCTCAGTTCGGTATCTTATCTCCCGATATGTACAGCTATTTCATAATTTCATGCTTAAGCATAAGTAAGTTAACTTTATCATTATTATTATTATTATTATTACTATTTATTTACATCACTTTGGTGTGCTATTTATTCTTGATAAAATGTCACTACATACCATATTTAGACTGTATGTATCAGTTTAAACACTTTATTATGTAACTAGAAAAGCTGAATTTAGACTATTTTTAACCAGGTGCTTTTGTGGATCCTCTTGTGACGGTATATCACGTGGTTCCTTTCCGACGATTTGTTAGGAATGTACTTGGAATGTCTTCTGAGGATTGCGCCGTGACCTCTGCCATGGATAAATCTCAGACAAACAGTCTAAAATCAGCATTTATTAAAAAATCACGCTCTAGTCTATTTTAGGAAGATTAGTAGTCAATTTCCCAAATTAATAAACATTACACTATGCTAATTATCATGAGTTAAGAAGATTTCAATTTTATTGATTAATTCATATTATTGTAGGAGTGAAATGTATACATGTAGAAATATACCAAGAGGTAGTGTTCCTCTTAAACATTTAAAAAAATCTCCTTTTTCAATTCCATTATCACCAATAAAATATGAATTTTAAGTCTATATTTATCTATAATTTCAAAATTTTCCACATTATCTTATTTAATTTGTAATTTGGATTTTAAATTTGTTGTATCGTTATTTATATACTTCTACTTTGATTATTGACAACTTGATGTAGAACTGCACTACAGAAAGTAGTCAGTGTTGAACACTATCTTTCCACAATCACTTTATCATCTGCTTGAGAACATAAAACCAGTACTAGATGGATAGAAACAGTTGATCATACTTTATTACCATATCTAAACTACTATTCGAATAAGAGATTTTAGTTGAATTAGGTGTGTAAGACAATGTTAAGGAGAAGCATGTTTCCAAACATATGCTTAATAGTTGAAAAAAGAGGTTGACAATGGGGAGAAACCTTGCTGACTGAAATTTGGTCTTTGTCACGTGTCGACCTTCCATCTTCCATTCTCGATTGCAGAATTAAGCAATATAGAGCACAATGAAAAACGCGACAACGTGACGGATATGACATTATTTACCTAGACACGCTATATAGGAATACCCAAGATTTTCTTTCATTCATCAATTAACGCTATCTGCTCAAGCTCTGTTCCACATCCTCATTGATTTTCAGCCTTTTTGATTTTCATTTTCAATCAACTATTCACATACAAACTCTAAATGTCATAATAATTTAACAAATGAAAATATACGATTTAGATAAAATTAATGATTCGATAGATGTGCACTCCGTTTAGAATCGTAAGTGAATGGAGCCGGTTAGCGAAGCATTGAAGAGGAACGCATACAGATCTCCGCTAATTAACACCTGTGACTACGTGAGTTGTAGGATTTTTAAACAGTGCTTATTACTTCTAGTTGTGACTTCATTAGTGCGACTCACATTCTTCCATTCTAATTATGCTTATTATCACCTAATTTCGTCCAACTGTCATCCCGTATCCACTGCAGCTCCCTGCACTTACCTTGCAGCTATTTATAAACACTGTATTTATTCACCATTTCAACCGACAGATCAGGTTTCTTTATAGAAGGTAATATTTTTAGCAATATAAATACTGCTCTGCCATGGCTTCCATACTTATCATTTTTCGCACTAATGGCTCGATAAAATTCATTACATAGACAACTAAATATTAATAAATTTACTTTACAAACTATCGATATTTCAAATCATAGATAATAATCTATTGTGCAAGTAAAAAATAACAATTAATTAATGCATAAAAATGCAGTCTTTCAAATAATCTTCTATTTTAATCACTTAATTGTAAGGGAATATCACTGACTTCTTCGATAAGCAAGAAAGTGTAGATTGGATGGAAAAAATATCTACTTTTTCACTTCTTTATTATACTGTGAAGAGTAATTGTTAAGCTCAATTGACGAAAATGTTAATCAGTGAAATATGACCTCTTCCAAATTTACATAAGATTTTGTGTTTCAAAATATTAAGGAAAATTATTTATTTCTCAAGAATTTTAGTTGTCCGAGTTTAAATCACAACTATTAAGTACTGCTGAATGTTGTTCACTAGCTAGAGCTAATCCATTATATAATTATGGCTCTAGTGAAAAGGAATTCTGCAATATAATAATACTCATTCAGTTTTCTTTAATTCCTGCCTAATTTAATGTTTTATTCGTTAGTCATTGTGAATATGCTCTCTTAATGAAAAATTTTTGGATATTAAAGGGAGGATTATGGGATATTTAAATACGTTCTAGCTATTTGATAGCACTAGCCAATCTTTAAAAGGTGGCAAAGAGAAATGGCGAAATCACTTTTACACTAAAATATCTATTTTTACTTATTTATTTGTAGTCAGCTAAAGTGAGATAAATACTACTTGAATAATGTTTAGTATTCATTGGGATAAATTGAGAATTGAAGGAATATGTTAGTAATATAGATGTTTACTCAAGTAATAAACATTTATACATTTAGTGAGATAAAGTGTAGTAGAAGTCACTATTACTTATGATTGTTATCTCTAGATTTTAGCAGATTTTCATTAATTATGGCAATATTTTAAATAGATCCAAAATACCAATGACAAATTTCTTCCATTGTAAACATTTATCGTTTTAACGTTACGTATACATACTTTGTGATGAGAGTTTTCGTCCCCAGCACTATAAAATAAAAATATTACTAGCTATTCGAATCTTCGTTGACTCCTACCACTGGAAACCAATTCTGGCTTGAATCCAAAATAATAAGAGCAATTATGCAATTATCTCTTCCAATGTAAACTGCATGTCGTATCTCCCAGAATTTTCTATGCTGTATTTGGTAAGAAAATTGGATAGTTTGTATGGATTCCCACTTTCCATATCCACATTCCATGTTAATGCTTTTAAATAAAATCGTCATCAGTTACCATATGTTCTGGAAAATACCGCTACTTTTTAAAAATCGCGAATCTTATACCAATAAATATTTGTAGCTAGTTCAATAATTCTTGAAGTGTTTTTGACATAAATTATATTGGAAAAATATAAACGTTATCCTTTATACATAACAGATAAGATATATTTTTAGTAGTTTGAGCACTATTTTTTTTAAATAAGCACAATCTCAAGAAGATTATCACTTATATTACTTAGATTATTGAAGAACTAACTATTTTTAGCGCTGATAAATGTGTGGAAATTTGATAGGCTTACATTAATGGGAAACGTAGCAGTACTTCATGGTTTACGGTATAACTAACAGTTATTTCAACTAATATTTCTTCAATTTAATTATGCGGAGGGTCTAATTTAGAATTGTTTAATGACGCATGAAGAATGAGAATAAGTTAATTACCTTTGCACTGTTTTGTGATTTGATTGAAGTGAAAAGCAGATCTGAGTGTACTTCCAGGATGTTTCTGACGACGAGTGACCTGATTTACATTATTTTTATCACTCTAAGTGGTTCTCTGGGAATATTGACAAACTGTTTACTATTATATTTGATTGTTTGGGAAAGTCCCCCTTACCTGACACCGTATCGTATTTTTTTGGGCAACACAGCCATTACACAGCTGCTGTACTCTGCTTCTATGATTCTTATTGAACCAAGGTTAGTAATTCTGTTCTCAATGCTATCAGTTTCTTTTGTCATTCTATAATTAAAATGTAACTATAAATCACATGTATCTTTGAAAACATATCGATGCTTCATTACAAAGAGGATTGAGTTAATTAAAATTTAAGATTTCGCAAAGATTAATTGAGTTATGAGATGAGCTTTTTCACAATATAAAACTGAAATGTCTGTATTTTTTCATAATGAATTTACTAGTATTAATTTAAGAAATATTTACTGTTGCATTAAAACAAAAAGCCTTTTTTTCTTAAATGAACAATGTATAGTTTCACTAAATATTTTTTAGAAAAATTTGCTAACAATATTATACCGACCTTCTGCGTTTAATAGTTATCTATTAAATTGCTTTCTTTTTTGTCAAAGAAGTTCTAACCATAAAACGAAAACTTACATATTTACTATAATATTATTGATTACTCCATAGATTTATAGTGGAAAAATGTAGTCTATCATACCGTATTTAAAAATCTGGAGACTTCCCGTAGTAAATAGTTGAGGATATTGAAAAAAAAAACAATCAAGCAGCTGATTTAAATGACAATAAACTAAGCTTCCTATTTTTCTTTTTACATGATAGTATTGGTTTGGAGTCCTGAATATTAAGTTGGTTTCAAATATCACTTGTTTCTTTTTCCGTTAGCTGATAGCATCAATTATAAGTGAACTATAGAAATAAATAGGTTCAAATATATAAAATGAAAATATGAATGACATATTTTAGTGATAGGCTTTAAGATAAAAGTGTTGTTGGCAAAACTAGAATATCCGTTGTAGAAAAGTGATTAGCAATAGTGCCCTTTCAGGATCATATCTGCCGATATGAGGATTGTTATTGTTTACCTCGGTCCAGCACAGTATTTCGGGCCATGGTGGTGTTACATGCTGTATATCATAATGTGTAAGTTGAACACGGAAAATATGTAGATTATGTCATGAAGGGAGATGTCGTGCCAGTTAGGCATAATATTGTTGAACAGAATTATCTTCAGTACACTTCGCTGTCAACTCCTTCATCTCCATTATGCTGTCCATGGTTTTTCGCTGTATTTCTCTTCGAACCCTAGGATTTCCTGTCTCGGGTGCCTATTTCATGTGCCTTCTAGGATACATAATTCCTTTCACAATGGTGGTATGTGTGAAATTTGACCCAATTGCTTGAAGAGGGAACGAAGCTCTTCATATTGTTTCTAGTATTTTAGAAACCTTAATTACTTATGCCAAATATATTATCTTAAGCGCCTATAAAAACTAATTGGATATTCTTGCTATAGAAATACGAATAGATCACACGAGTAGTTTGTGATTTTTTTTTTGTTTTCATTATTTTTCTATCTTATGTAAATGTACATAAGTGAAAAATTATAATAAAAATATAATAAAATTAATTTTCTTTCTTTCAGATAGGAGTCATAAATATGGAATATGTGAGTGATACAGAAACAAATAATTTGTACATTCATAACAGTGTCCCCGATTTGGATAAGTATTTGACAGCAGTCGGTACAAAAGTTGATCAGGTTAGTAAAAAGTGTAGTGATATGAACAAACTACATTAAATACTGATTTAAATAAAGTTTATATTTGTCCTGTATGGATTCAAGAGTAGACAGTAGAGGATTAAAGCTACTCCTTTGAAAGCTTCCTCTTTTATAGATAATCTAACTAGCAGATTTACTGAATATACAGAGCGCAATAAGGCAAACAAAGCAGGTAATAAATACTGTAAGGACTGATTCAAACACAGTGTCTCCTGACGTAGGATTGGAGTTTGTCTTTAATACAATTTCGTGGTTCATTAGACTTTTACAGCGGTTTCAGTGGTTTATTTGCACTGACTTACGTTAGCCAGGTAAAAACTTTAAGCGGAGTACTAGAATACAAACACAACTTAAAGAAAGATACTAAATTGTCTATGATTTTCATAACAATATTAAAGTATATCTATGTCACTTAACTATCTACTTCTATATTTAATTTGAATATATAATACACTAAATTTTCCATAATTCGGTTGGTGACAACTTTAGCTTAATCTTGTGAAGATTATTGTAATAATTTATGAATATATCATGACCTATTATTAATGAATTCTTGTTCATCCGAATGACTTTACTAGACAAACGAAAATTATCTTTTCACCCCTTCAACATCTACACATCCTGACTCTCATTTGTTACTAAATATCATATTTAAGTATAATTACGTAGAATGGCATATCAAATTATTTCACAGAAACAGATACAAATAAAGTATTTCTAAATTGTCAAAACAAATAGGATAAAATACAAAGAGTTAATTGCTATATTATCTTAACATCTAATTAATAAGTTGATATTGTAGGAAAATTTAAGGACTATACCTCACCTATTTTTGGTTTGCCCTTGCAATTTATTAATAATAACTTTTTGTGATTATACCATGATAAATAGGATGGTATTATTTACAAAAAGTAGTTTCAAACTCATTTGAAAAGAAAAAATCTTTTATGAAAATCACGGTAGTAGTCTAAACAATCCTCTAAAATTGATATGCACACCCAACATTTTCCTCCAAGGCACTTTGAGTGTAAGTTAAGTTCATTTCAATGGCTATAAAAAATAATTGTTCACAGTCGCTAGTAATGTCAAGCATTTGAAAGAATATATACAGTAAGGTTATGGCTGACATGGGATGCAAGAAAGAGTTGACCCAAGTGCTCTCTCTCTCTCTCTCTCTCTCTCTCTCTTATTACTTCCATTATTTGCAGAATTTCCACTTTAGGAAGTTAGGTGCAAGAGAGAGTTGATTGCTCTTCTTCGCACTTCGTGTTCATAATTGTACTATCGCACATGTTGTATACGATTTTTTTGAAATTTAATAATATCAAACTGAAAAAAGCAGCTATGAAATTTAGTTCGCTAATTCATAAATGAGAATAGTTACTTTAACATATGACAGTACATAAGTATTAATTATAACTGTAGTAATGTTTAAATATTCCATTATTTATTTCACATATGTGCTATTAAGATATAATATTCTAGCTATGTGTTCTCTGGATTATATTTTGTGTCTCCTTTCTGCTCCTTCCAATCTACATTGTCATGTACTTCTGTCGATGGAAGATCTACAAAATGATTTCTCGTCCTACATATGTTCAAAATAATTCAACGAAAAACAATATACGAAGGCTTGTTAAGGTAAATGAGTTTTCTTTCTTTTTTCAATATCAGAACATTTCGTATGCCAAAATTCACAATTCCAAATGAACATCACGAAAGTTAATTTGAAAACAATGAAATGATTTTAAAATATTGATGACTATCTCATTGTTTTTCGCTAATTTAGACCAGCAAAATTAAACATGATAATTATCTAAAAATAGTAGATGTCTTAAAAGTAGCTGTATATTGCATAATCTTGTATATTCTATTGATACTGTTTTTTACTATTAAAAACATTACAGGCGTTGACGGTGCAGTCGATTATTCCCCTCTTCACTGTTTTTCCCTCCTCTATCTCTTATATCTCCACCCAGTTTGGCATAATTGAAACCCATATGTACAGTTATTTCATTATTTCGTGCCTGAGTGTGGGTGAGAATTACATTTTTATTTTAAAAATCATGCTATTTCGTAGAAGTTATCTAGAATTTGTTAAAATACTATTGCATTAACGAAGACGGTGAGTAACTAATCGACACAATTTAGATCTAAAACATCCATTTCAAAGCATATATATTTGGGATGAATAGTCACACTAAGATTCGAAATGTTTCCAAATCCTATTCTTAGGCTTAAACGTATATTATTCTTACTATACGTATTTTAGCCTCATTGGTAGATCCGATAGTAACAATCTATTACGTGAACCCATACCGGAGGTTCATTCAGAGGTGCTTGGGATTGTCTGTTTCAGAGAAGTACAATACTATTTTTGGAGGAACTTCGGTAGATAAATCTCGGTCAAGTAGTTTTCGTAGATCTATGAAAAAGTCGCGTTCGAATTTGTTTAAATCATCTAACGCCGTCGCGGTGTAATCAAATTTGAAGTGAAAGATATTGAAATGAATGTTAGTAATGTTAAATATATTGTAAATACGTAATTAGGTAGGTAAGGATTATTTTATTACTAGAAGTAAGATAAATAATGCGTTTTCTGTTATTGCCTGCTAGAAGAATAACGCCGGTAATTTAGTTAATGATTTTTACAAGAAAAAAAAAAGAATTGTAATGTGGTTCAAATATTGTATTGATGCTGTGTGTAAAGACTATTCGTTTATTCCCATATATATATATATATATAAAATCATTATATATTCATGTCTACATTTATTTTAAAACGCCAACCAAACCAAGCAGTTTATGTTTAGACTAGAAGAATGGAAGTATATTTTGCACAAACAAATATAAGCGAATGAATATAATCTCAGAAGAATTCTCTTAGCTTAAGAGTATTGTTAAATTTATAGAACTTGATACGAAATAATCCAACGATGAAAAATAGTTCTCAGTTAATAACCAATTACAGTGGTAATTCGACTCTTATTTATTTTCGATAATGTTAACTACTTCATGAGCCACTACTTGTGCTCTCTCGCATGAATCAACAGAAATGCTAGAGTTTTTGACAAAGAAGTTCTGATCATTTATTCATTTAATACTCTCTTTTAATCGATGAGAACATACTTAAAATTGTGTTTCGGGAACATCCAACTTCATTAGTGTACCAGATAGATGAAATTGAAGGGAAACACCTGTACTGTACTGAATTTTTAAAATATTCTTTAAAAATCATAACGGAATTTTGTTAAAAAAATATATAAAGAGTAGTTTAATATAGATTCTGTTGTTTTGCACCACACCAATATATTTAGATATAATAAGGGTTTTTTTCAAAATTATTTACTAGAACTTTTGCGTAATAAGATTATATTTGCACAGAAAAAACAAGAACTTATATATTTCGCAAAGATTATGCATTTATCGGACATTAGCAATTTTCGATATGTAATTAGCGCTTGGTGTCCATACAGTCGGGACTTACTAGTGGTGTTTCGCCGTGAACTTTGCTTTAAAAGCCTACCAACCTATTTTATTTAATAGTTTGTCATAGCTTCTACGGTTCGATATCAATAAAATTATAGTCTCATCTTAAACAACAACTTACCTATCGAAATTTCAATTAAAACATTAGATATGCACTGAAAAACTTAATAAATTATTTATGTGTAACAAATAAATGTTGCTCTAATATTAATAAGATAGAATTATGATTTAAAGTTTCTAGGCGTAGCCTAGTTATCTAGGAGTGTTCTTTTCCCTTTGCTTCTTCAAAATGCTCAGACTATTAGGTTGCGGTAAAGAACTGCTAATGTGCAAAATAAAATTTAAGATGCATAATTACTTAGTCAAAGGAGATGTTCAAATATTAATTTTCACTGGTTTACATTTTAGGTTTTCTTAGCAATTTGGATAACTTTCGATTTAGAGTTATAAAATCTCACTACATTTCATAAGATATGGCTTCTACAATAATGTATCTGCAATTTTCCTGTGAATAGTTGACTATAATTTTTCGTGAATGGTGTTAATATTAAATGTAACAATTAAACATCTTTTCGAAAATAAGTATTTCGTAGTTTTTGTTAAATTTGAGCATTTAATACAATTATTTCAATTTCTAGGATGTATTTAACTATCGGAGATTTGATCTATGTTATTCTCGTTACTTTCATAACACTTACTGGATTGTTTGCTAATATTTTCCTTCTATTCTTGATTTTACTGAGAAGTCCAAAATATTTATCACCTTATAAGATATTCCTGGGAAATACTGCCATCACTCAAATGTGTTTGGTAGTCGTAACTCTTCTCATACAACCGAGGTTTGTTTTCGAAGATTTTGACGCGATTCTAATCTAATTTGAAGCGAACTTTAAGGGAACATTGAAATGCGTAGTAGAATCTATCAAACACTGTTATAATTGTTTGGCTCAAACAATAAACTGCCTCGAGTACAGATTATTTGGCTGATTACTATTTAGAATGCACTATGGTAAAATTACATTTATTTATATACTGTGAATAGAGATGGAATACTAATTCTAGTAACTTCTAGAATGTGAGATAGATAAATATATTTATTTTTTCAGGGTCATAACCGTAAATATGCGTATTGTGAACATTTATTTGGGACCTTCTCAATTTTTCGGTCCTTGGTGGAGCTACATGCTCTATGTTATCATGTGTGAGTTTGAAAAACCTGATAAGATATGAAATAAGATGAAATGAATAGAGTAACTGACATATGATTATTAAGTTACGCGTGAAGTGCAGAAATGTAAAAATATGGGCAGTTGCCTGGAAATATTCATATAGCACTGTAAGTTTAAATTAAAGTCAACTACTTTGTCAGTGCATCTCGGTGTGAACTCCTTCATTTCTCTCATGCTCTCAATGGTATATCGATGTATAGCCCTGCGTACGAATTCCTTTCCGAAGTACGGAGCTTATTTGATGTGCCTTTTTGGATATATTGTTCCGGCTTCTATGGTCGTAAGTTTCGTATTTACAAACAAGTGAAGGAAGACCAATTACTTCTTTCTACCAGAATTCTCCGATTGTTTTAGCCAAATTTATTCCTATATTATATCAAATTTTCCAGATTTCTATGTTCAATATAAAATATACTAATGATCCCAACAAGAACGCAATGCTTATTCACAATGAAATACCTGATCTAGAAAAGTACCTTACAGTTGTGGGAGTAGAAATAAACCAGGTAATTTTTCAAATTCAGCATGTCTTAAAATTTTTTACCTATTGTTTTATTTCAAAGCGATAGCCTTGTGGTTTTAACATTAGAAGAACATAGTCATTATAAAAGGAAAACAGAGAAATAGTTGTTCTCGAAAACTCTTTGCAACTATGTATAACGCTTTATACCACAGCCGTATGTTATTATGTATTTAAAGGAAAAAGTTAAATTAATAATTGTAGCCCTGCATTTATTGGGTGATATTCTGTTGTTCACTTCTGCTAATTCCCATCTACATCGTCATGTATTTATGTAGATGGAAGATCTACAGAATGCTCTCACACCCTAGTTTTACTCACACGGCCACTACAAAACAAAATATTAAGCGACTTGTCAAGGTGGGATAGCCATTTATTCATTGTAGTTATACGCTGTACTTTTGTATATTGTAAATCAATAAGAGTTTAGCTATATTCGGTAGCAGACATTTGTGTGCAAAAAAGAACTGAGTTGTTTTTGGCTATATTCTTATTCCTTAAAAGAATTATGAACTTTGATTAAAGAGTATGAATACTAGGCGCTCACCGTGCAGTCCATAGTACCTGTGTTCACAATTTTCCCTTCTTCTCTTACTTACATGCTGACTCAATTTGGAATCATTGAAACTCACATGTACAGTTACTTTATTGTGAATAGTTTAAATTTAGGTTAGTTTATAATTACTATACATTAGTTTTACCAATTCATATTAAAGTTATTTATTAAATACATATCCATAAATTCCTATAGAAGTTCTACTAAAAAGCATTGCATTATTGAATTAATCCTTCAAAGATTAACTACTAGTTATTTATTAAACTGTATATTTACAGGAGCAGTAATTGATCCAATTGTGACAATATATTATGTAAGCCCGTACAAAAAATTCGTGAATCGAGTGCTACTTCGACTTTCTAGTAGGCAGGCGATCGGCGCACTGCATTTGTCCAAATTAGAAGTTACGCCGACGATTGCATTCAGAACGCACAACCTCTTAATTTAAATCATATGTATCGTAACAATATTGATAGTAGAAATGTCCTGATTTGCTTCATTGCGAATTTGAATACAATAAATGGATATTATCTGTTTAACGTACTATAATTGCTTATATATTAAATTTTATTCTCAGGCATAATGTCCGGTGATAATTTTAACCGTGGAATTCGTATGTAATCATTTGTTTTTTCAACTGTTTTTGGAAGTGTAGGACACTCTTGGGCTGCTTCTAAGACAAGCTGGACAATTAGTCCTGTTCGCCTCGTTTTACGGGGATGTCATCTAAATGAAATAAGTTCTTATAATATAGATTCATAAGTCACTTATATTTTTAATTATCTGCCTAGTATACGTAACTCTCGTAGGATTAGATCTGGCTTTCAACTGTAAAATTGGATTTAGATGTTGAATACTACAGTAATACGACATCAGTACTTTAACAGTTAACCTTACACAAAATATACGATTTCGTTTCCTAATGAATAAAATAACAATTTACTACTTTCCAAACTTACTATTGCTTTGTGATGGGGAACTTTGAGGCTTTAACACCACAATTAGAGTGGATTGGTTTTTCTTATTATCACAAAAAAACATTAAGTAGACTTTGGAGCGCAGCCGCCTAAAATAATTTAACTGGATAAGAGCAATAAAATTTATTCGACGTGTTCGGAAGTAATAGCACACTATAGTATCTTAGTTTCTTCTTTCTCGTCATTGAATTCATCTGATTACTTTTCGATGTGAAATAATATTGTTTAAGGAGTCCTCATATTAGTATCGTGTTTATTCTTAGGAAAGACAAATTTCTGCGCCTCATTTTCATTCACAACATAGATAATAACAAGCAATTTAAAAACAATTAATGGCAAGTACAACTATCACCTATATTAAAAACCTTAAATCATACAAGATTTTCTCATCGCTGAGTATCAACTGAGCTTAAAATAAATAAGGAACATTGACAGTTCTTGACGACATAGTTGTCGTGAAAGAAGTGCTATGGCCTGGGGCGCTTTCAGCGTTACTGTATGGGTACCTGTCACCTGTTTTGAGATCTACAAGTAATGAGGATTACCAGCATGTATTTTACCGTATCTGGTACCGTATTTACAGGTGTTAACTTCATCATTCTGCAGAATAATTCTGCCGTTCGTGGAAAGCGAAGTACTAGGAGCTGACTGAACACCAGTAACGTAAATAAAATCAACTATCCCTTGTACTTTTCAAATTTAAATCTAGTATAGAATGTTGGTCATTAGCTATATTTTCACATTATTTGTTATTTGCCTTTAGAACACATTTTTATTAAAATGTGGTATCATTTTTTTGAAGGCCCTGTATAATTCTAAATTTTAAAAATTGTGCAATTAATCTATGAAAATAAAAGTATTATGATGAACTACCACCTGGTTAATTTTTTCAAAATGACAATATTACAGAATTAGTATCCTTTAATAATAACATGTTATATGTATTAGAGATTAAAAGAGTTAAAAAGACTAAGAAGAGGTTATAAAAATGAATGCGACATTAATTCCTTAAACCTAATTTCCATTTGCAACCATTCGTTACTCTAATGGAACAGAAATGGCTATGATTAAGTTTAAAAATACTCAAACAATCTTTCAAAAATAATAGTAACGCAGTGACAATTTTCGAGATAATATTTAACGGTGAATTCCATTTTTTATGTTATTGTCGCAAAATAAATCAAGACCTTTTAGTGGTTTTCAAGTTTAATAACCAATTATAGCCACCAGTCTTTTTAAAGTTTATTTTCATTTATTTTACTCATGTATTTTACTAATTCTTGGATTTTATTAACATTGTCACTTGTTCTTCGGAGTTTATTTTCTTGGTTTTTAATAATCTACATCATTAACATTTTTAATTTGAAAAGTAAGTAACGCTGTAATAAGCACTCTCAGAGCAGACTTTTAGAATAGGAAAGTAGGAAGTTTAGCCATTGACCGAAGGAAAACGCAGAAGGACAAATACATTATTCTACACTAATTTGCAAGGAACTATTTACACATGACACTTATGTATGTAATAACTTCTCTAATAGGTAATCACGATATGAGGTGCCCAACGGTCTTTTCTAATTCTCGAATTGTCTGCACTTTTTATTCAATTCTAGGAATATAACTTGTTTCAAAATTTATATATCCATCCTCTATTAGATAGAATTACTACAGGCCATGAAAAATACAAGTTAGCAGAAGAATTTTCAGTCAGAATCATTATCAATCTTTTACAATTGAATATTAGGCTTAGATATAGTTAAAGTCAATATTTACTATGGAATAAAGAGATTAATATTTTACTTCGCTTAAAATTGAAAATCCTTCATATTTCTGGGCATACGTGAGAAATGTCATAATAAAGGTTTGGTTCATTGAGACTATTTTTATTCTGTATAAATGGTAGTTATTTTAATATTATTTTTAAATTTATCATTACCACCAAAAGAAGAAGATGGGACTTTTGTAGCTATAAAAGACAATTCCTAAATGAATATAAACAGCACTATAGGTTCGTTTATTTGCTTATCTGTTGTGTACTTGATAGAAGTGCTCCTTACAGAAAACTAAGCACATTTGTTCCGCCACCTGGAATTAGCCGCCAGACATCAATTCACTCAAGCTTTACATAATTTGGAAAACACGTACGCTTTTTAACTTATTCAAAAGTGATCAAACATAGCTCCTGTCAAAGCATGGACAAGTTGTTACGTTTTGAACTTTGGCTTGGACTCTGACCGTGTGTCTGCTTCATTAGAAGGTCCAGTCCAAGTTAGAGCAGTTAACAATTGAGATCCGTACAAAACCAATTGCAGGCCTTGTCATATAGAAGTTCCGACTCCCTCAGAATCGGCCCGACATCCACTGCCTCCACCCCGTGTCTCCATCCCCGACTCGTTCCTGTCATTCCCCCTCTCCCTACCATTATTCACAAAGTTGATATCCGCATTCTCTTCCACAAGGAAACTTCCGATAAGATACTGTAGTCCTTTACCTATTTGGACTATAGTAGTCTAAAATAGAATAGCTCTAAATTTTTTTAGATAAGAATATTTTCTTTATTACATTTTACCTCTAACATCTTAGCAAATGTACTCAAACTGAGGTAGTTGTAGTAATTATGAGATTTTAATAATATCATTCTGATAAAGTCCACTCAGCACTACTTATTCAAGTGTTTAAAGTTATTAGCCTGCTAGACTTTCCCGATCTGGTTCAAATTTTTTATTTTAATTTAGAAGAGGACTATATTAAAGTAGTTTAACGTAGTTCTTATCATCTTCAACACTTTCTGTACATTAAATAGACTTCAACGAAAAAATACTTATAGCATTACAGAGTCCATCTCATGTTTGAAATTATGAATAGAGCGTTTTTATAGGAGCCCTATTCCTAAAACAACAAAGAGATATGAAGTCTTTGGTAATTGAACAAATAAAGAGAACTATTCCACTAGAATGCTTTAACTATTTCCCTTTCACTGCATGTATATAATTAGTTATGTTATTCTTATTCAGACTTAAATTATTTGGATATAGTTCCTAAAATAATATATAAAATTACTCACCTATTGACAGTAAGATAAAATATTGGATTTAGGCCATTCGTCATCATCCAAATGAATGCTGAGAAGTAGTTGGCTAACGTAGAACGTTTGTATCGCCCAAGTACGACCGACCAGTAGATGAAGCAGCAGCAAAACCATGCAACACATAGAAAAAGCTGGAAATAGTTTTTGCCATTTTAAAATGTTACATTTCCCTATCGTATGATATAAAAATCAATAAAGCATTGTTATTACTTGCTGTTCTTATAACAATAAAAACACAATATTAATATTTTCGTTTTTATTAAATAATATTCCGAAGGGTGGAAGTAATAGGTGTGATACCTGTAATGTAATAATAATTTCCTGTGCCGAAGGAGGTTTATTTCTCTGAAATAATTAAACTTGCATTTTGTTGGATGATTAGAGTGTAAGATGTTATATGAAATGCATCAACAAGTTGCATGAACTTCCATATTGAAATGAAACATACCAATATTATATTTATCAAAGTAGGTTTTTTAAAAATTGGGAATATGTAAAACTAGCCTTCAATGCTATGTCGATAGCAATCCAAGAATAGGACGCAAATGCGATAAGTACGTAGACCATTACAATAACATTGGAGAATACCATGAGGACCCGAGAAAGAGAATGATCTGTGCTGGGAGTACTCCAGTTCATGGTCGATGTTTTGTAAAAGTAGTTTATATTAGGAAGCAGCTTCATGACAAAAAACGTGACACAAATCAGTAGCGTCAACAAAACAACGATCTGAAACGGTACATATTACTCTAATGGCAACGGTTGTAAGAACTGTGTTGATGGTTCCAGGTGATTGGCAATGTGGTCAAAATCAACTTCACTCTATTATTCCTTTTAGACACAATATAGGGCGCAATTTTGTAGAATACTGTTATAATTAGTCTATTTATTGTGAGAAATATGTAACTAATCAGATTAAAACACCAGCCAGAAAAGATGATTGCTCCGATTATCTGAAACAGTGCTTTGATTGAAAGAAATTCATATTAACTGCTTTAAATTAGATTCAACCATCGTGTACAAAAATAGTAAGAATTAAAGTGGAACTGTAAACTAATTAGGTAGATACATGTATTTTTCGGATGTAATATTTAAGATATAGGCAGGATTTGTCACAATAATACGTACCTTATTAAAGGTTTCTGGAATTTCCTTATCAACGGTAACATATAAAGCAGTTATAAAATGAACGCATAGTTGAATCATGTCAGATATCCCAATCAAAAGAAGCAACTGGTATGAGAAGACTTTACGGTACTCTTCACGAATGAGGATCTGGTAGATTAATAATATGCATAATGTTGTGGTAAAATCAGAAAGCTATATAAACCGATGAAAGTGTTTGAATTTGGGGAGATCTCAATTTGTTTAGAATTTGATTATAAATATCTGTAGTAAAATATTTTACTCATTTCTTACCAGTATTATAGGAATATAGAGTAGAAAGAAAATTGAACTAATGGTCAATATAACTGATCCACATATTGAATAGCAGGTGGCATCACAATCACTCACTACATCTGAATTTTCTCCATTCATTTTGCCTGGAATTTAAAAAATATTAAGTTAGGGAGAAACTAAAACTATTTTGACGTAATAGGTAAAAACACGTATAATATAACAAATTGTACAAAATAAATTGTACAAATACATTTATGTACGGAGTAATACAAGCGAACTAAGAATCGGTTACATGATGCACTATTCGGTGACATACAAACAGAGAAGTACGAAAAGAACTTGTCTCTTTCATTGGAAGTTTATACCTTTAATGCATCTTAGAGAGAAGAGGTGAGACGAGAAAAATACTCGTTATCTTTACTTGTCTTTATTTTATGATTATAAACCTTTCCAGTTGAAATCTTTATATGACAAAAATAAATAATTGTACTATTTGCAAGTACACAAAGAGTGTGCAGATTGGGGGAAAATAATTATGTGAATAGCAGGGTAGGACTAATAAGTTATGGGTGAATATACGAGTATAATTTGAAGTTTCCAGTTTTTTGGCAATATATTAAAAAGAAACAAAAAATTCCTAAACCTTTTCAAATGATAATAAGAGAAAGTTTGGCTGATGGTAAGCAATCGCTTGTGGCATTTCTTGGCTCTATTACCTCATTTGGTTTCGCCTTCTTTTATAGCAGATGCATCATCAACCTTTGCTCTTGTCACGCATCCCTCATTAATCATTTTGATTCAAATTATTTCGACTGGATGTAGTGCCTTAAGAATACATCTAATATTCTGCCCATATTCCTGTTTTCAATCGGAAAATCTAGATGGTGAAATCTAGAAAATAACTGTTCTGAGAAGTTAAATCAGCATGTACAAGAAAATAATAAATGAATCTCTAATTTAATATTTTAATCAAATTCTTTAGAATATAATATAGGAAGATGATACTTGAAAAATGAGATTCAAATATACATGGAAGAAAATAAATACTGCATGAATATTATTTAAATGTTATATAATAACAAACAATTTAGAATCTTCAGAATACATAAAATATATCTAGCGTCGAATAGATTTTTGTTAAAGATACTGAAATCCACAATAATTGTCCCAGAAATACAATTCAAAATAAATCATCATGCAGAGCCATTAATTTTCTCCGTGACTTAATTCACACAGTTTGATTAAGGTGAGATTTTAAAATTTATTGAAAGACCTAGGAAAAAAATCGCTGAGTTTTAATAACAATGAAGCTGAGTTGTACTTCTGAATGTCTCATTGTACCAACCAAAAATTTGCTTGAGGTTTGTACAAGACAAAAAAGTTTATTATGCATAAATCTAGGTACTTAATGTCCTCATCGCTATGTAGGAGTTTGATTTTATCTTAGTTATTATAGTCTTGAAGAGAATTTGAGTTGCATGAAAATATCGAATATCTCTGTTGTGTCACTCCTTGCACATATGTTTACCGCAGTGACATCAATTGAAATATTAGGAGAAGGATGTTAGTTGTGTAATTATGAATAAGGTACTTAATTGTAGCGACATTATACTCTTCTATGTGACCCGTTGATTACGGCTCAATATGCAGAATTGGTCTTTATGATTTCCTCGCAAAAAATCAGCATAGTATATGGCTAAATATTAGAGACCATAGTTATATTCACACGCTCCGCAACACTCTCACGAGTTTCAGCAAACTACTCAAACACCTGACCGAGAAAGCACATTGAAGATTACGGTAGTGTGCGCATCAACTACAGTTTCATGACCTGAATTAGTTTTGCTTCTAGAAATTTGCTAGAAAATACTTCGTCATAAATCTATAAATGAACATTTTATGGCGTCCGAAGATTTTATTACTGGCTACGAACAACTTAAATTTTCATTTTAAATATACCAGTGAGAATGATGTTGTGCAGAAATATTTTTTATAGAAAATTATGATGAGATTCGCTACTAAAAGCGTTTCAAATAAGTGCTCACTAAACAAATGATCAATAGGAAACATATCAAAAGAAAAGGATGAACCAAATAATACAAATATTATTTTAAAATCCACAATTTATTGTGGCTTATGTAATATTCATTGTAACATGATCGTGAACTATGAACATTCAGTCTTTGAAAGTCTAGTTTTCCTGTGAACAATATTGTCCACAGTGCAATGTTTGTGGTCATAACCAGAAAAATAGTTTTAAAATTATGTTATTTAAATTGAAAATTATACTTTGATTTGAATTTAAATTCATCTAACAGGAAAAATATAAATAAGATAGACAGATGATAAGATAAATGTTGTACATATATTTATAATATATATGGTATTAGAATTTAGATCATTTTCTAAATTAGACGGTTAGTGTATTTTTAGAATTACCAGTAGCTCTAGTAATGGTGATTAACTTTTGAAGTAACGTCATGCTTTAATTTTCTAACTTTTGCATAAATATATATTTCCTAGAACAGTATTCTGCAGAAATTCATTTAGGTAAAGATATGTAATTTAGAACATAGAATACGACTGAATATGCAAAAAAGAGAAACTATCGAATTTCTAATAACTTATGAACTGGGCAGTTGCTTCTTTCAGTTAGTTTTAAAATGAGGATATGGGAGTGGTGAATAAATGCGTAGTACAGCCCCAAAGTGCATAAAATGTATATTTATGAGACATGATATATACAAATACGTTTAAAATAATCTTTTATAGGCTAATTTCCTGATAAACTAACAAAAAACAAAATAATTTCTGCAAAAATTTTGATGTGTAAACGACTAATTCTTAATATTATTCAGTATTACGCTGGATACCACTATGCAGCACTAATAGTTACAATGAGCTGCACTACTTTTCTACTTTTACTACACTTCGACAAATTTTTGTAAAAAAAATATCTAAGAAGGGAAAATGGAGATTATGTTAGGTCGAAAAAACATTTAAAATTCTAACTTCCAAGCAATATTCGAATTATCTACTGAACTTGTTGTATCCATTTTTTATGGGTAGGACTATTATCCACTGAATACTCAAGAGCACATGAAGATTTTCTCATAGATTTGAGCTCATTCTTAATTTCAACTGAAAGCTCGTCTGAAGTTCTCAGAACTTGAACAATTTTCTCAATTCGTGGACGAGATGCAGCATTGATGTCGAGACATCTAAACAATATTAAAGAAGAGCATTATTAGCTCAAAATTGTTCATCTCACAACAAGGATAATTTCTAAAAATGAACTGTTACCTGTTAAACGTATGGCAAAGAATGTCATTGTGGTGTAGATCATTTACAACTACTCGTACTTTCTTACGCCATATTTGTCGAGTAAAGCTAGCTGGTTTTCTGAAACAGACAATTTAAGAGAAGTAAAAAGCTTCAACTTGTTATTAACTACTTATCTATTAAAGATAGGTATGAAATAGTCAAATCCATTTGAATTTCGATTAATGAGTAGTTTGAAAGAAGCAGTTATTCGAGCTAAATTAATTAGCATTTAACTCGGCCTACCTAAAATAGTAGTTTATCTATTAGAATTCAGTGAATGAGGACAAACACTAGTTTAAAATAATTTGTGATTTAGTTCATAATATGTTTTAAAAGTATTTCCTCTGCCATCTTTAGATATAAATGGAAACTTAGTGGCAATTTACTTTAGTTTTTCTTTTTATATCTCGAAGTTCATACTAACGCATTATATATGTGTTAGCTTATTTATTAAATAGTTAACATCATTTAATGAATAACTAATATTATTTGCACTATTATAATGTAGTATTAAAACTATGTGTAGAGTGAATACAGTTAATTACAATTTATTTATTATAACTTACTCTCTCAGGATGCACTCAAAAAATGTAACTGCAAATGAGTACATATCTACGGCTTGCCACTGAGAAAAAAACCTTGATGACGATCCAAAAGAACCCTGTAAGTTTAGATGGACCTGAGGTCATCATGAATCATTTCGTAACAACTACATTATTTTCTAGATGTACTGATTTCTTCGTTACTTTCGTACCACTTCTTCAGGTCTGTAGCCGTCTGGAGGATGAGCATCTGACTTTGATAAAAAGAGGTCGCAGATTTTAATACGCTCACCAGCGCAAAGAATGCTAAAAAATATTCATCACTATGTACTTGTAAAATAAGATCGAAGTCAAGTATACAGCGATCAGTAAATGAGGGTATTAAATACCTACCTGTTTGGGTGAATATTCCTGTGAGATAATTTCTTCTCGTGGATGAAGAAAATAGCGCTGCTCACTTCCACTGTTAGCCGCAATAATTTGCCAAACGAAATATTTTCTTGATCCTCACCGTAAAGGACTAAAATAATAAGTTGCATTAATTTCCTATTCCTTTGGAATCTTTTGCTTATTATTCAAATAAATAGTTTGAGACTATATCCTATCAGCATTTTTTTACAACTATTACTTATTACTGTTAACTAATTTGAATGTAACTAATTTGCCCTTTTCCAGAGTTTGTGATGGGAAATATTCCATCAGACAGCCATGGAAGGATCCATCTTTTCTCATTACGTCAACTAATTGGAGTACATTTTCGTGCTGCAGACGACACAACGCAACAGCCTCTTTTATCTTCATGTCGGGACGTAAAACCATGAAGCGTCCATTCCTAGGATTATTCTGCTAACAGCACTGATATTTCGTATAAAGTTTAAGTAAAGCAGTATATTTAAATTACGATTTATTAAAACGCTATGAACTTACAATTCAAACTTCTTCCACATTTTTCCACTCGATGATACTTCGATTTCTAAATACGTTCTCGGAATATCCAAAACATCATAAACTACCAAATCATTTTTCATCAAAATTCTTCGTAAGGAATTACGAGAAATATAACTGAAAGCATTTCGACTAATTTATGCTAATAACAGATTGATTCATTTAAAACAATTACTCCCATTGAAGAAAATTATGCACAACAGGTCTATCGAGAAATAATCTATTAAAGTCTCTATTATAATGCCTCATCTAAAAATGTCATTTTCTAGTCTCTATTTTAATATTAGAGCCTGTTGTCTAAGGCACCAACTAAAAAGTACAAATATTATTTTATTACTGCCTAATTAGCAAAATTTACTTTCAGCTAGTACACTTTAAATAGCTGCTTACGATTATTTTAAAAGCTTATTGAACTTACACAGTTCCTGGCTTTTGGCGATATCGACTGTTATTGAAACCACGATAGAAGGGAGTCAATATATCGTCCAGATTATTTGCCTAAATTGCGTATATTTAAATAAATAAAAAGTACCTTATAGGAATTAACGTTACCTTATCACTTTAAAAATACCTTTAAAAATAACTGGCTTGATAAAACATCTAGAATAGAACTTCAGTTATTATTTAAGGAGAAGCAGTAATATATAATTGGATATCATAATGTGTATAATTTTTGTGTACAAGTGTAGCTGAAGATTCAGGGGAATCACACATGAACTTATGAAGTCTTTCCAATCAACCTCCGTATAAGCCTAGATGTAAAAACTTAGACGTCGTCAACAAGTAAGATCATATTATTAGGTTGGTGCAAAAATAATTGCGCTTTTTGTTACTTCAAATTTTGGCGCTTATATTGGTTTTTATTTATATTTAACTATTATTATGTAATATATCATTTTAAAGCACAAAAATAGCTCTACTGATTTATGTTCATGGTTTTGTCTTTACTGTGTGATTTGCTTATTTTAGGTTATCAAATTAAAAATGGAAAAAAGAAAATTCGAGCGATTTTGTTATACGACTTCAAATGAGGACATAAAGCAATGGAATCTGCTTGCAATATTAACGAAGCATTTGACGAGGGAACCGTCAACAAATGTATAGCTCAACATTGCCTTCGAAGACTTCGTAACGGAGACGAGTGCTTTGAAGATGAGGAAGGTCGCGAATGTTCTTTGGTGATTGACGACAACCAACTGAAGCCATAGTTGAAGTGGAGCCATGCAAAACAACTCGAGAGGTTGTAGAAGAACTAAACGTTAACTAATCAGCTGTTTTTCGACATTTGCACCAAATGGGGAAATTAAAAAAGCTCGACAAATGGGTGCCGCGCGAGCTGAACGAATATCACAAAAATCACCGTTACGAGATATGCTCTGTGCTTCGTTTGCGCAAGAAAATGAATCCATTTCTTGATCGCATTGAGACATGTGACGAAAAATGGATTCTATGCGACAACCGACGGCGTTCCATGCGGTGGTTGGACCAAGATGAAGATCCAAAACACTTCCCCAAACTGAAGCTGCATCGAAAGAAGGTTATGGCCATTGTTTGGTGGTCGGCAAATGGAGTCATCCACTACATCTTCTTGTTCCCTGGCGAAACTATCACAGCGGAGACGTACTGCTACAAAATCGACAAAATGCACTAAGAACTGCAACGTTTATGTCCAGCACTGGTCAATCGAAAAGGGTCAATCCTCTTCCATGACAACGTCCCACCTCATGTCTGTCAAATGACCCCGAAGAAATTAGACCAACTAGGCTGCGAAACTCTACTTCATCCAGTTTACTCACCAGACCTCTCTCCCACCGACTATCACTTTTTCAAGCATCTCGACAACTTCCTGCAAGAGAAGGTATTCAACAACCAAGCAGCAGCTAAAAACGCCTTCGGAGAATTCATAACTTCCAGGATTCTAGAATTCTGTTGCCGCAATGAATACACCTGTTTCTTGTTGGCAAAAATGCGTAGATTCGAATGGTTCTTATTTCGATTAATAGATTTTATTTTAATCTGAGATATACTACTTTAAATTTGATGGCTAGAAAGAGCAATTATTTTCGCCCCAACCTAATAGATCTAATAAATTGAGACACATATTATAATCCACTTCTGGACTTATTGAGAGCAACGAAATTTGGATACCTTTGATAGTTAGTTTTTAGTTGCACATTAACATTAACAAATTGAATTATAGCCAAAAATAAAAGGTAAATTATTATTTAAGAAATATTTAAGAGCTTTTCGTGAAAATCTACTCATAATTTGAATAAACAGCAAAAAATGTTTACTATATAATTAGAGGATTTCTAGTTACCATCATGTAATCGTAGAAGTTCTCCTTCTGTTGGTCGGCGTAGTCGACTATTCCAGCAGCGTACCCACATAAAGATTGAAGAATTGCACTCATGGCCTGTGTTTAAATTCAAAATGCCTAGTGGAACCAATTTTCTACTAGATAACAAAAATAAATAGTATTTGTTATTATGTTGGTGACAATTTATACTTTTATCTAGAATTCGGGTAACAAATAGCCAAAAAAAATTCTTATTAACTCGACACATAATTTGAAAACAATATATGAAAAGATAAACTCATTAGTAAATGCAAAATTTGGTTAAATATCAAAATTTACATATTAGGGTAAAATTCTTTTTTTATTTTTAGAGAATATACAGTGCCTTCCGAAATGATAGCACTTTTTTCACTTTTTTTCTGTTCTCAGTCGTCAGATTGATCTAATTTTTTTAAAGGTGAGGTGTAATAGCTTTGGAAATCTCCAGTTTGAATTTTACCGTTTTTCATAAAGAATTACCACTTTTATGCTCATTTTTCTCAAAATCACTCATTTTTCGGTCTTTCGAAATTATAACATATTTAGCATATCTTAGCACTATTTTACACAAAAGAGCAAGTCCACTAACCCTAAACCATCATACAATGGGTCGTGCTCCAAGGCTGAGTCAACACGAAAGAGGTAAAATCGAAGCACTGTCAACTGCCGGTTACAGGGTGAAGCAGATTTTCTATGTCGTCAAGCGCTCCAGGAAGGCTATTATGAATTTCCTGAGTCGCCAAGAAGAATATGGTACAAAGAAGAGTAGTAGACAACCTGGCAAGTTTAATGACCGTAAAAAAAGGGAAATTCTGCGGACTGCGTCGAATAACACGATCAGCACCAATGAAATCCGTAGGACTTATGACACTGATGCTTCATAAACTACGGTGTGGAGAATGCTGGACAAGTGTCCCAATATTGCCCGATCACGGATGAAGAAGTGTCCACAGCTGACACAAGAATATAACGGTGAAAGACTTTGCTGGGCCAGAATATTCATGGGATGCGACTGGGAAAAGATACCACTTTTATGAGTCTTCAAAAATGGGATTATAAACTCATTATTTCGAATTTAGGTGATCTTCAGCGATGAAAAGAAGTTCAACCTAAATGGTCCTGATGGTTGTCACTCCTGTTGGAGAGATTTATGCAGGATCTCCGACACTTTTCAATTCGAAATTTCGATGGAGGAAGTGTTATGATTTGGGGCTCTTTCAGCGCTACGAGACTTATTGACGACAATGAGCAGCACGGACTGCCAAAATATCTGAGGCCATCGTCTAGTACCGTATCCCCAACGATTTCCAGGTGTTATTTTCACTCTCCAACAAGACAATGCCAGTATCCACGCCAGTCGAAGCACCAAGACCTGGTTGGAGGACAATGATGTGACCACTATGGACTGGCCCTCGAACACTCCGGACTTGAATCCAATGAAGAATCTTTGGGCAATTCTCGTGCGTCGGAATAATGCCGATAACCGTCACTTTGAGACCGTAAAGGACCTCCAAAGAGTCGTTAGCAAAGCATGGAGCGAAGTAGACAATAGTGTTATTATAAACCTAATAAACAGTATGCTGAACGAATTTTCCAGGTTATTAATAGAAGTGGTAGTTGTACTGATTATTAGTTAATTATTATGCACATTGATTGTTGTTGTTTTTTGTCATAAACACATATTTTAATGAAGTGTGCTACGATTTTGAAACGATAAAAAATAGGTGATTTTGAGAAAAATTAGCATAAAAGTGGTAATTCTTTATGAAAAACGGTAAAATTCAAACTGGAGATTTCCAGAGCTATTACGGTTCATCTTTAAAAAAATTAGATCAATCTGACGACTGAGAACAGAAAAAAAGAGGGAAAAGTGCTATCATTTCGGAAGGCACTGTATCTAAATAATATGAGTGAACATTTTCGAAGTACTCAAAATGAGATCAAATGAAATTTGTTGATAGAGTGTAGTATCAAAGATAATATTGATTAATACACACTTCTTTGTGTTTGTCTTATCAAAGCAAAAATTGATAATTCTTCCTTTTACCAATATTATTAGACAGGTAATGGCCAATGACTAACTGTGACAAATGACATATCATTGGAGCTGCTCCTTAGTAGGCAGTTTCCGGCTCAAACACATTGATGTTGTGCTGGCAGCATGATTTTAGTTAATAATTATGATAAATCCTGACTAAATTAAGAAAGATAGGAAATATATACATTTATTCCCTATTAAACATTGAAGTAAGTTTATTTTTCGTTCGTACCTGCGCAAATATCATACCTTATCTGACTGCCAGTCAATTCATGAGTTTTTTTAATCTAGAACTTATTTCAAAAATATACAAGAGAAAATTACTTAATGGTTTAGACAGAGTAGCTTTTCCTTTCATCTAAAATATCTTCCGACTGCTTTTTTCTTTCATTATTCATTTGATCGAACTGGACTTTTTATCAAAAGCCTGGAATAATGGTTGGTTCATTCAAGAAATGAACATCACATTTTCTTGGTTAAATTTGCTTCGGTAGTCGAAGACATACATCACATTTGGTGCAGAAATGTTTAGGTGGGAAATCTATTGCTTACCCTAGAGATAACATGCGTTTGAAAGAATTATTCTATAGAATATAAATAAAGATTATTGATAGTAAAAGTAATATTTTGATTCGCTACTTTATTTACGGAAAACTCAGTTAATTATGACAGTCTATTAGAATTATAAACAATCAATGAATGATTCACTCATGAAATTGACAATCATAGACTATGTTTCCCACTTCTCACTTACATATTTACTTTCTTTGGTTGACACAATTCACTTCTGATTACTTCAATATCCATTTGAATCTAAGCCTAACAGAATTATGAATACATATTACGAATTCCGGTTGAATTTCTGTAAGAACTACTAATAGTGATTATAAAATAATCAATGCACGTCATGGAAATCATTCTTTGTAGGTTTCTAGAAATTTACTGCCTTTTAATATGCCTCACTTTAATCTAATGTTAGAATTTATGAATAGTTGGACTTAAATGGAATTTTTAATAATTTAGGTTTTAAACACTTCGAGTATATGTTTTATTGTGATGTCTTTTCACATCACGTTAGGATCTACAATCGAGAGACCTGGAGGACAAGCTGAAGTATTTGAGGTCATTGGAAGTGCAGAGACGTGAGTACTCTACTTGCATCATTAGATCTCATTTGCATTCAGTAACAAATCAATCTTACCTAATGTTAATATTTATTCCAAAAATTCTTTTAAAAAATGTCACATAATAATTAAGGGTTATTTTCAGAGCATTTAAGATGGCGAAATTTGAAAAAAATATAAAGGATTTGAAGAAGGAGTATGAAATACTACAAGGACTCAAGAATCCAAATATTATTGTGGTATTACATAGTTATTTTTAGCATGAAATAATATAATGTAGTAAACAATTAATATATCTATTTAGGCAATTCAGTACATCAATGATAATGATATGTCGGGGATCCTACTCCAACGTCACAAATGTTCTCTTCAAAAAAGTAAGCAGCCTTCTAGTGATTTTTGCAAACTAATTAATTATGGCAAATATTGTATTTTTATTGTATAATCTAAAGTAAGATTTTGAGATTTTTTTATAAGACATTTTGAATAAAGAAAGTTATTTGATAATTATTTATTTTGCTGAAGTGTAGTGAAAACGGAATATTTTGTTTATTAGCAAATACTATAATGTTTACAATATTTCAGTTATTGACGATGAGGACGAAAAATACGATAGAGCACAAGTTAAGAACTGGCTTGATGGACTATTTTCAGCACTGAAATATCTTCATGACAAAGGTATAATCCATGCAGACGTCAAACCTAGCAAGTTAGTTATTAATATATCTAGAGTCTAAACCGAAGCTATTTTACAAGCATTGCAGTATTCTCATCTCATCCACTTCGGCAGCCATATTAGCTGATTTTGGATCTGCAATCAGCTTTAATGATCCTAAGTTGGATCTTGCTCTGACGACAAATTATATGGTAAAATTAGCGGAATATGGTGTCAATACTATTTTTAATTGACCGAAATATGAATAAGATATTTATATATAGTTAGAATTTCATCCGTGAAATTTTACCTGGCCTGTTATATTCTCAGGCACCCGAGGTTTTCATAGGGTCTTTCAATGATATATCAGAGGCATATGACATCTACGGAGCTAGCTTAGTCGTCTGGAGCCTGATTAAACGACAGTAAGAGGTTCTATAATAATATTATTTTACTTCGTATACTGTCCTCTATCATCAAATTTGGTACTGTTATTTCCTGACCAATAACTCATTGAAAAAATGATTTAACAAACAAAAATAGGAAGGTACTAGTAATGCTTGCTAATTATATAATTATGTAATAATTGCTATATTACTACCACCATTATTAATCAAACTCCATGGTATAGTTTGATAATAATTTGAGATATAATATTAGGCATTTTAATATCGGACGAAGATTTACTAATTACTATGCTTGATACTTGTTAATACTTTTTAATATACTCCATATTTTAGCAAAATTGACATTGGACCTGATGGCAAAACAATGAACACCAATGAGATGAAGAAATATCGCACGAAAGTACCCGATAGACGTCCCTTCGTAGTGAGATCACACAAAACATTTATCTTGGAAAACAAAGCTCTCACTGTACTTCTGAAAAGGTCAACTGTTATGTGAAGTTTTATAAAGTATCTCGCTGTAGGAAAAATTTCTCTTTCATTCTTCAAGTACTGTAATCTATTTACTTAATTTACGAACTATGGAGAATTAGCATGAGATACTTGAGAAATTCGTCTCGAATTCTGTCCAATTATAATTTGAATTTGAATTTGAAAGGTTGTAGAGGTCTTGTCTCTAACCCCAAGAACAGAGCAACTGCGCAGGAGATGTTAGAAATAGTCAGGGGTAAGGTGAGTGACTATAAGGCAGTAGTGAAATTTTACGGCTTCGTTTAACAATGAGACGTATTGCATCACACTATATAAAGCTTGTAATAGTTTGTTTTAATTTATGCATCGAAAATGGAACCATAATTATACAGCATTAAATATGGGAAGTTATCCTATTAATGTATACTACAGGTTTTTGAACTAAACTAAACAAAATCATATTCAGAATTTTCTGGACGAGCCAACAAAATTATTTATTTTCATTGAGACAGCACGACAATTTTTTGACTATCTAGTAGGAAGATGAGAGATAGCGTATTCATGAAACGACTAGAGTTTATGGACAGAAAACAAAATGGTGACCTTTTTTAAATTATACCAACGATTATTGTATTCGTTTCTTCTATAGTCACATAGAAGTGAAGGCTAATAGGAATGTTTATTTATGTATGTAAAGATAACAAAGCATAGATATCGCAAAGATTTGTTGCGCTTTTCAGCGTGCCCATATATATTACATATTAATTTGCTAATGTGGTAAACAATAACATCTGTTTCTGTTTTTTATCCGAATCTGTTTATAGCAGACATCACTGCAAATGCCACCCAAGGCTGGTCAAAAATATGAAGTGTCGATTCTGAACGCCTTCTGCAGTGGCTAACCAAAATTTACTTTGAGCTATTATGATCTAAAAATTCACTTATATAAACGTTAATTAATTGTTTCCCATTAAAATTTGTATGTTCAGTTAATACATTACGAAGAAACGACAAATTTTATTCTAAACTATAAATAAAAAACCAATTATAATATGCATGTGATTTCATATCTAGATTTTGTCTTTCACACTGTCTTTCACTATTTATATAGGTATAAATTCTATGTGACCTTTTGCTTTGAACACGTGGTTATACCTTCCATTTACAATATTTAAATTCATATTAAACGTTCACTTCTGTTAAAAGGCTATAAAATTGCTTATGGATGTCCGTGATAAACTCATAAGATTCATTATGAAAGTTCATAGAGCTCGTTGACTTGCTTTAGTATTTCAATCTATACCCTTGTAAATAGTTATTATTTTTATGTGGTTTGTTGTCTACCTTTTTTATCTTCTAGCTAAGTTTTGATTTTTTTAATCACTTATCAAGTCTTTCTGCGAGAGATCTTGGCTGTAATTCCTATTATCCTCTTTTCATTTCTCCGTCGCTTCTCCGCACTTTCCCACTATCTTTTTTGTGATGGCCTTGTACATCACTACGTGCTAACTCCACACTAATTACAGACATTTGCTACTTTCTTCAGAGAGGTTTCCGTTCCTTATTTATTAGAAAACTATGATCTTTTCCGTGTATTACAGCATAAATAATAGAGCCATGATAACATAATTAAGTCAAATTTAAGCCTAAAAAATTAACATTATGTACCAAATTTTCGTCACTTTTTTCCGACTATTTCAGTTGTCCTTCTATAGGCCTTCTTCACCATCCCATTAACAAGTTGAACCCATGCAAATAAACGAATAAATTATTTCTTCTACCACTGTAAAATAATTTTACAACATTGAACAATATTTTGTCCTCAATACCGATAGATGCTACCTTCACCCCACCCTAATCCTTTTATTCTTCTTCAGCACGCTCAGAGACGATTATTTTTTCCTCAGCGAAGAAGGTTCGACTGTAAATTGTCCCTCAAATAGTCAAATATGATTGACAGACCACTTATTGAGTTACTCAATACTTGGAACTTTCAGTAATCTAATATAAATGAGTGTTCATATTTGTCTCACTTCTATTCAAGTCATCTTTTTTTATTCTAGTCTGTTATATGAACAGATAATAATGTCATATTTATTCCGCTACGCTGTGATCTTTTTTTCAGTAGTACGCACTTATCAAACAGGAAGTTAAGCCTAGTTTATCTCTTAGTTCCATTATATAAGAAACTTTCTGTGCTATCATCCTCATTGCGATCTTGAATGTAAACGAGGCGATTTATGAGATGAGATAGATCGCGGCAGCCGTTTGCCACACCTCGGAAAAGACCAGTCATCAAAACCATTCACCACTTTACCACTTTTTACCAGTACTTTTATGGATAAGGCTTCTCATTCCTACTTTACCAGCTAACTTCTCTTTTTCAATAATCTCACACTACCAATCCGTTATCGTTGCAAATGTACAATTATCATAACCTGACGTTCTCTGGATGTCATTTTAGCGCTCAAATTCTAACTGCCTATTATTTTAATGAACAATTAGCTATATTACTTCTGTAGAAAAAATATTAACGAAATATTTATATAACTGTAGTATTTCATATTCTTTAAGGAGTCACTGACTGTTCTCCCAGTGGCTGCCTCTCCATCTTCCCACGCTTATTGTCTCCGTTGAGATATCCATTCTACCATCGATCCATCTTTCGCACTGCTTTCAGTACAGTTGCTGCCGAAGTGCAGCACTTAGTTTATGGTTTTCTTCTAGTACTACTTCCTCTAGGCTCTGTGCTTAACTCTTTAATCACAAAATATCTTACGATTTTAAAAATTGGTTTTGAAAAGCACACTTATACGGTTTCGTTAATTTTTACAAATATTGATAGCTCGATGGTTTTCCAGAGTTTTTAAAGTGTCGTGTATATATTACATATATTCCAAGTATATTGCTACATTTACTATGTATATCTATATATTCATTGCCAACACCACAGATGTTTTCATTAACGTAGACAGCGTGTTGCATATTGCACTTAATGTTAGAAGAGTATTGACACTTTCGACTCAAAAATATAGCAAAAACCTCATAAAAAGTTCAGCTATACGGATTTTTTCTTATTTTAAATCTCCTCATATATTTCATTGTCTTTCTGAAAGGTGTACGCCATGATGCTTACAGTATTTTGAACAGCGGAATTATAATGCGTATATGGTGCACTTACAAATCTACATTTTTCATTAAAATTATACAATATTTCTTAGAAATCTTTCCTTTTCACTGGATGATAATTTTTTTATATAGATTTATTGCAACTTGTACCTATTCGGTGCATGTGTGTGTAAATTAATTATATATAGTGGCGGTCAAGTTAGCAATGTTATTTGTGAGAAATGGATAAAGAGTATTTAATAGGCACGAGGACGGATAAATGATTGGCTAGTAAGGATTTGTGTAAGTGTTTAGTGAAATTATTCTGGAAGTGGTCGAAACTCGCGCAGTTCTAACCCAGCTGTCCCATTGTTTCCTCCACTTGCGTGTTGTTTCTGTCGCTCAGCTGCGCATCGAATCTTTCGAAAATACGTTTCGTTTCGCGACAATACAAACTAGGCGCAGCTGCAATAAGCGTCCTGTCACATCCCTCGCATAGATGGACAAAACCACATAGGTTAATAATTGAAGGAAAAAGTATAAATATAATAGTAGTGAGGCTATTTAGTATTATTACTACCATTTTCTCATCTCACCACTCACAATTAAATAGTATCCCCATCACACCCACTTAACATCTAAATACTGTTTTTATAGCACCCAACTTCAGAAATACCCCTACTAAAAGAAATACCTTTGTCTCCATAGCCTATATGATTATTATATTTTCAATCTTGAAAAGACACCTTATGGCATTCTTAATATTGAATGGTAAAATATAAACTTTATGTATAATATGTTTTCCAATATTATATATTTCAACAAATTGACAATTTCCACTTAACGTGAAATTCATACAACACATTTTGCAAGGTGTGCTTATGTCATCTTTCACTCTTCAACAAACCTGTTATATTCTAAATTGGTACCCACAAAAACAGACTGTCATAGAAATTGCCAAATATTTAGAAAAAACGTCATTTAACTAATTTTATTTCCAAACAAAAACATTTTTTGACTTTGTAAAGCATATAACTACTAATCAGTAGCATTACAAAGGTGTTAACAAACTCTTTTATACATCAATGGAGTTTGAAAAGAAATCAAATAGCCCCTGTAGTAGAGCTGAAGGCAATAAGAGATGAAAGGCCTCCGCTGAGTAGGTTTTCGATTGATACTCGATGCTTCCGACTTATGTTCAGGGCATCATCGAACTAAGTAAAATAGGCCGCTCTTATGTATAAGCTATGGTCACAATCATCAATTCATTTCTGAGAAGGTCAAACAAAATAAACAAAACATCACTTGGCAAATGAAAACTTGGGAAAAACTGATGATTGTTAAAACCATTAAGTTATTTTCTTATATTTTATTTTGACTTTCTATATTTTTCCTAGTCCCAAATGTCGTAGGATCTATCTCTTTCAAACGGATCGCATTCATTTGATTGAATGGAATTGCCACTTTTAGTTCGTTCTTAAAAAGAGCCGCTTAAGTTAGACTTCCGAGTTAAATTTCAGCTGAAAAGAAAGATAATTGATACAACCTTGATGGTTACCTAATGGTTTATGCATAATTGTATCCAATACTATATGAATATGGTCACAATTGAAAAATCAATTGATTAAAGAAATATTCCATAATTCACATAGAATTTCACTACCTTATATGTTGTAGTTATGAGATGATTAGAAATAATTTGCCTAATTACGACATACTTTTAATTATTCTGTATTATAAAAAAAGATTCGTAATATAATAAATGTATGTAAAGTTATTTAGTGATTCTTTATATGCAGGTGGTTGTTGTGCTATAAGTTCTGAGCCAATTATGTATTTGCGCAACTCAACTCAGCCGGTGGTTGAAAGACTCTGATCAGCGAGATCTGGCGACCTGAGTATATTCAGTTATCAATGCCTCTAAGATTTTGGACTGCTGCCTTTAGGAAAACCTAGACTTTTAAATTACCGCGAATCCTTGACCACAAATTCTATGGGATTTTCTTTTAATTATTACCCGCAATTTTTTCTTTATACCTAAGATAAAATTATAGTATACACTAGATATGACTCGTTTTCAGACTACCAGAACAGCTGATTACCTTCAGGGATATTCTAGTATATCCTTAAATGTTATCTGGATACCATTCGATCACCCTTTGACACGTATTATGTACAGGCTTGGCAGACACAGAATCAACTCTAGCAAGATTTCACTTTAGATAGGCAATGAGTCAACGGGCGCGTACTAGGACACAGTACATTCGAGTATGGCATAGACCCATTTCAGTCATTTTAGAATAGTTTATCATAAATTACTGTAATTACGCAAAAATAGCATACCTATTGTTTTGTATTTTTCAGGAGTTTATTTCTTATTTATCGTATATCTTTGCAATTATCTATTTCTCCCACCTCTAGTTATTTTAGCAACTGTCTTTAAATAGGGCAACCTTACTAGCGAGAACCTGGTATATCCGACGGTGTTTCGTGTTTCTTTGAAGGTACGACCGCAAAAGGTTTGGAGTGGGATTGGTGAGTGTAGCTATAGGGTATACTCACGAGTACGGTGTCAATGTGACACTTTTTAGGGCAATAGTTGATGGATTATGTTACTGGATTTTTTAAATAATTTCTTTTCTATTTCTTAGAACATTTTTTAGGAGTTATGCGCCAATTAAAGTAATGAAAATGTTGATGCTGCGTTGAATGAACTTCTTTTGCCCCTTATTGTTTCACACATTATTTTATATCTTAGAAGTGTGTAGTAAGCAAGCTATTAACATGTTGTTCTAATTACATATATATATAAACTATACGATTTATTGTATCCTATGCCCATTGTCTTAAACTTGAAACAGAAGAACATTCCTTGTATTATTTATTTCTACCTATTTATGCGTTATCCTGGCGCATCCCTCGCTTCCAAGATTCGGCTCCTTTGATGGTAGTGGGCGGAGTAAGGGGTGGGGCCTATCTGGAAACATACACTCGACTCGTGTTCCACACGTATCATACTTAATCTAAGTACGGTCAAGCACCAGATCCGGCTGATCCGCTTCTTCTATTGATATGCTTATTTTTGTCATATCGTTGCCATGTTGTCTCACAGCAATTATATAAACAGTAGCACTTATTTGCAATGGTTATTGTTCTCATTCTTAAAACTTTAACCATCTATGAATTGTTCACTTACTTTACTTGATTGCAGGTTTATTCTGATGAACTAAGCTTTTTGCCTTATCTACTAGTCATATTAGCTTCTGCCCAGTGTATAAAGATGATCCCAACGTGGATTATTGCATCTATTTTGCTCTCCATTTTTACATTGGTAAGACATTTTGATAATAACTAATCAAGTTACATATTAAATAAGTGAATAAAAAAATAAAGTTCGTCATTTTAGTGCTCTTCTTCTGGACTCTTTCAAGTCCGCCTCACCTCTCAACATACGTCTTCAGCACAAATCTGTGTGAAGAAGTGGCGAGCCAAACAGTTTGATAGCTGTTTGGTAGAGAGTAAATTAATCCCAGTTGGACCCGATCAGCAAAATATCTTCGAGCTACCTTTCATGTTTCCATGGCCAGTGAGTACTTTATATTGATTCATGAAATATTTTCTGTTCTGTTCATTTAGTCATTAATTCTATCATATCCCGTTGTGTTTTAGATTCAGAAAATGTTCAAAGTTATTGTTTTTATTTCCTCAGTTTCTTGTAAACTTAGTTTTTTTTGTTTCCAGACACTCTTTTCACTCATTGTGAACTCTTTCGACAGGAATGGAGGTGAGATCCTGCTTCCTGTTGCTTTACTATAATTAACCAGATCATCTGCTACAGGCTGTTTCACATAGTTCAACCATTATAATGTGTAAAATCTTGACTATTGACTAGTTATCGGATTATTTGGAAACTCGCCAGCGGCATTATTAAAAGATCATCCCTGGCTATCCTTCTGGAGGTGTCACCCAAGATCTACAGATAACGTTATGCCCCTATACATCTGCATTTTATGACGTCAATATAGTAAAACGGGCGCTCAGACACCTGTTGAGATAGTTTACAATACTGGCCGGTTTATGATCTGAATCTATAATATTTTCATAGGAAATCTGCTATTAGCAATTCAAATTAATATAATATTGAAGAAACTTGCGAAATATGAAGAAGTTATTAACATGTCAACGATCGATAGGCATTATCATTAGCTGTTGTTCAAACGTGATTATCATTGTCAGCAAACATGAACGTGTGCCACGGGGTCATAAAAATTAGAAGCACAAGGAGAAAAATAACTACCGTGCAATGGTTTAATGGACATATAGAAAATATGTCTTCTACCTAAAGACTTAGATAATTTATAAAATTAATAATATAGTTATTTTTTTTAATCTTTTGCTTTCAGTTCGGCTTGATTCAGTGATTGTGCAAGAACAATTAGGAAGAAACAGTGGTTGGAAAAATGGAAATAAATCACCAAAAGATATGGCAATCTCATATAGGATATTATGCCAAAAGTAAGATATTTTTATTAAACCTTGAATAAATTCAGTTATAAATACTGAAATTTTACAAAAATCCGCAATATAAATATGAATAAATGTATTTTTGCAACTGAATCATTCAGATCTTACTTTGGTATTGGATGTGAAAAATTCTGTCAAAATACTGATCAGTACTCGTGCTCAAGCGAGGGGGAGAGGCTTTGTAGGCCAGGATGGACAGGAGATAATTGTGAGAATGGTTAGTTTTTGATCATTTGAATGTATTTTTCTCGTCCATGTTTAACTTTCCACTAACAGTTATATCCTGGTGAGCTGAAATACTCAACTAGCTTGTAATCTCCCTTGACACCCCTTTCTTTTGTATAGGGCTCTCAAGTGTGCACCCCGCTATGTGATACCCAAAACACCTGTGAATACACATTTGCATATTCAAATATGTAAACTCCATTTAATATTGCATTTAAAGTGCTTTTATGATATGCTATGACAGTAGAATCCGAAACTATATGGAGAATTAAATTAAAAATAAAGGTGTGCAGTATATGAACATAGATCCTAAGAATAATAACAGTAAGGGTACATTAAAATTAAAGAATAGATGTCCTTCCGTTCCCCACGAAGATGTAATTCTATTCGGCTGATTAGTACGTTTGAGTGATTTTCTTTGTTTCTGGCGGGTTGGCTCATGTAATTGCGCACCTTGATAAGGTGCCGCCAAAAGATGGCACTCTGACATGTGGTGTGTGGGTGAACGAGGTGGAGTTGACTAGTACCTAGATTTGTGAACGATGAGCTCTATAATAAATTTAGTTAATAAATTATATTTAAACGAAATATACATTTATTAGTGTATTGCGTCTTTTACCTCTGGTCCAGCGTGAGTTGCTTATCTATTGATTAGATTATTTACACAGCATCTTTGAGGAATTGGGCACAGCAACTACTTAAAAATTTTCTTAGGTATTACTATATGGATGTGCGCAAGGTATACACTTTATAAGTATGCAAAAATATATTGCTTCATACTGACAGTTTTGCCGATAACAATAGAAGCTTAGTAATTTCATGTATACGGAGGATTAAAAAATATGTTTTGGAATCACATTTTGCGTGTTGACACCCCATTTCTGCCAGCTGTTCTCTATGTCCCTTTGATGCGCCGCACTACTCTATTCTACAGCACGCAGGTGGCTGCATGATACGAAACGAATCAAGTATTAAATAGCGCTTTGAAAGTTTTACTATCGTTGTAAAAGCATTATTTGTATATTCAATAAACTTACTGATTCAAATATAATGACTATGTTATTATGTACAGTATTACAGCTATATGTTCAAATGGCTGCAGTCACGGTAAATGCACATCTCCTGATGTTTGCACATGCGATCCGGGATTTTCTGGATTGGCTTGTAACCAGGTATGGGTTTTCTTTCTTTTTCTTTCTACTTGCTTTCTTATTGAGCTAAATTCATAAATTCTATATAATATAATTATTTAAGTGTCAACCAAGAGAAAATTGCCAACACGGTTTCTGTCAAGACAACCAGCCATTTACCTGTGCCTGTGAACCAGGTTGGGGTGGAATATTTTGTGAAAGAGGTATGAGATAAAACTACTTAAATCTTAGTAAGAATACATTAAGAACATCTATATCATATCATATAAATAATGTAGAAAAATTCTTATTTTAGACCTTGAATTCTGCACACGTCATTCTCCGTGTCGTAATGGAGGTATTTGTTCTAACGGTGGTTCTGCTGGTTATACCTGCAGTTGTCCAGAGGGATTTATTGGCTCAAGCTGTGAGATTGCTTTACCCAGCATTTGCGAGCATCAAGGAATCTGTCGCAATGGTTAGCCATTCTTACCTCTTTTTATCCCAATTTGTATATCTCCCATTTTCCGCGCACTTCTAAGTCTGCTTCCGATGTGCGCAAACCTTTTTATGTTTCGGAAGTAAACATCTGATGCAGATGTGTTATAATTTATTATATAATAGCCACCTTACCTCACTCTTTTCCTTTGATGAAAGGAGGTCCCGATGCGAAAACAGTGTTTCCAGCTGTCTTGTAATACGCACTTTTATGCATCGTATTGTGATGCTAATTAACTGCCGCTTAGGGTGGTCTGATTTATGATGTTGAATACGCGAGGATATGTATAGAAATGAGAGAGTACAGAGTAAATGTCTCAAGAGCTGCATTATCCTTGAGGTTAATGTGCTGCTCGAACACTAAGAGTATTATTTTAGGAGGAACCTGTGTGTCCGGGGACACGAAAATGGGCCGCTGTATGTGCGCGGATGGTTTCGAGGGACGATACTGTCAGTTTAAAAAGAAAACACCAACGTGTATAGAAAATACCTGTCGGTAAGTTTTTAAGTTACTTTTTTAATTTTGTAAGATATAAATAACATCTTACTAATTTCATTTACAGAAATGGTGGCTCTTGCTTAAACAGTTCAAACATATGTGTTTGTCCGATATGTTTTTCTGGCCCTGATTGTTCCAATATAGATGAACAGTGTCTCTGGCAGAGAGCTAATATATCACAAGTTGCTCTAGTTACCGCAAGAGTGGCAGAATCACAGTCATCCCTTCTAATATTAATATGTATGTACTCTTAATTTCTTTATACATTAATCTTATTATCAATAACATAATTTACTACGTATTTAAGTGTTACAAGTGTTTGAACACTGAAATATTCACTGTTAATAATTATGAATTTTCAGGTATCCTATCAGTTCTGTTACTAGCATTTTGTGTCGTAATATTTTGCTTTAAATACACGAAGATGAAAAAATTATTGCGTGATCCCATTACCCAGAATTCCATTAATGAAAAGAAACAAATCTTCGAAACACCACTTAAACTGGGCGATGAAAATTGCAAGGTAAGCATTATTAAACTTGCGCTCTCTTAATTATTCATTGTTTGAATTATTTTGTGGTTTTTTAAAATTGTTTAAAATTGTAGGTGTATGTGATAAAATCCAAGGACTGCAAGCAGCCAATTATTTCCGAATACGATTCAAGGTACACAACTCAACCAAAAGCCTATCGTACATTTCATCATGCATCAGACAATTCTTCCTCTGAAAGTGAGAATATATATGATGAGATTGACTTTCGAGAAGGAAATCAAGCAATAGATAAGCCTGAACTAACGTTTATTCATGATGAGAATAATTGTATAGTTTAAGATCATATTTCACTGTTTACCCTGTTAAGGATCTCTTTATAATATTACATAGGTGGTTGGTTCTTTTGACAACTTAAAGTAGCTCCGACATTTTCCACATCACTTATTTTTTGCAATCTCGGTGAAATTTACAACTCAGTCGGGGCTACTGTATATCAGCTCGGTTGTAGGTCATTTTTTTTTAAATCTAGCCTTGTTAATCCTCGCTCAATCACTTTGCAACTCAAAAAATTATCAATAATAACGTAGACGATATAATGGTTTCTAGTTTAACAAATATAACTCTTTATCACATTGTACTGTAATAAATAATACAGATTTAGTATGTCAACGATTATATTAGCTTGTTTGACACGTTTTACTGATTTCATGGGTACATTTGTGCTTTATGTCCCTGATGCGTGAGCCAAAGATGCATCGACAACGCGTAGAACGCGTTTTCTACTGTACATACTACTGCATTGTTGTCTCTGAAATATTATATAAAGATTTCAATATTATAAAAGTACGTTCTTCTTTTATTCAATGAATTTTCTACATGACATATAGTTCAGTACAATGCGGACATCGTGACTGCTCAATGAGAAAATTTTATAAACTAATAGACTAATGTGGATTTTGTTCATCTCATTATAGTTATAATATAGGAAAAGTTTAGGAAAAATGAAACATTAATAGAAAAAAAATTTCTGTTGTTTGAATAAGCTAATTAGCATAGGTAAAGACACCTGGGAAGCGGCAGAACTGTGTCTTAAAGGGCGGTATACACTCAATGGCCACCCATTGCATGATGTTGATTCATGCAAAGTAGATGACCGTCATTTAACTCTTGTTATTGTTGACTTACACTATTATAATAATGCTCAACTGTTATAATTCGTGTATGATAGCTGCAAGAAAAATAAAACATAAAGTAAGAGAATTATTATTGATTTGGAACTGGCTACACATCGACCTATAGTTCACTTGTAGATTTTAATTTCTATGTGGTATACAGCAATAAAATTGTTGAAATAAACTATCAATTCCATTCAGTGTACACAATAATAAGCTTCTAACATTAAAAATGGAAATATTTTTATGAATCATTGATTTGCAGTTCTGTTTTTTATCCTCCTCTTTTTTTTATTGTTATTTTTTCCATTGTCTGTTTCCTTTATTCGACTTAGCCTTGATATTTCCCTAATTACCCCCCACTAGGTGAGAGTGAGTAGATACGGAAGTGGAGACAAAAAGTTGCAGTTAAAGTGAGGAGTCGTGTAAAAATATTTCATAACTACTACTTTAAATAAAGCAACATTGTTTTATTAAGAAATCTATGGGAGAAAATATTTTTTAATTATCATACTTAATGTATGTGTATGGGAAAAATAAAATCGTTAGTGGGTGAGTTAAAGCATTAAACAGTAGGTGAATAATAACCAGTACGTGTCTTTGAACCATCTAGCACCCATATTTCTCACAGTTCTATTAACTTCGATATTTAATAAGTAACACTGATTTTCGCGAATTAGTAATGAAAATATAAAACAGGAAATCATGAAGCCATATTTTGAGAGAGATCAGATATATTGATTGAGAAAAAAGTAAAAACAGAAAATCGGGAAAAAAATTGGAAGAGTTTGAATTTGCCTATGAATTTTAAAGGACATACAGGGCGTGACTTAGTAAAAATTTTCATTTTCTTCCATCAGCCATGAATATGCTTGAAAATATACTCAACAGGATATTGTTATTACTACGCGACGTTGTATTTTCTCTCGTTTTCACAATATATAACAATTCCCTGATGTATTATCTGATTTGCTCAATAGGTACTATTCAACTAAAGTTTTAAATATACAACACTTATTATTCCTTTCATTGTTCACAAACAACAAATTATTTTGTGTTTCTCATACAGAAATTAATTTTGCCTTCTATTCTATTTGATCCTTAGTTTGTTTTGTTGGTTTAAAAAAAAGTGAGCTTCTTATAGTGTGGCAGGCGATCACGAGATTTAGCAATTATTGTTATTTTATATTTTCATCACACTTTTATTATACTTCAATGTTCTATACTTGGAATATTCTAGAGAGAATGGGTTATGACATCGTTATTGCGTTTATATTCGGTTTTGCTGGGATAGGACTCTGTTTAAGTACAGCTGAACTGTATTTAGTAACGAAAGAACGGAAATGTCAACGTATGAGGGATTCACACTACAACCATTTTATGAATAATGTAATAAAAACTAATAATTATATGTATATATATATAAATCATATGAAAAGGAATTATGCAGTTTAATTGTTGAATGGTATTGTTACAGACTACTGTTGATATAATCTCCAACATCTTCTACCTACTTACCATATTTCCACGCACATTTTCTTTTTCTTGGCCATTTTATAATATTTTAAATTCAACTCATTTACCAAAGGCTATTTATATCATACAATTTCATATCTTTAAACTTATCATGACTGGGCTGTTTATGAATATGGCTTCAAAAATGCTGCAAGTTTGTTTTCCTTGCAGTTCACTGAGAAGGGTAAGAAATGAGTTAAAATCAATAGTGACGTACATTTATGTATTTTTTGAAAGATATAGAAGTAATGTAAACACAAATAAAAAAAATAGAGTGATTACAATGTTCTGCTTTTCGAAATATTACCTTTAGATTTGGTCAGAACTATCAAGGACGAAAATATTTATTATTCAAGGATTTATCCCACTTTTACTAGATGTGCCGCTTTTTATATTCGGAGGAGACATTACCTATATTCAAAGCACCACGTCTCTGCCCATTTTAACTCAACCATCGCACGAGTTTTATGAGGTATTTCAAAATATATCGAGTTTGAAAAATAAAATATCTCAAGAAATATTGTTGAAAATAATAATAAGAAAGCAGCTAATAATCTACTTATGCAGATAAACATCACTACTCTCACGGCTTTTTTGGTAGTTAATACAACATTTTGTTTAATATGCAATATTTTAATATTTCTGAAGTTGAGAGGCAACTTGTAAGTTATCGTAATTTAAAATTACCACTTAATACTCGTCTTTTATCGATTTCATATATAAACATAATAACGTACACTTGATGAAGTACCAATCTGATTTAATACTATAGTAAGATCTTATTCGGATTATTGTTGTATCACAACAGGTTTAGTAGATCTTCACTCAGGAATAATTCATTTTCGAATTTATACAACTTAGAGAAACCTCTTTTTTCGACTGTCAAATACATGCTCAGGTTGTCTGTCAGAAGTGAACTGAATATCTACATATTTGGCTTCGTGCAGTTGATATTTCTCATCATAAGCACGGTGTACTTTATTTTTTGCAGTACATTAGCATACCAACATAATGTAAGTCTAGAAGTTTTAATTGTATCATGTTTCCATTCGTGGGTCTTCAATTACATTGAAAATCCCAGCTGTGTGAACTAATGATTGTTCTTCGTGTAGAATACGTCTACTTCCTATATATTCAATGTAAACGAAGTATTGGCCGCAATGAACTGTCGTTTTTCATGTGCGATGCGATACAAGTTTACACTAAAAATCAAATTTTCTTATTTCAATAAATTTGTAAAGAAATTATTGTTTGTGATACCTTTTCCAATCATTAATATACACTTATATGGCTGCTGTTATTACTTCATTTCCAGATTGAACTTCTACAAGAGCAGTGGCTACTAGTTATTTTTATTACAGTATTTTTTCCTTCTCTGAGTCCTATTGTGAACATTATCGCTAATTCAAATATCAGAAAGTTAATATTGAAGAGCTCAGATAAAAAGATAAACAGTAATATTACTCCAACACGTAAATAATGTGGTATAAACTGATTCGTTCCTTAAATTGTTATCCTAATAAATGGTATAAAATTATTGTGATTTAAAAACGGAGAGTAGTTAAAAGACACTATTTATCCCGATACACTTTGCGTCAACCACACTAATTCTTGTGTTGTTAATACTCTTACCTTTGAAAAACTATGATTTACCTCAGCGGGAAATTTAACTTCCAATAATTCTACCAGTACAGCCATAAAATCTTATTTTTCCATGTAAATAAGTAGTAGAACAAGAAATAAAAAAGTATGAAGCGATTTTTATTGCTTCACATGAAACGAAAATCGCATGGCCTTTTATGGCACAATACAACTGTAAAAATATATGAAAATATAAAACACGTATGCAAGAGTAATTTGTTTTCATATTGATATGAAAGAGCATGAATATACAAATAAAGTGCTAAAACAAACCCTGCGGTTGTGGCCGATCAATCTATAAATAATGTACATCACAACCTACACCACCCTATAGTATATATAAATCTATTGATTGCACAAACTTAGATGTAGTCTTATAAACGTGAGATAAGCGCATGCACAGAAAATTATTATGTGAATTAAAATAAATAAGAAAAGAAACTCATTAAATATAAATGCCAGTACGGTTCCTGCCGAGGCGAGTAAAATGGTAGCGCCAGAATTCATTTTATACCTAATCTCCTGCTAAAACTGGCGTCAAGCGCTACCAGCAATATCATAAACAAAAAGAACGCATAGACCTGACTCGAGTTAACTAACCGGGTTATCAAACAAATATTATTATAATGTAACTATCAACGGTCAGGATATGATAAGACTGGTATATACTTTAGACAAGACAGTCGAAAGACAAGACTGATAATTTGCAATCTGATGCCTTTCCAAGTGGCAAAGAATTCGACCCCGTCGAATCAATCTCATCGTAAATACTCATATCTGTTGATATACTACTGGAATGACAGGAAGGAACGCTGTAGTCCGTTGGCTCCGCTGTATAGTGTGAATTATAATGAAATGAGTTTGAAGATCCGAAGGTTTTGGTACCAATGATGTATACCTGCAATGACAATTTAATTTAAAATAACGAACAATTCTAAATTAATTTTCGGGAAGTATTAAATCTTAAAAAATATATCGCGTCTTGAACTACCTTATTTAAGTCCTGACTATCAATTTCTGCTACTCTTGATATATTTCTCCTGCTGTTTATCGCATTCTGAGTTTTAGGATCATTCATCAACCTATTAACTCTGCGATTTAGTATAAGTAACACTAACAAGAATCCAACAAGGATGACGAGAATGAATGAACCTGAAAATAAATATCTGTAACACTACCACATAAGAAACAGCTTAAAAGTTAAATACAAACCCATTTCTATTATGAACCGCCGACTTGTAACAGATTCGAAGATGATAGCTGCAGTATGTGAAACTTGTACATGTTCTGGAAGGCATAACTTATCTACGACAGAACAGTCAGGACCAGAAAAACATATGGGGCAATGACATCGAAGATCATTAATGCATGAACCGCCATTCCTATAAATCATTGTTTTACCGAGTTTTCCATGAACGAAAGGAATAATCATGTATAAACTTTATAAAAGAATTATCTGAAATTGAATGAAGTTTTTGAAAGACCTTAAAAATCAGTCTTTGTTAACCTAATTTGAAAATGGACCCACCTGCAATTATGATCATTGCAAGAACATACATCAGGAGCAATACAGGAACTATTGTAGCCGCACCCACCCATGCATATAGCTGAAGAACATAGTCACATAACGAAAACAGATCCAACTTTAAAACGAAACAATAAACTTTTATTTGCAAAGTTACAGATGACTGCCAACAGCAGTCTCGCAAAAATAGATATCAGCATTGAAAAATATGGAACTGAATATGATAATTATGATTATATATTACGCATGAATTTAGTAAACAACTCTTTAAACTTCATAACATAAAATCCACTAAAAGTATAGTTTAGAACGCTTCACTTTTAACTAGCGAGTCCCATTTGATTTAACAGTGTCGCTAGGATAAGCGAAATCATACAACATAACTGTTGATTTATTTCGAACATGATAACTTTCTGTCAAGCATGAAGTGTAAAAAAAATCTAGTAAAATACTCACGCGTTTCACATTCAATCCCAGTCCACCCTTTATTGCATTGCTTCTCTCCTAGCGGTGAACAAATATAATTTTGTAGGTGATCCCCACTTTTGGGATTACAGTATCTCATACATTTTGGTCCATACAGATTCCTGGAATAAATTCTTTTTTAAAACATCAGAGATATTCTGCACATCTCAAGCAATATCTATATCAATACCAATAGATAGTAAACTCCCAAAGTATTTAGTGTTATCATAATGTTACAATCAAAAAAAAACTGGAAATAACTTGTTTAAATTTAAACTGGTCTAAAATCGCTACTTACTTTGCACACTCCACACCAATTGTGATCTCAACATCACCACCAACAGTAACCATTCTTGTTAATCCTAAACCGTCTATCGCTATTCGTTCATTCACTTGTCCTATGAACACTGAAACAGTTATTATGTAAGATTAATCTGTGTAATGCAATGATATTTTTATCACACTAAAATAAATTAAATATCTATGAAATCCACGCACCTTCATTATAATAACATATAATACATTGAATTACAATCAGATACCGGCAAAAATAATAAAATAATTTATAGCTAAACACTCACATCCACGACTGTTCATTACAATAGCAGTGAACGCCACGAATTCCTGGAAAAAAAATAATTACAGAACAAAATTCGAATAAACGTATTCTGTATTTATTTAGTATAATTAAGTGTTAAGAAAATAAATTTAAGATTAACTGACATAATCTTTTAATTTCTAAAATACAAATGTTTAATTGCCTAATTTCACTGGATTCCATGACAAAATATAAGAAACATTTTTTTAAAACTAACATTAATCGCGTTGTCAAATGGTCTACTAATAACTCTATGCCCATTTGCATGAATAGTGAAGTTGTACTGATTGAAGAAACACTTTTTGTCCGACCGCAGAGGAGCATTCGCGGGCCATTCAGTATAGCAAAATTTCACCATTGCACCCTCTTTTGAAGACAGACGCATTCGAAATAAACCCGAGCCAAGAGCAGATGACTGGAAGTAGTTTTGTATTTCTTGCTAGTACTCAAATCTCATTCGACACTATTCATATAATAAATTACACTTAAAATGCTAATTTCTAACTTTCATCACCATGCATGCTATAAATGAAACTTACCGATATAATCAGAAGGGATAGATGATATAGGAAAAGCATGACGAAAGACGTGGATATTTTATAACCACAAATATTCAGTGCTGTTGTCAGATCCTTATATGGGCATGGATTTACCTTAATATAAGATAATTACAACCGATTTATGGCAACAGCCCAGTTAGATTTGCAGAAAAGTAAGTAGTTCAACTAAAATAAAAATGAAATCCGTTTTTAAGCATTTTGCTTAATATTATCCCTATCACCTGCAACTCATTTATTTAAAATTAAAGCTACGCATTTTAAAAGGAACAACTTATAACTTCCTTATTCTTAAATATATACTGACAAAATGTAATCATGAAAAATCCGAGGTAATTTTAATATCACTATAGAATAGACCGTATTAAGAAAATGCATAAAGGTGACTACGCTAATAAATTCATTAATAATATCTTTATTTCAACACTCTCAGAAGAAATACAGTCAGTAAAGTTCAAAATTTCTAATGGAAAACTAATGTAGATGTTCTTCTCTGATGTTGTTAATTCATCCACTAATACTGAATCACACGGCTATCTTAATTGAAATTTCATGTTCTATAGTCCATACAGCAATCATATGGTTAAGTTTTACTCTTAATAAGATTATGTCAAAAACAGCACTTTAATTAATTTTTACATAGTTTTACTTTAAATAAACATGTACTTTAAAGTAAGAGTATAATGGACGATCAGGCAAGAAATGCTATGATTAAACCTTTTCTGACCCTAGGTTGTTGCCTTATCAATAAGGTGGGTAGTTTCTGGTCGGTGGGAGGAACATCTTTAAAACAGTTTCTGTGGGTAAGAAGTCGCCAGATGTCTACACCTACGGCTAAGCCGCCCAATATATTGGAGGGTCAGTTCAGTACAGTGAATTTTAAAAAAGCCGTAAAACATTATTCATTATAGTACTACTTTTAACACAAAGATACAAGAATAACTTAGCATGTAATAGAAAGCTTTAGAATAACTAATACATCTATATAAATTACTAACTATGCATTTGGATCAGGATTCCTCAACCCAATTGATATTTGCTAATTTTCACTGCAAATAATGAACATACAAATATGCAACAAATATAAGTCATTAAAATCAAACTAAATAAAAGCCCTATTTCATTTTTTGATAGCTTTAAGAAATAACAGAGACACATTCCTAGTTAAATAGCACATTACAAGTGAACTACCTGTCATTAATTAGATTACTGGATGATATTATGCTTTAAATTACGCGCGCATATAAAATAGAATAAATAGCCTCATCCAGATTATAATTTTTGTATTTTATTCGTAATATTTCCTTTAATAAATTTGCCACTGGTACTATTAGTACATCATATGAGAAAGGGTTGACTCCATGCTTAGCTTCTTTAAGGAAGTGAATAACGTGTTTTTAGTTAACTGTTTATGAACATATTTTCTAAGCCTATACAAGTATTACCGTTAGTATTTTCTGTCTCACGTAAGCATTTGCATGGAATATGCTAAAATGTATGAGCTGCAATGGAATTCAATCGACATTAAACAGTTCCACACATTAGTTCATAGAACAAAGTGCATGTAAAATGTTTATGTCTTACTTAAATAGAACCTACTAGTACTTTATATCGGCAGTTTTTATTTTTATAGTCATTTGGATTCGGAGAGTTTAGAAGGATAAACATGCATGGAAGTATTTTATTATATCAATTAAGAGCAAGGAATATTAGGAATTGACAAAAAAACTGCAAGAGATAGAAAGATTTCTTTGCTTGTCACCACTTTATAGTTAGGAAAAACAGGTAAATTTTATATCTTCTATGTTTAGCTAGCTTTCAGACTTGTCACATTAAACAGCTTGTAAAGGTTGCAAGTACGTGAAATTTTCAGTTGTTGGCTCCAACGTATATTCTTCTGCCCAATCAAACTTACAGTATTATTCTATAGTTAATAACCTAAAAGTGGAACATTAGAACCGTGAATTTGTGTAATATATTATTTTTACTCCACCTATATATATGGAATTATCGTAGTGGACCCTCTAATGTATTTCTTAGTGTGATGAAATACAAATCTTGAGGCTGGTTCCTATTGGTTATGATTTGATTTCTTTTTTCCCTTCTGTTCAGTAGAATAATCATTACCACAGGAAATATAATAGAATACAAGCAACCCTAAAAATATTTAGTTTTTAAAGTTAGAGAATATAAGAATGATTATGTGATGTGCTACAAACAAAATATTAAGTGTATTCCCCACCACTGCGAATATTTCCAACCAAAATGAATGTGAGACAGAATCCCAAGTGGGGAAGAACTGAAAGAACGTTTTTATTAAATTTTGTAAGCGTTATTAAGGCTAGTTTGTCTAAAAATATAAGTTATAGGAATACTCAGTATCCACTCCAGCAATGAGACATTAATTATATGGCATTGAGGGAAAAGTTTGTGTAGATCACGCAAATAAATAAAAGAAAAAAAGTTAGAAGCAGTCAGCATTAAAATGATAATTATAACATACCACAGGATACAACGATAATCCAAATCCATTTATGAATATAGTAACAAAGTGAATCCAGAATAAAGGAAGTAATAATCGAATTAGTTTTCTGTTTTCTTCCACCTAAATATGGCATTTTTTAATACACCATCTTTTATTCTGTCATATGCATATTTATAAATGAATAAAATAAGTAAATTTTATTTATTCGTTTGAGTGCCTTTTGAACCTAAGATTCATTAAATAGTTGATTATTAGATTGCGAAAAAAAAAACTGTTTAAACAGAATATGTAATGCAGTTGTATATTGGTCATTTAGCTATTTTTGAAAATTCCAGATGATTTTGAGAACCATTTCAGAGGCAAAATTACATATATTTTCTTTGAAAACCATTAAGTTTAAAAGATGATCGCACTGAATGATATTCCTTACCTGATACTTATTAGATAATTTGGCTAATTTAGACAAATTTTTGAATTTTGCACATTCTCTATTGTTTATCATCAAGGCAAGATGAAAAGTAATTATAGCCAGCAATTCCACAATGACTTGAAATGAAGCATAAGCCTAAGAGAGAAATCAATGAATTTAAATATTACTTAATTTCAATTCTAATTGGGATGTAGTTCCCGACTTACCACTTTTTATATAAATTTTTGCTTTAAAAGTATGTGTATAAAAATAGTGCAAATAACCTGGAACCAGTGACGATTATCTTCAGTCCTTAAGGTATGCGAAATCAATTTTTTATCCCATTTAACAGTGGGAAAGAAGAAAAAGTAACAAGTGATAATTGACATAAGCATCTAAAGTATACTTCACTACAATAACTTAGGTTTTCATTCTCATATAGTTGTTTTGTTAAATAAAAGAACATCACTTACAGTAGAGAAAGACAATAATATCCCTATAGTCGGCTTTCTAATTCCTTCGTATTTTACGGGATAGAGAGTTGAAATTGTTCTTTCTATAGCAAATGCCAATATTGTGAACATCTGGCCCGTGAGACCTATTACGGGAATTATTCTTGTTGTAAAAGAGAATATAGGATCAACTAGATAAAAGCACGGATCAGCACTTTTTAAAGAAAGCCTGAAATTATACATGTACAACCAATTTTTAGAAATGCAATTAAAAGGAACATAACTAAATTGGAGTCTTACATACTTGTAGAAATCGTAAAAAAATACGAACGCATATCCTATGGAGAGTTCGATGACATTAATCATGTGGGTTAGATAAACAATTTTCGCATTTGGATGTATGAGCCACTTCGTTTTCTGAAACTTTGATATTCATCTCTCAATTACATGCACTTGGACACAATACAGAGGACGTCATTAGAGCTCACCTTGTGCAAAAGTAAAGCAACAGAACAAATTATTCCTATAAGGCATAAAATACCTTTGATAAGTAAAACATCTGCATAAAATTCGGATTTGGAAAGAACACTAGCATTCCAACAGTCAGCATTCATTGTTGCCATCTAAACATATAAGATCATAATTAATTACATTAAATAGTCTAACATCCATACAATATATTATACAGTTTATACTTCATAAAATGAGTTCCACGGAAATTGATTTGAAAAAAGTAGGAAACAAGACTGGCATTCAGCTTCCTTTCAAAATTCTTCTTATTATATAATACGAGTAGCTATGCAACAATTTATACTGTTGTTATACTACTAAAAGAAATTAGTATTTTAAAAATTAGTTTCTGCATTACAGTACATGTATACGCAGGGTGCTTGGGAAAACACCGTTTGTAATAGTTTTATAACTTCCTTCCAATACAACTAAAGTAATCGTTTAAAAGCATTTATGAGAGCTTGAATATCTGACTTTTCGACCGTTTTCACTTAATTAGCATATCTCATACGTGGAAATTCTCCTCACGTATAAGAGCAAGCTTCTCATTAGCAAATGATAATATGTAATACTAATAATAGGCTCATTTAGCAATTGCATTTAATTGCTAGAAGAATGTTAAACGAATAATTTAAAATCATAAAGGCATTGCGATAATTAAAGCAACTTAGTACAAAACCAGAAGATTATTCTAGGAATTACAATCTTATATAGAGTCAGCATTGTTATAATTAAAATTATATCAAAGAGTTCGTAGTTGTATAATTCCATCGGGTTTTACTGTTACAAAATAGAAATTAGTTTTAGAAGACATCACATTAGAGTGAATTGAGATTTCGTAAGTTTGAGGCGTACAACATAAGCAATATCTTGTGATACCTTTCCATATTTTATTTGAGGAAAAAACAATTATTTTTGAATAAACGAATGACTGAAGTTATTCGGGGAATAATAGCAGCAGAATAAATGTCGTTTATCCTTCAGTTTCAACGGAAGAAAACTACTGATTTCCTAGTTCTTAAAGCGACATCCTCACTTTTACTTCTATTAGATACTAAGATAAATTCACTTTTTTTGGTTCTACCCTAGTAATTTCGGGGTAAAATGCTCGAATTACAGTAATGTTGTTGATGAATATTGTGATTTAGTAAGCACATTCTTCGAAATCTAATTCATAATTCATCTAGTTCTCAAAAATAGCGCTTGTGTTGAAAAGTGTTAGTTTTAATCGTTTCTAATCACATATTTCTAATGATAATGTTATATTTTTAACGATTATCGGATAGATGTATCATTGTTGACTGTTATTGTCGTTGTTTAAACCATGTAACTACAAGTGGCATATAATTTCCTATTCATTTAATTTGCTTGAAATTCGGATATAGTATTATAATAAAATACGTAGTAAATGAGAAGTAGATATTGCCCAAAATTCAAAAAAAAAAAAAAGAATCCATATGATAAATTTTTTAAACTAACAGTTAAAAGATGTTCGAGGCCAATTGTTTAAAAATTTCAAAGATAACATATACATTGGCGGCCATATACTTAAGGCATCTCCTCCCCTCGATCAGGCTCAATGACGTATTTCACGAACTAGATCATCAATTTGAGTGATTCAAAGTGGAGAGAGGTAGGAGATGTAGTCGGCTCCCTAGTATTGAATGATTTGCGCTGATTCCGCTGCTACTTTTGAAAAAATTGGCTTGATGTCATATCAACCCATCTTCGGCACCGATATAGAAATAAGGCATCTTCGAAGTAAGTGATTTAATTCCTTTTTACAGGAATTTTTCTGTTTAATACCAAGATTATTCTATTTGAGTGTTTTCATATCCATGTAGCTCTGTTTCCAGATGAGTAAAGGAAAGAATATCACCCCAAATCAGAGAGCAATGATTAAGGTTTTCCTTGAGCAAAACTTGAGTCAGTTACAGATTGCAAAGAAGTTAAAACTATCTCGGTGTGCAATTCAAAATGCTACTAAGCATATTAATAAGTTTGGGATGCTAGAAAATGCCCTTCGTACTCGAAGAAATCGAGATACTACCGAAAGGATCGACCGAATAATCTGTCAGCTAAGCGAGGGCAACCGTCAATTAACTGCCAGGGACACTCACAACAAAATTAAAGCCTATCCAGAATGCTCACTGAGTGTCAGGTTAATTTGACGACGTTTGGTATAAGCTGAACTAATTGGACGAGTAGCCAGAAAGAAGCTCCTTGTTTTCTTGAAGAACTGGAGGGCCCGAGTTGAATTTGCGCGAGAACACCTAACATGGTCAACAGCGGATTGGACTAAAGTTGTATTTTCTGATCAGTCAAAGTTCAATCACTCTGGATCGGATGGAAAGAAATTTATGCCAAAATGTACAGTTCCTACCATTAAACATGGCCATGGCTCACTGATGGTATAGGCGATCTCCAATAGAAATGGATCGGGACCTCTTCATATTGTAAAATGTATAATGGATAGTACTTCTTACGCAAGAATACTAGAAGACAACTTTCTACCATATGTTAGAAATCAAAGGGAAGGGTCGAAATTGAATATTCCAACAGGATAACGATGCAAAACATTCAAGTAACGCCACGAAACGTTGGCTCCATCGGAAGAAAATCACCAAAATGGAATGACCGTCCCAGACTCCAGACTTGAATCTCATAGAACACCTATGTAACGATGTAAAGAACGAGGTACAGAGGCAAAAACCATCCAACATTAGAGAATTAGAGGCAGTTATCAAGAAAGCCTGGGCTCAGATTTCAGTCCAACGTTGTGCCAACCTTATAGACTCTATGCCACGACGCTGTGCTGCAGTTATCAAGAATTTCGGATATCCTACGAAGTATTAATTATGTACTAACTTATTGATATTGTTGTTGTTAATAAAATTTTGTTTTCATCAAGTTTTATAGTGTTTTAAAAGCAATGCTCGAGGGTGCCTTAAATATGTGGCCACCACTGTACCTTGATTTAAAATGTCTATTTAGATATCTTATTCTAATCGTTTTACTTCTCAGGTTTTCTTGATAGCTGTTAAGAATTAATGATGGCTATAATATAACGAATATAAAACATTTCGATATTGTATATTTTAACGCCTACTGAGAAAATCATGAATGGATTTAAAATATATCTTAAATACATTTGTGATCCGGCCTTAACTATAGCTTTATATTTTTAAAAATTTATAACTCGTATTGAGTGTTGTATTATGCACTTATAGTTACAAACTTATTAACTAATGTTCTACAAAGTAAGTACTAAGAAATTTCTTTATATCCCTTTAAAAACCTAAAGTACTTAAATATTAGTTTGTACCATGCCACGACTAAGATAAACAAGTTTTAATCATGTGGTACAAACTAAGAATTAAATGAACTGTTTATATTTTCAAAATTAGAGAATTATTGGGAAAGGAATATATATTGGAATGCTTAACTTACAATCCATAAGTCATATAGTTGTTTTACAAAACCCAAGTAAAATTAACTCTTAGGAATAAAGAAATTTATTTTACAGATTTTTGCAAACCAGCTCAGTCTAACTGTAATAGTGAGTATAGGTAAAATTCCGTATTCGGTATTTTCTAACGTCCTATTGCTCACTGATTAAATATTTTCAGTTCAGACTAGAAGCACTATTTTTCTTGGGATACAGTTTGACATAACCTAAAAAAATTTAGAATTCGTTGAACTTCTCCACATAAAGCCATTTCTCAAGAGTATAAAGTTTCGTGATAATTTTGGGACTTCTGTCACTTATTTAATAAGATAATGACCAATTATACGAATGCTTTGTTAGCAATAAAGTAGCGAAATAGTTTATTTACTGTCTCATGAATATTCTACTTACTAAAAACATTATCTAATATATCATTCAATGGTGACTATGATCATGCTGCTCACGAAACTTGTAATGGAGACGTTTATTTTCAGGTACGATGAATTCATAGGCTAATACTCCTGCCTGGAAACCCGATTTATTAGAAAGGAGAATAGCCATATATTAGAGGTAAAAAGTAAGCTCCTAAAGTGATAACAGTTAGAATGTATAATTGAAGTTTTAAAACCATTTAACTGTTGAAGAACATGTTTTCGAAAAACATGAAATAAAATTATTAACAATAGCACAAGAATATTATATTTGGCCTTATTTTATTGGCTGATTATGCAAAATAATACATGAAATAAATAAAAAATCAATGCTTTTAAAAGGAATTAAAGGAACAGTAATCATATAGTTTAATCTAAATTACTCTCAATATCTTACCTTAATAGTACCTAGTGCAAGAATAATCCTCCATAATAACTTGAAGTATTGACCATATGGAGATTGTGACCACATGTCTGAGGTTTGATTCTAAAAGGTTAATTTACAGTTGCACGCTACATTGTAGTAGTAGAAATTAAAAGATATATTACTCACAATTGCTCGGTAAACGGCGTATGCTTCTTTTTTGTCTTTTCCAAACAGGAACAACTTAGGACTATTATTGATGCTGTCCCACTTACCCTCCCTTGCAAGACGATTCACTTCCCGCCATACAACATGTGTGTCACTGAAAATGAACACTTCAAAGATAAAAGTTCAGTAAAAGCAAAAGGATTTGAATATCATCCGTAACATTATATCTTAATTTTCGCTCTATCTCAATCTCTTAGCGGCGACCATGCTATACCACTAAAATAATCTATGTTAATATCTACTCTATATATCTCCTAGTTTAAAATTTCAATCTTCATACCTAGATTAGTAATGCTGACGCAATTTGATTTGTAATTTTTTTTTATTTCGAAACATAACCTACTTAGTATGAGTAGAGGTCTGCCTTCTAATGACTCTAAAAGTTGATAAAGGTAGACGAGACAGACTAGACATCTTCGGCTTAATTTAGATGATCATCAAAGAATGAAAATAAAATATACCAACTAACACCTAAATAATAAATACCACTAATTACATCGTATTAAAGAAGAGCTTACTAAAAAATGTACTAGCTACAAAGTATTAGTAATTTCATAATCTAAAGCAATTATAAACAAAATACAAAAAATTATTCTACAGATTTCATCCATTTAGCTATTTAAAAACAACGCAAAATTAAACTACTTATAGCGATTTACTTTTGCTTTTCAGATTATAATGAATATCTAAAGGGAAAATGATCTTTTAAAGATCTAAATCAATAACGGTGACCGTAGAGATCCTGTAAAAGTAGAAAAGTAAGAATTGCTTAGAGAATTTGGCATACATGAAAGCATCATCTGCTATTGGCTAATCGCCAAGGCAAAATAATTCTGTTATCGTCCTTTAATATTGTAAATGGGAACCATATTGTCTTTAAAATTAGTGATTATTCTTGACTTTGAGTGTTTCTGTCCCAGAGTTTACTAGATAATTGATAGTTTATCTTTCTTACTAGATATTATAAATTACATAAAAGTAAACCACTTCAAGTTATTAGATTTATATTATAATTATATACCTTATCAATATTTCTTTATCTTCATGTTTCACCAAATGCATTTTTTGGGAATAAATATACTTGAAATTTACATAATAGTCAATTAATTGCTCTGCATAATGGATATAGTTGAAATCTTATGATAATTAAGTGATTACTATACGCTGAAAAATAAAGCCATAATTACAAAATAGACGAACTACTGATTAATTCTTATTTGGTGTTTACCAATATGTAACAGAACTGGATGGAAGAAATTATACATTCATATGCGAAATAGTATAGTTTCTGGAATGACAAGATTAATATTAGAATTGTATTCAACTAATTATTAATTTCTAAGCTATCATGGTTAAAGAATAAACGTTTTCATATTCTTCGCTAATCAAAATCACTATTAACCTATTTATACAAATGCATAATTGGTACACTATCTCACAGTTTAATTCAACTTCTTTCATATCTTTAATTCTGAAGCTTGTTTGAAGATTGTTTTTCTTTGGAGCTTATTTTTTATATAAAGTGATGTATCGACTCCCGACATCACAAATTTCTTCTGGATATATCATATTTACTGCATTGTTAATTATACTATGATAATATCTTAACAAAGTCAAGTTTTGCTTGTATTATCTTCCGTTTTGCTGGCGACTTATGTTTTAGATAAATGTGTTATGGAACGGAATAAGTGCATATACAATTTCTTGAGTTATCGTACAATACCATTATACTAGTTCAAATGGGTAAAATCATAAGAACAGTTATCATTAACTAATTAAGACTAACATGTCTATAAAAACTTGGATTTTACTACAAACTAAGAAAAATGCAGGTCAATATTTGATAATATTTAAAACAATGAGTTTTTTATGGCATTAATAGTTACATTCTTATAGTCAATTAGATTAATTAATGTTTGTTTTTGTAAATGGCACTACACCTGAATATGCTCTTATCAAATAGCCACGTGGCTACCACTGTTTGGTTGCTTTACATTATTTTACTTAAGTCATTTGATGCTTACCACGTATAATAATATATGATGTAAATCTTTTCTTTCAATTTAAACTATTCTTTCCAGATTAAATGTATCATCTTATAGTTAATAAGCAGATACCAATAGTATTTCGGCGGTTATTTAGTTCTTCAGTTTCCGTACATTCAACGTTAGTTTTTTTTAGATAGTTATTTACCACTACATTTTATACAGTGACAGGATCTCTAACTACAATCGTGTACCTATTATAGTCTTAGTTCTGTATAGATTAATTATGGTTCTAGGTGTTAAATGCCTTGCTTTTTTCCATAGCTTGGAATTATAGAGGAAAAGCATTGAATTTGTTTTAATTTGCCGCTGGTTTTATACTATAGTCAAGATTAAAGTAGGAGTAGATCTATTTACTTTAATTTATAAGTAGATAACTATAGAAATAAATGTCGTTTTTTAGAAATTAGTGCGAGTAGTATTTAGACGAGTATAAACGCCTTTTATTTTAAGGAAACAAACATGTCTCTTCGATTTACACAAGAAATACAATGGGAAAATGGTTTCCTTTGCCGGTTACGATATGCCATTACAGTATCCAGATTTAACTATTAAAGATTCTTCAATCCATACTAGGCGTCATGCCAGTATATTCGATGTGTCGCATATGCTGCAGACTCATATTGTAGGAAAGGACAGGTATTCTTCTAAGAATCGCAGTACTACTGCTTTTTGTCTCTATTTTATTTTTATTTTAGTGTAATTTTCAAGGTTATTTATAGAGTGTCCTTCATAGAGAGTCTAACTACAGCTGATATCCAGGGTCTCGTTGAGAATAGTGGCACATTATCAGGTTTGTAAATATTGTAATAAATACACTATCTACATACATATTAAAAAAGTATTTATTATGACATTTGTGATGTTTTTGTAATTAGGGAAGTTAAAATTTCTAAGTATTCAGGTGGAATTTGATATGATTTCTTTGAAGTTTTTACGAACGAGAAGGGAGGAATCAAAGACGACTTGATCATTACTAAAACCAATCATGACTTCATCTACATGGTGACGAATGCCGGGTGTATTGACAAAGATTTGCCATATCTGCAGGTATTATCAAAAATGATTTATCTTATTGTTGTTTTTGTTTGAAAACAAATAGTTAAATTTTTTCTAGGAATGTGCTGCAAAATGGCGTTCTAACGGGAAAGATGTTGATATTAAAGTCCTAGATGGGCGTGGACTTATTGCTGTTCAGGGTAATTTCCTGCTTTTTTCTTTTGAATTTCTAATGTTTGTTACACATGACGTCATCATGTTAAAGTTAATTATAGGACCTGAAATGACATCAATTTTGCAACCAGAAACTGACATTGATTTATCAAAATTGACCTTTATGAGGAGTACTATAGGAAAAGTGTTTGGTATTGATAACTGTCGTGTTACTAGATGTGGATACACGGGGGAAGACGGAGTAGAAGTTTGTAGTCTATGCTAAACTTTTTTACTCTATCAACTGAATGTTTCTTATATCATGTTACAGATCTCAGTTGATGCTAAGAGTGCTGCTATACTAGTTGAAAGAATATTGGAATCGAAGGTATATTATTGTGCGGGACTTTAATAGTGGTGATAATGGGTTTAGATCTATAGTTCTTTTCATATGAATTGAAATTAGGATTAGATTAGTCAATGTAGTGTTTGTGTTTAAGAATGGTTTGGCAAGACTAGCTGGTCTTGGAGCACGTGATGTTCTTCGAATGGAAGCTGGTTTATGCTTGTATGGTAGTGATATTGATGAAAATACAACTCCTATTGAGGCCGGTTTAGCATTTGTCGTAGGTCTGCCTTAAATGTTTTTTTATTCGTTTTTATTTCTATGATCCAATGATCCGTACTCAGAACCGATTTTTTTTTTCAACAAGCAACTTCATATTCGTAGATAATTGTTGTATAGCAAAGCGGCGCCGAGAAGCAATGGATTTCCCTGGTGCTACAAAGATCATGAATCAACTTATTAATAAGAATTGGCCGAAACGAAGGGTAGGACTAGTGTCTGATCCAGGACGAGTACCACGGGGTGAGGGCATTTATCCTTATTAGTTATAACTTATTCAATATATTTGTTTATTAATATGGGGATATTCTTTTCCGTCTTGTTTACTTTATAATTGGTGTTAATTAAGGTCATCTGCCTTTAATAGATCCACTTGATAAGGCTGCTATCGGATTCGTTACTTCTGGATGCCCTTCTCCATGTACCGGTAAAATTTTCACAATACATATATATATATATATATATATATATCTCACGTTTTCTTAATTTTATTTGATGAAATTTTAGGGAAAAACATCGCCATTGCTTACGTTGATAAGCCATATTCAAAGGAAGGCACCCAATTCATAGTTGATTTTGGAAAGAAGCAATCAATGGTTACTGTAAACAAATTACCATTTGTAAAGACAAACTACTTTCACGGAAAGTGAATATTTAGGTTATCATATTTTAGATATATATGCATACTCTGTTCAGGTTTATTTATTGCTGCAAGCGAATATGCTGTGATACATTTTGTTCAAATGAAACACATCTTGGGATAAAGATTGTGCATATACATATTCGTAGTTCTATGAAGTAATAGCAGTGCACTTCTTGTTAATAGCAATTATGTATAAGTCAAGTAAATTTATGGTAAAAACCGGAATCAAATTGGAAGGGATTTCTAGGCAAATTAGTGGGAGCCTGACCATGAGGTGGAACTATGTTAGGATATTTTAGAAAGTGTTCTGTGAATATGTCTTCTGATTGTTGACGCATATACGATGATATCATTTCCATGAGGTCTTCAGGTTCGTTAAGAGTGTGCACGACTGTTTCCTACAACGTTTTGCAAAATTAATTATTTCGTAAATATGCTCCTCACTGATAGTCACCCATCGCTTTGAACCAGGAAGTGTTGGTGCCATTCCCAATTCATGTGAAAATGGTACCGTGTTCATCCATTGATCATAAGGCGAACGGGATTCTTTTTGAAGATTTATATTGTTTTGAATTGGGATAAAATAATCATCCTGGAATCATAATTCTATTAGTTTTGCTGCACTATTTCTCTGGAATGACATTTTTTGTTTTTACATGTAATAAAATAATGACTGATGAATAAATGTATTCTATTTTTATCACTATTTGGTAAAAATAAACATACCACTAAATATTTATTAGGTGCTTTTTGTACCCCTGTTTTCATACTGAAGATTGTAGGACTTGAAGCAAGCATTGTATCAAAATCTCTGGCGTTAATGTTACCTTTGAATTATTAGTTGGTATTACATTTATTATGTTTATTTATAAGCTATTTATAGCCTTTTTAAGTAGCATACAGCATTTTATCACTAATATTTTCTACTTCGTCAATTATGAACAAACCATATTTTACTTCCACGATAGGTTTATTGTTTTTTCGTCCGTCATATTGATACCGATATTCTATTGCTCTGCCATATGTACTAGGATTATCTTCCAATTGTTCTGACAATACTTAGATTAAATGTATATTCATAGAGTTACAAAATATTAATAAATTTTGTGAACCCACCTGGAAATCCTCTTGAAATAAACAAAATGAGTAGAAAAAAGAGCATAACCGGAGAAAGTGAGATGTTCAGACTGCATTTTATACTCACTGGTATGTAGGCCACGACTATAATCAAGCGAAAGAGCAAGGAAAAAGAAGTGAAACGAATGTGTTGAAAGTCGACTTGCGTCTAAAATTTCGGTTAGGTTTTATAACTATAGTTTCATCCCATTCTTATGTGGTTCAGAATAATCTTGCAAACAATCCCTAATATATAATATATATGATTAACAGAAATTGAAAATTTTGGCTTAATTTGCCTATATATCTATCTTGATTTAATATCAACAACGTTAGAAGTATTTCATAAATAGCACTTATATTCTATCTTGTATGGCATAAAACACTATTTAAAGAGATTTTTAAAGATCGTAATTGGAATGAAATTCTAGATTATTAAAAATTGCCTAAGCTAAAACAGCTATAAAAGACTGCTTAACATCTTAAAGCACCAAGTAAGCAGCAGTAATTGGTTAAAGAGTTTCTTCGAAGTGTGTTAGGTACAGTTGCTATATCTTCAAAAAAAAAACAGTCCTACTTTTAATTCATAGAAATCTACAAATCTGTATTCAATAAACATTTGCTTTCAAATTAAGGTACTAATTTATATGTTCAAGTTTTAAAAATAATTAATGTTAAACAGCAATGTTTTGAAATACTTATTCTTAAATGTATTACTTCTGTCACACAAACATACGTAAATTAGAAGTTATAATTTTTATTGCCACATCTTTATTTGGATAATATTTAATGACAATAACGTTCCATTATGCTCAAATTGATTTTGATCATATTAGATCTGAAATGTTATGTGAATCGTGATTATTCGACGAAATTGAACGAGTTGTAGTTTCTACAAGAACTGCTACCGGCTGTTGTGAAGATTTTATTTCTGAATATGAACTATTAAATGTTGTCGCATGTTGGGAATCGATCATGCGAGTCACTGAATTGTTGTCTATAACATGTGGTTCAACCGTTGTACCATTGTCTCCACTTCTAAGACCCATACGTTCAATGTTGTTAATACCACGAAAATTCTGGTAAACAGTTGAGTTAGTGTCCGTCAATTGTTTATCAAAACTTAGTGCTGTGTCACTGTAGTTCGTTCCCTTTACTGAATTTTGGCTTGATCCATTTTGATATGTCTCCTCATTCAAGTACTTTCCTTGATCATCTGGATATCCTTCATGATCTTCATTCTCAAGTAACGGCCATAAACGATCTTGATTTTTTTTAGCATTAGGCTCGCAATTTAGGTAGCATAGATGATCAGTATTTTTGGATTCACCTGTTTGCGGATTTGAGGATTTTTGGTCACCGCGAATGTGTTCTGAGAATAATTCATGGGGAATATGATGATAATCCTTATTTAAAGGGTAAAATTTATTACCATAGTCTAATGGATTTCGACTGTGTATATGTGGTATATTTCCTAGTACCTCTTTCGACTTAACTAATTGATCTCGCGTACGGAAATCGCCAGAATTTAATAGGTCAAAATGAGGCTCATTATTTTCCTCAGATTTTCCTCTGTTAGCATTGTTAATATATCTTCCTCCACCATCACTATGCGAATAGTTTTGCCGTTCTTCTGCATTTACCAGTTGATATGGTTGTGAAGAATTTTTATAGTCGTCATTTCTAAAATCAGGAAATTGTTTTTGACGTTGATAATTTTGTTGATATTTCATATCATTTGGATAATATCGATGTTCGGGATTGTCTAATACTAAAGTTGATGCATTAGTTATAACAGGTCCACTATGTTTTCCAATATCGTGTATACCATAAAACAACTGATCTGTTCTTTCGGTTTGAGAATTTGGGATTTCCATTTGTATGGGATTTTCTTCACTTCTTACTGGGTTAGTTAAAGGTCGTTGATATTGCGGTGATCGGACGCTAGAAAACAGTGGATTTGTAAGCTGAGGTCGAATAGGGTTGAATTTTCCATTACCTAAAAATGCCTTTTATTACTTAATTTACTAAAATATTTTCTTTATTTTACTTCATAACAGAAGTATGTATGATGCATTATATATATATATATATATACGATTTAACAAATTTCTGAAAGTCTTACCAAAGAATTGCTGAGGCAATGATGTGTGTGAGTGTATTCGTGGATCAGGGGTGTCTTGATTATATTTGTTTCTCACTCCACCTTCTCCTTTGAATTGCATATGTGGGCGTCTCTCAGCATCTGTGGGGTCACTATATTTTCGTTGAAGAAAATAGGCATCGTATGGTGTTGGTTTATGCCACTTAGGAATAATTTCCTTCTCCATTTCATTGTCATCAGTGTAAGGAGTATGAATTCTCTGCAAATTTATGTTCCTTGGATATGGATTTCCCAGTGGAAGCACTTCTTTCTTATAACCATCATTTGCCAACACTTGAGAATTAGTTATTATATATGGTCTACTGACAGGTGAGGATTGGTCCATAACAGATGGATTTGAAGGATCATAGTGTTCGCTACTTGATAACTTTTCACTTGGATGAAAGAGAGCGACCATTTCTATATCTGCTCCAATTAGCTTCGTTCTGTTTCTGCCTTCGAAAAGTTGTCGTTGATCATCTTCTGATTTCTGTTCTATTTCGCTATTTCTATCCTGTGGTACTTGCTTTCCATGCTCCCTGTATCCACGTCCATCCGTATTTTCTATATTTGACGTGTGTTGATTTTTTTTCGAGGAGTGTTCGTTCAGGAGTTGGTCGTTTGGGGAAGGGAATAAATTTAGTGCCCTACCGAATGGGTTAAATTGTTTCATGTCGTTATTGGTATGTGTATTGGATTTTTGTTGGGATACCCGTTCAGATGGCTGTAAGTCATAAGGATATTTATGTGCTATTCCATATACAGGTTCTGGTAAACTTTCTAGTACTTGAAATGGCGTAAAACGACTGTACGTAGGTGCAATATCAAATGAATAAATGCGTTCATCTAAAATCATATTACTTAAAATGGATCACATTCATGCTCCTAGAAATTCGAAGAAATATAAAGATAATATTTTAAAACATAATTTAATGAAACTAACCTCTATTTTTATGCTCTTGACATTGTGAAATTGCTAGAATAGAAACATAAATCCACCTCATGATGAAAATACAAGAGGATCAAATTTGACTATTGAGGGGGTCTTTTGTACAGAAGGAACCGGAGGCGCATCAGTGAGGACATTAAATGAACCGTCTAGCGAAGCATTACAACCGTTTTCTTTAAGCATCGCTGGAATGATAAAATTATAAAAGACTATTGGAATGCGGACTTTCTTAGTGATCAAGATATACCGCAAATATGAGGCGACTCATTTCAATTGTTGCATATTATAAATTTGATATGTAAATGCATCTGATACATTCATCCTCGTAATTAATTAAATAATCTCAAACTACTAAATGATCGAGAAATTATTATGATTGTGAAGACTAGAAGCATTGCAATACATTTATTTCCTGAGATAAGGTAAAAACACTTCTGCTAGCTAAAGGTTTAAGGAGCCTCTTTAACTTATGTACCAAAGCCTTCAAGTATACTTTATTGATTCCCTCTTTGATTTATTTCTTCTTCTAATCACGAGATATGATCAAACATTGTAGTGTTTGTGCCCCTGACAATTAGGATAAGACTCAAGCCAAGACAAACAAAAAATCAAACAGCGACGTGTTCTGATCATGTTATATGTATTTTAACATCGACATCATAGATCTACGAAATGATTTTTAAGGTTTTAAATCTCCTAATAATTAAAAATTTGAACAACATGGGATGAGGTTGTTAGGGTCCATAAACGCTCTTATAAAGAAAGTGGTAATGTTCTGTTTATATCCTATTCCCCTTACTGATTACTGAAAGATTAAATTCTAGTTTCTGGCTAAAATTAAAAGTTACATTAAAAATAGCCATCAATTACACATTATATTAATGTATCGAATTTGTTAGCATCAGATATGAGCAGAACAAAACTATAACTGAGGATACTCTGAAGAAAAAAAGAACAAATGTTTAGGCTTATATATTTCGAGTATCTTTAATGAAATCCATATCTTATTTAGCTGATACCGAATAGATGCTAATTAGTGTGACCAGAAAGACCAGCTATGTTTTGGAATTGTAAATTGTACAAAAATTCTCTTGCAAGAGATTTGCCATATAAGCTATATATTTCTACAAAGTACGTTGAAGTGGATCATCAGTATAGAGGATTGAATTCACAACTCTATACTGAATTACCAAAATAGCAATAATTGTTGTCTAGTAGATTTGCATGAAATACGTTGTGTAAGTTAATAAGATGTTTCAATTGATTTTCTAATGGGCAAGTCAACTGGTGTGCTCTGCGTGCGTCCAAGTTTTGTTGACAGTACCACGAAACTACTCGACACAGTACAGTAAACATCTCATACTACCAATTTCTATGCGAAGTGGACACCGGATGCCATAGAATAAAATTTCGCTACCGGTGAAATACAAATGACTTGATCACAAAATGCCCCCTACTCACGTAGTTCTACTTGCACAAATAATATTCTCTGGTTAAATTTCTTTGTAGATTTATTTATGATTTTATCCCTAATACAAATTTTAATATTGTGATATAATGTATATTACTTCGGTCATTTCTTACATATTATCTTCAATATGAACTATTATGTAATATTGATAAAAAAGACGTTTAAAAATAGTAGAATACTACTTTCACTATTATTTTATAACAGTGTCCACTCAACCACAGGAAGTGGGAAAAAACAAAAGAAGTAAAGATAGAACACTGCCACTTTTTAGTATATCTAAAACCAGTAATGGATCAACGTTTATTTAGGAAAATAAATATTATATGAGTGCACTTCCTCCTTGAACTATGAAAGTGTAATGCGGCGTAAATTTAATTATACCTTATAAGAGGTAATTATGGATAGTTCCATAAAAATTTAAAAGACAATGTCTCCTTTAAAGGATTTCGTTTTCGTTCTCATTGTTATATGTAGGTCAATCCTTTTGCAATTTATATGTGTTTAACTAATAAGTTTTTAAATAAATAAGTAAAAATAAATAACGTTCTATAAAAGTCATAAAAACAAGGAGAAAATCAAAATCATTTATGGAGAGAGATCTAAAAGTTCATCTAGCCACGTTTATTTTTTTTTGCGACAACGATGCACTCATAGACCAACAATGGTGTTTGCATTTCAACCACAAACTTCATGTAACTTGCCGTTATGGACGACCTCTGCCCCTATCAGCTCGTATCCACGGTAATCGGAGAGTAAACACACTGCAACCGGCTGCGCCACTTCTGTATAAAAGAGATGTTTGCGAGTGGCATGGAGTAGAACCTTCCCGAGTCACATTTTCCACCTCAAATAATCGACGTTTTTAGTTCATGGGTTTGCACTAATAACTACAAATAATTAATATGTATGGATTATATATATATATATATATATATATATAATGAATGACAACCATTTCCTCTCATTTACAGTTTATTCAGCTTCGAATTGAAAACACTACTCAAATCAATGGTATCTTATAAGCCTCAATTTTAGAATGCAACTGTTCCTATTAACCTCGCTTCTGATATGTACGGTAGCGACACAACAGTACGAACCAGTGAGTCTAATACCTTATTAATTGATTACTAAAATTGTAAACTTGAAAACCACAGAATGATCAGCATATAGAAAAGTTGTATTCTTTCGATATATATCTCCGTTCCTAAAACATTTCCTTAATAGTACCAAATGCAGTATGGTCAGCCACAGTACCAAATTCCATCACCACAAAACCAACAACCAATGCGATTCAGCCAGTACAGGTATATTTATTAGTTCCTTAATTTTAAATTTTATTAGATTATTATCACAGAATTTTAATCTATAGTTTCAAGTAGTAGTCATTAAAGCCAAATTTTACCAAATAATAAATATTTCTTTAGACCTAGCACTAATAACGGCTACAATAGCAATTCCTACGGCCAGCAGCTGAGCTATAATCAACCAGGATTCAACCAGGGATATACCACTACACCAAATTATAACACCCAATATGGCGCATATTCTACGCCGTATGGCATGCCCAGACAGTTCGACGCATCGAATGGCCGATTTTTTAATGGAGTGTCAACAGTATCTTCAATGTTAACTCTCGTCACAACTGCCCTCATTTTTACCCTATAGTCAGAGATTAAATAGCTCTAAAATATCTCCATATTCCCAGTCCGATGATCTTGTCCATATTGCACAAAAATAAAAATCCTCATCGTTAGTCAAGTGTCAAGTCGTTTATTAAATAAATAAATCCAACGCATACACACAGGAACTAAAAATATCATAGTCCTATAATACATAGGTTTATTTGATGAAATAATCAAGTTAGTACCTGTTATTAACACAATCGTGTGTAAAGTATATTTCAGGTGGGCAAAATTCATTAAATTGTCTATATTACATAAAGCTTTATAGTGTATTCTGATCGTTGCTTATTTCAACGTAAGACCTGGGTGTTGATTGCCGAACTAATTTGTTGTACAATATTATTGTACAACAAAGTTCTAGATACCTAAAAAACTAAGTAAAGAAAAATTCGCAAAATTCTGAATATTAAAAGAAATGTAATTCGAACTTGTTCCAGCTTCCGCTTTGTATTTCCGTAGTTCATAATTTGGTGCTCACTCGTAGAATCCTCGCCAGACTGGGTATCCTACAAAGTTTATAAGACAAATCGTTCTCTACTAATACCCAATATCTAATAACTTGCATTAATAAAAAAATAGAAGAAACAATAAAAATTAGTGTACCTTAAAATATCCGACAAGTTTATAAGTATTCTTAATATGATCACTACTCGCACTATTGCAATTGGAAAATCTAGGGAGCCTCTAAAATAAATACAGTCATTCATTAAAGAAAAAAATGAATTTACGAAATAAAATAATTTCACTGACTAGTCCATCAATCCAAGTTGTCTTATGTAAGCACAACAACATCTTCTGTTCACTATGCGAGAGTTGGTAGTTGACATTTATACAGTAGTATCTGAATTTATATTTTAATCACATTTGTGGGATATTTGTATCTTTCTTATATCAAATAATCAAAAGACGAACAAAAATGTCTTAAATTTAGGCTTCTGGAACATATACGCTACAAACGACTCTCGTTACTGATTGCTTTTTGCTTACAGTACAACAGATATAAAGGTCTATTCAGTTTATTTTCAGCGTTGATGACCGGGAGCTTCTGCTAACATGCATTGTATGAATCATTTTCACAAATAATTGACAAAAAAACTTCAAAATTCAGCAAAATCGTCTTTTCATTTTCAGTTTTCTATTTTGTATTAACCCAAATATTTGCTGTCAATATTCAGACATCAAATACGTTTGAGCTATCAATAATAAATAATATGAATTTTAAAGAAACTGTTGAGGTAGATAAATTCGCGTAATGGAAATGACTAGGAAATCATTTACGATTCTTTTACAGTTTAGTTCTCTTCTACCAAAACATTAACATTCTAAAACAGCAAAGTGTTATAGCTGGTTAATCGAACTTTTTGGAGTTATTAAAAATAAAAGCTAACTTTATCCCAAGTCCATGCATAGTGGACACTAAATTCGGTTTGATAAGATGGCCGATGTTACTCGTAGTCTGACGTGGCTCAGAAGTAGGAGCTATTCCACGAGTACTCACATTTAAAAGGTTGATTGATCGAAATGCGTCCACCATAACCTATGTATAAAGGTGATTTTCACAGAACTATAATATATTCACAAATACAATTATACATTCCGTCAAATTTTAACAACCAAATATTTTACTTTTCCTTTGACGCTTTGAATTGGATCAACGACCACAGCGATAGCTCTAGGATGTAGACCCTCAAATGACTGCTGGGTGCTCACATCGACACTAGACAACCAACAGCCAAAACCAGGATGCGAGTGGTACATAAATAAAGAACTTATACTTATGTATAATTACAATTTGCTGTATGCAAATTACAATTTCACGAAATTAAAACATATTTATACGCATTATTGTATATTTATAAGTTAATAGCTTTATATCTCACCTGAAGTATATATTAAGAGAACAACAACAGTACACTTAAACATGTGTTTAAATCCTACTTTATTCGTGAACTCGTTTACCACGAAACATTAATCTAGAAATGTATGAAGCTGAGAATAGATCATAATATGTGTATCATCTATATTTGATGTGTAAATATATATGTATATATACCCACCATCCAACAACCATTTCGCTTCTTCCCGTTTGCTTCAATAAGCTCATGTGTTTCGTTTGGTAAACTGGATCCACTGATTCAACTGTTACACTCTAACAGAATATAAATATTTATATATATAAAGAATGCAAATTAGCTTAATTTTTAGATGAGTGAAACGTACCGTTCCATTTTGAGGCATTGCGAAAACGTCTACTACGTTGATGGTATAATCATCTATAAAGTTACCCAGCATCAGACCCATAACCTGGGAAAAACCTATAGTTTATTCGCTTGAAGTATACATGACAATGTTGAATTCTTGGTAAACTCGACATCTACTTTTTAGGAAGCTACTTATCTAATTCCTCTCGTTTGTTCTTCATTTATATTTATCTCAACTATGCTTACCTCAATAGGTACTCCTTCCCTAGCATGTCTCATCATTTTAAGTAACGCTAGTGCTGATATATTTACTGTTTCTGAGGTATCCGGATGAGATGGGTTATCCCTAACATCACGTGCTGATCGAATCTAAGATATAATTGGAACAATTATTACAACGATTCTCAATGTGACACTAAGTAGCTGACCACTAACTAAATTTATTTATATTAACTTAAATGCATTGCCTGTTAATGGGTATTTTTAGACCATTAAAACTGTAGTGTCAGTCGTTTGACAAATGTTGGCGTTATAGCTATAATAGCACATTTGAGGTGAATTAAATTCCTAGTAATGACTTAGCCAGGTAGATGACTAAAAAAATTAGTATAAGTTAAGATATGAATATCAAAACAACGATAATAAGGGTTTAGAATGTCGATAGTGGAGATACTAGCAAAACTCACTCCCATAGCCAATCTGCTAAGCAGCCGATCCATCCTATCTGATTATCAAAAATAAAATAGAATAGAGACTATACGTTCATAAAGTAATGTAGTGTGATCTCAAAGAAATACAGATAAGTAAGCAAAAGTCCGAATGGGTTACAAAAACCACTAAGATATTCGAAGTTTTAATTCGATTTAATTATCATAAAATTAAACTAATGTTCTCTAACGCGAATACATATTTTTTATTAAACTTTCAGAACTAATGGTTACTCAGTGGAACATAATAACAAGAGAGGATAAGATATTATTGAAATCTCATAGGTAAGCAAACAAAGCACCCGAAGGAAAATTACGTTAAAACTTAACATGCAGTAGATTTTCATAGTCATTGTACGCCACCACCCTCGTGGGTATTAGATAGGAAAGACAATTCACTCCACAAATCGATATCTAATTATAGGAGAACTAAGACCTCGAACAGAAATATCCATTAAAATACAGTTATTGTTGAATTTCGTTACATGGATATTATAATGCAAATTGCTACATTATCGAAATCGAAAGATCCCGTTAATTTAGCTGAAACCTTAAAACTGAGGTCAAATAAGATAAACAGTATATAGTCATCTTAATCTTCACAATCATTGTCACCGAAAACGAGACGTTTTCTTGGTGTCTTCATGAAGTCACCAAATTGTGGCTTTTTCAATTTTTTCATCACTCTTTGAGAAAATATCTGTTTGTCATGAATAGCATCTCTGTAAAACTAAATCTATAGAGACAAAAGTGGCTAACAATTGGGTTATGAAGGATATTGTGATTTTATCGATAAAATCTTACGCGCTAAGACTTCGTGGTCGAAAGATTTCATTTGAAGCCAAATTTTGAATGGGTGGAGCAAAGAGCACCTGAGGAACATTGGGTCTCTGGAATATTCTTCTATAAAACAAAACTAGAAAACCTTATCTATATTTATGAAAATTAAAAACCTATGAGTCTTTTGAAAACAAATTAGACTCACGGGAAATAAATATTCAGGCATATTCATATTGTTGCATGTTCGTATTCTACGAATGTGGTCTTTAATAGCTGCTAAATTTCGTGCAGCAACAGAAGGAGCTAAATGTAAATATAATGTATAGAAACTCGGCACAACAATTGAAAATTTTAATAAAATAGGTAGCTTAAATGTTCATTGTTAGAGATGACATAGTTTTACAGATCCGATGTCTCATTTTAGTAACCTACAATAACACGAAACTGTAAGTGATAGATATCACATACGTGGAACTGTTTTTCGTATGGGACGCTCTTTCATAAGTTGAACTTCTGCACTTTCTAACGTCATAGACGTGTCATATATGCTGAAATTTCTTATTCAATCCAGTAATTGTAAGCAGACATAATCAGGATCACTCATCCCCGGTTTCCAAATTATGAACATATTTCAAAAACACAGATTACCAGGATAGTTATAAAGTATGGAAATTTGAATTATAAACTAAGGATAAATAGCTTACGAATCCCGTGGCTCCTCCAACTCATCTGGTGTTAAAGATGACATTTAGCAGAAGAGCCAGAAAATGGATAATGTCGTTTAATTAGTTCTCAAAAATGATTATAAGTGCGATATTGAAAATCATGATCACAGAATCTATACATGAAAATTTAAATACATAATAATACCTCCTTTTTAAAAAAAACCATTTGAGTAATAAAATAGGGATATTATTTGCACAAGCAAAGCATTAAACTCTAACATTTTAACCTATTGATAAACTATCGATTTTAAGGGCTCATCTCATATGCAGTTGTTAAACTATACTAGTAGATCATAGATTGAAATACAGGATAGAATAGGAATACAGTTCTTTGAGAAAACGTGCTTGAATATTTTACAGTCTAGCATAAAACTGGAGTGAACAAATCGAATAAATAACCAAGTTGACTAATTCCCCACGTCTGCATTTTTCTTAAAACAATATGAATGCCATCACACTCAGAAATTAAAACTGGTAAATTCTTATAAACAAAAAATATTAATATTTATTTGAAAGTCCCAAAGTTATCACGTAATAATTCCATCAAATCAATGTAACAACGCTAATATTGGAGATTTGCATCATCATTTCTACCTAAAATCTTTAGTATTCTCTATTGTACAAAGTTTATTAAAAATGCAGTCTCTAAATTGAAATATCCATAAATAGATAAAGCAGTGCACAAATAAATATGTAATGTCAGGAATTAAGACCATGTCTCATATTGTATCCTTCCTACTTTTTCCATTCTCTCTACAAATAATTCATTATCCTTCCATCCATTTTTTTCAGCTATCTGATTCAAAGCAGTTGTTACATCTTTGGGCATGTCCCCTGAACTACCGGCGATAAATAACGATCCTAAACAATAGAATAATAATTTAGTACAAAACAAAATTGCTAATTAAAAAAGCACCACAATAATAGTTAATTCGTCGAAATTCTTGCGTTCTATATCAAATACTATACTATACCTCCTTTCAGTCCAATAATATCCCATACATCATCTGAATGCTTTTTCATAAGATGTTGAACATAGGTCTAAATATTAGAGAATAAAGCAAGACACTAATATAATATTACAACTTTGGGTTGTAGCTTCTCCTAGCCATTTAGCTATAGTACTCCTACCTTTTTTTCTTTCGAATCCCTACTAAAAGCAGTAACTACCCGTGTTGCTTTCAGATTTACCCATTCATCAGAAAAGTAGAAGTCACGAGCATGTCCTCTACATCCAAAGAAAAGTAGAGATAGTGTAGGCGATAGAGTTCTAAAATAGGTTTCCTATAATACTATATATGCTGTACACCTATTAATACGCTACTACCTGCAAATATAGGTAGTCTTTATTTAATTTCAGCCAATTTTAATGTCAACACCATTTATAAGATGTTTTGGCAAAATTGGTTGCCATGAAACGATTAAGCTGCTAAGCGCGAATGTTTAGCTGTCGTAAATGTTCTCGACAACATTATTATAACTTTTAGCTCGAGTTGACCATATTAATAGCATTTTATTAGAGTACATTAAATGGGTATCGGAAAACAAATTATTTGGAAATTTAAACGAATTCTCAATAGTCTTATAAATAGCTACTTAAGACAATTTTTAAAAGCAACAACTTATTTTTCCCTCCATGTCAAATAACTCCTGAACGGTGCCACTCCCGTACCTGGCCCAACGCAAATCACAGGTTCCTCTTGACTAGGAAACTTGAAAGTCCCAGGTCTAATTTTAGCAAAAACCTGAAAACGAAATAATTATTGTCTACGCTTTACTGAGCAACTCTACATTTTATAATTGATCCAGTAGAGTATTTCTATTTTTAGTAGAGTTTAAGCATAAATAGTTGAAAAAACCTAGTAGCTCCTTTAAATAAAATGTTAAGCTAAGCACCATGACAGAATTTTATTGCATATTTAGTAGCCATAATCATGCAACTACGATTTCTTACTTCCTCTCCTCCACTAATATTTTAGTAAAAATTGTAGTTACGAAAATCATAATCTAATCAATTACTACAGCATGATGGGTACGATTGTAATAAATCAGGAAAAATTACCGCTTAGATTTGTGAGATTTTTATTCGATCAATCTTTTTTCGACTAGTATTTCTCGTGTTCTTTAAATTCATCTTATTTTGAATAAAATCTAATTAAACAAGAAATCGTTACGAAACATACTTAGATTTGTTCTAGCTATATAATATACATGTTCTTTCTATTAATTGCGAAATAACTCCTGGATATTTCAACATATCGCATATACTTATTATTTTCTTAATTTAGATACTGATGGACTAGATGAAAGCCCTTCACTTATTAAGTAAATATTATATAGGGAAATCCACCTTATCTCCGTCTTTTAAGCGAGCCATAAAAGTGCTGCATAGTCCACGTCGGGGTTCAACCATCCGTGTTTTATATTGTACCTAAATTATTTCAAATTATAAATTTATAGGTTAGTCAAATATATTTTAAAATACAAATTAGTTTAAAAACCTTAGCAACAAGCAGCTCTATAATATCGGGATGAGCCTGCATACTGCTGGCAATACTAAATGCTCGAGGCCGAATAGTTGAGAATAGATCAAACAATCTCTCAGGAGGAATGGCAGCAGCTGTTTCAGGAAAATCCTGTAGCGTCTCCGCCACTGTTCGACGACATCGATTTGAATAGTCTAATAGATCGTCCTGTAAGAATATTAACAGGATATAAGACTTTGAACTTTAAACGTTTTAATTTTTTTTTAAATTAAACAAGCAAGGACTCAACTTCTAGTTGGCTTCAGTTAGAAGAATAATATACATGTAATTATCGACAAATCCAAGTTAACTATATATTTCTCATTATCTAGCTCATGATTAGCAGTTTTAGTAAAATTTCAAATAATTAATGAAACAGAAGTGTTAGAATTGGAGTTAATCCGTCCCTTGAGAATTATGGACAAAAATGCAATACGAATTTTAGGTTGAAATCCGATAATTACACATGGATTAGTCATAGTATTCAATGTTGAGAATAGCATTGGAAGATAATGGGATAGATTTGAATGATCGAATAATGGAGGTAGAATGTAGAAGAATGCACTACTGGTGAATTGAACTAAGCAAATTAGAGAGAATTGTATCACCTGTAAAATTTCCTTTATACAACCTATGTATAAGCAAATAAACTTCTATCACACAATCTGATAAAACCTCACCAGACTAATTTCTTTCGCTTTACTAAATGGACCTCTATTGACGAGGCAGTTTTCCGTTTTGACATTAAGTCTATATGAAATAATTTTTAGGTAAATAGTGAGATATAATATAAAATTAGCCGCAGGAAATATAAATCCGAACCAGTACAGCAATGTATTGTAGATCGAACAATTACTAGAAAAACTCAACCAGTCGTAAAAGTTATAATTATCTTTAGCAAACTGTTACCACATTTAAACATAGTAAAGCCATAATATAATCGATGCACGTACCTACATTCAAAAGTATACATTAGAGTGAGTGGATTTACTCTTTTATAACACCCGACTAACGTCATATGAGATGTGAAAAATATTGCCAATCCCCATGGAATCATAATAAAACATCGGAATTTGGTATACGATGATACAAGATGTTTATGAACCTAAGTAATAATCTCATATTATAGAATAGATTCAAAACTTATCTCATCTTGTGTAGTAGAATGTAAAACCTTACATTTGAGGCATAGAATACCAAAAATCTGTCAATAGCTATGATTGTCGTAGTAAACATAATCGTTTCGTATGCCAAAGTGTCAGGTGTTGAGAGAATAATATTAGTAGGATCAGTATAGTTTAATTGTAGTAAAATAACCGGTATTAGAGCCCATAAATTAGTTCCCAAATAGATCAAGCTAGCAACTATTACACCATATATGTGGAGGCGAAAATGCTTGTCAATAATTGATGTTTGGTACAATATAAGCCCAAGCATTATATTCAACACTAATGATACTATAGTAGTAATTAATAACGATATTCCGAAAAACAGTCGAGTAGTAAGATTAAGTTCATTTCGATTCTTTATATAAAAACATGTAGCAACATCTAATATCATCCCAGTGTAAATTGAAGTAGTAGACAAAAAGTTGTCCTTTATTCAAAATAGTAGTTTGATAAAACCTGTTTAAATAAAACATATTTAATTATAGGCTCATTTCACAGTAATCATAGTAATAAATATAGGAAACAAAACTGGGGAAAAGGCAATAACTAATTGCCTTATGATAAACATGAGATATCTTGAGAAACGGAAATACATGAGTAACAAACCTAATATAGACAAAGCTTCTACCTTTTATGTCTAAAAGGTTTTTATTTTCGATATGCTACAACTATAGGTCAGAGTATATTCTCTTAAACAATGTTTTATTATACAAACTGTAAGAAACCAAAGCATGACTGTATATCCATTGACAAAAACGAGACCAATACTTAAACCCCGCCCGTAATGGCAAATTAATTAAAATAAACTGGATAAAATTGCTCAGAAAGGTAGCAGAATAGTTGCATTATATCTTAAGTATTTTTAATTTCATAGGTAGGTCACCAAAATTCAATTAATATTTCCATTATAAAATCGTACAGCCCGCATTAAATCACCTTCAGTTGCCTGCAGTAAATATAGGTTTTTTGATTAATCATTATTGTATAGAAAACGTTACAGATGCAAAAAGCTAAATTAGAATTAATGAAAAGCATTCTCTTTTGTACTGATAACATAAACATCAGTCGCTTGATAACTAGGCATTCATTAAGAGTCAGTAAGGTGAATAATTCATGTTCAAGTTCGTTTTTAAAGCTTACTATAACACCCTCAAAAGTTTCACTTGGAACCTTCACTAATTATAGCAAATCTAAGTAGCCTAGAAAGAAACTTTTGAAAACTAGACGTAAATAAAACGGGGACCTAATGCACAAATACTTATCACATACGTCTAAAAAAATTTTAATTGAAACCCTATTTCACATGAAAATATGCCAAATATCAAATACCATGCTAGAATGGTTGTAAGCAAATAACTTTAACATTTTAAATGATTAAACTTAGAAACGAAATACATAAATATTAGGTGGTTGCAGAAGTTTTAGTCATTTTTTTCAAAATTTCAATTTTATTTCCATAATAAACAAAAAGCAGTTCAATCATCAAAATATTTTCCCTCGCTTTCTATGACCTTCTGCCATCTCTCAGGTAACTTTCGGATTCCTTCGTGGAAAAACGACGTCGACTTGGAGCCAATAAAATCATCGATCCATTTTCGCACCTCTGCCACATCTCGAAAGCGCTGTCCCGCTAGACAGTTTTGCATCGACCGGAATAAATGGTAATCCGAAGGCGCCAAGTCCGGTGAATTAGCCGCGTACGGGAGAACTTCCCAGCCTAAGTTCAAAATAGTTTACTGAGTACTAAGAGCAGCATGAGGCCTAGAGTTGTCATGCAGCAAAATTACCTTCTCACTTCTTTGTCCAGTAAGTGGTATTTTTTGTTCAACTACATCAAAAAAATCAGTAAATTGACGATAGTAATGCTCGGCAGTAACCGTCTCAACCACTTGAAGGAACTCATAAAACAGCACAACCTTCATGTCTCACCAGATGCACAGAAGAACTTTTTTGGCGTGAGTGTTGGGCTTTGCCGTGGAAGTTGTTGGTTGTCCGGGGTCTACCCATGAATGTGTGCGTGCTTAGGATTGTCGTACATAATCCATTTTTCATCACCAGTAACAATTTTCCACAAAAAGTTCTTCTTGCGTTGCTTGGCAAGCAACGAGATGCAAATGTTGAGTCGGCGGCCTATGCTGTTTTCGGAGAGTTCATATGGTACCCACTTTCCGAGCTTGCGAATTTTCCCCATCTCATGCAACCGTCTGGAAACTGTTGCTTTATCAACTCCCAACTGTTCCGCGAGTTCTTCTTGGGTCTGCGACGGATTTGCATCTAATAATGATTTCAAAGCATCAGTCTTCGCCGTTCGTGGCGTCCCAGAGTGTTGTCGGTCATTGACATCAAAATCACCAGCTTTAAAACGTCGGAACCGATATCTGCAAGTACTGTGGGACAAAACACCCTCATCAAGTACAGATCATATTGATTTGCATGCTTCTGCAGCATTGTTCCCTTGCTGGAACTCGTAGGGAATACAGTGTCGAATATGCCGTTTTTGGTGGCTCATCTTATTCGAATTATTTTGTGAAGTTAAGTTTACTATTAAATCTTGACTTATGACTTTTCACAAACTACAAACCCAACACTACAAAAACGCAAAAGAGCGGGAATTTATTTAGGTTTTAAATAATTGTACTAAAGCGCTGAAATAAGTGACTAAAACTTCTGCAACCACCTAATATCTATATTGAAGAAGCATAAAAAATTAGCTTCCCAAGTAGTGGTGTTAAAAGCTTCATAAACCAACTTAAACCATGAATAAAAATAAACAGATAGTTTTTACGCAAAACTTCTGAAAATCAACCATCAAATAAAAAAAATTTGTATTTTTACATATAATTTGCCGTGAAGGCTATTCATAAAATTCGAAGAAAAATTTTCTGGATAGAAACACATCACAAGTCTTCCTAAAGTATTGAGATGTTTTTGAAAAGTAACTATACCTAGTAGAAAATAGTATTACATGGTAGGTAAGAGCTCCAACCCGCATTTAAACTAATTCAAGACTTAGAAGTTCATTAAAAAATATTCCACTAAAACTACTTATGAAAATTCCCCCAAATAAACAATCATTCCCGATGGAATGCAAGAAGTGTATCTGTAGAAAATACAGGCAAACCAGACGCACATGTGAAGTAGAACATGTCAAGGAATAGCAAGCTTCAATGACCTATTTATAGATAAAATTCGCAACAATCTAATAACGATCATAATAAACCCCTAAAAATATCACAACTAAATTTGACAGATCCAAAGTCCCAGTAACGTTGGAAATGGTGCAACTAACTCTCGATGCCAGACAAATCTAATGAGCGCATGTTCCATTTCGCATAAAAATTTAAAAATGCAGAAAGCTTAAAATTATAATCTGCGTAGGAATAGATATAATTAATAAAAATAGTAAAAATATAATTCCACTGTGAAATGGAAATTAATAGTGCTCACAACTATCTTAAATCAGTAATTTTTTTATCAGAATTGAGAAAATTCAATATTTAATCCATCAGATGGTATTTTTATTTCAATAAGAAAATGTTTCAAATATCATATAATCTACAACAGTGGTATGTAGTATATATATATACAGGGTGCGCCAAAAGTTCTGTTACAAATTTCAAGTGCAGATAAATTAGCATATATGACGTAGCATTTCGCTATGCAAATGCAGATGTGTTACTTAAAGCTTCCTTGAACCGTGTTTAAAATTTCATTCAATGCTATCGTCTTTGAACTGTTATATAATGTCCAAAGCTCTACGAACCACAATCATCCACTTGCACGAGCTAGAAGAGAAACATATCGCGATTGCTAAGAAGCTCTGTGTCACGAGAATGACTGTTCACCGGACCGTCAAACGAAACCAAGATCTTGGTACAGTAGAGGACCATCCTAGGAGTGGAAGAGCCAGGTCCGTGAACATTTCTCGCATTCGAAAAATGGTCAAGAAGAAGATCCTCCGAGATAACAAGAGATCGATGAGGAAGATGCCTTCTGACCTAAATATCAGTTCAACATCAATGAGGAGAATCGTCAAAGATGAACTGGGGTTTTACCCATATAAGATCCGTCAAGTCCATATGTTGACGGAGAAAATGAAGGTCAACCGTTACGAAAAAGCAACGAAACTACTAAGCATAGTTGAACAGGGCCGCGCCCCGAACGTGCTCTTCACTGATGAGAAAATTTTTATTGTCAACTCGACATGCAATAGTCAGAACAGCAGTCAACTTCTTCAACGTGGCCACCAGAGGTCTGAGAAAGCATGCGTAAATAGTACAAGTCATTTTCCATCATCTGTCATGGTTTGGGCTTGTATAATGGCATCAGGTAAAACTTCGTTGGTATTTGTTGAGAAAAATGTCAAAATTAATTCTAAATACTACCAAAACGAAATTTTAATGAAGAAGGTAGTGGTTCCCTGGGCCAAAAAAAAAAACTTCGGATCACAGAATTGGACATTTCAACAGGACTGGGCACCCGCTCATGGAGCAAAAACAACTGTTGAGCTCTGCCGACAGCAGTTTCCAGACTTTTCGGGCAAAGACATTTGTCCATCAAACTCGCCTGATTTGAATCCGATGGACTTCGCAATATGGTCAATCTTGGAAAATAAGTTGAATAGAACATCCTATAGCAATTTGGACTCTCATAAGGTGCCCTTAGTCAAATCTTGGGACGAAATTAGCCAAGAGGAACTGCGGCCCGTCGTGGGTAACTTCGAGACGCGTCTACGAACTTGTGTGACCGCAAAAGGAGGAAACTTTGAACACCAATTAAACTAAATTATTGTTGGGTATGTTATGTATGTCTGGATAAATTTTCGTGTCGAATGCTGTTTTTATCATTAAATTATGCGACTTAACATCTGTAACAGAACTTTTGGCGCACCCTGTATATATATGTAAGGAAAAAATGTAATTCTTATGCAAAACTTACTAGTCCTTGAGGGCTCGCAAGTTCTAACAATTTTTCCTTCTCCATAACACTTGTTGAAATACTTCCAAGAATTTCAAAAAACGATTTCCGAGGTACCATTTGTAAATCAAATAGTCTTGTAAAACATATCCGCAGTGTCGTGGGCACTATATAAGAAAAATTACAAAATAAGAGGCCAGTAAATTATTTGATTATAAGTATGCCTTTAGAGTTAATATTTAATTTTTAAGAAATCACAGATAAAACAATGATTTCGTCATTTATTGCTCACCGCCAATAAGCCAAGGTAGAGGTGGCTTAATAAAAGGATCATTTGACTTTAGAACGAAAGGAGAGTCCAATACATCATTGTTATACTGAAGAGCTGTGATGACAGTCTCGATCGATTCTTCTAGGTTGTATGGTCGAATCATCAAAACATCTCCAGGATTATATCTAAAAATTAATTTTTGTTTGGATTAAAACAATATTAGCTTATTAATATTATAAAAAATAAAATTCCGAATAGAAACTTGCTCAAACAGTGGGTTCTTCTTTGTACAAAAACGTATCAGACGAGTATCCTAAATATAAATATAGTACTTAAAGCATAGATTCAATTATATGAGAAAATATTCTATTCTGAAATTTAGCGCCTAACCTGAAAATGATTATCCGCAGTCACACGCAAGTTGGCACTTACTGTTAATTCTTCATAATCTTGTCTAGAATCATAGTCTTTCATTAGAAACATTTCTTTGTCGAAAATTAGGCGATACTTGGATGGCAATGGTGTAGTTGGATCGAAACCAGTGTTCATCGTCTGATGAATTAGATCGTATATAAATTTAGACTAGACTATGACTACAAACCCATCTTGAATTTTATTAAATAACCATATCACAATATATTTAATTTAGTTAGTAATATAATTTCTCAGTAACACGGTAGAACAACATGCGGACCTTGGTTTATGCTAATTAAGACTAATCTACTATGCAAGACAACCAAATTTAGAAAATTCTGTATATAACAACTCAAATTTCATTATTGCAAGAGATGTTTAAACGAAGACTAATCAGTGAAGTACCTCAAACAATTTCAACCTTGAAATAGCACCCCATAATGCTTTCCTCCATGGTATGAGAGCTCCATCAATTCCAAGTTCGTGCTGATCGTCAGCTGAAAGGTTTACAATCAACTAACAATTTTAAAAATATTTAATACTAGAAGAACATCTATCAAAATTATAAGGGAAAAAATTAACTATAAATTTCTTCATGATTAAAATATAAGTTGAACCAACTGTTAATACTATTTACCTAATCCTAAATCAATTATTGCTTCCGCTCCTAATTGTAATAATCGACGAAATAGCTTCTTTCCAGCAAAGTTGTACTTCTGATATGACGAGTCACCCAAGCCCAACACAGCTATACGCGCCTAACAGCATAATATTTGAATGTTTAAACAATATTAACTGAAAACGTATTAGTCCGTAGACATTTAAATTGTAGGAAAGGTAAAAATAATGATAGAGAAACTATTTGTCTATATAGCACTCACTCCAGATAACCATTCTACACTTAAATTTTTTCTAAGTAGTCGTCTCCATGCACCTCGCATATTTGGCGGAAATTCTCCTTGGCCAGTTGTTGCCACAACAAAGATTGTCATTACTTCCAAAGGAAGTATCTAGAAATCTAACAATGTATGTCACCTTTAATATAAATGAAAACTATAGCACATATACAACCTAAAATAAAAAAATGTTTTATTTCATACAATGAACGAACTTACATCTACATCATATCCATCAAATCCCAGCAAACGCACTGGAATGTTCTGTAACCTGGCTTCTCTAGATAATGATTCCGCAATATCCTCGGCTGTTCCAGTTTCACTACCATATACAATAAGAAGTGACGACATAGGCTTAAACTAACCATTCATTGATAATAAACTTCAAGACCTCATGTAATATGTACTTACAGCCGAAATACGGAAAATAATAGTGAGATGAACAGTTTACTAAGGAAATGGTTTATTTGTAACTTTAAAATGTACTTTACGACCTAATAAGAAATGAAACTGAAAACAATATACCAGTATACAATAAAAATAATTGTTGCCAAGTTTTAAAAACACTATTCCTGGCATCGTCCTGCATCTCTATACATTTGTAATAGTTTATCGGACTTCTTTCTAGAAAATGATAATGTTGCCTTCTTGTAATAGTCGGCTGCTATATAGAGATTGTTAATGACATCATCGAGAAGAACGGCACTCAGAGTAGAACTCGCAGGCGCATCATATTTCAGACTAGAAAATGAAACCTTTAAATACATTAGAGACGAAAAATCTTTAAAAATGAGTAATTACTTGACAAAGTGAACATGAAGATGGTAAAATGATGGTTGATAATGGAAGTAAGAGCGAATTTGATCACTGCGAACATCATATTTCTCCCGTATAGCCGCTAAACTTTTATTACGAATATTTTCTAGTAAAGGTAGATCATCTGAAGTCAGATCTCTGTAAGTATCTATAATGAAGACTTGTTGAATTAAAATATCAAAAACTATAAATATTTCGAATTTATTTTTAACGCATAACTAACCTAATAGATTTTACTCCTCTTCTATGAATTATTGCAAGTACATACAAATTTTCGATATTAATGCCATCCCATTTAATATCAGGTGAAAGTATAAATCCATTGTGAATATCTGGATCTTCGAAGATAATTCGCTCTGCCTCCGCTTGCTTCGCTAACAAATTGTATACCCACTACAAAATAAAATTCTATATATTAATGTAATGTTTAAAAACAAATGATAAAGCTATAACAGTAGCGCAGCATTCAAAGTTAAAAACTTTAGTTTGGTTTATTATCTAGAACTTTTTAGAATCTGATTCGTCAATACTACTAACGTTCCACATATTACCATTACTATAAATGAGAACCTAACAGTGAGGCAAATGGTTAGCATAGGCATTAATATTATGATAGACATGCTTGGTGATAATTAAATTACAGATATAATTAAAAATCATGACGCGGTCTAATTCAGAAATAGGTATTTTCAGTATACTATCACTGATATTCTAATAAATAGCATAAATAGACTATGGTAGTTACATTGCGTTTAAACAAGTGTAATGGATTACTTATTAATCACAATAGCACATGTAAAACAGAAACAATTAACCAATAACGACAATTATATAATAACAAACCGTGAGATTTAACTGACAACTCTGTATAAACTCCAGGGTTATAGTCTTATAATCTTCAGCAGTTTCCTTAATTATAAACTTTTCTTCTTTTCTATATTTTGCAATGATCTTCTCGTTGGCAGGATATATCAACTGTGATTGGATAGCTAAACTGATTTTTATGTAACTATTGCCATTAAAAATATAGTAATAGTAATAATAAATGCTTACTATTTATTTGAGGATCCACCTGAACTTCATAATTCCCAAAAATATCATTTTTCGAAAGCTCCTTTAACTTAGCAGAATTTATGAGATCAATAATATCCTGGTTATTTTCAGAAAATATTGACTTATTTAACAGAAAAACACCCTGCTCACCACTGGGTTGTTCCAAGCGAATAAACAAAGACTGTAATTTTTAGATTCAATTATAATGAGTAGATTTATAATTTGTAAAACAAAGATATTTAAGATCTTACTTTATGACTGGTATCACTTCCAAGGACCTCTTTAAACAAAGCAGACTTTAGCCACATTTGTGCCTGGCGTTCACTCATAGATGCATTATTTACAAGAGACTTTAGTTCTAGTCTTTCTCCCATTATAAAAACGTTGATTACAAATTACTCATAGACTGTAAAGATTACAACTAGATAAAAATGTGAAACTTTTCTTAAGTAATTGGGATATAGTACTTTATTATTTAACAAGAAGCTTCAGTGATTTTTAAATATTAAAATCAAAAGTCTCCTTCTACTCTAGAATGCATCATGAGTCTAAGAAATTACCCACTTATATAGAATTCTACGATTTAACTGAAAATATATATCCCTACCTATAACCCTAATGGAAGTGGAATTCCTCCATTAAGGCGGTATAACACCTACGCTAAAACAAAATGTACGTAGTGAAGAATTGCGTACAACTAATATTACAATAATTACCATTTTAGTGTAATTTAGAATAAAAGATTATCTAAAATAATAAGAAATGTAATATTGACTTGCTGTTTTAATGGTTTTTATTTGCTGAGAATCTCTACTATACTATATAGTCTTATATATGAGTAATTATGAGCGTTTTTTATTTTATAAAAATATTGAGATCGAAATTTATAAGAATTTGCAAATTAAAACGAAATCATGATATACATTGATTTCTATTTTTTAATATAAACTAGTACATACAATAATAATTCGATTTATGTGATTACTGATAAATATTGTTTTAATATTTATAATCAATTCTTGTGTTATATGGTAGCTTTTAAAATTAATTAAGACGTTCTAATTATGATGATCTAAGAATAATGTTAATATTCCTTTAAAATTTGCAAGTCGTAGCATTTTTTGCCAAATTTTAATCCTAAATTGGATAAATATTATATAATTCTTTCTACGTTATGTACATTGCAGATACCGTTATTATTATGCAGAGATTATCGGGTTCACTTTTTCGTCTGGCCGGTTATGGGATAAATGCATTCACAAAAGCTCCTTCAGTTAAAGAAGCCTGTTTCTTTAATAATTTCACAAGTACACTAGGCGTGAAACACTGTTCAACTTCGCCTATCTTTGATATTGAGTCTGTAGAAGAATTTACTGATAAAGTGGTTAACTCTCCAACCGCTGTCATTGTCGATTTTCATGCTGACTGGTGTGGACCATGTCGAGTACTAGGACCCAGACTCGAAGAAAAGGTTAATTATGCTATGCAAATCAATTAGTTAATATATCTATTTATGCCTTTATAATTGAAATATAAGAAGATCAGTCGTTCTTCCTATATATTGAAGCATAAATGCATTTTCACAAGCTACTGGAAGTCAATTTTTACAGGTATATGGTCGTAACGGTGACGTCATGATGGCGAAGATTAATGTAGACTATGCTGGTGAACTGGCAACTGACTATGGCATCACAGCAGTGCCAACCGTCATGTCTTTTAAGAATGGAGAGCGCATTGGCATGTTTACAGGAGTGATTGACGATGAAGAAATCGATAAATTCATTGATGATGTCATCAACAACTAAAGTTTACTCTGTTCTGCCTTTGTTTAAACTTGTCTTTAATTTTGATATATGTATTATTACGTCGAGATCATGTGTGGCAGTAATGATTTATCATCCTATAGTTCTTCATTGTTTGTTATTTTCAACCTAACATTGAATTTAATATTAGTATTAGCTAACTGATACACACATATATTGAGTAGATATATTTGCTATATACTGAAAATATTGTGTTTTGCAAAGTTGTCTCCCTGATTTATGTTTTATTAGAGTTGGTAATTTTGTTCGGGCGCCACTGCCAATCTAGTTCCACAATGTCATCAGGTTACTTAACAACTGTCCTCGGGGTTTTACATTGGTTATTCATATTGTGCAGTCACGTATAGCGACTTTCGTCGCATAGATTTTAGTATTTTAATTTAAATATAAAGATAGAGTGATAATATGTTTTATAATATCTACTTATGTACATTTATCGATGGTGTTATTCTCTAGCCGTAATGCAAACAAGAGTAAGCTGGCGAGACAAAAATTTGGAACACACAGTGCAGTTCTAGTGAATCACTGCAAACAGTTTAACAATTATATATTTATTACTGATTTTTTTTACTCCCTTAAACGTGATTTAATATTTTCAATTGTATGTTAGATCTCAAGATTTGATGTGGTGATTATAAGGCAATTGTTCAATGTTTTTGGAATTATGCTGCTGAGCTACAGCTCTTGAAATATTGGTCAATTTTCCCACTAGAATTAATGTTCATAAGAAGTGCGTAAACTTCTTAACGGTTTTGAGATGGGATTTTGGGGTCTATGATGTCAGTATGTCTTAACACTACACCTGGTTTTCACCAAAATTACTTATTTCTATATATAATATTGGATTAATCATGCTTCTAATATATGATGCTTGAGGTAGTTAGTGTACTATAATTAAAATGGAATTCACGTTTTACAAGGATTTTTCTTTCGTCGTTGGAGGGAAAGAGAAAACTATGTAACTCATTCAAATGCTTGGGTACTTAAATAGTTATTAATAAGTGGTAATTCCATGGAAAAACACTGTATATTAGCCTCCATATTTAGGAATTAGTTATTGATTAGAACAAATGTTTTTTATGCTATTTTTTAAAATGAACTTAAATTGTGGTATCGTACCAGGATGCTTTTTCCATAGCTACTCCAATTTCCAGTAACTACTAGTGTTGAGCTTTCCGAAATTCTTAAAAGGAGGAAGTCCTCTTTTATCTGAAAAACCCTGGTTTTGTATATGCTCATACTATATATTTTATGAAAGGAAAAAAAACTTCGTCATTTTTTTTTGATTATCTTACGAGCTGATAATGAAGAGTAGAATTTTAAAAATATGCTTATGAGAAGTTATCTATGGAGTTTATTGTTATTGAATAGATAAAGGATAATTTAAAGGAGGGAAATACAAAAGTATTCCATTTATTTCCTGGAGATAACGTGATAAATTATATTAACAATTTTCTAAATAAACCAAGAATAATGGATTCTGTGATGAACTGTATAGTAAACTATACCACTTGTTGAATATTAGTATTGTATTCATAATTTATTTTCTTAAAATTACGTAAAAATTGGTTTTGGCTAAATTTATCAACAAACTATATGAAAAATTTAAGGATTCTTACATTAAGCCAAACTATGAATACTATAATATTCTTCACGGTACGTTTAAATAATTAAGTCTTTTTCAGACTACTTAAACCAAATGTTAACTCGGAGTTAGTTATGCCTGAGTGCCATAAATTATCCATTAACTAGAAATCACACCTGTGGTTAAGTGGATTATCTACTCCTAACGATAGAAATTCATTTCCAGATATGAATAGTGGGGTACGCCTCTTAATATCATTGATTATTTGTTCTTATGTTAAAAAACTATTTGCTTTTTTGGATGCACGATGACCGTTGAAAAGAATTAGTTTCAGAGGAAAGAATTTACCCAGTGAAAGCAGACTCAAATAAGTTGAATAAGATAAAGGAAATCTTTTATTTTAAAAAAAGATTTCTTATGCATTAACTGAGTACTTAGCATAACTTATTAAGAATTACACAAGCTCATCTGATAATTGCCCTAAAAATATTACGGCTAGAGTTGCTCTATCGGATGGATCTTCTAACAGCTTACGAAAAGGCAACAAATCATCCACAATTGACATGAATTCTGTTCCATCCGTAAAACTGAGACAGAACGCTATGAATGGTAAGATATTACAAATAAAATAAGACGTAATTATGATATACTATAGGTTTTTGTAGAAATTATGCAATTTTTGTTTATATTGTTTTAAATACTATCTGTTCAGAGCAAGCCGTCTCGTATATCAATCGCCACTCATATCATGGATCTACGTCTTTCCTTCTAAGAGATCAAGATACCCCAAGATCTAGTCAAAGATTTACATATCAGACGCAACATGTACAACATAATCTTTCGCCTACAACAGATTGCCGAAACAGCTGTGTGGGTATTTATCACAAGGTGTTCACTTGGCCTTGAATTTCTCCAATTAGTAATTAGTACTTTATTTTACTTGTAATTTTGTATATCTAAAACATCGACGTTTCCCTATAAATTAATCCTTTCTATAATATTATAATGGTTTTAGTGTGATTATTTTTATAAAATAGTGGTATTCTACGAATTCCTTACTAAAGGCTTATTTCCCTTTGATCCACCTATTTTATTGATCGCATTACATTGTTCTCATACAGCTTAGGATGGCGGTACATCAACCACTTTCTGTTTCATTCACGATAATACCTCTCTATGGTTGGTAGAATTTTCAATTAGAATTATTTACAACGTATCTACTGCCACTTTGTAAGGAAATATACGAGAATAGCTTTGGCATAACTTTAACAAATTTTTCTTTTCAAAGTATAATTCAAATAGATATTTTTTAACTTATTGGTAATGTGGTTTTAAGAGTAGTTATTGGGCTCAAAAGTGGAATTTAATTGTTATTATCATATGTTCCATTTTTGGAATTAAACTTTTCTTTGTTATAGTAGCTGCAGTAAGAATGTTCATATTGTTTTGATTAACTTTACCAGTATAGTAATAGATAAAAAAAGCGAACTCAAATTTCCTAAAAACTTACAAAAATAGTGAATTTAATTTACGTTCCAGAAAGGATATTTATGTGTTGGTTATTCAAATGCAGCTGTCCAATGGGTGTTCGGTTGCAAGAGCGCATGTTAGTTATTGATTGCTGTCACCTACATATTAAACTCGCATTATACTAGATATTCCCTTTGTTGCAAATTTGTACTTTTACAAAGCCATATTTTGAATAAATAAATGTATCTAGATGAGCTGTTCTAAAAATAGTTGCAGGTCACTATCATATTGCATAACAAGCTATGCCTCATTGAGGTTTCTACCCCCGTAATTATAAGACTTGGGGTTTGTTTTTTTTTTCATGCGCGCAGTAAAATTTGTTAGCTTCTTCAAGCATTACACTTTTTGATTGAGGCGTCCATGGTATATAATTTTTGATATCAATCATATATTTATCCTCATTCACCACAGTGTAAAAGTGGTTCGCCCAGAGCCTCTGTTATTACTATATGGGACATCGTCAGCCTGTCCCATCGTGTGCATAACTATGTATTCAGTTTTCCTGCTTACATGCAGAATGCCATGTTTAGGTTGATATATCGTATTCAGATATAGAATAAGTTAGAGTGCACTACTTTTCTTAGGTTCTTATTGATCTACGATATTTTCGAATAATTGTTTAATCACAGATGTAGAAATTCTGTCTTTCAAAATATTCAAATATGTTATTACCTTTTAAAAGACATCTGAGTACAACGTTTGACCTATGTTTTCAGCCCTCCATTACACCTAATAACATGTTTTAATGAATGCGAAATAAAGAAAAACCAGGATTTAATTAACCTTTCTTAATTTGCTACCTATAGAATTCAAAATTCTTAAATTATATAGTTTTTGGATGTTTTGAAGATTTTCAAAAAATTCCTATGAAAAATGAAAATGAAGATTATTAAATCAAATATTACTGAATTATAAAAAAAACACTTATAGTTGAGTATTAGTAAAGTTGGTATTTATTCGACTTACGTTATTTTGCGTTTCTTAAATCCAGTTTTGAAGTATTTTTATGTCTTATCCTAGTTATTTTGCATAAAAGTATTCTATTTTCAATGAGAGACTACTGACTGCCTATTGATCGTCGCTCGTTTGTTCCTGTCGGCACGCGCGAAATCCCATGAGTTCTTTTAGTCGTTTAGACCGTTTTAATATTTTCTGTTTCCAGTTCAAGGCATAGCACTAATTTTTAGACCTTATTAAGGTTTTAAAGGACGCGATAGTGGTTTTCAAAATTGTAATTGTATTTCTATCCATCTGTACCTCATTAGACTTTCTAATTTAGAAAGTCGTTAATTTAAGGCACTTCTTTCTCCGATATCGTTCGGTCCAGATCCAGCATATGTTTATAGGGAAAATTTTTCCGGAAATATTTCTTGTAAGTTGGATGGTTCATAAGTAAAAAAATTTCTATATTTGCGTCTTAAAGTGCATTTATTGTTCTAACATACTAATTTCAGCTTCTGTCTCTTCTAATCCCAAATCATTGATCATAATGAGTTCAAATGATTCCTTGGGAGGGAGTCATCGGGAAACTCCATTTGGTGTTGATACTTTACAACAAGTAAGTTTTTTTTATCTTTGTTAATAATAACTACTTAGTACATTCGATGTATTTGAACCCATATGAATACCACGTGCTCGCTATATTTCATGTTTTTATTACAGCATATAATATAATGGTTTTACTGTATTCATATTGAGAAGTTGTTCAGAAGGAATTTTTTATTAAAATGTTGTAATTTGTAATTTTAGTTGTGCATAACTTACTCTAAGATTATTTGAATTTAGAGTAGCAAAATTATAATTCAGTGCAACCACTTTTAGTTTTACTAAATCTTAATTTTTTAAAATATTTAATTAGTTTTTTAGGATTAAATTCATGGCATTGTATTTCAGATAATTTATTATAATTTATTTTGGATACATCGAAAGATTCAACAGATAATCTAGCCAATTTCCTTCGAATTATCATCACACTCACCTAGAATATTAATCATGATACAGTAGAATGTACACGAATTCACTATGCGATTAGCTAGTGTTTTAGAACAATCATATTCTATATTTCTAGGGTTCTGACATTCAAGATAATGAATCTGTTATAAATATGACCTCTGGTATGACAATGAAAAGAGATGAAGTTGGTGGTGCTATTCAACAGCCTCCTCATACGCACATGATACCACAAGGAAGTAAGTAGTTTTTCAAATTCTACTAGCTCTCTGTTTAATATTTTGGATTTAACTACTAGGGTTTTATTGTACAGTAATACCCTAGTTAGCATGTTTTATTTTTAGGCATACCTATTCAAGGTCAGGTGCTTGTTGATCCAACAACGGGACAACATTATATTGTACCACAAGCAGCATTTTATCAACCTGTACAACCTATGTTTTACCCTCAACCCACACACATGTACTATCCCTACGGCCAACCTATAGGACCACAAGGTATTTAATTTAAATTTGTCAAAGTCTTGTGCTCCACGCAGACATGGGAAACCAAAATTTTCAATTAACAGAAAGAGTTACACACTATTTTTTAAAAGTAGCTTTTGGAATATTTTTCAGTTATTGACGTTTACATTTGACTGTAATTACTAAACGAAAAGCCACAATTCTAGCTTTGAAGCCAATGAATAAGTCATCGTTATATTTGCGTTTTAATTCTAAAGCTTTTGATGATTGATTAATTTACTCATACTTCAGAAGAAAGGGAAAGTATAGTAGGTAATCTATTTCTTGTTCTAGCAGCTCATACTAATTATTGGGATTTTTTCTGTATAAGAAAGCAGTCGGTTGTGGTTTTATAAAAGGAGTATAAATGCAGAATAAGGAATGGGATTAATGGTCTTACTAGATGTTCGGTTGCTTATAATCAATTAAAACACTAGGTTGCCAGTTCTATTATAAAAAAGGTTTTTTTAGAAAGATATTTTTTGGTAGTATTCATGTTTTACTCTTACTTTGTTTATGCTATATTATCATGTGTATATCGTATATATTGTCTATAAAAATTCCAGGTTTTGTCATTCCACCTAATGGACAAACGCATTCCCAGAGTCACTATCCAGTCCAGGTGGCTTCTTATCAACATCCTCAACGACATTTTAATACCACACCTTATCGAATACAAGGATATCCTCAAAGTGTTGCTTCAAATGAAGATGTATCTCGTAGAGATATGGAAGAGCGTCGATTTGGTAAGATATATAAGCGAAGTTATTGTAATGTTATCTATGCTTACATGCTAAACATCGCTGTTAAATCCATTATTCAATTATTTGCTATTATTATACAGCAGACGATCCTCCTCCTTCATCACCATCATTTTCTACGCGTTCTGTTCCTACAGCCATGTTTTCTATTAATACATATGGAAATTCTACTACACCAACGCTTGCTCAGCAATATCGGTTATTGTTTTCGTTTATTCTTGAATGTTGCACAAAATTTTAATCTATATCACTAATACAAACTTTGGAAGAACGCATTTCGTAAATAATCCAGTAGTTATGTTACAGTTTTAGTCAACAAAACAACCAACGTTGCAGTCCAAATAGTCAACCAGATGATCCAGAAGGAGGCCGGGATGGATTTAGGTTGGTTCTTTTTTAACTAAATGGATATATCTCCATATATATATGTTGCTTTTTCTAGGCGCGATATTTCTCGATCAAGTGCTGAGTTTACTCGTTCTACTGCTGCTACTGAATTTACTCGTCAAGGAAGTGGGGAATTTTCGCGCTCGAATGAAAATTTTGTACATCATGGAAGTGGTGAAATTAATAGACAAGTTGAAAGGACGCCACTTTATGGCGGTCCTCCTCCATGGTGGGGAAGAACACGTGTCGAGATTGGAGATTCACTTACCGATGTTGAGAGGTTGGTAGAGGCTGTGTATGTTCTGTTTTGTCATCTCTTTGTTTTTGGTTATGAATATAAGGTATTTTATATTCTTATTACACATTTCAGTAAGCGTGATCAACATATATCTCCTCCTCCTTTATCCACGACATCCGATACAGAGGCTAATCGTCCTATAGTATCTCGTCCACAGACTGCTAAATCTGTGCGCATGGATATTGATTTCAAAAAAGTGCCAGAAGACAATAATAAGCCAAAATTAAAAGGTTTTTTTATTTCCATGTTAACTTACATATCCTATATGCATATATGGTGATCTTTAAAAATATTATTGTTAGTTATTTTTATGACTTAAGATGTATTTTTAGCCGCCACACGTGCAGTTAGAATGGATATTGACTTAAGTAAACCACTACTTGATGAAGAAAAAACTGAAAAACCAAAAGGTTGGTTATCTAGCATTTCTCGTGTAGTTTTCGACTGATTATTTCCTTGTTTTGATATTATAGTAGTTCCACGTGTTCCTGGCACTGCTTTTACTGTTACATTTGATTCTCCCGTTGAAGAAGTTTCACTGCAGGATGCTGCTCGAAAGTCAGCACAGGTGATGTTCATTACTTAATACTTTTTTTATTAATATGTTTGATAAAATGTGTAATCTAGGCACGACGTATTCTGAGCCGCCGCTCTGGTATTGGTAATGTAGGGTCAAACGCGGCAGGCGTTGACAAAAAGGATACGGGGTTACCTCCAGGAGAACAAACTGCCAATAAGAGCTATTTGTTAAATAAATTGTTACATGGTTCGTTGTCGGTGATCTATTTTTATAATATTAAGTACTTTCGAATTTGAACTACTTTATTTTTATATGTTTAAGGTGTAAACGTAAGTGCCTCAGAGACAGACGCAGGTATTCTTGAGGTTGTAGAACGAAAAGATAATGATGTGATCAGTGAGGCAGGAACTTACATTGTTGGTGAGATTAAATGCATTTATATAATTTAAAATATGATATTCTGTTGGTATACATTTCTTTGTACTATACTCTACTTTTTCAAAGATTTGACTTCTCGTAGTGGTGATAATTCAACTAGTCAAATGATGCCCTCTAGGATCATCGAAGACTCTGATTCATCAACAAATTCTGATAGTGATAGCGACGAGTAAGCGATAAATATTTTCGGAAAATTCTCATGCCTATACATGGTTTAATTAATTATTATATTTTTCATGTCGGACAGTACATCTACTCCACCTGCAAAGCCACCAGGACCCTCTAATTCTCTTAATCCAGCAGTAGGAAAGACTGACATACTGAAAGAACTTGTTAAACTTAGAATTAGGGATGGCATTAGATCGACGGCAACAACGAATATCGCGAACACGTCTGCCACTTGTGAGGAATTCATTCTGATTTATTATATTAGTATAGTTAAGTAATCATTTTCAGATTTTAGTTAATGTGTTTGTGATATTTTGTGTAAGACTTATTTTAGCTCATTTCTCTTCATCTTCACATGCAGCACGTTTTTCGAAAACTTCACCTCCTAGTTTAATCAATCCACTTCCACAAGCATTAAACAAGCGCATATCACTTGGTAGTACGCCTACAAATCGATCGGTTCTCGCCGCATCCCATCAGACGGCTACTACCGGATCAAATGCTGGAAATAATACTCCATTCAGGTCTATTATTGTTGATTATTTTACCTCTATTTATCTTTCTTAGCCTGATTGTTATTAGAGTATTAGATTTAGATTGGGTCAAAGGCTTTCGATTTAAAAAAAAGACGTTTACAAACACTATCACCGTGAAACGTATATTTAACTGTCCCTACTTTGTTTGCAAGACAATTGTTTGTTTTTTCAAAGAATTGTCTTTCCTATATATGCACAAATTTACATATTAGGTATATGATTTAGTTCTTTCTTTGAACATTTTTTTCACAGGAAATGGCGGTGTCAGAGCGAAACGTACGTAAGCCGTGTGCGCTTCTACGCACGTTATTGCACGGGCTAGTCAGATTACGCTCGTAATTCATAAATTGATGCTATACCTAAGAGGCAAACTAGTTATTTTAATGCAATTTAGTGTTCTAAGTTATAGTTTTCATTGGATTACGAGTGTTAATTCTGGTATTACAGCAACGTTAAACTTTTTAGTTTTTTTCTCGGAATTATAAACTGCATGTTGATTTCTCGAATTAAAAATTGTTTGCGAAAGTTACGACTACTTTTACCTCTGTAGTTTATTTTAATCTTCATTTACTACTGGAACTGTTAACTATACTTTTGTAATAAATGCGAAACATTTCAACAGCTTTAGATCGCTTAGTTTAAAAGAAATTACTGAGTGTGATTAATTCCATTCTCTACATATATAATGATTTGGCATGTATGTGATTATTCCTATCGTGCCGCCGTTGTGAACTTGGGAAAAAATTGTGTGGTTGTGGTTGCTTTCGGAGTCCTTTCGGTGGTGACTTTTGTTTAACATATATGTTCAATATCTACGTCATCATTTCAATCTTTATTTTTAGACGTAACGATGGAGGTCGTTTTTCCATGCGTGGTGTAACAGCTGGACCATCCAGTCCTCAACAGTTGCCTAAAAAACCACCGTTTAGAACAGGGGGATCTAGCAGTAAGCCGTTTGTAAGTTATCTATTGTGACATATTCTATACGTTTAAATGTAAATTATTGTTAAATGAACATTTTTCTAAGCAACATTAAAATCTAAATCTTAGTATTCGAGTAATTAGTTTTAGACGTGTAATGTGGTTCAACAAAGAGCGCAAGAAATGAATGCTTGGTTACGAAGAAAAGATTATAACCCAATGAAGGCAGCTGCAGAGGCCAAAAAAGCTAAGGAAGTTAAAGAAAGGTGGTTATTACCTATATGTTAAAATACTTCCCTGATTTCGTGTAATTTTTACGAGTTAAATATTTTGCTATCATAATTCAGCTTAGCTGATCTGTCTGAAATATCTATCAACTTTGAATCGGATAGGTAAGTGTAGTATATTGTAGTCGTCGTTATAGTAATATATGTATATGCAACTACGTGGGTGTTATTATTAGTTGTCACATTGTTCAGTACATTATATTATTGCATCTGTAATTTTAGAGGTGATCAATTTGTCTCGAATCGGTCTATTTCATTTCATGTAGGACCTGCTGCTATGAAATCGCCAACGGTTAGTATGGCCTATAAACTAACATAGATTTCAAATTTTAATACTTCTATTTTGCCTGCTAACAAAATTTCAGAGTAACTTGGATCTTCTGCGTAACCGATCACAGGAGTCATTAGCACAAGAAGGGGCTGATCAAGCTAGTCAAAAAGTTCTTGCTGAATACTCACGAGGCGTTGTTAAAAATCTTAACCGCCTTTCACAGCAAAGTAGTCGTGCAAGTGGCAAAGTACGTGTTACTACCCATATTTCTAGAATTATTGTTCAGAACCGTGTATTATTTGGTAATTTTATAGCAGCTGACTGGTCTGGCTCGTGCGGTTGACGTGCTATCCCAGAAATGTAAAAAAAGTATAGAGTTGATAAGGTAGTGTCCAGATCTGCAAAGTCTTAGTCAAGCATATATTTAATACCCGTCTATAACCTATAGTATTTAGGTCTCAAAACAGAGGTTGTCTTTCGGTATCAATTGAGGATTTACTGGCAACTGCTGCTGAACCACCTCGTCAAGATGAATCCCTTAATGACCAATTAGATCGACTATCTGACGCATTTGATGCTGTCCAAAGGTCACAATCACCGTTTCTAATGTTTATCCTGTTTTACAAACATGTTTTTTAAATACATGTTTAGATACCTAGAACAATACTCCCTTGATGGAAACCAGTCCCCAATTCCCACCTTTTCTGAAGAGTTCCCCGATTCAAATTCAGTTGCTAGTGAATTTTCTTCACTCAGGTAAATTGGATTGATGTTTTATATCAGTAAGTTAATAACTAATAAACTTTTAAAGTGACAATATCTGCTTACGCATTTTAGTTTGCGTTCTCGACCATCTACGGAATCGTCGTTCAATGGCCAATTTAATGGTTCAATAGCAGCAACTTCTCGACCACTAAGAACATCGGCTTATCGATCTAAAGTTTTAGATCGTAATATTATAGGGAAACAACCTAAGAGCAACTAATTCTATTAATATCATTAGGACTTCTTTTTACTGTTATATGCGAGTTATCTTACCATTTATATCATTTTAATGTTTTGAATTTATATACTATTAGGCTATTTGAACTCAGTTGTCCTATTACCTTTTGCATGCTAATATTTAAACTTAAACCTAATCCTAGAGGCTGGCTCATTATTCTTTCATTAGGGAACATAGGAGTACTTCTCCGCTCAAAAGTTGCCTTGTTTTTTTTTGCTGAACACTTTTACCTAACCATAATTTTCATGGGTGTCTGAGTCCGATTTATACAATTATTAATATCTAACTAGTCTAGATTATCGGCTGATTATTTTATTAGAACAGATATACGCAGTACATTTGTATTTATATTGTATATATAACTTGAATAAATTTGTAGTGTTCAGTAACCTCTCTGCAACCAGTTATGTTATACCTGGGTTTAGATCTTTGAATTTATAGTGCAAAAAGTTCCCTGCTCCAAACGGTAGGTTTACCCATATCTATAAAGATTTGAAAGTTGTGCTCTTGGGTCGGTGTATAAAATATGCATACTACGCATGGATTGCGGTGGCATATTAATTTGACACCAAAATCCTGTAAAAGTTGTTTCATTCGTTATTAAATATTTAACTAGTGCGTTGTTGGTATATTGTGTAGAAGAATTTACGAAATGCAGTAAAGCTAAGTTTGAGTAGGTGAGATGTAAAGTATGCACGTAAATTAGCATAAATTAGTATTATGCTATAATTCTAGTCCCATTAATACTACCCACGGTCATGTGAATACTCTTTCAATAAAATTTTCTGTGAAAAATCTGAAATCTGAAAATAGTGCTAGTTTACGGATCTCGAAATTTGTAATTCTCCATAAAATCCCCTAACAGACTTCAAAGGGATCCAAAGACAGAAATGATTGTGCAATGATTTAAAGGATGACATTGAGAAACCTGTTGCGCGTTAAAAGGTCTTACGCCGATAAAATTGCGGATCGTAATGCAGTCGGATTTAGTAAAAATAGGGGTATTTCTTTTTCTCGTTCTATGATGAACCCTAGATGTATTATAGTGGGAGATGTTACTTCATGTTTATTAGTATTATTGAAGTCATATATAGTTATTTTATTTTTCTATAGTATTAAATTTTCTAAATATGGAGGTTTAATTTAATTGCTTTCTAATTTAGGTAATTTATCACCATGCCTAAGCAGATAACTGAAATCAAGGAGTTTTTGGTTAAAGCTCGTAGAAAGGACGCGAAATCTGTCAAGATCAAGAAGAATCGTGAAAATGTCAAGTTCAAGGTTCGGTGTAGCAAGTATCTCTACACTCTTGTTGTTAATGTAAGTTGATATAAATTTATCTCTGACTTCTTAAATTTTAATAAAAAGTTTGCCGACTTTTGGTGCTGGAATTGAGACGACTATAATTGAAACAGTTGTTTATTTAACTTACTGTTTTGTTGCCAGTTAGTGAACGTCGATAAGTGTATGTTAGATAGGCTTGCGTTTATTATTGATCGGTGTTTTAATTGGACTTTGAAAGCATTTTAAGATTCTAACAATATATGTTTTTATTCACTATAAATTTGTACTATTCTATATGCATCTAAAGATTTTCTAAGTAGTTTTAGATTTAAGTGACCTTATTATCCGTTCATTTTCATTTAAGCGAGCGACTTTCAACTTAAATTTTAAAGCTCTTGATTTGAAAAAAATCCATGCTTTTATTATTTTTTGTTCAGGATAAGGAGAAGGCTGAAAAACTGAAGCAGTCTCTGCCACCAGGTATTCAAGTCAAGGAACTCAAATAAATATCGTTACGTTATGTTTGAATGTTGATTATTGACATGGTATAAAATCATGCGTACATATAGTTCAATTATTTATGAGCAGTTCAGATAGACAGAAGTCACTTTCAGTTTTACACACCCGTCGTCTAGCTAACCAAAATATCAGTTGTATGAATTATGTTCGCATTGTGGATCTTCCGGTGTTAAGGCCATCCATGGACATTTCAAGTTGATTTGACCACAGGGGTTGTGTCCAATGGCGCAGTACCTAAACATTCTCAAGTAAATAAAGTATGACAATTAGTTATGTAGAGGGAACGAACGGACCATTCATGATAAAAGAAGAGGTACATTGTTACAAATAACACCGAAACGTAGAAAACGAGTGAAATGATTTCTAGTCGTCGGATGACCGTCTGCCATTTCGTGTTCATGTCACTGTAGGGTCTTTGTGATACGAGCTCTTGTCTGAAATTTGATGCTTTTTTACGAGATATTTTAATTCTGATCAATCCAATGATTGTTGCGTTTAAATTGGTAAGGCACCGAATTGATGTGACGCTTTTCTCTATTCGGGTGATGTAACCAATCATGTCTTCTAGTACTTGTTCGAAATATTGGTATAGGACCATGTTGTCGTACTGCGTTATACTTAATCGCCTTCTTAAAGAGTCTCGTGCAGGGATCGTCTGCTGTAATGTATAAATATTCACCACGCAGTTATTTGTACTGATACTTAGGTCTAAGGAAGTTGAAATTAATTCGTATCAGCTAGTTTATTTGAGACATCATACCTGATTTGGTTCGTGGATTTGCAGCTGATCTTTGTTGTCAAGACTGGGACGAGGTAAAAGAGAAAGAAGCGATAATGCTACTCCACGTGCTTTATCTCTTAGTCCAGTCTGTACATGGCCATTCGACAATAGGTGGTCCTGCATTATTGATCAGTGAGAAGTTAATCAGCAGTGAATTTGCTTTATCACTAAGATTGATAGTTTTTATATCTGAGGTTGTCCAAAAAATAATCGTAGCTCACCACAGTCTGAGGATCTTGAACATGACGACGATACTGGCTAACATTTCTGGAGTTAAAAAGTTACATGATTTCAAATCAGGTTTTAGTCCACTATGGTTTGTTAATTTTTAGTTATAAGTAACAATTCTGTTTTTTTAGAATCTAACCTTCCTAATCTTCGTAGACTGACATCGAATGATAGCCATCTCAGATACCAGGGAATTTCGTGTTTAACCCGTACGTCTCTTTCTAAGAATACGAACATGGAAGTCGTTACAGTGGAGAGACCAATAATTGCAAGAAGAATAAAATAGTAAAGGCCTGGAAATTGAATGATGTCTATTGATGAAAGTGGACGGGGATGCAAAAAATGAGCAGTACGCAAGAAGTCGGAAATGACTGAGTTTACCAATAAGTGGTATTCCTGAAAATGATCCTCGTCCCTTCCTGTTGGTGGACATGCTAAATTTCGGCATATCTTCAACAATGGCCAAAAGGATGACTGACATACTCATTAAGGTCATAATTCCTAGACGGAATTTGGCATCCCTAAATACATATGCAGAACAGTGGAATTGAATCTTATTAAAATAGTAATACTAATATCTTGTTGAACTGTAGATATGATTGTTATCCTCTGGTGAATAATGATTATCTACCTTACTCTCCCACTTGTACTGGGTGTATGGAAACCAATAACCGCAACAAGTGTGATGATGGTGCTCGGAATCACAAGGTTGAATACTGCAAGAATTATTTTTGTAGTTGATCTGTTTCATGTTATGAGTTTATTTTTGATGTTTTATAGGGCCTTAAATATTATTATAAGCTTGTCTTTAATACAGTATATATAGCTTAAATTGAAGAAAATAGTGTTCACTTTAGTTTCAAGTATCTGAGAAATATTTGGTCGAATATTATAGATGAAATTCTCGGGAATAGTGAATCATAAATTTGTTAGCTACTAAAAATACTTAAATCATGTACGGATAATTGAATATATAAATGAGTACCGTAATAGAAACTCTGCCTTTCTACTACCAAATCTATAATAATCATTTCCCAAAAAAGTGGTGGATCAAGGTAGTCGTATAAAAAACCATCTGATTTAGCTGAACTACGGACCTAAAATAATAGGATTTAATTATTAAAATAATTATACAGGTTGATTATTTCGTCAGTAATACTTCAAAATAAAACTACCGTATCAAGTTCCCATTCCTGATTATCATAGAAGTCTATAAGTGATAAATTTTGGGAATATAAGGAGTATTTTATAGAATCATTTGAGTGAGCCCACGATCCAAATAAAAGAGTGCACTGCTGACTGAATAGAATTAGTTAAGTATTAAACACGAAAGAATGATTTTGCGGAAAAGTAAAAAGTAAAATAGTCAAAGGAAAATAATTAACTTTAAATATATTATAAGTAGAGGAAGATGATAAAATAACTCACGTATCAAAAGGAAAGAATTTCACATCAAGTTTGCAAAGGCTTTCTGATGAGAATGGGATATAATACCGTACGTGGCCAGTATGGTTAACGCGAATGTCGTTGTTCGACTGTAGTTTTACCGCATCATTGAAGTTTAAACTGCAAAGTATTTTTGCTTTTAAATTTTGTTTATTTGTTTTTTTTTAAAGCAAAAATGTTTGCTTATTATTCATGTAGTTACAATTTTTCTATTTTAAAACTGAAAGTATTGGAGTAGTCAGAATAATCGATATAAGTATGATTTTTAAATAGTTATATTATTAAAATTTCTACTGAGAAATTGTGGTTTCTTTGTTTCATGTTTTCATCGAGTTAATTTATTTCACATCCTTCTGTCCATCGTAATAGCTATACTAGGATCTAGTTTTCGTTGCTTCGTAGCGACCAGTTCTTCTTTTTATATACGGTTTCTCCATTTCCATCAATAGTTGATGTTAGTAAATAGTTCAAATGTGATTTACGTTATTATATTTGGAGTTTATAGAATAGACAGAATCCCTAGCTTATTGATTTACAGGTCATTTTATTAAAATGATCCAAAATAACTGGAAGAGGTTTATGTACTAATCACACTTCCATCTTTAGTTGAAAAACGCTACTAAGTAGACACACTAAGTAAAATTTATTAGTTCATATCCTCGAACCACTTTACAATAGTTAGAAAAACGTATGCCATCAATGCTCGGCGCTCATTACCGGCCGGTTTCTCGTTCGTCCGCCTACCTTATCTCTCGACTAGCTTATGCAACCGGTGAACGTTTCTAGATCGTAAATATACTAGCGATTATCTGTGATTAGATTTGTTCATAATAAGATTCATGTGTTATTATTCAATCGATATATATTGATTCAGTTGCTGGATTCTAATCATGGAACATCATTCAACCGTTCTTTCTTAGTACTTCACGATGATTAAGCATTAGTTGTTATAGGCTACATTCCTTCATTATTTTCATATTTTCACAGCTATAATGTTTAGTGACTCTCATAACACAATTGACATATCTCATAGTCACTGCGTTTATTTCCTAATTATTTCTCATCTGAACTATTTTTACCTGTAATATAAAGAAAATTCGGGAATCCATACGTCTGCTGATGATAGAAATATCTCGGTGGCGCCCTCATAACTTGAAGGGTTCCACTGCAGAAATTCATCTTTCCAGTACTGAAAACCAAATATCTTTAATAGACATATTTTTCACAAACACCAACTTTGCTTCATTATATATATTTTCGAGTAAAGATATTGAGATGATATCTTTTGTTGTTTTCAGTACAAGCAGAACATATCTCTTTGAATAAGCCTCAAATACATTTTTGAACTTAATATATACTGTTCAGACTTCCTTACATTCTGGAAGATATTAAATGCCATTCATGGGCTTTATTTTTTCCAGGTCACTTTTGACGACTTTTTAAGGTGATGTTAATCTATCTTCTTTCGACATTTTGCAGCTTCACATTGTTCTCATCAGCTCAAGTCGTCACAAAAGCAGGTTTCAACTGTTTTAAATCTATTCAAAATTACATCCATGAAACGACGGGTGTAAGCATCAGATAATTGTAACGATAGCAGACAAAAATAAGGCGTCCACTTGAAATTAAAATCAGTATATTGAGAAGAATTTACAATTGAACGTAATCGTAAGGTAAACTGAGGTATATTCTACTCAACAACATTTTATTGTCGCGAAATAATTCTATAAGTGAGCCTCTTAATCGAAAAAAGACCAAAACAAAATATAACTCAATCTTCATAGTATATTAGGATGAATAAACAATTTGTGTATTCAAATACAAGTAGATATAACCCAGAAACTCCAGTTATGAATACTGTCAGTTTTATCGTCCGTAATTCATAAGCGTTAACCCCCCGGGATGGAACAGGCTGTACGAGGTGATGTGTTGTGATGACATATCTCTGGGGAGGAGTAAAAGGAAACAATTCGAGAGCAAGATTTGCAAATATTTTCATGATCACTCTAAGTATAACATCTTGCAAGAATTATTTCCTTAAAAATAGATTAAGTTAAACTATCCAATAAACAATAATAGAAACCTTCAATAATAATTTGGCAAACAATTAAAAAGTTAATGCAGACGAGTTTTAAGTATAAAATCAATAGTAATGATTGTTATTATTATTATTATTATTATTACTATTACTATTAAATAAATAAATAAATAAATATATATATATATATATATATATATAGTTGGTTAAAAGAGCGATTCCCTCAGATTGCTTTCATAGTAATCAGGAGTACCCTAATAACAGGACGAGCCGGATCAAGAGCATAAAAAATGTACTTAGAATTGAAATGAAGAGGCGCTTTCGAGCTACATCAATCATGAGACGGGCAAACCCGGAATTGAAATGGCACTTGAGAGCATGAAGAAAGGGATTATAATAAAGAAAGTAGTGGTAGAAAAAAAGACAGTAGATCAGATTAAAGGAAATAAATGTGAAGACGTTATATGTAATATAAAATATAAGCTCTTATATTATCAGATTTGTATTTCATACCGAAATATTGATTGATGCTTCGTATTTAACTAAATCAGAGATATACTAATAAGTTTCATCGCAGAACAAGAAGGGAAACAGTAATTATTTAAATATGGCAATATTCTAGTTAACACAAAGTCCAATTACAGTAGTCGATTTCTGTTCGTCATCGGATTTAAACACATGCGGAGTTGGTCATTGTATAGAACATCGTACAGGAAATAGATGTCTATGTCCAAAGGGTTGGATGGGAAGAGGATGTCAACGTGAGTATCTTTTATATGTCACGATTAATATTTTCTATTTCTATTTTCTATTTTCTTTTATAATAAAATGAGTATTTTCCGAGTCTAAAATTTTTTATTAATATAGTACAATAGTACGTCTTTCCCTATTTCGCTAGCTCCTTGTTCTCTTTCCAATCCCATGTTCTAATCGCGTGTCAATAGCGAACACTTCTAAAAACCATAAATCTACCATGGATTAAATGCAGGTATTTCGAGCGACGAGACGCTTTTGAATGATATAGAATTCGCGAACAAGAGAAGATGGGCGTTACAGAATGCGATTAATTTCACATGCTTCATATATTATACGATTCCTACTAGAAAAATGACAATTTTTTAACTGACAAAAAAGCAATTTAATGATTATTAGTAAAAATTCCATAGGACCTTGTCAAGACGTTTACCGAAGTTGTAATCGTTGGAAAGAGGAAGACAGGTGTAACTGGACACGACCATTTTCACCATTTTTCTCTGACAATTGTGCACTAACTTGTGGAGTGTGCCAGAATAGTGGAATGAGTAAGTATTTATAAGGAAAAAAATCTTATTCGGTAATTGTATTTAATGAATAGAGTAATTGACATAACAATTTCTTGAAATTAATATATTATACTACAGAGTTGCCGCTAACCCTGCCCCCTATACTTGACAATATAGCATGGTTCGTTGGTAGATGGGAATCAAAGACAACAGCTGGAGACAGGTAAAACCATAGAAATATAAACATTTGAGCAACAATTTTAGAAATTTATTGGCCAGACATGTTTGTACATAGACTTTTTTTTACAGATTTCCGGAACCAATGAGTGGCCCCTATCGAGAAGTCCTTGAAGTACAGATTTCAGAAGTACCAATGTTCGATAGGCCTCCAGTTAACATTAGGTAAAAGTTGCATATATATGAATTCATATTCCTATGCTCATTATTATCCTTCAATTTTTTGGTGAAATAGTCAGTTTCATCTCTTTCGTAAATTCAGATAAATATGCGTTGCGAGTAAAGGTGTAGTAGTGAAAGGAGGTATCCCCTAAGCTTATTGTAGACCTACTTCTGGTTCGAGAAGTCAATATGAGTTATACGCACACTTAATAGGTTCCCGAGATGATGAGATACGGATGTCATTATGGAATAGGAGAACAGAATACTTGAGACAAAAGGCACTGAATTACTCTGATATTTCATATTATGAGAGATTGCAGTGGTAACATCTAATTTGATAATATTTCAAAAATACTCATGGTTATTTTAAATTTATAAATAATGTAATAAATGTTTTAAAATGACAACAAACAATAGCTAGACATAGGTAAAATATTCACTGTCACTCATTTGAAATTGGGACTCGTAATTTTCATTTGTCAAGATGATACTTCTAATGGAATAGACCTATTTTAATAACTTTTTATACTATATTTATCCGATTTCAGGATAATGCTGAAATATTACCATTAAATGTAAAAATACAATGATATGTTAAATAGAATAATATGCTTAGCTTATTTTAGAGACTGAATAATAACTAAATAGAAGAAAACAGTTAATTTATTTAAAGTGAAAACTAAGCGGAAATTATTAGGTTTGCTTATCTAGGTTTAGTTGTTTACTATAGCTAGATTTTGGATATCATTTGAGAACATTATTTAATCACATAATTAATTACTATAGAAGACTACAATTACAGTACATATGCTGTAACAGCAGATGGACGAGACATTCACAATGAAGTCGGATTTATGACAAGCAAGCCATTCAGGGAAGACACGGGATTCGTAGAATACAACAAACCAATAGATGGGGACGACAAAGTCGCTATAGAGAGTGTAGGTAACAACGGTAAGGATTTCTATTGATGAAATGCGCTATTCAGATATTACACAGAGCATATTTAGCTATATATTAATAAAAATATATAGAAAAATATGTTGTCGATGATACGAAATTTATTGGAGAAGACAGTTGAAATTTTAGTTTCTATACGTCAGTTTATTCTTGAATTATTCCTAACCTTATCTATTAATGAGATTACCCACTTCCTGTTTATTTGCTCAATAGAAGATAATGAAAAATAACTTAGCTATGCTTAATTTTGTTGCTATCGTCTGTATCAAATTCGTTTCATCATTAAAAATATTACTTCTTAAGTTCTATAGTAAATGTATGTATTGCTCATTGAACCAAAGCAGATGCGCCCCAAACAACAGTATATCTTCTAACAGAATGTCCGAGTGACACTTCATATCATTTCGGATGAAGGCGCAAAAACATAGCGAATACGAGTATCGAGGGGAAACATCCCCAGGGAGGGAAATCTTGACGAAAGGATTTTGCATGAACCTTCGAGTAAAAGGTTATGAGGGATAAAAATAGTTTCATAAATGTTTTATTGAAGTAATTTATTATTATGTTTTGTTAATAACGGGCTATTATTGTTTCTAAGTATACATTGTTTATTAGGTAAGAAGTGAGTGCAAGTTTATGTCTGGGTCGCTTCTATTGACTGAGGCATGTTGGATATATGCTGCTCGGAAACCTTAGCAATTATGCTAATTTAACGCTCCTACCATCCCGTAGAATATTTCCAAATGCACTAATTGTTCATGGTTGTGCTTGTCTTGCTTTAGTCGCTGCGTCTAAAGTAGACTAATCAGGGCGTTCACGCCGGGATCCACTAGTCTGCGGATTGAGTTGGATATAAAGCATGAATAGGCTATTTAGCCCGATCATAGACAAAACTATTTAGAAGGAAAAAAGTAATACCCATTTGAATTCTGAATACAGACCAAAAAACGGTGCTCAAGTTACTGCGTTTTTTTCTACACTAGTGGTGCTATGCAATATTCTTCGCTCATTTACATCTTTAATAGGATAAAAATTCTGTCTACGCTATTATCTCCGAATAAACTTATAAATATACTTTTATCTGGATTAATATCACGAAGTGCAAATTCTTTTAACTGCTATAAATATTCTATTTCAGGTTTACTAATCATTGAGGAAGGAATAGTTCGTGGAACATCAATTAAGTTAGAAACAAAGTACAAAAAGTCGGTAATCGGCCGATGGAAGGAGTTTAAGGATGTGCGTAGAAATTGAGACTATGATTAAACATTGTGAAAAATATATCATTCAAAGAAATCAACAAAGAAGAACCAATATATGGAGATTAAAGAATTTATGATGAAACTTACTATAGGCTAAGCGTATGTTCCTACTGGTGGGTCCAGACCTTATGGAAGAGAGAGTTATCATTACAAATTCCAAAGGGGTTACTAAGAAATGGCTCAAAAGGTGGGTTAATTAAAATGAAGATATAATTCAAAACTTAATAAAAAGCTTCTCTAAAAATTGTTTTTAACTTAATTAGGTATAAAAATTAATGAAATTGGAAATGTTCAGGTATCATCGAACGTTCAACTATCTTGGACAGTTCATATCTGATGACAATAAAATAAATTAAAAGTCATCATAGAACATCTAAGTTTTACCCTAATTTGTTAAATTTAAATTGGCACCTTTTAAAGTTTACAGCCCAGTCTTTTAAACTCTGTATTATATTAAATAAGAGAAATACTTACTAATCTTACAAACTTTCTATTATATACTCACCAGTTCAAAACTTCCAGATAAACTGATGGTGTTTTTGACAGCATCCTAAATAATTAGTATACTTAAATCGTGATCGGGTCAAATGAAGGCTTAATAAATATTATTTACCTTACTTATTGTTTTTAAAAATCCATATTTAAGTAGATAGATATTTCATAAACATTGAAAAAGTCCGATACGGTTAAAATATTACCAGTTTAATTATTTGGTATAAGAACACACTCATGGAAACAGAGACGATTTTGTTCGGATGTGTTACTGGTCGAGTACCCTTCCTGAAAATTTTCAATTTCTAAAATCGGTACTAATTAATTACACATTAATATATATCTATAAATAATATATAGAAATTATTAGCTGGTTTAATAATAAAATTTTACCAATAATTTAGACAAAAGCCATAATCATATTATCCTTGAACTTAAATAAATATCGTCATTTTTTATTAAAAAACAATTTAATATAGGATTTTAAATATACAGTTAAATTTTCTTTTGTTTATAGTTTGCTATCAGTTTAGCGCAATATTCTGATATGAGCTACTTTTTGATGAATGAATACACATTAATATTGATTGAATAATATATTCCTTCTACAGAAGCTCACAGCCTCAAACTGATTTGAATCCCCTGGGTAGGAATTAAAGCAAGATCCATTTGAAACACTCTTTCTTACCACATTCCGATGCTAATCAACTTTGTCGGAGCGTTCCTCTCAAAACAAAACCAGAGATAGAAGTGGAATTCTGCTATCAAAAAGGCATAGGAAAGCTAACTTCGGCATTTGAAAAAAGTAGTGTAGTGATCTAATTATTTATTTGTTTCAATGAATTATTAGAAAACGCTATACATAATACTTATTCGGAGTTCATTTGATCTCTTCTAAAGTCATAGCATCAAATGAGTTTACATAATATCGAAGGTTTATTACAGCTAACTGGACCTATTCAAATCTAATAATTATAAATTTATCCTATATTTTATGTTTAATAATTTAAAAAAGCAGGCATTTCTAAATATTTAACGTACTGCATTTTATAACATAAACCACAACTCCATATTAATCATTTAGACTGCCTATGAATCCTAGTAATGATGTTGTAGACGGATGGTTGAAAAAGTTATGCATTCTGTCAATATATGGCTTTTAAAAAAGATATATTCTCCTACCCATATAGGTATTATTTAATAATATTATTATAACTGCGTTATGTGAGCTTATGCTTGTTTCTCTGTTGCTATCTAATATAGGCAACCAATCCAGTCCAAGGAATATGTTTTCTCTATCATTTCTGAACCATTGCTTCAGTGAAATATATGTTGCTACAAGTTAAAACATTATCTACATTTAAGGAACAGAAAATGACAATTATTACAGGAGATAGCAGTAGAATTAATTATGAGAAATATTATCAGTTAAGACATCAGATAAAAATTTGATTGATGAAACCTATATATCAATTAATTTGAACAAACGTTGGAAATATACATATGAACTGAGAAACACCACTAAGTGAAATATTTATGAGTTAAATTTACGGTATGGAATTATGCTTTAACATTTTACACTATAAATAGTCATCAAATGTTTAAAGAAAGGAAATTATGGTTATGAGTGATTTTAAGATAAAAAGCGCATAATTAGGGTACCCTTTTTTAAAAGTGATCAATGGAGCAAGTGATCCAGAATCACTGGTTTATTCCCAATAGGTTTGCTTCCCTCCAACATTATTTTTCCGTTGACGTCATTTCGATGGGATCTTCTCGGTGTTAGTGAGAAATGACAAGTGCGCCCTATTGCAACACCCGAGCTATGATGTTCGTCACTAAGATTGAATTCTGCTGTCGTTCTATGCAGTTGTTTTAATAGATTACATGTATCATTAAATCCAACTCAAATTAACTACTTATTAGTATGTATACATAAACATATATGCATATAGATGTCTAAGAAATTATATATGTAAGTCCTGTCTTCTTATGCTTCTAATTTTTAAAACTAAGTTCTGCATTAAAACAATTTTTACGGGATATGATCCTTGACAACTTACTAAATTTCCCTTGTGGGCAGACATTGCCATGTGTCTTTTCGCTGTTCCTCTTCTAAGGATGTATTTCGGTCATTCATGTATATTCTAGACACTGGTTTTTTGGGTCCTATTTTTGTTTAGCGATTATTCAAAAACATCTTACTTTTGTTCTGAGAACATGTAAAACAATAGAGCCGCAGTAATTCATCTAACACATGCATGTCTTCATTTCCGCAATAATGATTTTATATGACATTGCTACAAAACTAACAGAATCCTATCTGAACTACATATTGTTCTCTAAATGGGTTTTATAAAGCAGTAAATTCTACTAGTCGCGGATTGGGGAACTTCCTTATGTCATCGTAAGCTATAGTGACAAATAGTAATATATAGTATGTGCTGATGTGTCAAAACTAACCTGTAATAGCGTAGTAGATCGTCGTGTAACCTATAAGTTACAGGAATATCCGATCTCCGAAGTGTTTTGAAATTTTCAGGAAGAAGGTAATCATTCCTTCCAAATGCTCTTTTCAATCTATCCATTGGAAGATTATTTTTGGAGGAAGAAGGGACGAAAGGTGGGTGCTGGATTATTGTTCCTTTATTAAAGTCTTGCTTATGCTCTTTATTCAAATTTTCCTTGACTAAAATATTATAGTTTTCAAAATAGCCATTGAAGAATTGAATATTGTGGTCTAGATTAGAAACCTAAAACTTTTCAGTACTAAATCTTTCCTTATATAATAAAGTTGTTTCCACCTTTTAGTTCAACATGAATTATGATAACTGTCAGTATAAATAACTACAAAATTTACCTGATTGTTATCTTGATAAAGCACTTTGTTTTTTTCAGGTCTCATCACAGGACCCATACACATAACTATTCCCATTAAGGACAGTGACAAGGCAGATAAACGGATCATCTCCGCATAACCTCAAGAGGTGAATCTTGAGTTTCCGGTCCAAGAAGTAGCATTGAGTATTGAAATCAGCGACATGTCATGAAATAGTAAAGGTACAAAACACAGCAAAGTATATTTGCAATGAAGATAATAATTTTTTAGTACCCAATATATCATTATGTTCTAGGTAAAGTATAATCAAGTCTATACACAACATATGCAGATTAAAATGTATTAGTTTACGACAGTTGGTTTTGTACGGACTAAATATACTTAATGATAGAAAATTAGGCTTTTTGTCATAACCGTAGCATTAAGACGTTAAAATGAGTCTGCTAAATTACTAAAAGCAGAATGAATTGATTTCAGAACAAATAAAAGTAGACATAGTGCTAGTTACTGTTAAGAAAAACAAATAATATGATAGGTATGGTAGGAAGCATTTCTACAACAGCTCATAGCCAGCGGCCGGTGCGTGGCGGCCTCCTAGAGGGCGGAGCCTATAGGATGGATCGCACTCAAGGGAGCCCGCCCCTCAACACAACTATTCAATCCCGGAATCTATCCGCCTATGAAGCAGTGGCAAGAAGGGGTCATAGAAAAAAAATCTTATGGGAGAAAATAAATCTACTGGTATTCTATGAGAGTCATATCGAACTTAAAAACGTGGGAACGAGATCACATCTATGAAGTAAACAATATTTACCACCCCCAAATCCCAAATGTGTCCTATGAAGAATAAACACCTTAAAAGGATTCCAATAGGCGGTACAAAATTTATATCACTGTTTAGTTTATAACCTAAATGTATTGCAATGACAGTATATGTAACGATTGTTGGCTGTATTTCTGGATTCCATTCCATACACTTTCAAAATGTGCTAATTTGACAGAAGAATCATCAAAATTTTTTATGCCCTTATAGAAACGGCTAATAAATTTAAATTAAGTGGTATTGAAAATAGCTTTCCACGGAATCCAAAACGACATTTTTATCTCTGTGAAATTTAATTAGTAATGCTATAATTTTAGAACGAATTTCATCCTACAAAAAATCTATTTTCTCGAATTTTCAAGAATTTGTGTAATAAAACCAATATTTCATATTCAAAATTTTTAATAATTATTATGCAAAGAAAATATCACCAGTAATGATCATTTATAATTTCTCTTGAACACCTATTGCGAAGTAGGTTATATTTACCAACAGTCTACGATATCTATAGCTTTCCCTTCGGTAATACATTCTGTCGTTTTTATGAATACTGCCTGGATATTGCAAAATGAGCGCACATAATTAGAGAATGTTAGATTGTAAAGATTTATACTCATTAAATCATATTTAACTTTTCTTCGATATACATTTGTCATATAATGTGAATTATTTATCAGTAAAGTCACTTAGCTCTTTACTTGTGTCAAATATCCTTTTTGATAAGCTTACTCCTGAATATTTTATGTTAATTTCTCATTGCGATGTTTATCGGAGGCGTTTAACTAAGCAAATACTCTTTATATGTGCAGATAGTTTACTCGCATCCAAATTGGATAAAAATTATTGCAGTTCATTAATCAAATTCACTGCAGAAATATTCTCCAAAGACGTTCAAGCCGGATTTCTTTAAACATAACTTGGTAATCCATTCACTTCATTGTATTTGTGCAGCCAAAGAACAAGATATACACAAGTAACAATGGTCGTAAAGAACCTTCAACTATTCGAAATAGACGACAATTATAAAAATAAATATAAAAGAAGATAAGGCCAGTATTGGCAAAATAGTAATGATTAATAGTGCTGAGCTATTTCTGCAGCCAACACTAGTAAAAATGTCGTTGTTGGCTAGTTATCAGTATAAATATCTAAGAAATTTCTAAAATACCAATAGTATAAAAGTATTAAAAGGGAAAAAAACTCTAACGTTAGTTTTTTCTTTAATGAACCTTTACATTGATCTGAACATTAACAACGGCAGTTCTCTAAAACTGTGAACTTCAACAATTGTTAAATTGATTGAGGTGATATTTAAGGGCTTTAGTATACAGATTTTTAAAAGCACCTTTGCATTAAAAATGCATTTATGAATAACAATCTTTAAAAATGACCAGTTGAAAAATCTCAAATACTCCTCAATTGATATACGAATGAATCTCCTAGTATTAGCTTAGGTTAATGTGAATCACACATAATTACTGAGAATGTTATGTAGAATTTGCTCTAGAAATGTCCTTAGTGGTCATCTAAAGATTTTGTATTTAGCTACTTTTTTAATAGTTTATATAACTGCCAAAACATAAGCTACGAAGTTCTTTCAATACGAATTTATGTCAATAAATTTCTATAGTGAGTCGTTGTTTCTACCATCATGAAAATTTACAACCCATTTAACTACACATTTCGATCAATACCTACCTACAAAAACTGGGATCTACTTTAATCCTTAATTATGAATAGTTCCACTAAGGACGAGTTACGACATAGCGTAGCAACAAATCGCTTGCCGCATTTATTGGTTTAATGTTACAATTTAAGACTATTTTGGCGCTCATATTTATAAAAATTTATTTATCGGTAAATATTATCTAATATTATAATGTTTTGAAAGTTTTACTTATTAAAGAAAAATGTGATTAGTTAAGACCTTTATAGTTTTAAAGCGAAGAGAATTATAGAGGAAGAAAATGTTTGAGGCGTACGCGCCGAATGAGGTTGCTATGAAACTACCTCTAGAAATAACTTCAATAACATGTCAAAGTAGGTATTGCTTATTGTTTTTTGCTTACTTGCTTTATAAAGTGGAGTTCTTGAATCAATATAATTTACCTAACAATCTTTCAGAGTCTTCAGACAGTGTTCTTGCAGGTAGTAAGATTGGGCAATTATTTGTTTATAGCCCAAAGAGGACTCGTAAGTTTTGTCTTTTAGTTCTTTTTTATATCTAATAAACTATAGATTTGTAATTTAAAGTTGCAATAATCTTAATATTAATAAAATAGTCATTTTGCATTTGCACCAATCTTTGCCTACAGTGTCTTATTTTGAAAGATCGTCGCGGCTTTGAGCTCGACACATTATGCAAACAGTTTGAACGTCGTGCTGTTCTTGATCTAACTATTTGTGAAAGGGAAGAATTGCTCATTTGTATATCAGATGGACAAGTTGCTGCACACCACTTAGGTATCTACATAGTTATTGATTTTCACCTCATCTATTGAATTGAGTTATTTCACAGTTTATTTGAATTCTTAATTGTGAATATAAGCTGCTGAATGTTTGTAAGGTTCCTTCTGGGCTTTTTATGTTGTCTCTTATAATTTGTGAAACTAGTATTACCACTAATCATACAACCGGTTTATATATTTTGTTAGGTGACCGGCATTTTCCTGTGATTGCTCTTTTGCATAAAACTAAACCAGTACATAGCTTTGTACAATGGAATCCTAAGGTCAGTCACTGCACTCTATTCGTATAGTATGCCTAACATGTGTAGGTTTAATTATTGTATTTTACTACTTGTTTAGGGAATAATAGGAAAATAGCGGAATTTTTAGCACTTACAGGGCAGTGATTCTCTGTATATTATTGTTTCCTCTAAGAAGAGGCTATTTTTATTCAAATGGACTGATAAGGACTTCCATGATGTCCGATTCGAATATAACCATTCATTCATAGATAAACCTAGTACAATGAGGTTTGTTTAGTGGTTTCGATTAGTATGTGCTCAGTATTATAATCTTGGTTATTTTATAGGGTATGTGGAAGTAATCTCGTGTTTTCTGTTGGAAAAGAATACTATATTATGAAACTCATTGAAAATAGTTCAGCTGATGGAGAAGTTAGTTTATTCTTATAATCTTACTTATTTTCCATGCAAAAAATTTGATTTTTCAGTCATTTGTCGGCGAAGTACATCGTCTGTTTGAATTTCCTGATTCAGCGGTAATTGTTGATATTTATGATCGCAAATTACTTGGGTTTTGTCGTGGTGATGTTCTTGTTTTATACAACTATGATGGGCAAAATACTCCTCACATTGCAGACGTTCGTTTTAGTGAACCACCTTTAGATATGGGTGAGTAACATTAACATCTTTTTGTACAGGAGTACTTCTAATTGGAGAAATATAATTTTTGTTGTTAATGTTATAAACAATTTAAGTTTAAATATTGCATAACAAAGTATTTTTTTTTGTAGTATACGACACTCCTTATCTCGTTTCTTTACTACCGAAAGGTCGAATTGAAGTTCGATCTCTCAATCCGTCTCTTCTAATACAGACTATGGTTCTGAGTAAAGCGGGGGCAGTGTGTGGAGGAAACCCGTAATTTTTTTTAACGAATTGAAAAATTTACTTGTACATATTTTCTTATTATTTATTTTAGCGGATACGTCTATGTTAGTAGCCCCAATGATGTGTGGATTTTGGATGCTCACACAAATTTAAGAAAAAATGTGTCAATGCTGATAGCTGAAAAGCATTTCGATCTAGCCATTCAGTTAGTGGTATGTTAATAATCTCTTTTTTAAATACAGTTATTATTTAATCCTTCTATTAATATATTAGTTTTGATGGATTACTTTATCCCATTCTCTTATACATATATAAATTTCAGGAAGAATCCAATGTTTTTACCCCAGAAAATAAGCTTGAAATTAAGCGACAAGCAGCAGTGAATTTATTTAACAAGCGAAAGTTCGAAGAATCTTTCGCCTTACATGCAGAGATTAAAAGTGGTGAGTTAATTTGCATTTTTACTGATTTTAGATTTTGTATATAAATATACGTCTTAATTTATCTATTACAGGAAACAAACTTAATTTCAGATGTTATTACTATCATCCAACTTTTTCCTGAATTCTTACCGGTAAAGCTACAGAAGTCTGTACCAGCTTTAGATTTTCCTGCGAACGATAAGAAACGCGCACTTCTTGCATTAGGAAATTACTTATCAGCTGTATGTTTATAAGTATATTTAGAAAATACACTTCCGTAAATACTTATGTTGTCTGATTAATTAAGTTTTTAAGGTACGATCTGACTACTCAAAACAATTGGACCAGTATCAGAGAGATAAAGCGATGGGGCAGGTGAAGATGAGTAATGAAGATTTGAAGGCATTACAAATATCTCTTCAAGTGGTCGATACCACTCTGCTTAAGTGTTATTTACAGGTTATTTTAATAATTTGTAAAATTTACTGTTCTCGATATTAATTAATAATCATGTGGTTTTTAAATGTATGATATTTATTTAATAAACATATTTCTTCAGACGAAGGCATCTTTAGTAGATTCCCTTCTTCGTTTACACAATAATTCGTGCTTCTTCGAGGATGCTGAGAGTATATTAAAACAAGAAAATCGTCTTACTTCGCTATTTATCTTATATGAGTCAAGAAAGAAACATGAATTGGGTTAGTGACTAAAATGATTAATTAATTCCATTTAGTTATAATTATTATTCATTTAAAAAAAATGAAAATTATTTTTAGCTCTCGAACTTCTACATTCACAGGCGCTTAATCCTGATGCTGATCCGTTTTTCGAAGGTGTAGATCGTATTGTAGAATATCTGCAAACATTGGGTAATACTCATTTGGAGCTTATTTTTAAATATGGCGCATGGGTTCTCGATAAGAACATGCAGAAGGGACTAGAGGTCAGTAATGATGAAATTTAGCTTAATGTATATTAGAACTATATTAAACGGACTTAGTTTTAGTATAGTTTTTTTTGAGATCTTTATTGGTGATGAGTCTGATGTTGCTCGGAATTTGAATAGAGACGATGTACTGGATTTCCTTAGATTTCACTGTATTGCCGCAGTTATACCATATCTGGTTGGTTCAAATTTCTCAGTATATTAGTGTTAGTACTTATTCTTAAAGATTTTTAAGTCATATTATTACGAATTTCGATGATTTTTGTCTAGGAACACATAATCTACAAATGGGATGAAACACGTAGCCATTTTCATCAGGCCCTAGTGGAACATTACATAGCCAAAATCAAAATGCTTTTCCAAGATTACGTTCATGTATTCCCAGATGGTTAGTTTAAGTACCACTTTTACTACTTGTTATAAAATAATCTTATGGTAATTCTCAAATTTTACAGATGAAAATATCACTGTTGCTGGCGACGAAGAGGGTGATCTCGGAGTATATCGAAAAAGCCTCCTTAAATTTCTTCAGTTTTCGTTTGCTTATAGCCCACAAGTTATTCTTACACAACTCAGCAACTATTGTTAGTATAAAATTACTGTTTTCAAATGTCTGTGTTATAGTTATACTATTTTGAAAGAAATTTATATTAGTGAAATGAAATTACTTTTCAGCATTCTATGAGGAGCGAGCACTAATTCTTGGTAGACTTAAGCAGCATGAACAGGTTCTTACCCTACATATATATGTAATTTTGTTACGTATATCCAGTAATTTGCTTGTTATTCAGGCTTTAACTATTTATACCTCAATTCTTAACGATTTTGATGCTGCAGAAAGATACTGCAAATTGTATTATAATCCTGATGATGAGATTAATTCACAGGTAAATTTGTTTTTTTTACTATTTTTGTTTTTTCTCAGCAATAGTATTCTCAAGTTTTATAGGTATATCTGCTACTATTTCAAGCTTACGTTTGTCCATCTGATCCTATTATTGCCGGACTATCAGACAAGGATTTCCCCGTACCATCACCTGATGTGCATAATGCAATAAAAGTCCTTAGTAAACATGCTGATATGATAGATATTGGTGAGTATATCAATAGAGTTAACGTTTTAAAAACTTGACATGGAATTTATTTCAGTGTCTGCTCTTTCACTTATTCCACCTGATACACCGCTGAGGATCTTATCGAAGGCTCTTAACGCTGTGTTGCAGACAACTCATGATGAAGCTACGGCAGTATGTAATTCATAAACATTTGGCGCTTATATTCAAGTACAGAAACAGTAGTAATAAGAGGAAGTTTAAAGAGTGCTCTACGTCAATCAATATGCCTGGCTGGACTTGAGCAAAATGAGCTACGTCTTAGGAACATCGAAAGCACAAGGATAGTTGTAACAAATTCGAGCGAATGCGTACATTGTAGGAAAAAGATTGGGAATAGGTAAGTGCTTTCCTATCCATACTTTATTACTATCATACTTGTTGGTATCTAGTTGAATTTGTTAAATTTCTAGCGCATTTGTGCGATATCCAACAGATGGCAGCTTGGCACATTTTGGTTGTTATAATGAAAACCCTGCGGAGAAAGCAACAAATTAATAACATCACATTTATGCATTCGTTTCTTTCTAGCTACTTATATTTAAATCTTCGTAGTATTTTTAAAATTGTAGTTCACCATAACTAACTTTTGCCGATTTACTACTGTTAATATATATTTTTATAATTGGTCCCCATGAGTTTCAATTTGCCTTATTGCACCGTAGATGCCTACTAGTTGTACATTTTTTGTACTGTGATATTGTTACTACGAGTTTGTATAGATCATAGCTAATATATTATCTCAAGTTATATTTGGTTACTGAATTGAATAATCAAAATAAATATGTATGGGTGTTTTTTAACAAAATTATATTTGAGACTAGTTTTGGCATAATTAAAAATATATAAATAATGAATAAGTGAAATGTGAGTATCTGAAAGTGACATTGCTATAGTCAAATATTATAAGCCATTTAACCTAGAATTATATATTTGGTCTTTAAAACATGTTTGGGGACTTATATCAAGTACATTTTTACGCGTCATTTATGGGAGATATCATTGATGTGCCCTTTAAAACAATCTAACGGCGAGCTTGGAAACCTATGAATCAACCTCAGTCAGGTGTTTACAAGCAAACGACTCATAGAGTCACGAGACTTTGGATCGTCCATAAGCCAGTTGATAAGCAATTCGCTTCTATAACATTGCCAACAGACGTATTAGTAGAAATGATAAACGCTCTTCGAGGAGTGGCTTTGGACGTCGAACTCAACGGCGAATCAGCAGCGCTTATTGTGACACATCCTGTAGTTTCTTTCTTCCAAGATATACAACTTTCCACGTTTTATAAATAGTAGTTCCAAGGAGGGGTGGTTTATTTGCAAACCTTAACACAGCTGGAAAATAATTGATGTTTATTACAAAACTGCACGTCATCACATGGAAATACGTTTTTTTAACTACCTAAGTAGCCATTTCCGGTATTTTAGAGGGAAAATAACTATAAATCCCGAATTTAGAATAATTTTATATGTAATAACTACTGCCTATTCGACCATGTAATCAACTTTGAGGAGAGGCTTATGGCTGTTTAAGAGTTTCTAATATATACAGCAACATATTACTCTATCATAAAAGATACCTGCAAAATTTTGTAAGAAAATAATTATTAATGAAATATGAACGTGTTGATCAGCAAAAATCACTATTAACATTTTTTATCCTTTTATAATTTCAGTATAATACATTATGGATCAAATGCGATCAGTAAAAGTTCTTATCTCGCAATATGAAATGTCTAATATTATAGTAGTTTTTAAGATCTGTCATAATTTCCTTAATTAAAAACTTATTACAATTGATCATTCATAGGTTTTTCATTTGTTCTAATATATAGTTGAATTTTATTCCTTTAAATATTTGAGAGTAGTCCTATTTCCTCCTTTCAAAATTGCACTTTGAATTACTATATTACTGATTTCGGGTCCATTAGCTCTCACCAAGATCCGTTTCAAAGAATTTTTGATCACTCGCCTGCATCTTCTTCTGGATATTAACAACGACGAGACAGGTATGTGATAATGATAAACATATAATAGCATTATGCTTTCGACTTCTGATGTATTTCCGTACATCTAACTTTAGTTAATAGTCCATATAGTAGTATCAGAAAATACTCGAAATAAACTATGCTATTTTTAGGTGCAAATGTTTATGGGCCTCTGATTCTTACGAGTATGTGAATGACTATTATTAATTTCAAAAAGCATAATATATCATTCCCATAGATTTTCACATATTTTAGCAATCAGAGCAGACATTAAATCTATCTAAAATGAGGAAATAAATAGGATATGTCGCATGTCTAATTACCCTACTTGTACCATGAGTATGTTTTGCCCTCTGAGCAAATAGGGCGGAAATGGGCTCCTAATTAGGGATTCTTGATTGGCAGATATACGCAAAGCGAAAAATATAGAAGAAAATAGGAATAGTTAAATGTTAAAATAAGTAGCTTCAAATATTTACTTAGAGCAAAACAGATTATCTGTACCACTACGATTTATTATTTATAAATTCCATCAATGTTTTTGTATTTTTTAAATATTCTTCTGTGAAAACAAGATGTTTTCTAAGCAATGCATAACTTTACTAATTAGGTTACAAATTTCTATAGCTTATTAACATTTAACTAAATATGATTCAAAATCATGGAGAAAGCTACTAAAAATAAAGCACTACCTAATGAAAATTTGAAAAAACTTCAATATATCTGTTTTTATATTCACTTAAATTTCTCTTGAATAAACTAGTGTCTTGACAGAACTCCTTCGGTTACCATATGTTATGTCTAATTCCATTAATTCATTCACCTCGTGCTCTTTGTTTGCTCGTAGAGTGGAAAATATTTGTTTGGCATAGGGTAAATCGATCGCTTTTTCTCTATAGATATAAAACAATGTATAAGACAGTATACATTAGAATGTATTTTAAAATGAATGACTTCAGATGGATATCATTATGCCTATGTAAACACAGTAGATGATTCTGTTTTCCAAGTTTAACCGTCTACATCCATCGACTCTTCGAAATATATGGCAATATATAATTTATGAAAGAATTAATTAAATGACTAATATATATACCCATATTAGTTTAATGAGAACGCCTTCCTTCACTCTCATGTTATTAAAGATCCACAGGGTATTTACTTGAACGACAAAATATGAAATCAAAACTTATAGATAAGACATCGACGTACATATATTGATAAAACATTTGATATAATAACTGATTGGGTTCATGGTTTATTTTTCACCCGCGAAATTCACACTAATTTAAACGTAATACTTAATTTAACATCATTATAGTGAAAATAGTAAACAATCGGCACTCATTTTTCTGTAATAATAATATGCTAGCATATAATTTAAAGCAAGAATAATCTTTGTGACATCCAATGACAATCTAAAGCGTGGGAATAAGATCGTATCATAGCAATGAAGTGCTAATAACTAGCCATAGAAGAAGACAAGGTCGCATTGGAACTATATAAAAAAATTATGATAATGACAAATGGAGAAATAGTCGAAATATAGGGATTTTTTACTCTAGAAAAAAAATTAGTTACTATGCTAGCGATAGATTTAAGGAAAATTGATAATTTAGCCGTTATGCAATCAGTTCATATTCCTGTTCTCCTGGGAAATAGCGCTTCTTGAGGCGCTCTAGAGGAAGTTGTATCAGCAGCATCAGAGCAGCAAACAGTGCCATACCAACGAGTACGGCTACTAGTATGAGCAGATACGAGTTCACATGGTGTGGCTCCATGTTAACGTGTATTTTTTGATACAAAATACGTTGACGGAATTCCCAAAGAGGCGCAATTTGAGCAGAATCAAAGTAACGTCAATTTATAATTCTATTGTGTCTGAGTGTTTTATTGAGATCTCAAAATACCTATCTGTCACACCGCTCTGCATGCAAATGTCGACTGGCAGCCTATAATAGTAGCCGATAATGGCATGAAATAGTATAGGAATGAGTGGGACGCAGACAGATCAGCACTTGATATGGCCTCGATGAGCAGCGAGGGTCACTCTTGGCAACGAGCCAGAGTGCCGGTCAGACTGGCCACGCCTCCTCTCCCACCTTCGATCGATCGGCTTGTATGGACACCTGCACATGACTCAACGGCTGGTCCCTATCCAAAGACTACAATATTATTGAAGAGTCATCTCTAGCACAGAAGATTATCGCCTGAAGTATACCATTATCACGATAAGGGTTTAATACCCTGTGACTACTGTATTCATAGAATATATGCCGTAGATATGTTGCTGATTGTCTTTCTTCTATATTTATCACATTTATATGGAACAGTTGAGCCTCAAGGTCAAGCTGTATTAGATCCAGGACTAATCCCCTTAAGGCAGCCAATTAAGAACATTCTTGGAGGAGTTTATTCTAATAATGTGACCTTATTCTTTCGGAATTCTCCCTATAGAGTAATGTCGGAAATTACGGTGGAAGTTGGAGCTACATTAACGATAGAGACAGGAGTCCAAATGTACTTTGATACTGGAATTGGGTTAAAGGTCAAGGGAGCTATTCATGCAATTGTGAGTGTTGTTTTATTTCAATGTTTGAGTATGTTAATACATAAGAAGAAAACTGAATTATAAATATTAGTAATAATTGTTATCAGTGTTTTGATTACATACCATTTTTTATTTCTACATATTACCACTTCAATGACCCCTAAATATCCACTGCTTGGTGGTGGCTTATTATTCAATATCTTATCTTCTATGACGTTACTATATCGATTGAAATCGTAGGTTAAATATTAAGAAGCTGAATACTAAACTGATTCAATTAATTGTGGTCCTTTGACTTGTTATGTGTACGAATATCTGTAGTAGTTGACAGTTTCGAAGATTATTTGCTTCTACTCTGAGCATTGTGGGCTGTACCAACTAATATGTACTCACCTACGCGTAGCTATTTCTTAGGCTATTATCCAGCCAGTTTATGTCTATCTGCCAAAGAGATACATATGTATCTGGCGGCGAATCATATAGAAAATCAATATTCCTATCGCATCATGTTAACACCTTCTCACAGCCAGAAATAATGGTTGAGAAGAGCTTGTAGAATGACTCACTAAGCGAATAACATTCAAAAGAAGGACTGTGAAAATATCGTTAAAGAAAACAGTCGCCATTATATAATATTTGTAGAAGAGTACACTTTGAACTTTAAAAATAAAGAAACAATACATCTTATTTTTAAACAAATATATACTGGGAAAAGTTCTTATGGATTGCTGAGATAAATTTTTTCCATCATGTGTTTTATTTATTTTAAGCAATTATTTGATTGAATTAATGACTAGGCTTCATTTTAGTTTATTGAAATCGAGGCCACTATTTAGTGTCACTCGATGCGCCCCATTGCTGAGCACGTATCTTTTGCTTGTATAGTCGAAGGACAATATTAGACTTCTAGTTGACAATATAATTATAAAAGGAATTATTTCCAGTTAAAATTAAGTAATGCTATAAGATTTAATTAAAGGTCTTACTGCCTTTTATTGGTATAAATCAAAGACCCGGTACAAATAATTTATTTTCCAGGGGAATGAATTCGCACATATTCAGTTTTTGCCATACCAACAGCAACTGAACTATGACAATTTGTTTCCGGATTTTCGTTTGATCGATGGACCATCAGTAAGACAAGGAAGACTGCAAGTTCGATTCAGAGACAGGTGGAGATCAGTATGCACTATGGTTACGAAGTGAGTTAAACATGTTAAATGCATTATTTACGTTTTCTTAACTAAATGAGCAGTTAAGTAAAGCAAATTGCGTGCTAAATTTGATCCAAAAATATTGTTAGATAACAATAAGTAATTATCGGATTGGTACTCTATGTACATCTAAATAAAATATGGCCTTTCGACTAATTTGGCTATAGTTTTAACAATATGACTTATTTAATGCTTACTAGGTAGTAATTTTCTTTATGTTTTATCTTTTAGTTGGACTAGTGTAGACACAAGCACTGCATGTCGTTCAATGGGTTACAGCGATGGAGGTATGGTTAAACTAACACTAAGCTGATTTTTCTTATACTTTATTGCTATATATCAGTTTTTTAAATGAGACTAACTTCTTTTACACTTGTTTTTCTCTTTAATGTATTTTCTTCGTAAATTTCGTGTAGTAAAATTCTTTATTCGAACTACGTTCCACTCTCTTTTGCATTCAAATGATTCATTTCTTTTTATTTCGAGAACCCTAGACATAAAGCAGTTATTTAAACCTTAAGTTATATTCTAAATAGTAGCAGGCTTACTATGCTACATGAGAAGATGCACTTGCAATATTGTAAAGCTGTAATTTGAGCAAAAAATGCAGTTATTTATAGTTCTTAAGTTCCTATGTTCCTAAAACATCTGGCTACAATCATCCTGTATCATCTATTTTCGTTTACCATCTCGTACGACCTCTCAAGGTCTCCCTGGTAATAATGACCTGAGAATACAATAACGGACGTCCTATTGTGCGCGGAGGCGGTTGACTGGAGACATAAAGAGAAAGTGGAATGGCAAACATCCTATTTGAGAATCGAGGAGATATAATTGTTCCTTAACCTATAATGATAAGAATTACTTTGCAGTTTTAAAAAGTAGTTTTCGTATAGCTATACAACAAATATATATATATATATTGCGTAAATGCTACAATTTTCCATATCTTCACTTCAGGATTTCTAAAGTGGTACCGACGCAACAATGAATCTTACCCATTTGTTTTACCTAGACCAGACTGTCATCCAGGGGCAAAAAGCCTTTGGGATTGTCCAGGTCTTTCTGAAACTAACCGAATAAGGCTGTCTGAGAATTTATGCCAAGGAGAGGACGATTTAGGAATAGTTTGTTGGGGTCCTCCTTCATTCCAAGGATGGGCTAAACACTGGAAAGGTTGGTTTATTCATAAATAACTAAATGGTCTCATCTTTTTGTTTACCACATAGGAACATGCAAAATTGTAGGATGACTCTATTTAAAATTATTTCAGGTCTCCAGATTTTTAACTCTCCCTTCACTTATGTAAATGCTGATCCAGACCTAGTTTCCGTGCAAAAGGAATCGAAAAGTAGACTTGAGTTCATAGACATTTTATACGCAGGCTATGATGAGTGAGTGCATCAGTGATAATGCAAACTATTTTCTTTGTCATACTCTTTTATTTACTTGTATATTTTTATCTAAATCTATATGTGCCTTATGAAAAATGTCGTTAACTTTTATTATAATGGCGATGTCTTTGGAAAGCTATCCTAAAATTAGCTGATAATGTATGATCATCCAAATACCATATTAATTTATAGTTTTCTTCATAAGTATGACGCCATTGCTTTTATTTCAAGCAAAACAATAATTGTATGATTTAATAAAGAAATTATTTTCTAGAATGACAAAGAATGTGACGGCAGCACTTTGGATTGAGGGAGTTGCTCCCATAATGAATGGATTACGTATTGAAAGAAGTGCTCGAGATGGAATGTACATTTATGAGCCATCTGGTAGGTCAATTGTAATAAGAGATGGTTATTTTAATGTATTGAAAATGTTTCAGTATGATAGGTAGTTAAGTATCTAAAGTTATTAAAGTATTTATATTCAATTTCTATAGCTACTAAAAACTAACATTTTAGGGCCAATTCTAATTGCTAACTCAACATTTTCTTGGAATAGAGGTCATGGTATCGCGGTTGATAATACAACCGATGGGAGAGTGTTTATAAACATGACAAGAATAGAAAACAATTATGGAGATGGAGTGTGGTACAGACAGAAGACCGGCACAAACCTTCTTACGCATGGAATAAGTTCGTATCACATATTCGTTATTTTAATGCAAAAAATGTACTCTATGATTTAAGAAAGTCTCAATATTATTTAAAATTAACTTGTAAGCTATTTTAGATCTGGATATAAAACTTTCTGTATTATTTGAGAATATAGAAATGTTGCTCAACGTTTTTAAAAAGTATTTCAGGAGTCAAACGGGAACTTGGGATCTATGATGAAGAAAAGCCACGAGCAGACATTTGTCTTACACATATAGTCCCTTCGAATTTATTTTTCCCACATCTTTTTTCCATTCATCTCAGTAATGGAACACTCGTTGATCCTAGTCTACCACATAGTTGCTGGATAGTAAGTGCTTTCACTCTTCTAGTTTTTCCTCACTTGATATTTATAGTCCCCTTTGTGAACATAGCACTATAAATGAAATTAGTTTTTCAAATTAAAATTTTTAGAGCATCTCCCTACCGCCTCGACTTCCATATACATACTCGCTACAGTTCTTGTCTATCAGAAATAGGAATTCGAGAGACACTTCAACCCATCTCATAGTTTGCGATGCAACCGATGATTCACACGCATGCGCACTGGAAAGACATCGCATACCAATAATCGACGGCATTTACCCACAGAGCATAAGCATAAAGTGGGTCTCGTAAATGACTTCGCATCTGGTTATTTAGCGTTTAATCAGTCTCAGACGGGATAGGTTTCGCACATGGAATGTCGCCAACGAGGAATAAACGTTGTCTTCCTTGACTAACTGCACGCTATCAGCAACGAACAAATTAATGGCTTATTCTGAAATGCACCGTATGTCAGCCGGGTTGCTACATGCTGTAATATGATTTCGCGCCGCAACTAACCTTTAGTGTTGCAATTAAATGAACAAATCATAGAATTTACAGTTTTGATAAACACTATATATAATCTAAATTAATATTTAAAAGATTTGCCATTAATTTTCCAAAAATCTATTTTTAGAAGTTCTGGGCTTCCTATATACTTGGCTTTGGATCATCAAATAGTGGGTCATAATGTGGGATATGTAGCAGGAAATGTAGATGTGCTATTTAGAGTTCATGCCAGTGTCATGGGTATGTTGAATAATCATAATAAGGGAATTTTATATGAGTGGTTTCAAGCATGTGCTAATATGGTTTTTATAAATTCAGATAAAGCTTACTACGGACTAAACATTACAAACTCGGTTATTAATAATAACACGGGCAATGGTATCTACTGTACTGATATTAGAGAGCGAACTGCTCTTTCAAATGTTACTTTGAACCAAAACCAAGGGATGGCTGGCTTTCTCGTAAAGGTAGAGATATAAATTGGGTTAATCCATAATTTTAAATATTTAGTGAATATTTTTGGGATCCATTGCTAATCTTATGTTTCGCTACATTTATAAATAATCTTAACTACTAAATTTTAGGACGGTGCAGCAGATATTTGGTTGAACGATACTCGTATTCAAGACAATTGGGGTGACGGAATGAATATTAGTTATGCAGGAGGATCGGTAACTGTAAATGGGACTAGAATAGAGAGGAACAAATGGAGAGGTTAACAGACCATAATTACAAGTTGCCTTTATTTTAGTTCTATATAAATATCTTGTCTATCATATATTATTTTTTAATTGTAGTAATAGATAGAAAAATATTTTCTGTCAGGGGCTGCATTCCACTTCAATGACTCATCACCATTCATATCCCTTTATCAGGAAATTATTTTCAAGGGAAAACCTTCCAACAACATATTCTATCTTCCAACAATAGTATCCGATAATGAATGGGGAGGAATACTTATAGGAAATTTTTGTCTTCCAGCCAGCCGCCGAATTGAACCTAAAGTGTGTTAAAGGAAGGAGTTTAGTTAGACAATGTTTTTTTTTGTTGATTTTAAAATAGTTCTGCTGTAGGTGTTAATTAACTGGATAGAGCTGCTACATAATAGCTATCATCCAGCTCTGGAAATTCACTCTTGTCAAAGCCAAGATATATCCAGAACAATCGTCGATGTAACAGGAAATAGGATAGAAGGTTACTAATTAACAGAAATATAATCTATAGTATTACAATTTATATAGTTAGTTTTAGGAAATAAAGGAATGGGATTACGTATGGCTCCATCTGTTAATGTCCACGCACTAATAAGTAGCAATCAGTTCTTAAACAATAATGATACAGCCCTATTCATCAAGAATTCCGAATATCCACAACTTTCTATACTAGGAGCCAATGTATGTTTTTGTACTTTGTCACTAATATATATATACATATATGTAATGTATAGGTTTCTATTTATTGAAGGTAACCATTTCGAAGAATTCATTCAAATTTAATCGAGGCAAATATATCATCTCAATTGGCCTTAATGAGGACGCCCCCGAACAGAAATTAACCTTCAACCAACAAAATGAAGTAGGCTTTTTAGTAAAGGAGAAATCGAAAGAGCAAAAAGTATATACTTTGTTAAAGATATTTTTGTTTCATAAGAAACAAAAACATCGACGAAAGTTAAAAGCATGTTGTAGCGATAGATTACATACTAGGTCCGAGAAAATATCGTATTCAATCCATATCCTCATTTACATCCTCGTACAACCCCATATGCTGCCCTTGTGGTATCTAGCAGGTTTGTTACTTTTCCTAAGAAAACTTTTTTATTTTCGTAAGATTTGATACTATTCTCTATTTCTAGCAATGTAATAATTCATCGAAACTGCTTTAAAAACGCCCAAGCGGAGTTTGAAATAGGCACGGAGTTGGCAGCTCATGCTAAATGGATTGATGCAAGGGAAAATAACTGGGGTACTCCCAGCATTCCACAGTTCATGAGGAAAATATTTGATCAGGTGAAAAAATATCAAATTCACATGGATATCTTACTGTAGTAGACTATACAAAATATAGGATTTTGTTGAATAACTGCTACATCAACTATTTTACTGGGTTTTAATACAGTTCATTCACTTTCAACTCAATACTGTGAACATTTATTTCGTATAATCCCAAAATAAGTACATTTAAACTAATTGTTGCAGTTTAATCGCTACTCACTAGCAGCCATCGAAGTTGACCCCTTTGCTGCAGTCTGCAATCAGAGGAACCCACATATCACTCGGATTCAGGAGTATTTTCGCGAATTTCGTCTCGACTCAGAACCATTCATACTTGGAGGAACCATTTATGAAAACCATGATCTTGCCCCTGGAAGGTGATAGATCAAATATCTCAAGTTTTACTCTTTAATTTTTATTTTTTATTTTTTATCGGAAAGTATCAAATTCATATATGAAATTACAAAGGTATACCGTAACTGATGACTTACACGTGGTTCCTGGTGCCAAGCTAACAATCGCTCCTGGATCAGTACTGGAATTTGTTAACGGAGTAGGAATGCTTGTACAGGTTAAGGAGTCTTTATTTCTTAAAAGCTATATTTTATAAATTGCAAATAGTATTATATTCTATTCAAACGCCTTTTACTGGAGCGTTTTAGGGTGAATTGTCACGAACTGAGTTCTATGGACCTGAAAAAAAAGTTTTATTTACTAGTAAACCATTCGTATTGAACAAGATAAGCAATATCCGCTTAGTAGATGATGATGGAAATGACGAAGTTGTAGAGGGAAGGCTAGAGGTGAGAAATAAGTCATATATCAAAAGCCTAAAAGAAATAAGCGTTATTTTTCTCAAATAATACTGCCAATTCTATGAAAATTGTCAGGTGCTCGTAGATGGTGAGTGGGGGAGTGTATGTAATCGCTCATGGACAGCGCAGCATGCGAGGATGGCATGCAACCAACTAGGGCTGATAATGGACCCTGAGTTTTTCGAAAACTGGAGAATTTTTCCTTCAAAGGGAGACTTACCCATGATTATGGACAATATTCGGTGCGAAGAAAATGAGGTATGTGTATTGACTAATGTCAATTTATCACTGAAATAAAATGCTATAATTTACATATAAACGCCTAGAGAAATTCATTGATTTTTAAAGTTACTGTATATTAATAGTAGAATATATTTAATTTTTAATTTTCTTGAAATGTGGATGATATTTTATTTAGGTGGATTTAACTCGTTGTAGACATGATGGTATCCGTCACAATGTTGATGCAGGGTGTAAATCCTCGGAAGTTGTCGGTAGGTTATGAAAATGAAGGAATTAGAGTCTGCTGAGTAGAATATAATCACCCCATGTTACAATGTAGTACTAAAGTAAACTATAAATAGCCTGTAAAATTTACAAAACTTTTGGAACTATATAATTTGCTTCAGGAATTCGATGTTCTGAACCACGTTGGGCAGGAGTACGATACTCTTTGCTTGCGAATCCACCTACCGTAACAGGACAAACAACAATGAATAATTGGATAATTGAAAAGGTACAGTAATTAATCAGGAAAATCATTTCTTGGAGCTATTATCATTAAAAAAAATATCCTTATTACAGCACTTTCAGTCTTAAAAGCAAAAAATCACAATAAATGCCTAGTTAATTTGCTTTTAATTTGTTTTAAAGTATACTAATTTATGTGATAGGATTGCATAATCCTGATAACATTAAATATTTGCTTATAATAGGCTGGTTTATTTGACTTCCGGATACCAGAATTTTCATCGGCACTTCAGATTGACTGGAACTACCATACTTTTCACAACTTGGAAATACGGGTAAGAACACTAAAAAATACCCGTTCATTTTCTAAATTAATTGAATATAGTAGAGCTCTCTTTCTTTTTTGTCCCATGGTTTTCTACCTATATTATATACTAAGTGAAAAATAATTTGCAGAATAACTATTGGAACGGGATTGATATTGTTTACAATGATCTAACAAAAAAACCGGCAATTCGAAACAGTCTGATGACCAATAATAGGAGGAACGGATTACATCTTCGCTCGGTTGGCATCACAATTGAAAAGGTGGGAACTATTAGTACAAACAGCACATTAATGGAACAAATATTCTATTACATGCATGTGTATATACATTTTAGTCAACAGAAAGGCTATTACTAAACAATTCAACATTGCTCTTTTGGAATGTAATTGCTTACTGTAGTCGACATCAAAACGAACATTCAATTAAAAGTTATGTATCCGTATAGATAGACTTACAAGACACAGAACAATTGTAAGAGATACGTATATGCGTGCAAAGTGATTGGAAATGTTGTTAAAAGAAAGATATAACGAGAAGTAAAATTTAGAGAACGAGCAGAATTTACAAAAAATAAAATTTCATTCAAATTTTAAAAACACTACATTTTATTTCAACAAACTTGTCTTTGTATAGTTAAATTATTTTGAAAAGCTTGGAAATATTTTAGATAGCAGTAACTCATTCGGGACAAGCTGGTGTTCGGTATAACCCACGAATTTCAAGTGCTCTACAGAATGACATTGTATCTTGGTTGGATATGAGGGAACAACCAGAGCTGGAAGCCAACAATGTATTTATTATTCCAAACAAAAACTATAAACATATACAGGTATGCAACTACTTATTTTACTCCATTAAAGCATTCTTTCAATAACTGTATTCATTTTATAGGTATTCGAGAGTCAATTGAACCAACGAAAATTCCTCATTGCAAAACCCACAATTGACTGCCCCATAGGTGAGTTACTCTATTAATTATTTTCATTCACTTCCGTCCACATCTTATTCATATTTAAAATTACAAGGACATATTTAAAAAAACAACAACTGCGTTTTATAGTGCTATTCGAGCCCTGTGAATTTGAAATGACATTGGAAGCTAGTGGATACGAGTATGGACTTTCGTCTAAAATGGCTATCCAGGTGATTATATTTTTTATTAAAAATGACATATCTATATAGTTATTCTCATAACATATGGCCCATTTTTTAACATAAAGGTTTATATATTAATATCTAAGCATATTAAGCATACCTCATCCGCATTTCAACGGGATATCGTAGGTTTGAATATCTTTCCTCAAGAGGTTCCATTGCACAAAATGAGCATTGATAGTCTTCTGTTTTTCCGAGCAGTACTGTGGATTAACACGTTTATTCCACTTGCAAACATTTTACCATAATTGTAAGATTAGGAAATTAACAAAAAAAATATCTATAGTAAAACAAAGTTTGTTTCCACTAACAACAAAATTAAGTCTCTTGGAAATCTTTAAGGATATTATTTGTTTCTGATGGACAATACGTTTCTGTTACTAGTGGTTTTTTGCACGTATGCAAATTTAACTTGAAAATATAGCGTTAATAATGATGCTACATATCAGATTGTGAACCCGGTATCAAACACTTCTGATGAAGATATAATATTATTCGACTTGGGAGGTTCAAAGTCGTATAGCGTGAGGATGGACGCAATACAGGTCAGCCACAGAATTCAGCTGTACATATAAATGGCTATAATTGTTGAAGATAAAATATCAAAACAATATTGCTATGTAATTTAAACCTTTGGGCTTATTTCGAATCTGAATTGTTCAGTTCCCTATTGTGTCCAGCTCTAGTACGGTGAAGATGCGATACACTCGATCATATGGAACACCGAAACTGGCTATTCTCATTTTATTTTTAGATGGTAAGAATATTGGTGTAATATTTTCTTAATTCCACATAAAACAAAGAGTACATTGGTTGAACGATTTTATCACTAAATTTGAATTGAATTAAACTAATTTAAACAAATAGCAAGCTAGTTTGCAGATACTAATGGATAATGAAATTATACTAACTTAAACTACTAAACGATTCCTTAATGAAATTTATTTGCCTCAAAAGAGTAATAGACTTATATATTGTTTAGCGCAGGAATATCTGGACCGCTTTGTACACATCTACCAATCAGTTATTGAAGACAACCAATATGGAGTTTCTTCGGTACACTACAGTAACTTTTCCTATGAAGACGGTACTTTAAGCAATAGATGGAATAACGAGAAGCTATGGTTTCAAAAGGTTGGTCTCAATTATATTATGGACCTGATAGCTGTTTTAGAAAAGGTAGTAAGCTGGAGTTTCTTAACATATTTGCACTAGTGATAAAACAGTCAGGAAATCGTAACAGTTACTAATTTTAAACTAGTTTACCATTCATATCAGAGTTCCATGTGACTTCATCGAGATTTTTGAGTCCCATTTTTGCTGCTAATCTGTAATTTTTTATAATCAACAGGAATATAATTTAATCCGATAGAAGCATAGGTGATTCTCTATGAGGAGAACTTAAATTAGACTACTTATATAGCAAGCATTTATGACTCTTAGTGTCACAAATACACCACTCATTTAATATTCTATTTCGTGAATAGTTCTTTCTGCAGGTGAATTTTACACGTAATTCCGAAGCTGTGATGTGGATCAGTGCTCCGCAGCACGAGGTTTTGCCCGGAACTCCGATTTCTGAGGTACTTCATTTAGCAATAAACCTTTCAATCTAAAATCAATGCAACTGAAGCATGCTGATTTGCATAATTTCTTTCAACTATTACTATCTAAATCTTTAAAGAGATTTCAGCTATCAATGTCAGCCTGCTAGATTGAATTTTCTTATTATTGTTAACTAAATTAAAATTTATCGCAACTATATTTAGATCACATACCACCTTGATAACTGTTCTGTCGTATTTAATCGGGGAGCTGTGATTGAGACTCACAGAGATCTATTTGCATCAGCGAATGTTTTTCACTGGGAAATATGGTTGGTATTCTAAAGAGTATACTAAAATTCAGATATAGGTAGAAAAGTTGAATAGTCATTGAGACAGTTTGTTTAGATTCTATAATTTATTTAAGAATAATAATTGATGTTTAATTATGCGATTCTAATCATCTTATGAAATCGTTTTATATAAATAATTTGTTAGTTTTCATAGTTGCGAGTCTATACTAAGCCAGGTTTAATCCACTTAACTATAAAATTTAAAAAAATATATATTTAGGTCGAACACCTTCGCGAATAACACAAATAGTGGAATAGCAGTACGCTTGCCCGATACTTATGATCTACTTGCTAAACAACAACATACTTTCTGGGTTAGTGAAACGCTTTACATATAGTTTCATTTTCACTGACTATGCAGAAACAAATAATTTTATATATATTAACTATTAAATTCAAAATAATTATTCCCTATTTTTCAGATGACTGAAAATAGATTTGAAGCAAATGAGAATTTCCGGTTATTGTTGGATGGATACTATGCTTTTGCCAATATTTCCTCTAATAATTTTACTGAAAATTTCTCGAAGCCGGGTTTCGGAATTTTAGAAGTGAGAGGAATGGAAAAGCACTTGGTGATGGAAAGAAATCGTTTCCTTATTAACTGGGTAAGAAATGAAATATTGAGTGTTTGGCATAATGACAAAATGACGAAAATTACGGGTGACAGTTCCTTGCTTTACAGGGCAATTGGATGGTTCGATTGGACATCGCTTCTCAATCCTTACGCAACGTAGTGGTTCCTGCATATATTCAGTATAACTACTTCCTACATAACCATTATATTAAGGTAAGTCAACAGTTCTGCAGGAGATTCAATATTGCTCTAAAAATTGTTTATATTATCTAAATCGACAACTTTGAAGTAGAAAAATAAGAAGCGAATAAAAGTTAGTTAATCTCAGGCTAATGAGGATTATGTTGATATGTGGCCTCGTTCCTATGCCGTAGGCATTTTTGGATCACAAAAAGCAGAAATCCACTTTAATCAGTTCAAAAACGATCTTCTTGACTTCGAATTGATATCTGGATGCAAGGTATTATTAATAGCAACTATTTTATTGCAATTACTTGATTAGATTTATATTACTGTTTTAACTAGCAAAATTTTCTTATTTTCAAGAATTTGTTCCAGCCAGCATTAATCACTGACAGTATGAATGCTACGTATAACTGGTGGGGAATAGGAAATGAAGCGGAAATAGCTCAAAGAATTTTCGATGTAGATGACTGGAATATCTACACCATAGCAGATTTCAGTCCATTCTATGTTACAAACGAACAATTTATTAACTTTTGGTGGAATCCCAAGAAGGTGAACAGAAAATTTAACTGCATTATACAGGGTGCGCCAAAAGATCTGATACGGATGCAAATCGCATAATTTGATGATAAAAACAGCATTTAGGATGGAAATTTATCCAGATATGCATAAGATACCAAGCAATAATTTAGTTTAATTGGTGTTCAAAGTTTCCTCCTTTTGCGGTCACACAAGCTCTTAGACGCGTCTCGAAGTTACCTACGATGGGCCGCAGCTCTTCTTGGCTAATTTCGTCCCAAGATTTGACTAAGGCCATCTTAAGAGAGTCCAAATTGTTATAGGATGTTCTACTCGACTTATTTTCCAAGATTGACCATATTGCGAAGTCCATCGGATTTAGATCAGGTGAGTTTGATGGCCGAATGTCTTTGCCCCAAAAATCTGGAAACTGCTGCCGGCACAGCGCAACAGTTGTTTTGTTTCCATGAGCGGGTGCCCAGTCCTATAAAAAAAATCAAATTCTGTGATCCAAAATGTTTTGAAGCCCAAGGAACCACTACCTTTAATATAATTTTGTTTTGATAGTATTTAGCGTTAATTTTCATACTCTATTCGATGAATACCAACGGAACTCTACATGATGCACTTATTCGAACCCGAACCATGACAAATGGCGAAAAATGACTTCTAGTATCTACATATACTTTCTCAGCTTTCTGATGTCCATGTCGAAGGAGTTGTTTATTGTTCTGACGATTGGGAATGAAAATTTTTTCATCAGTGAAGAGCACATCAACATATGAGCTCGATAAATTTTATATAGATAAAACTCCAGCTTATGTTTGACGATTCTTCTCATTAATGTTGGACTGATACTAAGGTCAGAAGCCAACTTATTCATCGATCTCTTGTTATCTCGGAGGATCCTCTTCTTGTTTTTTTCGACAACAAGAAGTGCTCACGGACCTGGGTCTTCAATTTTTAGAGTAGTTCTCTACTGTACTAAACTCCTGATATCGTTTCACAATCCAGTTAAGAGTCATTCTCGTGACACAGAGCTTTTCAGCAATCACAACATTCTTCTCTCCTTGCTTGTACAAGTGGGTGACAGTAGTGTGTAGAGCTTGGAGATATTATATGACAGTTCAGAGATGAGATAGTTAATGAAACTTGGAAATTAATCTAGGGAGGCTATCAGCAATACATTTTCATTAGCATAGCGAATTTCTACATCATATATGCTGATTTCGTGTCAAAAATTTTAGTGCACTCTGTATATTCTACAAAGAAAGAAAGAAATATATATATATATATATATATATATATATATATATATACATATTATACAATATGAAGTAATGCGTCCTAAATAAAAAATATTATGTTTTTAGGGTCAACTTGCTAATGCGACTTATAGTGAGCCTACGATATATGATTTGAAAGGAAGAATGTTCCAGTCAAAGAATCTCACATTGATAAGAGAGAGATGGCATCAGTTTCCACACTATTATAAGGTTATTGTTATTATTTTCTTAGTTATTTATTATTAATATAAGTTGATTTTAGTGAAGACAGACTCTTAGTAAAAATTTTTTAAAGAAGTAACCTTAATAATGAGAAGGAAATTACTTGTAAATATATGTTTCTTCGAAAAACCACAATTAGATAACTTCAACCATTAACAATAGGTTTCAGATTATTAGTTAAAACTAAATTCTTTAATTGACCCAAAATACTATCACAATTTGTAAAGTTTTCAGCCCTTCCGTCCCTATCGTATTACTCGTGACCTAACAATCATGCCCGGTGCTACTCTGACTATAGAAAAGGGAGTAGAAGTTCACGTATGGCCAAATGTACGAATATTGGTGCTTGGAAATATTGTCGCAGATGGAACGTACTGGGAGCCCATCAGGTTTGTTATTTATAAGCATACCCAAAAATTTAACAGAATTGCATGTAGTGTAGGACTAAAGGTTAAATAATGTATCATATTGGTTTTAATAGCATCAAAGAAATTAACGGAGAAATGCGAGTAGAAAATTTTGGTTGCATGTTACAGATTTAAGCCAATTAATACAACGGAATATGACGAGATCCGTGGTAAAATTGGTACTCGGTACAAAAGAAGTTCCTCTTTTCGTCTGAGGAACAAGAGAAGTGATATGGGAATGCGGATACAACAGTGGCTTAGAAAGAAGAGGGCAGATAGGTTAGAAGAATTAGATAATTTCTTAAAGACTGAATTACTTCATATATTTGTCATTTTGTATATTTTACCGAAATTAATTTATGATTTTAAGAAATATGTAGATAACAAATAGTAAATACAGATCCAGGGCTGATATAGTATACCAGCAATTTCCATTATTATTTCGAGAAGATCCTTACTTCCAAAGATTCACAGTGTCTCTTACTTCTAATGGATCATTCCCAGGACGAAGCGGGTTCTTACAGGTAACAGATGCTAGATCTTTCAAGTGATTATATTATGTTAACAGTAAATTTGCTTTAGATCCACAATGCAACAACAGGAGAGATAATTCCATCTTGCGACAGACAGTTCACCATTAGGAATGCACAGGTTTGCACATAGTTCCTACTCTACTAAATTTAAGACAATAGTCAAAATACGTATTATAACAAGAATTTCTCCTTACAGGTTGTATGTCGAGAGCTAGGCTTTTCTACTATGAATGTTTATCACTGGCTTACTCCTCGATGGGAGTACAACCCGATGATTAATATTATTAAGACGTACATGGAACCCCGAGAATGCATTGGAAACGAACCGACTTTAGACAGGTTTTGTAAATCTTGAATAACTAATATTTAATTTGACTTAGTGAGAACTTCTCGTAATAATTTTTAAAAGCGCTGGATTTTCTTCTATTTTCAAATCTAAAAAATTATATATAAATTTATATATATATATATATATATATATATATATATATATACGTATATTTTGAATTGTTAGATCGTTTAAAACGCTGTTATTAAGATGCAATCTTCGTCTATCCGGAAATACCTCCAGTTGGCAATGCATGGATAACGAACATTTCAATTACATTTATTGTGGACAAAATAAATCTCTTGATAGGTTAGTACCTACTGGTGTTACATCCCTATACATCTGTTAACTAAGCTACTAATTTTAGCTCATATATCGGAAACTGGGGAGGTCTCACATTTGCACGAAGCACTCTTGAGCTAAATCAAATTCCGTCCAGAGGTAGGTTTTTAAAAGCTACTAAGTAATATTGCAGATTAGTAAGTAAAACATTGTATGGATGAAAAAGAGAGGAAATAAACTAGCATTAACAGAAATAGTACAGCAAATTTTTCTTTAGATGTCTCTATTCTGCGACATGTTGAAATCGTAGGAGGGGGAATGAGCCATAACGATACTCTACAGTCCGCTGGACTTCAGATATTCCACCGTTCACCTATCCTTGACCACGTGAATGTTACAAACTCTAGCATGCACGCTATACAGGTAATTCCTCCATTTCTTTAGTGTACTTCTTATGTAAACAACCTTATACAAATAATAATAACATATTTATGTAATAAACCACATTAGAACCAGTTTATTAGTTAAAAGAAACTTTGTTTGAGTAGCAGCAATTATTCAACATGCATTATATATAATTTTTTATGTGTTTTTATTGATTTTGTAGCCCTACACCATTCATGAATGTTTTTCCCATTGTACCCTATTAACTCCATACGCTCTTTTTATTAAATACAGCAGTACATAGAATTTGTCATTACAATAAGAATATTTCTTCCAAATTTAGGTTATTTCGCCTCGAAGTAAACTAATCCTTAACCATGTTAATGTCACAAATAACAAAGGCCAAGGAGTTAGCATTATCACCACTAATCTCCAATCCGCAAATGGGAATGCAGGTATCACTACAATTACCACAATTTTTATCAACTATTATTATTGTATTCAAATTATTGTTTTCTCTCAGAAACTCCTATTGGAACACTAAATATTCCATATTATTCACAAGGAATGCTTGATATCTGTGCATCGAATAAGATTTTTGAATTTACAAATCGCATATTGGTTAGTTATTTAATTAGTTTGAATTGTTATGCTTATATTGAAAATTACACATTTTCCATTAGCAGATTTACTACAAATACGATTCACGTCCAGTGGATTGTGTAAAAATCTTCTCCTCACGTGGCAGAAAAGTAGCATTTCGGTTCCTTCAGGTATGTAAAAAAAAAGAGTTAAACTAGTCAAAAATTAATATATAAGAATGAAATCCTATACGTTACGATTTATTTTAGGTGAATTTCTACTGGTCCCCAACTGATCTCGGCCGAGCAGATGCTCTAAGGATCTACAGTTCTATCGCGTTCCTACCAAGTACCCTCTTAGCTGAATATAGGTACTATTGAAATAAATCATAATGTAAAGTGATCATAGAAAGTTTATTGTATTAATAGGACCGATAGAGATGCTACTCCGTTCGCCCAATCAGTGAATGCAGATATTCTTGCTCTTCATCTACGAGCAACAGCTGCTGACGGAGTATATGGCTTCATTGCAGAAGTATCCAATTTGCCCAGTAGCCCTGATTCACGTAAGTTAACTGTTTATATTTTTATTTAGGTTAATCACACTAGAATTTAATATTTATTTATATGCGTATTTTATAGTAAACATGTTCTAGTTGCAGATCCCATTGACGAAATTGTTATCCGTGGTTCAAGATTGGAAAATAATGACCGCGGTGCAATAGACTATCAGAATAGCGGAGAAATGAGCCCATCAGTAGTCATAGGTTGATATTCCTTATTTTATTATCTTAAAAAAAGATTTCAAAGTTTACTTTATATACCATTTTTTTCTGAATATTACAAATAAGTCATTGTCTTAAAAATAGAACATACATGCATAGAAAATATAGATATCTAATGCATGACATTATCTTGTTCTACAAGTTTATATGTAGACATGAGTTTTAAATTATAGATGACTGCTCAATTAGTTTCAATGGAATTCATCTATTTGGAAACATTTCAACTTCTAGCCAGGCTGTTCAATTACAACTTCATAATACCATGGTACCATCAATTTTCGAAATGATTTTTTGTTTTTTAAATAATTGTAAACACAAATCAAACTTACTACTAAGATTTGTAATTAATGTAATTAACATCTATGTACATATAAGCTAAAATATATAGGCCAAATGTGTTAATTTTTCTCCTATTATATAAGTAATTCTTTTCATTGAAATTTTTTTAAAGGTTTATTGTCTATTATCTTTTCAGTTGCTATTATTCCGTTCCAATTCTTTGACACATAATAGAGGAGGTTTATTAGTTTCCGCTAAATCATCATCAGTTGTAACTCGTTTGACTGCTATCATCAAAAATAACTTATTCTCGTGGAACACTAACAGTACTGCCATCGCTTTTCTTGGAAACAATTATCAGGTACTTTTACTTGACATAAAATTCATAATTTAAAAGTTATTACCATGTTAGAGGTGGTAATCTATAGTTAAAAACGAAAGAAATGAGTTTAGGAGTTTATGTAAGGACAAATATTATGCTTATTTCTATTATTTCCTCATTTATAAAGGTCACAGTGCTTTATTAAACGCAGAAATATTACATGTTAATTTGCACAAATGCCTTCTTCGATTTTGCGTTCAGATGATTACGATACTGAACAACATCATCTCTATGAACTACGCGTTGTATCACGACACCGTCCTCGTGCAGGATATGTCTGTGAACTTCACTAGAAATGTTTTCTCAAACAACACGGGTCTGCATACGGTTGACTTACACGGGTATTCAAGGATCACTCCCGATACACAGACATTTTTACACAATTATTTCGAAGACAACCTAGCCCTTGGACATGGTCACCAATATATGGTTTGGTATTTTATTGTATTTCATGTAATCTTCGAATCAGATTGTAATATTTTCAATATTGTATCGAATGAGTATTTTAGGAAAAATTCGGTTTTCAACCAGAAAAGACCCATGATGAATTTCTGAGACGTCCTAAAAGACAGGTTTGGTTATTTATTTTTAGCTGGCTAAATCACTCACTTGAAAATTTATGCCAGTATTCATTCCACTTACCTATACTAAGCTTAAATAATAATATCTCACAATGGTTTAAAAAATTACTTTCTAGGTGTTAAACCAACAAGGGGTTTCATTTGATTGGTGGACCCATGTCGGCACTGAGACAGAGAGATATAGAAGTACAATACTTGGTTGGGTTTAAAAGCATTTCTATAAGAATCAATAGTATTATCTATTAAATGTAATATTTCAGGTAAACAATCATAAATAAGTGATGTAATGGTAACTGAATAGATCACTCTAATTTGGTCCTTATTGATTTGTTTTATAGCCGGAAGCGCTCAGCAGCAGTACAAGGGGAATGTATTCAACAACCCACGCAATTCCTATGAGGTGACAACATCCAAACAGACGCAGTGAGTAGCAGTTTTTCGGATACCACTAGAGGCATTCTGATTTCGCTTAAATTTCACTTTATTTTTTATTTTTGCTTAAGTTAATGGACACTATAACCACTCGCTTATTTATAGATTCGACATGGGTTCTATTGATGCTCGTTTAAACTACTGGGGATATCCAGGAACTGAAGGAGTAGCAGCAGGGAAAATACGCGATTACGCAGATTATCCATACCTCATTAAGGTGTGTTTTAAGTACTATTATAAGTCAGCTAGTTTTATTAAGCTAATACTAAAGGCGCATTAATTTTTTTTAGGTGGAATACCAGCCAGTGTTAGAGTCTAATACATCTCTGATTGAAGGAGATTGTCCTGCAGGATGGTTTCAAGCTGGTCATGAGGAGTTTAAGAGTTGCTTTTTATATGTAGGTGCAGCAAGTACTTACGCAAATGCAGTGAGATATTGTGAGGTAGGTGATTTTTTCGATAATCAACTAAATTTCTGTCTAATTTTATGACAAATTTTATTATGCTAATCTAGCGTATGTAATATTTTATACCATTATTTTGAATATTTTTTTATTAACTACTAATATTAAAATGTATATTACATTTGTAATTAGGAGTTGGATGCTTTCGTGCCGTATATGAGGGCAGATGATATCCGCCAGAAGGAACTAGCGAGAAGAATTGATGTTATCAGTCAAAACTATATTACTGAACCAGAGCGATACAGTGCATTCGGGGTACGCTTTCAAGAGACGAACATATTTTATTTGTTGACCCACTTTTATTAAGCAAAGTTTTCATACCTGTACATTTCAACGCATATTTAATTAATATTATAACTTATAATGCTTTAAAATAGTCAAGCATAAATCCTAGCTTCTTTTCTACAACAATAAAAAACTTTTAAATAAATTGAAAAATGACATTCGTGTTCAGATTCTTCTATTCCAATAAGTTAAATTACATTAGAGTAATAAAAGTAAGCTATTCTTTGCAGGTTAATTTTGAAGACACCCATGTATGGATTTCTTCTGTCTCTATTCCCTTCACACAATGCGGTTGGTTGAGTGCTAGAACTGGAAAGATGGGAACCGTAAATTGCAACAATTTGATTCCATTTATCTGCGAAAAAGGTAATTTTTTTCCACAATGTGTGAATATTAGCATTTTAAATAAATACCAACAAAACGAAAGAGTTTTAGCTGAAATATTATGTGATTAAAACAAGCATGGTAACTAAATGTTAGTAGTGGTATACTAATTACGCTAGGAATGAGTTTTTATCTTTCAAACTTCTAATAATTATGTAGAAAAAAAATAGAGTTAGACTCTAAGATTATCTATTCAAGGAGTATTCTCACCTTATCGGCGTTATATGCAGTAATATTATTAAAATAAAAACGAAGCACGTAGCATACGACAATTCTTTTGATAGGAACTCAAAATTACCGTAACTTAGGAACACAGCCGTACGTAGAGCCAATTATGTGGCGGACAGGGATTATCATCGCAGTAATAGTTATCGGCGTACTGCTTGCTTTGTTGTTTCTTCTCGCACTCTGTTGGTGTATCAAGTCAAGAAGAAGAGAGGAAGAGACGATAGAGAGAAAAAATATAATAAGAGCAAGTATTAAACTACAAAGGTAATTAATTTTCCTATAATTTTGAAAATCTTACATTGACAGTCGTTTATCGAACGTATTAATTATTAGATTCTAATAAGTAAGCTAGGTAATAAAGTATCACAAAGTTAATTTCCATTTATACTCTAGGAAATGTAGTGAACATGAGTCAAAAAGATTTGGAGGACTGCGGAACGGGAATACTCATGAGTCCACACATGCAAGTTTACAGAGTAGTACAATTAATGCTTACGGAGACCCGTTTACAGCACATCGGTAAGAGTAAATCGGTAATGTATTATTGAATAAATAGTACAAGTGAGTAAATTAACTATTGTCAGAAATATGCTCCGGGGCACGACTATCTACTCTCGTTCTCCCACTGAAACTGTGAGAACGAATTGCTCTGATACACTTTCCACGGATCACACATATGAAAAAACGTGCGGCAACGATTCTGGAAGGTGAGATATAAACCGAATCCTTTTTAGAATAGGTTTTATTTCTGCAATTTAAAAGTCAATTCGGATTTCATGCATTTTTCACCTGATCATTTAAAAAATATACGACGTCAATAAACGTATATATAAATATGATCTATGTTTATAGAAATAGTATTTAAATTACTAATTTAGAGCTAAAACAGCCTATTCAAGTGACACATACTCCGCCGAGACTGGATCATATACAACAGAGCGTTCACATGATTATTCAGAAGGTTACTACAGCTGTAAAGTACCACGGAGGTATATTAATTAATCATATAGTAAACAAAAATTTCATGCAATTGATGTAAAACTGTTCATATAAATAAATTAGATTTAAAATTGTTTCACATATTAAAAACGTAGAAGCCAAGTGAAATATTTAAGTTAGAATAATGATTTCAGAAATGCAGTCTGTTCTAATCCGAACCCTTATGCGGAAATACCTACGATGAATACTTTTCAATCACCAAACAAAAAGGTAGCAGTACGATCTGGAGAACATACTGGTGTTAGACTCAGAGACCAACGAAGCTATACTTCTTGCTCTACTACTACTCCAACATCTTGTTCTACTTGTCTCACCGAATCAGGCAAATTATTTCTTTGGTTAAATAATCTAATATTTAACTGCTGATGTCTAGTATAAATGTTTAAATTTAAATTTAATGTTTTTTGGTATTAGGTTATCAAATGTTTAAAGGAAAAGATATATATTCAATAGACTATTTTCGAGAATCTCGGTTTTTTTCAAAAATATTTACTTAATAATTTCAGAGCACGACTCTACCCTTACTGAAGGCTCCTGGAGCGAACGTTCTTCTACAGTATCGGAGAATACAATGCAAAACAAACGATTAATTCCACCAAAATCAGATCCACCTAACCGAAATGTGCCTTCTCCGAATGATTATTTACGTGGTAGTGGACATTTTCAAAAGTTGGCACCTTGCCGATCAAATCCAAATCTACAGGGTCTAGGCAATCCAAGATCAGTAGATCCCCCACGGATACCAACTATCTCCCCACATAGGCCTGCACCTTCACCACCATCATACAAACAAACCGGGTATTGTGCGGATGTTCCACCATCTGTACCCAGTAGATCTTTAGTAAATCTTTATCATCCACAGCAATCGCCTGACCGTAGGAACTCAGAGGATTGGAATAGATTTGGAAGAAAACCAATGGTTGAAACTTCAATGTGATCTTTACTTTTATAATTTATAATCTAGCTCAATCTGGTTGTTACGAACACTCAGGGTATTTGATATTCACTTAATGTATTTCAACATATATCTCATCTTGCCTCAATTTGTATAACTCAATTTATACTGTGATTTTAGTTCACTTTATTTCGATACTTTTAAAAAATAATGAATTTAGAGAAAAATTAAAGAGATTGAAAATATCATACAGATATTGTATATGGTTTATTTGGTCGAACTCCTAAAAAATACCCTCATACACGTTTATGATGTATGCGTTGAACACGAAACAAAATTTGTAAGGAACACTAGGATACCCAATGTAGTATTGATTCTACATCTCGAAACAAGCTAACCACATGTCGGAATTAATTATTAGTACGCTCATCATATCTTTCGAAACATTAACGGCACGAATGGTGATTAACCTTTTCTTTAGTGAGTGGGTTGCACACTGAACTACGAAACACTAATTTAAGTCTTATCATTCGAAAGATTCTACTTTGTAGCGTGACTATATTTCATCGCAACATGTATAAATACTCCGGCCATTCAAGATGTGTCTATCGTAATATAATGTCCTATTACTGTCAAATGTTAAATGTGGAATTTTAAGTGTACGTAAGTCAAATTAACATATTATTTTCCAAACACGGAATAATTATTTTCGACCATAACTGATAATTACCTTCTAAAACCCTTACTAAAACACCAATTTAGAATAAACAGCCCAGTTAATTTTTGTAATATTCTTTTAGAATTGTTGAGTCGAATTTTTTCGTTAATGCATTCATGGTTCTCTCCATCGTTAAAAACAGAACCTTTCATAGCGTGTATTTGTTGGTAAAATCACCCGTTGTTTTAATAATAATATATCACAAGAATTATGTTTTAAAGCAACTACAAACTAATTTCCAAGCTTAACAGCATTGTAATATTTCGTAATTGCACTCACGAGGTTTTAATCGTCTGTCACAGACTGGCTTACACTACAAAGTTCGAGCGTCGGGTAAACCTGCGCACGTGATAATTTTCTCAATCTTTCACTAGGACGTTGTATTGCTTTTAATATTTCCTTTCCTAAATTGCTTACATCCTCACTTCTGAGTTAATTACTACGTTATCCTAATAAACTTGATATAGGATTTGTTGACGCATTGCACAATTCCCAAATTCAACTATTCACTAAAAAAAAATAATAGAAAGCTGACTTTTCCATTCCCTTAGTAAAAAAGTGTTCGTATCTTATCTCGCAACCCTAACACCATTTGACGTTAATCAATTTCGTGATTTGTATTCGAACGAACACTAATTGAATTTTGTGTTGTGATTAATGGAAACTGGTTGACCGCGTGCTATCCTGAGACACTCCTCATTGTAAATAGATTAAGTGAAATTGAGGTATCCGTTCTTCCCATAATTATTATTCTTTTCTCCTTTATTTAATAAACTAATTTTTATCATATAAATTGTTATACACAGATTTGGGCCTCTTTACCATTTTTCGTTAATTTATATTTGAATACCTTCAAATGCCTACCTCGTTTTTTCACCAATATTGTGTTTTTTTATGACAATAAAAGCGTGAAATTCCTAAAATAATTGCAGATCCAAGATGACAATTGATATGATGTCCATTTTCACTGCTTGGCTAGGTCTATATTCGATCTCTTTTACATTTATGCCATTGTTAGTTTTTATTTATTGAAATTCAATATTAGAGCTAAAGATGTTCATAGTACTGTAGTCAATTAATTCACTTTACGTACATACTGTTCAAATACACTGAAAGTAATGACTATAAGATGTTAGAAAAAGCACTAATATTATTCTAGTGAATGTATTTAGAGGTTTGGTCCTTGATTGGCGCAAACGAGGAACGGCCGAAGGATTTTCATCCGTTAACTTCGTTTTACCATTGTTGATGTAAGTTTATATTTAAATACATAAGACTTTGCATCATTTAGCTATACATTCCAGGACTTCTTGTTGGTTAAAACATGGTTACATGACGAATGATCAGACCAACATTATTATTAACACCATCAATATCGGGTTTTTCATTTTCTATATTCTGGCATTTGGCTACTACCAACCTAAAAGGGTTAGTTTAAATAAATGTGTATATTCTTTTCAGTTAAAAATTATGTATTTCGTGGTGTAAAAATGTTTTTTGCAGCTGTGTAGTTCTAATTTATACATAAAATGTTCATGGTTTCATAGCTAACAATCATTGATATTTTATACTTAGAAATATCTATATGGTCAACTCGTCGCGTGCGCTCTCACTGTTAAGGCTATCTTTATTTATGTGGGAGTACAAGGTACATTTCGAACTTTATCAATATTTGACTCAATTTAAAATATAATAAGAAATGTCTAATCCTCGAACGCTAAACGTTTTTAAACATTTTTGTAAACGTACCATTTCTCAATAATTTAATATTTTAGATCCTACACTGGCTGCGGATGTCATGGGCTCCATAGCAGCAGGCACGCAAATTGCTAGTCTTGCTGGAGGTATTTATGAAATTGTGAGTTATTCTCAAATTAACCTTAGTTTTGTAATTGAATTTATAGTTGTCTTTTCAGAAACGTGTAATCTCAATGGGCCATACGGAGTATGTTCCAGCAGTATTCCAATTCACAATGTTCTTTCTCATTGTTCAGTGGCTGTTATTTGGGTTACTCACTGGAAATTTATACATCGCGGTTTGTATATATAATTTATTAGAGCATACCTTCTCTTTCAATTCCATAATTTGCCATAATTACGAATTTAGGTAGCAAATGCGGCAGGACTGATAGTAAATCTCGCAACTATTTCGCTGTTTTTCATTTATCCACCTCTAACTTGGCGGGTACCTATCATAGGCACCGGTCCCCAGGAGAAACCTGCCAAGAAGGAATAAGTATGAGACGTGGTATCATTTAATACCTAAATTGTTCAAAATAACATTTAGTTACGTGTTTCTAAATTATAGGGAAAAAATTTACTTGCTTTTAAAAGTGATATTCATAAACCACTCTTGCCAATACTTTTTACATATTATATACTTAATACATGTGACCATCTATTTATATGAAATTACTACACTAATTTACGTTACAATCAAATTAAATACCCACAAAAACTGAATAGGTCTTTAAACTGCAGTTTTTATCACGACCTGGGTTTGGTTACTGATATTAGGTATTCAAAAGGTATCGTACTACACAACCAAGTCATATATATATATATATATATATACACATGCTATTACATCTATTAGTAACAGTTTATCTAGTGATTACAAATCTTCAAGTATTTACGAAGCAATAGCATAGTAATGTACAAGATGCAGTAACATAGTCAACAGTAATTATTGTTACATAATAATTTATTATGTGTTGACTGTGGAACTGCATGTATTATAAGTATAAAGCAATAAGTTATTCTGAAGAGTGAAATAATATATTAGTTGTAAATGAGTAAAGAACAACAGTCTTCACGTGCAATCAACTACATACTCTAAACGTTTAGTGTCTAATGTTCCTCTTCACTTGGAAGAAAGGTTATTTGCTCGTAATATCTAAACAATTGTGCAGTATACTGTTCTCTCACCACTTCGTACGGCATGAGTACGAGTACAGTTTCTAGGTCGGGATATTCAGGACGAGGTATTCTGCAGCAAATTTGATATAGATTACATGCATGATACAATTAAGCACTTCTGCCATTATAAATGCAGTGTAAAAAAAGCGTGACTACTCACTTTTGGACAACAATATCCATTTTAGTAATGTCTCCGTTGCAATCATCATTGGATTTACATTTCTCTGGTCCCAGAACACTTATAGTATATTTCGTATCAGTGATGAGGTCAGGATTAATCTCCTTCTCTCCAACCCATGATGGGCTAAAACAAAGTATATTACATCTACCTTTAAGCTGAAGTGTATAAGAAATAGTATTTTAAGTAATAGAGCGGTTCATTTTGTATGTATATATTTTAATTAGATTAAAAATTAAAGAACTAACGCCCAATCCACAAGATATTCCTGGTGGCTGAGTCTACCACTTTTATAACGAATCTTACGACTTGTCAGAATCCTTCTTATTTCCCATTTTTGGTCCATTAAGACCTGTAGTAGATACCTAAAATATTGTTCGGGTGAAACAATTATTCACATCCAAAACATGGAAAGGACAGAATGTACCCCGGTTCTTAACCATTAAATTAGACCTACATATAATTAGCTCGAAACTTTTATTTATGAATACTCCAATTAAATAAAGTACAACTGCAAAAATATAGTCTAAAGAAATAGAAAATCAAATCACTACAGTGCTTACGAAGTTACAACTCCCGCTAGAATCCGATTCATGGAAGGCTTAAATTTTATCATTTCCTACGTGTGCTTTAATATAGAAACAATTCCAAAGTATTATTTGATTAATAGATCAGAAATATAATTAATTACTTAAATTTGCTAGTCGCAATTATCAGTAGGGGAAATAATATAACTGTCCTTTTTCTCTGTGCTCCCTGATTCGTTTAACGTGTCTCAAGCAAGGAATAGCAGCACGCATATGTAGTCTTGATTTTTCCGGTAGAAGGGATTTAATGTCTGATTCTTTGCAGAACAGGATATTACCTGTTTTTGGTGTTTCCTAAATTGCAAAATATGGTATATTTAATTATGAAAAATACACACTATTATAAAACCACGATCTAAAGCTAACTTGTTCTTTCCACTTGCAGATCTGGTCTTTGTCTTTGACTGATAGTTTATTAAAGGGAACCCTCAACAACCGTCGTTTTTCAAGTAGGAACTCATCAAATCTAGCAATGATCTTCAAAATAATTATTCAACATGCTTGTAAATTTATGATGAGGTTTAAATAGTACAAAACTTAAGGAAGTTGACTGTTTTTATAAGATGGAATATTCAATACCATTGTTTAGTCCCACTTACATCATTCAATTCTGATTCGGTCATTCGCCCTCGCATATACTTTGGAATACTTTCAAATTCTTCCACAGTAAGAGGTTGAACAATATGTTGCACCTAAATAAAATTCAAACAAACTCAGACCATCTATTTGACATTTTCGAAATACATTTTATGTTAGTCAAAAATAGATTATTAAATATTCTTCTGATATATTTATAGCTTATATAGACGCTAACCTTAATTGCCTCAGTATTATTGGATCCTTTTACTTTTGTTGACGCAAGACTTTTGTCATCAACCGTTGTAGTTGTTTGTACTTGAATAGGAGGTATCTGTTTTATTTTTTCAGTATCTATTGTTATATTGCGCTGCTGAAAGAATGTATGGTTGTGATAATCTCTCTTAACCTTCACATAATGTTTTAAAGATTAAGAGAAAAATTAACAATATTAGTACATCATATATTTAAGAAATTCTATACCTCAAGTAATTGATTAATCCCAGAACTTAATTTATCTGAAAACCTTTCATCTTGAAGTTCTTTTTCCAGAAGACTGCATTGAAGAATAGTTTCGCATAGCTTTTTTAATTTCTTGTCAAATGACGCCACGACTAAATTCAAGTGTGTAGTTTTAGTTTGAAACAAACAAAATTGCTAAATACGAATAAAAAATGCAAAAATTAGCTAAGCAAACTACCTTGTTGAACTTTAGTTGGCGGTAGAATCGTCTCAATATTTTCTACAATTTCATTTCTTCTATTCATTATGGGATCCAGAAAGGCATTATCTAACGGTAAATCCAGCTGGCTACCCATTCTTAATGAATAATGATTAGCTGAGAAAAGTAATTATAAAAACAAATAAGATAATAATAGCTATAAGAATTGGTTCTAACATATAATTACATTGAATGTGTCTTGAAGAATATGAAATTTAAAGTACAACTAGAGTACGAATAATCTACCGATTATAGTATTTTTTTGTTCAAACCTCTTTAAAATATAAGTAGACAGGAAATATATAAACTATCAAAAACCAAATTAGTTATTAGAATTTAGAAGAAATAATATTTTTTAAGTTGCTCTGCAATTTAAATTATAATGCGCGGGAAAGATGTACGCGTCCCCGCGCACAAAAGTTGCGAGAGATAAGAAAAATTGATATTGGCTAGGGGATGAAGTAAATCAGTTAAATGAAGTTACCATGTTAATTACGATAAGGTAAATACGTACCAAAATGAGTATATGATCACGTTAACAGTCTTTTGAAACCTTCAAGCTAATGGTTCATTCTAGATCAACATCTATAGATAATGTGATTTTAAAATGTTACAGGAGTTTAACTTAAGTTTCTAGTGATAACTTACACTGTTAGGTTATTGTAAATTTTATCATATTTTTATTTTATTAACAGAGTATCATATAGCCATCTTTATCTAGAATTCACTTTAAAAGAATACAAATTGACTTATAAGGAGAACAAGTGTAAGTTATGTTAGCTATATTTTAATATTTTGTATTACCTGGTGATGTCAATTACATAATTTCATAACATGAACATAATGCAAGCATAACGTGGTGATTGACGACTAAACGATCACTTGTTAACTGTTGCACGTTTTGATTTACAGTAGACGCTAAAACTATTTGATTTCATGATTACCTGAGGTTGTTCGTCTATTTGCCATCTCCTGTACTCTGATGTATACGATTATAGAATCTATTGCCCTAAAATCTCACCTTATATTTCTACAAGTCGCATAATTTTTACAATTATAGCATCGACATATCTTGCTATTTTAATTATCGAAATTCGATTAGACCAGAATGTATCTTTTTTTCGTCTTTTTGCTAATACGCTGGAGTTGATAAAGATATTTACTATTGTCTGTCTTTGCCCATAACAAACTCCTCTATGAGGCGGTACTCTCTTCTGCCAATAAAATTAGAGTGCTCACTAGGGTTGGTACTTAAATCCAATTTCAATATAAAATTTAAGAAAGTTAGATCTGAAAATAGTTGAAATGTTAAAATTCGAATTGGACTATTTGAACGCCAACTCTAATACCCACCAACTGGCTTGAGTGAAATAATTGCACAGAACGTCGATTACTTGTATCGAATATCTTGAGGTAATTGTATACAATGTTAAACCTCTACCAACATAAGCTCTAGTTCAAAAAAAAGTTTCACATTACATGACTAATCGAGTAAATTATAATTATAATGACAAAAGAATAGGTAAAAAAATGAATTTTTAAAATATATTGGCTTTATTCATTAATCCCCTAGATATCAAGAGCTAATAAAGGTAGTCCGTCTCTTTTTACTAATGCTACCTTAAAACCAACAAACGGAGAATATGAGACCTTTATTATTGTGTTGTATAGCGAAACTTAATGTTAAAACTCAGAACAGAATACGATAAGATGAAATTAAGACTTATATGAGAATATCATAAATGAAACAAATAGAAAACAACCTATAGAATACTATAAAATAACAGTAAAGTCCTATCGTATGCTCTTTCGTTATCTTTCAACTCGACTTTTTATCTTCTTAACTTAGTTTCGACTTTATCTAATCCTTTATCTCTGAACATTATGTCCTATAATCTTAAACGAATAGATTGTAAAAAAAAGCATTTCCCAACAAAATAAATATCATTCTATTCAAATTTGTACAGATACAACACACAACGCGTCATGGTCATTAAACAATGATTTAGTATAGCGAACAATTATACTAAGGCAGCTAAATGTAAAATATGCTATATATTAATAATATGCAATATTCCTGGCAATTATCTTAACCAGCTGCGAGTTGTTTGGCATAAATATTCGGTTGAGGAACTGGATTGAAAGAAACGGTGCCCTTTAATAACATGTTGTCAATAATCAGGAGTTTCTATGCTTAATTAGATTATCGAAATTAAAGCGGATGTCACCCTTTTCCGTTGCGTCTTTTAGGACTTGGCTAAAGTCAAGATTATTCTAAGGGCCATCTGCATCATGGTCTAGTTTCACCTGATTATCGTCAATATATAGTAGATTAGCTTGGAAATATGTGTAGTCGTCACTCAACAGATGTTAGTGCTAATTTAATATGATTGCCTATTTAATATTAATCGTTGATCCGCTTCTATGACGGTTTTCTTAGTTTCTTAGCGAATAACGTGCAGAGGTTCTTTTGTTTCTCTTTTGATCTCGCTCTCTTTTGCATGTCGTGTATTGATTTTCCAGCTGAACTTATTAGCATAGTCATAATTTCAAATGTGATTTGCTCTTTCAAAATTCCATAATCTATACCTTTGAAAAGAAGCTTATGGCGAGTAAGTAGTTCTCACAACTATTATTTGTATTTAGGAAGAACTTGCATTGTTGCAAGTGCTTTGGATGACGATCTTTATGAGAACCAGGATTATTTTGATATATCTAGTCACCTTCAAAAATCTCAAAAAATTAAGATGATGGAACAAACTTTTTCTTTCACTACTCTAACAAGTAATATCGAATTTATAAAAGACCAAAAAGCTACATCTACACCGTCCTTACGTACTTCTCTACTATTCAAAACCTTCGGTGTTGTGAAAATACAAAACATAATCGTGATATTTTACAAAAAGTCTTATTTTTCGTTTCTGATATCCATCAATTCATCGCAAACCAGCTGCGATCAGTCGCTCCTTCCGATTTTGTGCGTAAATCCTTCTTGCTATTTCTTGAAATTATCCGTTAGCCACATTCCCATTTAAATTTAAATATGAAGCTTTTGTGACCCTTTCCCAAGTGTTACTTCTATTTCGATGTGCCTTCGCTTCCACTCGATGGAAACGACAAACAGGCCTCGTATAAGTCCTAGATATTCCAATTACCTTTAGGTTAACCAAGTCACTATTTAGTAAAGATCAAAGTATTACAATTTTCTAAATATCTCCTACTTTCTATAATTCCTTCGAATAAAGTATTCAGTTTATCAATCCCATTTTGTTACTAAAAAAATTACTCTGAGGGTGAACTATGGTGAAAATAGTGGGCTTGAAGTATAGATGCATAAATAATAGAAAAAGAGTTAGGCGATGTTCGAGAACAAAATAAAGAGACGTTATATGGAAAGGTTATGCATGACAATTAAAAAAACACCAGAAATCAGAGCTCGAAATTTAAATCTTAAGAAGGGCTTGAAAGTACTTTAAACTCAGAGGTGCAAATCACTTGTCAGCAATAGTACTTTTATAATGTTCTAGAACTTTCATTTTTCAAATTCAAAGCTCAAAAGAAATGTCAAAAGTGAACTGATCTATTAAGGTCTATAATTAAGTGTTTGACTCTTGGAATTCGCGATCATACTTGCTTCGGTCCTCTGGTTAAGATATTGAAGAGAGAGGAGAGAGAGAGAGAGAGATGGAGAGAGAGAGAGAGATGGAGAGAGAGAGAGAGAGAGAGAGAGATGGAGAGAGAGAGAGAGAGAGAGAGAGATGGAGAGAGAGAGAAGAAAGGACCATCTCAAATGAGGGGTTTTGCTAATGGCAATCACAATGGTGTGGCTGTCAGGTATACGCTACGTCCCATTATAAAGTGTCTTACTCTTAAACTAGTTCATTTGTTAGAATACAAGATTTATTAACAATTTCGATCAAAACAGTTTATTAACCTATTAAAAACGATAGCGAGAACAATCACAAAACTAGCAAAACATTTCTATAAAATGCGATGATGGGCGAGAGCCAGTTATGCATATCTGCAATGAGAAAAGTATTAGGCACTGAATACACGCCTGTGTAATGTACGGCGCAGTCGGAGAACGGAAGGAAGGAAGACGCCGCGCATAAACTTACCTGGCTGGGGGGATCTCGTGATCACGAAGGCGGGACCCCCATGGTGAGGCTTGTCCACTGCACTTCGGGACCGGCTGACCTATGTGGCAGCTTCGAGTTGAAGTTCGCCAACAGCTAAATTTTTGCGTGAGGGGCTGCGTTCGCGCGGCCCCACTAAGACGTACAAGTGAGTGGTTAGAAGCCGAGGAGATGAACGTCATGTATTCACTTTGTTTTTTCCTAAGACACTATTTTACGAACAATGACGTTTCAAATTGCTGTATCCATTATATGTGCGGTTAATTAGAAAGAAGACTGATATCCGATATCACATTGGCGCTGTTACTAACGTGACCGGAGAGGATGGTATCGCGGAATTTGTTGATGCATTCGGTCTTTAAATAATGGCTGCTAAATAAGTAAGAGTTGATGAAATAGTAGTATTTTCTACGGTTTAAAATCAGCGAATCAGTCCTTCTCATAATTACATTTATTTTTGTCGCCTTACTATAGGGCGTCTGCTCGACTAAAATACAATATAATCTTTATCTTGGACTATTTATTGCTCTTGCTGTTATAAGAAATTAGTGAGTGGAAAAATGCCTAATAGTTGCAGGAATATTGAGACATTAATTATGTATTTATTAGAAAAGTAGATTAACTAACTTTCTCCAGTGGTGGCATTGCTGAAAGAGAGTATCACGGTGCAGGTGTGGCCATTGGATCTCGTGCTTCTGTTCCTGATGATCTTCTGAAATTGAAGTGGACTGTATTCGGAGTTAATGTGGGACCTACTTCAAGTAGAACACTGCTTGGACCTAGTACTGTTGTTCACGGAATAGGATCTGGTTCGTCGATGCACTTCATGTGTTGTTCTGCACAGTTCTATCTACGCTCAGATGATTGTTGAATAAGTTATCACTTTCTTTGCTCCATCATATTGTATTTTTTCAGCCGTAAAAAGGGAACGTTTTCCGGAATTTACGGTGGATATTACAATCATTCAGGAGACTGGTACAGGAATCAATTTTATAGACCAAGTAATGTATTACATAAATTATGATAAGTTAGAACTAATCCAGAGACAAACTGTGGATCGGAAAGATCCAATCGATCACTAGTGTTTTCATAAGTTGTAGACTTCAGACTTGTTCAAAGATGCCAAATATGAGAATCGTTGTTTTTGCAGGTGATGAATTCTGCACGCCTTCCCAGAGAGCCTGTCTATGGTGCTTCGCTGTTGGCAACACATATCCATTCTAAAGGCTGTTCCAATGAACGTCGAAAGTTTCTTCGCAGTTTTCCAGAGCCACGTGGAAAAATTGTGATAAAAACTATATTTATCTATGGAACAGCGGAATGGCCTTATATCTAAAAGACAGCTGCTATTACGAGAAATAAAAATATACAATATAGTTGTATTGTTTTTCATCGTTAAAATGTGGAATAAATACATGTTAAGGCGAAGTAGTGGAATACAATTAGCATAACTATCTCTTCCCATCTCGTGACGGCAGAAATTTTAATGTTTGCCGCTCTTTGTTTAGCCAAAAATGCATATCGGAAATGCAAACAGGAAATTCCTACGCTAAACTAGTTGATTATTCTCATAAAACTATTATTTCTTGCTAAGACTAGTTGAATGATGACAAATCCGGTCATATAGGAACTATTGCGTTTATCACTTGAGTTAAACAAATAAATAAATGAAAATATTATAGATGGAATACAGAGGACGGGTGATCAGACTTTCCCATGTGAATACACAAACATGTATACACCAACCTCAATATTTTCTGCTTCTGGCTTACTTATGTTCTGTTCCAATTAATATCTGATTTTAGGATAGATTTGGATCTCACATTCCATTTAATTCTCTATACTGTTTAACACCTCTTTATATAGGGAATATAACATCAATTTCCAATTGTGCACATTAGTTTGACGAATGTTGTTCACTTTCAACAACTGACAAACTATTATCATGCGATAATAACAACTAGACTCTAAATGTAAGACACTTAATGTACGTTAAGAACAGTACCGCTGATGACTTTTACACATTCTTACCGTATGCGCTCAACTCAGGTCGTCTTCCCCAATAACCTAAGGCTACCCTCTATTCTACGAACACCGTGCCATTAACTAGTTCATTTAACGCATGTATAAATGGAAGGCAGTTGACAAAACCACAAATACTACGTCACACACTGAGGAAAACATCTTAATTACATGTTCTTCGAAAATACCACAATATTCAGCTGTTAAAATTTGACAAAAATAGCACATCGAGAAAACTTCTCAGTGCCTAGGCCATCTACTGGCCGCAACTCTCACTGGTAAACCGCTCAGATGAGCGAGTCGCTGACGCGTCCTTTCGGTCGCGTCGCGGTCATCAGCGCGACAAGTCGCGTTCTTCCCGCTCGCAACTCGCCCGTCTACCTTTCACCGCGGTGGACTGGTGTCGCTTTTAGATGGGGATTGCGAAATACACACTACAGAAATGATTCTGTGAAGTATGATTTCGTCGACTGAACCGAACGTCGCCTCGCCAATTGACGGCGCGCCGTATCTCAGGCGGGTCATCTTTGATGTTGTCTAACGCACGGCTTTGAGAAATTATTTATTTCCACCTCAAATAATGTCTTTTCCTAACGAATGGTAGATGAATTTTTCTATTAGATCTGCAGTTGATCTGCATAAATAATGGTCCTTAAGTCGGTTGTTAATTAGGTGTTTTGCGAAAAAACATTTGGCTACAGAATCCGAGAATGGTGGACTGGGAAATTAATGATTACGTATAAATGGTCACAGCTTTCTCGAAAAGGTTCTGAGTCAATAAAATATGCGTATAAAATCTGTATACTCCCTCAATATCAACTGAATCTAACACATTGAAAGCCTATTCCAAAAGCTCTTTATTTAGCCATGTGGTTAATGTGTTCCCGAATAGAGAGATAAAAGAGTCACAGTGAGTTACCAAGACTTCTCAAGAGAAATCAAAGTCAAAATCACTGTTCTGTATGGGACAAGTCGGAGTGCTATCATTTGTTAAGTTGCCGTTTACTCTTTCGGATTTTACGCTATGCTAGTGTGCTCTGAGGCTATGTTCTATACGACCGCTTGCTAGGGTCTATTGAGTTATGACCGACCTAAAATAACCAGACTTGGAAAGGTGCTGGTCTGCCCTAATGTTATCATCTACGAAGACACAATAAACGGCACTGAAAAGAAACAAAAGCCATCACTAGCTTAAGCAAAGCTGAGACGAAATAGGGAAAGAATCCGTGCACAATCCCCAATGTGAGCGACGGTGTTCGTTACGATATAATCATATATATCTGCTACAATCAATACATTGTCTTGGTTCTAGACATTATGTTGTTCATCGATGTTTAAATTCGGGAGAGCCCGTACCTATATATAAGATGATGCAAGCAGAGACAGGGGAGAGAATGGTCGGCGCAAGACTCATACTGTACCCTGGGCTCCCGTTGTGGTATGTCACTATATTCTCTTTGTTTTTCTACGTGTTTCTATTTATCTATTTACTCGTCGGTCCTTTTCATTATATGCTATTCTTCTACATTTCTGTCTTTCTTATAATGTCATATCGGACAATATAGGTTGTTTTCCCACTCGTTTCCTGCGCACGTTCACTTAGAACCCGTGGATGCACCTAGGAAGTCGTTAGATTGTCTAGATTCTTGAAAAATGTGTATACAAAAAAAAACTATGGTAGAGCAAGCCTAAACTGTTGCCGTAAATAAAGAAGTTAAATAGGCTTAATGATGTCATTAAAAAAAGTTGGAGTTGAATTTTATCTCTCTGAGAGCCCGCTCTAGGAATCCGGCAACCATCCCCGACAAAGCTGTTCAGAATATTATATGCGTCCTCACTGGGTAATCTATCCAAGACGACATCCTTTAGGTCTTTACCTAAAGAAGAAAGAAATACTTAAGGAACAAAATGTGCTTTTAATGAAACTACTATAAGAAGGAGCCCCTCTTGACCTAAGAGTATCCGCTGAATCTTTATTCAAGAATTATGGAAAACCAATAAAGAATGGAATGAATCACTCACCAAGGAAGAAAGGATGAGACTAGAAATGATGGCGCACGAAGAAATTTTATAGAAGTACATCGAAGAGCAGTTACTGATAACAAGGTTGGTCATGAACTACGCGTATTCTGTGATGCCTCGAAGCATGCATATGAGGCATGTGCATATATCAGAAAACACGGGAAGACACAGCCATCTCTTAAATTTGCAAAAATGAGACTAGGTCCAATCTGACCAATATCGATACGAAAGATGAAATTACTCGCAGTTGACATAGGAATACAAATGATGAAATTCTTAATCAATAATCTATTGACTACGATCACAAGAAAGGTTATATGGAGTGATTCTCAATGCGTACTCGCGTGGATCTACAATTAAAGAGATGACCTACCTCGCTTCGTAGAAAATCGCCTAAAAACGATTAGGACCGAGAATTGTGAATTCAACTATATAAACACAAATGATAATCCAGCGGATATAGCCACTAGAGGAATGATCCCATCGGAATTGAAGAAGTGCACACTCTAGTGGAATGGTCCTATATGGCTAGTATATTGCGTCCCCTGCTGAGACCCAGGAATAAATAGTTACATTGCACATACAGGAGACAAAATTAGAAAAAGCGACGCCATCACCCGTACAGTTTTCAAAGTTTTCAAGCTGGACCAAACTCATCTCCACAGTAATGTTTATTATATTATTCATTAGAAAAACATGTACGAGATCGAAGTAGGCAAAAGAAAAAATGCAATCTGACACCAGACTCCAACAGCTCGCTGAATTAGAGATAATTCGTTGGATACAGAATGATCAACCGCCACCACCTAAGGACAAATCCGATCTTCAACTTTACCGCGACAAAGACGGACTGTGGAGAAGTGGAGGTCGCCTGCAGAACAGCGTTCTACCAGAAGATGATAGGCATTCAATATATATTCCTCATAATAGTGAAGCTACATACTTGCTGATACTAAAGTACCACACGGAGTATCAATACTGTAGGCCCACTTTTACACTCGCCCAGACTCGTCAAAAATACTGGATTCCTAGAGCTCGTAGTGTAGTTAAAAGGATTCTTCATAAGAAATGTATGGAGTGCAGAAGAAGAGTGGCCAAACCTTTCGCACTACCAGCTATAAGAGTGAATCCAGAAATCCCGTTCGACAAAACGAGCGGATTATTGCGGACTTTTAACTGTAACAAAAGAAGGAGAAGAAATATATTACAAGATTTGGATTGACTTATTCACATGTTTAGTAACGAGAGATATTCATCTAGAAATAGTTACGGAACTCAGCTCAGAAACGTTTATCAATGCTTTTCGGCGGTTCGTAGCGCGTAGGGGCTGTCCGTCACTTCTCCTCACCGACAACGAAACCAACTTCCGTCTAGCGGCGGAACTAATTACCTCATTATGGACCGAACAACAGGACAACAGTGTATACAGATTCTGTAGATCCAAGCAAATAGAATGGAAATTCATACCATCACTTGCTCCTTGGTTTGGAGGAGCATATGAAAGAATGATTGGTATTCTATAAGAATCGCTGAGACGAGCAATAGTTAATCACCTACTGAAAGGGGACGATTTCACAACATTTCTAAAGGAGACAGAAACTATCGCCAACTGCAGACCTCTCACATACATAACGAAGAATGACGCCAGAATACTACGCCCAATAGATTTCTTGCAACCATCAAATCGATCAGGTCTATCAATTCAAAATGATAAAGAAACTGACTACGAAGAAAAATAAACCACTTATAATCGCCTCAAAGCTACGTGGCTAAGAAAATTACAAACACTTGATGAATTGTAGAAATTCTGGAGCACAGATTATCTCAGCACACTACGGGAAAGACTACACCAGAAACATCAGTTGAAAAAGGGAAATCTAAGAAGAACACCAGTATCTGGAAAAGTGATTATAGGAGACAAACTCCAACCAAGAAGACAATGGAAACTCGGACGTATTAAACAAATACACTCGTCAGAAGATGGAATAGTTCGGAGCGTAGAAGTACTGAACTCCAACGGTAGAATTATAAAAAGGTCAATTCGTCACGTACTACTATTGGAAATACAGCCAACCTAGGAACTCCAAATCGGAAGTGAACCCAAAAATAAGGAACAGTCAGCAAAATCTGCACGCCACAATCTCCGCCCAAAGACAGGGAAGAAAAGGATTTTCTTCGCGTTAAGTCTCATGGCTGTAACTCTAATAACGACAATTAGAGCCAATAAATGCGAAAAGAAAAATACCGTATTTATTGATTCCTGTTCTAAATCAGGAGTAATCATCTACAAGAACAATAAAGATAACTACTCCTGGAGTTATCAATCCTGTGGTAATCAAGAGCAGCTGAGAAATGTCACCGACGAGAAAACCAGTAAAGAGATTTGTGGACCACGATGTAGATGTCCATCGTGGGCAAACGGATGCAGTTACGGGCATAGAGAACAAAGAACCAATTCAACAATTGAAAGACTGTTCCATCAAATGAAACCAGACGTTTGCTCATTCAAACGAACAGTTGAATGCCAGAACCCAGTACGAAGGAAAATTCATAAAGTAAGATTAGTAGATGGAAAAGACTACTTTGTAAAAAGTCTCGGTTTGATCCACAAACAATATGAAGAACAAATCTGTTTTGGGAAAGGAGAGATTACAGGAACAAACGACTATTGTGCGAGATATCCATGCATTAGCAATGGAACACAAATCTGTATATTCTCTAAGACAGAAGCAACATACGTACAATCAGGAGAAGTTCTTCTACCAATAACAGCATGGGCGACGACAAAACTAGAAGTATTCAATCATCAAATGGGAAAGTACAATGGAACACACACATGCTCCATACGAATGAAATGCCACGACGAAGGAATTCACGTAAAATGAGGAGACAGGAAAGGATGTCACCCAGACTTCATAAGACTGTGCATCAACATCACGGAACATGAAACATGCACTTGTTCCATAAATGTTGGAAAAGTAACGCTAACGCCACCTTAAATCTACTTACTAGGGCAGCAGACATTTAGAATTATTGCATACAACAATGGAGTAATTATAGAGGGAGAAACCATTGATTGTCCAGCGAAAAAAATCTGTAAGGTAAATAATTGTATTTTATGTTGGTCTTTTTTACAACATCCTGCTGAAAAAACCTTGAAAAACGTCTATAGTTTAACTGTGAAAATTCAGGCTATGGGCAGAAATGTACTGTCTTTGGCAACTGATTTAAATTCACATGCGCTGGAATGTACACGGGAAACAAGTAGACTCAATGGCATTGAGATAAATGTAATACAAACAGATCTGGAGAAAGGTCTCGATCAGTTACAGGTTTATACTTCCTCCTCTTCTTTGTTTTTACTATACCTAGGATACATAAAATGACATTCTTATTTTCCAGAAGAAGGTAGATCTATTGTTATTTAATCCTCCCTATGTACCCACTGAAAATGATCCTGAGAATGGTCTGGTGAGTAGAGCTGTGAATTCATTAATAGAGAAATGCCATTTTATCACTCTGATTTTAGGAGCGATGTTGGGCGGGTGGTATTTCTGGTCGTGGTACCCTGGACCGTCTTCTTCCTCGCGTGTCATTTCTATTGTCACCTACCGGAGTGTTTTACCTAGTAACGCTTCATTCCAATGATATCCCATCTCTATTGTGCTATTTTCCATCATTTGAAGGCTGTGGTAATGGAACGTAGATGTGGTATTGAGCATCTCTATATTCTTAAATTCTGTCGACGATCGTAATTAATCACGAGTTGTCAGATGGGAATCCAGTATTGAGTGAGCGGCTATGCACACTTTCCTTTTTGCAGTGATTATTACTCATACTTGTGGTTAGCTAAGATTTGCACTCAAATTAATTAGTGAAGATAGTCAATAAACTTTCACTCTTATAGAACTTGGATGTAAAAAAGTTAAAATCAATGAAGTGTAAGAAGGAGCATCTTTGACCTAAGAATATCCGCTGAATCTTTATTTATAAATCACATAACGCGTTGCCCCGCATGTACACATTATGATGTTCAACATTCCAGAGTGAGGCGTATATAAACCCGAGCAGGGGTACAATTAAAGAGAGAGGGGGAGAGAATGGACCGATCACCCGACATCTCCTTTTGTACTCCGGGCGCCTTCTTTATCCTTTCGTTACTTCCTGCTATATTTATAATTCATTCCATATTTACTCTCTTTTCCTCCCTTGATACGCTGTTTCCCCTGTAGGTTTCATACTGTGACTTTCGGTTTTTTATTGATATAATTATTCATTATCGGTATGCCATATTCGTCAATAAACTTATTTAAGCCTCACGTTCCCTTTTGCGCACGTTAACTGAAGGCTTATCCTTAATTTGGACTAATTTTATTTCTTAGTATATTACATGATTAAGACATTTTACTACGAAGCAGCACTCGTACATAACAATTTTGAATCCCTGTATTAAGCAGGATGCTCCTACTTTAATACACCAGAAATAGTTATAAGGACTTTCCTCAACAGATGACGAATATTTTCATGCATTTACCAATGCTATTTTTACAAATAAAATTTAACAGTGAAGAATATGATTACACTTGAAGTAACAGGCTTTTTTTCGCTTAAGATCGCTTAAGTGTCACTCAGATATAGAATTTTTATGCAGCTTATATCTTTAGATTTCATGGATTACTGTAATAGTATATAGCACAAAGTAAAATATTAATGTTCGATTATACGATAACTCATAAGCATAATAAGGGGAACTGAGACGTCACATTAGTATACAAGGATACATAGTTATATAATCTCGGATTTAGAGGAATTTAAACCAAAATAAGTATTTGTCAAGCCTTCAAATCAATAAGACTGCGACGTTACTGTCTGCCTCGCACCCTCTGCTCAGCAGACGTGTTCTAATTCTTTAACAAGAACAAAGCAGAAGATGTGTAAACTAATGTCTACCGATATTCGCAATTAAAAGGCCAACGATCGTCAAAGAAATTATAATTTAGTCTCAAATGTTCGTACATGAAACTGGATTCACTTACAAACTGAAATTATAAGATACCACCTAAACTATGAGGAACATAATTTTCTACATCAAATTTTGGTTTTTCTCTGAGTTTCCAGCGTTTGTATCATGTCTTAATCGTAATGTCAACTCTTCAAGGCCTGACGTGCAAGGAATCTGCAACAGTGGGAACTTTTGAAGACTTCACATATGTCAGTTTATACTCCGTATCTTTGATGCATCGGATGTACTCGAGCCACTCATGGTTCCTGTTACTGATGCTGACACTCAGCAGCAGCTGCATGGCTTCATAGAGTAGTTCAAAGCAAAATGATTGCCATCTAACGGACAATTTTCCCTGTTGTGGGATTATAGCTGAATTCTTTTTATGAAGATGAGACTGCAGAATTTCATACACAGATAAGTTTCTTATCCCATCAATACTCCTTTCTTTGGTGCTGAATTTCTACACCGCAGATTTGACAATAGCCAAATCACTAGATTCCGATCAGAAAAAAATGCTTATATAACCAGGACATCCGAGGTGATAAAGATGATCGTTAGAAGAACACCCTAGACTGGATGAGGATATTCGTTAACATTTAGTCCGGATTGCTATAACAAGAACCTTACCAGTAACGAGGAACTTGAACAATATTTAGATGATCTGACTAAGAATTTTCTACAAAACGTGTATAATTCATATTCCTAACCAAATTTTTATGTTTATACGATTTTTTTCAGTTGAAAAAATACATCATTTCATATTTATTCATTGTATTTTTCTGGTCCAATTATAATCGCTGTGAGATAACTATATGAATTGTAAAATATCTTAACACTATTACGGCATTTAGATTAGATAAACGAGAGTTTGTTAGAGAACATATGTGAGCCTTTAGAGGTGAGGCACTCCGGAGATATAAAAAGAGTAGAGAAAATAAATCGAATTCCAGAAAGATTGTACCATATAGTTCTGACTTGTATAGTTTCTATTTGTCCTTTCGTATTTTTCTTCTACTAGTAAATATCGGTAATTCTATCTCGTGCTCAAGTTTAAAAGTGAGTGAATATACACATTTAGCTACACTCCATCTATTGAGCACAATAACTCTTCTACATGCCACAAGCTCTTCCGTGTGTTCAACTCTCACTTCCACCTTGTCGGGGATGCTCTCTGGTGAGTGGTTCTAAAGGGACGTAGTTTACAAGCAGTCTAGGAACCGTAATGTTCTGAGGATCTAACGAAGAACCAGTTTTTAACCCATCGTATCTCTCGCGAAATCAGGCTGCTAAGTCTCCGTAGATGTTCTAAGACTAATTCGAAGGACAAAAAGCTCTTGTACAACAAGGAAAAATTACATTTACCTTGCCTTCGAGTAAGGACCAATTATTAAGCTTTTAATCGAATAGTTGCTTAGTTCCGCTCTACCCCTTCTCCAATCCTTCTACCTCTTTTTCTACATTTTCGCTATAAAAATGCTCAACTCTAGAACAGTAGGTTTTATAGCATTCTTCAATGGGGCGCTATTAGGACACTCCCAAACTTCTCACTTTCCAATCCCTTTATTTCGTCTCTTTTTCAATAATTTCACCATAAAAATATACAAAATCCTGAAAATATAGCTAACAATACACATATTTTAATATGGTACACCAGCTCAACCATTATCTAAACTTCCCAAACCACATTTTCTTTTTATAGAGATAATAGTAAATAATCGACAATTCTAAAAAGATTTAACAACACAGAAAAATAGTGAGGGATGAAAATACATCCAATCTGATAGAATACAATTTTCCTAAAATAAAATGTTTAAAAATTATTTTACCTGAATATAATAAGTAGTAAAATAACAAAAAGTATGCGATAAAGCAGTACATTAAGCGAAAAGAATCAAACAGTCCTAAACCTAACATTCAACGTTTGACATATAGCTTCCAGAAGGCTCAACTGATCCTTCTGGTAGTTACATTCACGAATAATGACCTCACTCCCGTAATGGAAACTATTATGAATATCATGACTTGCAGAAGCATACAAGTCTTTACCTAAAAGTCCAACGTCTTTGTCGGATATCTTAGTTCCAAGATATGTCTGCACGTTTCTTCTAAAGGTCCTGTTGTTCTTGAAGAGCCACTCATACTTGAGTTGTCGATTTGAGCAATACGACGGAGCGGACGCAAATTTCTGCGATTCCAATAGTTCTATGGCTCCTCTAGCTGATAACGATTCCCTTACCTTCAGTAGTTCCGTATTTGCGATGGCCTAAAAATTGGGAAACAAATATTTTCACAATAAGAATTTCTTCGATTTAATCGTAGGCAATATTAAAGCAGTAAATTACTAGAAACTATTTTACAATGAATAAACAAATAAGCAAATTACTTACGCTTGTTTTAAACTAGCCAAGTCATATAACTATTGAAAAGCTACGAAGGCTCTCAAACTGTGCCTTGTATATAACTTCGAAACTATTAATATTTTTAGCCAGTTTCTATTAAACATTTCGAATACTACCCAGAAAAATACAATAAATTACTAACCAAATCTTTTTCAAGATCCTTATTCGTCACTGCAAGATCAGTGCATAGTTGTAGAGCTTTTTTAGCCTCTTCATAACTTTTTTTAACCTCTTCATAACTTTTTTTAACCTCTTCATAACTTCCTTCAAGTTTTCTACTATTTTCACGGAGTTCGTTATTGATTGCTCGAAAATCTGCGTCTTTTTTCAAATATTCCTTCATCCAATCGATACTTTTCCTAAAATATCCAATATAATTAATAAAATATGCTTACTAAAAATTAAAAATATGCTTACTAAAAATTAAAAATATGCTTACTAAAAATTAAAAATATGCTTACCCTTTTTCCTCGGAACCACTCAAATCTGGATAACTTTGTGCTTCATCTAACATATCGTCAATAGCTAAAAAACAGAAAGTAGTTTTTAATTTGAACAAATCTAGTTCAGTAAACTCAAATTAGTTCAAAATAATTCAGAACAAAAAACTGAAGTGTTACCAGGTAATGTTGTTAGAAATAGACCAAAACCTTATAGAAGAAAGTCCAGATTAACAAAAGAATACGAATACTTTTTAGATTCAGTCAGGTGTTTCACGATTCAAAAAATTTTCATCAAATTCATAAATTTATCATTATTTAACGTTCTTAATATATAAAATAGAAATAAACTAAATCTATTTCTTTGAAGAATATAAAAATATTTTTGTAATCTTAAATCTATTCTTAAAAAGTTCTTAAATACTAGGGTAATTCCAGTAGCTCATACGTTCAATATTATCAAAATTAATTGGTTTATTGTCAATACTCATTCATTTAAACTATTTTGTTTGGCCTACCCATATCCTGACGGTAAAATATTTGTATTGGTTCTATAGTATAAAAATTGTAATCTTCATAAAATCTAAACCTATAAATTGAATTGGATTGTTTAATATTAATATATGAAATTTCTATTAAACGGCACTAAATAAAATACTATCATTATTATTCATCAAACTAACTTTTTTCTCAGAGATACGTTGACCACCCAATGACAATATATTATTAAATCGGAAACTATTCGCTAATCTACTAATTTTTAGTAAAATCAATAGAACACGCACTTCTTAGGGAACGCGACAACTCGTATACCACGCCTATTTTGAACTGTTTGTTTGGGTAGAGCGCAGGCAACGGAGCATAAATAGTTATACACCCAGAAGGGTTTACAGTAGACTGAGGCTTAAGAAACTATCTTAGGTAATATAATGTGATATATAACATGATGAGCAATTAAAACAAAGTTTTAAAGGCAGCATAAAAAATAGGTTCGAAAAACCTGCATCAAGTTAAAAAGTAAAAAAAATGACTACAAAAGATGGTAGACGAATTTTCAATATTTACATATACTACTACTACTAAGAGGTCAAGTTTGCAGCCATATTATCCAAATATTGTTTAAGCTCCCTCCTACTTAGAAAACGGATCGTTACAGTGAGCGGGACTATATGCTGATAGAAATTTGGCATGGTGTTCAAGATACTACGCTGATGCACCTCGTCATCTGGCCGGATGCAGCAATCTTTCAACGATCCGTTGCCAAGTGAAATGGCTAATGTTTTTGTCATTGTAAGTTCTGCTGCGCAGAACTTCAGCATCTCATCTAGGAAGGGAATTTCTATAGGATAGGATGCTCTAATCTTGAAGTGAAGCCCTTCTACAAAGTTCGTAGTCCTTGTAGGACGGTTCTGGCTAGGGTCGCATGCTAATCAGAACTGTCCATTTGGAGGAAGCCATATAGCCCTGTATTAAGCCATGAATTCAAAGAGGGATCGCTCAGTTTGGATACCACAGGTGGAGTCCTCGGTGGCTCAAATGCACTCGATAGCGCAACAAGATGTGGTGGCATAAACGATAGCATTTTTAGCCTATGGAAGATTGTTCCAATATGTAAAGCATTGACTCTACGGTTGATACATTGGGCATAATGGAAATGGCACTTAGAATTGGAATAAATTTTTTCAAATTAAAGAAAAATAATTTTTTAAATTTTATTTCATACCCTAGAACTTGAACTCCTATTGTAGCTTTAATTGCATCCATCGCTTGGATTTCGAAGTCTGTAATAAACTTCACACCAGGCGAAATCAACGGAGCTTGACCGCCAAAGGACTCAATAAGCTTCCCCAGAAACCATTAAAAGGACTATTTTAAAAAATCGAATTTGTTATAAAACAAATTATAAAATAAAGCAATAAATTGCAGAGAAGAAATCCAGATACATTCTCATATGTGGTCCTCTTCGCATCACGAATAAAGGCAAAAAATATTAATAAACAATATCCGCCATTTTCTTCTGTCATCACTGTGTAGAGCTGTGAAGAGCCCGTTCCTTGGACTTCTTTTGGAATCTGCTTGAACCGTCCATCTCCAAAAAGATTTACTAAGTTTAGAACCACAAAAATGTGATTCAAAAGCGAACCACTAGCAACAATTATCATGTTGTCATCGTCTTTTAATAGCAAATGTCCATGGTCAGACACACGACGATACTTGGATGCATCCTATCAAACCAAGAACGAATCTTAAACTAGTAATAAAATAATATTAGGTAACCGAAGAAGTTTGTGTTCATTACGAATTCCTAGTGTAAAAAAGCGTACGTTTTTGATTAGCTAATAGGTTAGTGATATTTAATAACACCACTTTCAACATAAAAAAGGGAATAATGAGTATGACTCACCATATTTTCCATTACTAGCTGTTGAATAGGCTTAACCCTATTGCGCTGAATAGTCCTGCGCAAAGTATCCGAATCTGCATCGTGCTCTACTGCCAAGGTTTCCATCATCGCTCTTTTCCGCAGGTTCAAACCGTTTATACTAAGTGGTTAAAGATAAAATAACGTATAACTACTAATTTGTGAATCGTTAAGTAAGTCTAATTAACATAATCCAGTTTAGAAATAGATGTCATGATCTTTCGCCGAGTATGGCCTGTGGTCTCATAGCTTGTCTTCCTTCTGAAATTATTATACTCGATAATAACCTCCCGACGAATAGGTGTTTCTGCGCACTTTTAGGTTGACATTAGTGAATTCGTCGAGGGTTTTCTGGGTCGTTGATGAACGCACCGTTGAGAACACGAACAGTCATTATAATAACTTTGTAGACTAGTTGTACAATGAGCTCTTCAGAAGTACTTTTACCTTACATGTTTTTGTATATAGTACTCTGTTTAACCAGCTTCAATTCCTTCAGTATTTTCTCATTTCAACTTATAGTACTCTTACATCTACCTACTTTTCTCATGCTGGTGAGCTTCACCTCATCACTTGTGGTAGATCTCTATGGTAGATACAGACAATGAGCGTAAACTGAGTCCGAGAGCGCGTTGACCAATGAGAAGCATGCCAATTTGAACGCGTTGCGGCTCCATTTTACGAGGTGCCACGCGATCTCCTTCCAGAACCAGCCGGCCTTCACTGATGCCTTAGGAAATCTGCAGCTTATACACCATCAGTACTCTGTTTACCAGCGTCCAACATTATACGTTTTGGTTTAGATAATGCGCTAAGTTGTTCCAATGTTTGATTTTATTAGATTTCTTTATTTAAATTTTGCTATTCCGATCAATAGTGCGTCAGGGAATACGCTAACTCCTTCCAGTTTCTACAAGCACTGAGTCATTATAGAGGGACAATAGAAGATGCAGCGCTTTTGGAAGACAGAATTGCGGCTACAATAAGTGAAACACAAACAATTTCAAAGAGCCAGGCACACGAACTAAATACTCTCCGTAGTGTGCAAGAGTTCTCGTATGCAAGCTGTGTGTCAACGATGACATTCACTTTTATCTCAGAACAATATTCTCTTGCATGGAATATATGCACGTTTTCTAATATAGCTTTTACGACATCTGAGTCGCAAAAATGGACCGACGCGCAAATAAACAACGATTATGATGGATAACCGATAGGCTGTTGTGCTGTTTTGTATGTTGAACTTAGTAAAACTGAAATTATGGGCTAGAAAAATCGCACTGATCTCACGGTATACACAATTTATCTATTCATTCATACTACAGCTCTGTATTCATAGGCATTTGTGACGCTAAAGAGGACCGTGGAGTTATATATGCTGCTCATAGAACCAACGGAACAATTGCCAGCGTTGCTAATCACATTCTCGAGAAACATTTTCAGGACACAACGCGTTTCCTCATATATGCATCCTGAGATGCATTTCACTTCATCTCTCTAGCCAGACGACCAAAGCAGGTTTGGTAAAGCCCTGAATGTCGGAAATCACTCCACCCTGAGCGATGATCACTCCTGACAGAAGCTTGTTCAGTTCCTCGTCATTATAAACGGCCAGTTGCAAATGTCGCGAATTTATCCTAATTTTCCTGTTGTCGTGAGCTGTATTACTAGCCAACTCAAGAACCTCAGCGGCCAGATATACAGGAGCTTCAGCTCCAATTCAACCAGCATAATTGCCCCTGCAAAGCATACCATGAAGGCAACCGACAAGAAACTGCATCCTGTATCAGATAAAGTTGGCACGCACCACAATTCGTCAGCTGATATTCTTCCAGAACAGCGAATTTGTCGGGCAAGTGTAGAACACAAAAAACCTGAAAAATTCCTAAATCTAGATTTAATGCCCATTATTGGCATGACATACTTTGTACCAGCTCGACTTCACATCTTATGACTAAGCAGACCTGAGAAGAAACTTCAGTATCTATAATTGTAATTATTACAGAACTATAAAACACGAATAAGTGAACACAAATTGTCTAGTTTGACTGACTGTGTAACTTGCTGAAGTGGTCTTGGAAGAAGTTCGAGGAAGGTTGTACCTCAACAAACGACCCTTATTTTTTGCTTATCGAGAACGGTGTATAACTCTTCATAGTCAAAAATAGCCTAAAACAGGACAGTACAAGCATTTAAAATACTACAACTAACTTTTAAATGTAACTATTTTCTTAGATTTAAATACTACCCCAATATAGCATACTCGCTGATCCCAAGCTCCCATATACTCTGTTTAGACGACTGAGTATCAGCCACAATTACGAAAATAAGATGAAATAATTCTACAGCGAATAAGGATAATTGAAAAAATACAAACACCTTCATTTTGATCTGATGCTACCTCTCTTCTTCAAATAAAGATTGGCATTTCGAGGGAAAATCGTGGGAGTGGGTATTCTTCAACTCATTTTTTATCTAAGAATTTTCCAGATAACTATAATAGATTGTTTTCAAACTTTTGGAAATGATACCCGGTGAGACGCCTCAGGAGAGCGGACACCAGAGGTGCTCTTTTTCCCTCGGAGGTCAACAACTGCCCAATTCAGGTCACATTTGAGGTGGCGTTCTGCTGTTATTCTCAATCAGTTCCCTGTCCGTTTTGGCAGTTGAACATTGCTTTCTGTGCTGAAGGGGTGGTCATCAAATCCATCGTTCTACGACATCTGTCAGCTGCTTTTTGCATATCGTATTATTCTGTGGCACGCATTGTTCCTGTTTTAATATATTTCATTCAATAACTGAATTTATTAATTTTAAACATTTAGATGGATCCTGTGAATGTAGCTGAATGTGACGTCGAAGCTGGAGTTAGCCAACAAGCAGATGTCACGGTCTTAACGAAGAAGATTGATGATAGCCAATTCCTGGACACTTCATTCCTCGACCTTCCTTTTGAAGTTCAATGCCACTTCTTTAGACAGGTTCCTACTACCACTTATACATAACTTGATGCATAACTACACAAATATTACAAAATAGCCAGAAAACAGTTATTTACAGATAAGTGCTGCTGACATACGACAATTAAAAGAGGTTTCAAAGGAACTGAAATGGTTGATTGAACGAAGCTGGAGACCAGCATTTTATATTCTTCCACCGAAGGTTCAAATTAAAATCCTAACCGAGGTAAAGCACTCCTCGAAATTAAAATATCCTGCGTCACTTCAATTAATAAGTATTTTTCAGACACAGATGACGTCGTCAGAAATCCGCTACATGAAACTGGTTTCTAAGGATATGAAATATCTGATTGAGAGAGGCTGCCAACATCTGACAAAGCAAAATGTGAACAGCTTGACTATTTACGAGGTGAGCACAGCTTTGCACGAGTTAATAGGGCAAACGTTTTAAGAGTTTATTCTGCTTAATCGTCAGTTTGTGCCTGGTGCTTTTAAACTGGCCACAGAGAATATGCGCCGGAAGGAGGCCGTCAGCTTCGGGGATATTTCTAGAATTTTCGCACATTGCCATTTTAATTCAATTTGGATCAACGAGGTATGCCTGTTTCATAATATGTTCAAATGCCAATATAGTACTTACCTGATTTTAAGCACAAGAATTTTTTCAGTTGAACATAACATTAGATTTCTGTGATCAATTGCGGTACCTTTGTGAGAATAAAATAACTTGCGAAATGTTGGTGTTTAATTCATGTAATTTCAACGACGAAGAGATACTGACAATCGTTGACAAGCTTCTGGGTGCAACAAATGCAAATAATCTAAGCATGTTAGGATATAGAAATGGGAACGTCTCTTTTGAGAAAGAGTTCTTTAGGATGCCATCAGTCAGAAAAGTATGCCACTGTCTAAATCCTAATTCTATCACTCCTCCTTTGAATAAACTAACAGGAATATTCTAGTTAAAAGAGCTGTGTCTCACTGGAGAATGTGATTTCTCCGATGACGATTTATCATCAACAGACTACAAGGCCCTGTGTCTCGAACGATGTCACATATCGGAATACGCTCTTAGAAGATTCCATGAGGTAATTTTCGCATTCTTTGGGATCTATTGTGTTTCAATAGCGATATTTCCTATAATAAATAAAGAGGAAGGTGATTCAGGAATTGTTGGACTGTAGACGTGAGATTTACGCCTTTGAAGTCGAACTTCAAGACGAGATTAACGTAGATCGTCTACTGAGCGCTCTACCGAATATTGAGAGGATTGCAGAAAGGCAGTGGAATTTGCGGAATATTAGAGGTGAAATCATGGAAATCCGTATCGAAAATGATAAATATAGCTGTGACGCAATATAGCCTTTCGTACATTGTTTTCTAATCTTTGTGTTGTGCTTTACATTGGTTTATCCCTTGTTTATCCTTTGCTGGACCTGTTGAACTGCCCAACTATTGATTGTTCTATCTCACTTTCACATTTGTAACTGTTAATAGACGGATGAAATAATCTATTCCGAGCTTGTAACCGGCGTGTGATGTGGATAAGTGTGGTCTTAACAAATTATCCACTTTGAGTGAGAGTCTTTAACTAACTACAGTGCGAACCTCTTTTGCTCTCAAATCAAACGAGTGCTATCATTTGATATTTATAGTCGTGATGACACGACCTCACTGTATAAATTTCTATCTTCGTTTCTCATTTCACTTATACCCTACCGGATATGCACAAGTAGAAGAAAGGACGATTTGACCTATGATAATAATTTTGTTTAAAAATCATAGGGGCTAAGCAGCTTAGATTAAGTCACCATCTATCACCAAGTACCGGTACTAAGGAAAAATGCTCTTTAATTACTTTTTCACTTTGTTTTCGAAAGACACTATGACAAAACGTAGCTCCCTTTTTCCAAATGAGAAGAATGACATTGTTTTGTTCTCTACTAGCTATAACATGTCTAGATTCTCTTAATACGTCTACAACGTTTATTCATGAAATGTACATGAGAATTTTGATAAAACATTAGTCACTGATGGCGAATATTTCGAATTCGACGTAACACCTTGTTCCTGTGTGTGATTCGTTTTTGTCGTCTTCTGAGAAAAGTACTTAAAACACGAATGAAATGTAAAAAAATGAAAAGAGTACCTCACGGCTACATCAGACCAATTAATTATGCACACCTCGTCGTAATTCTAAACATTATGAGCATTAAAAGAGGATCAACAATAAGTTGGTAGTGATTGAACTTACTAGCACGTATACAAAAGATCCGTAAAATTCCCTTCTTCTAAGCGACGGGTTTGAAGTATATACAATTCCAGGATTTCTCAATTTTTTAGGGTGCATTGGCATCATAGTGGAGCTCATGTAGGAAGTCAAAAATTTCCGATACTAGATGAAATTTGCATTAAACATATTTTCAACCACTATAGAAATAACGTACCTCTATAAACTTCTTTTAAAAATCCATTGATTCCCAAAAACGTACCAACCTTTATTTCCATTCAAATTGATAAAAATTAAACTTTCTAACTGGCTCCCTTAGCTTCTTTTCCCTTAGATCCATAATAATAAAACATTTTAACAGCCTATAATGTTGAAAGCAAATATGGATTATTTATAAAAGAAACAACACACTATGGCATAAAATATAGTAGAAGGAAACCTAATTTCGATTAAAATTTAAGAAAAAGGAGTCTAAGGGAAGACTAAAAAGCATAGTATACGACATGAATGTTAACTTGACGCTGTAATTCAGATCTGTCACTTCTTTGTTCTCAAAAGGTCTCATTCATCTATTATATTGCCTACGGTAGGACATTTTAGGGCCGCAAGGAAATTATTTGGCACCATTTCATCGCCCTAGGTACGAAAAATGTTTTACCCTTCGTTTTTAACCATGTCCATTCATACTATTTTTGTGATTATTTTTCGTAGTGTTGCTTTGATTGGTGATTGATCAACTAGAAATAATAATTGTGTTCCGTTATACTAGTGTATTTTCAAGTTGGCTAAATCGAAGTTTGGCCACCTGTGTAAGGGAAAATATTTCAGACGTCATGTGAACTGGATTCCAGCTACGATGGCTTGCTGCACGGATATTCAGGTGCTTATCACAAGGTAGGCAGTGTTCATTTTGCCTGGAGTAGGTGTATTCTGTTAAATGAATAGTTTGCTTGCTTACTATATTTACATGTATTCACATACAAGCATGCGCTGGTGACAACCGGACGAAATAACGTTTTATTGTTCTGAACGTGGAATTAGCGCTTTATACAGAGGTATACGGTCTTTTGATAGCTGAAATATGCATATATTTAGATGATTGATGGACGAGCACTTTCCTTTGGTTTAACTAGTGTTATCTATTGTAGGTGGTATCGATAGTGGACGATGTGGTGAGAGTGCAAATTCAAACAGTCAGCTACACGATGTTGATTGGAGTAGGGAAATCCTGAAGTCTATTCAACGGAGATGTTATCCTATTCACACGCTGCTGTTAGCGAAAGAGATCAGTACGTATTAGTGCATATTATTTAGTTGTTTTCTTTGAAATTAAAAATCAGGACGTTTGTAGTTCAAACCATTTATAATTATGCTTACGTTTTGTTTCGAATAATTTGTCATGTTCTATCAGTAGAGGTGTTTAAAAGTTGGAAGCACCAGTTCTGTTCTTCGTTCTAGGATGACATCGAACAGTGGGTTGCTGTTAGTCAAGTAGCGCTAAAAGGCAGACGTATTCCACGACGTGTGTTCCAGTTCAAGGTGGCTTCATATCCTGCAGGTTATACAGGTACTCCATCTGCTAAATTCCAGAAACGCACAGTAGTTCGATGAATCTCATTGCTCATTGCGGTAAATGATCGTGACAACATTTCATAGCAACGACTGGTTCTGAAAAGACCTTAATCGATAGCATGCGAATAATTAAATGGGAATATTCGTCGTGGTAGGAAAAAACATTTTTACAGTTCATGTTACCTGGCCTGGCGTCATCCATACACAAAAGAAGCGGCGCCATGCTCGCTATGACGGTCCATCTATCCCTGTGCTTTTAGCCATCCGTGAATGTGCACAGCAAGTCCAGTGAGTAAGTATTATCAATTTCGTTTAGTTTTAAAGAATTTTCAAATCATAGAGTTTGTCTACAACCTTATAGGCTAGCTCAGTTTTTTTCAAATTGTGGACATATTAGTGCATTCCAGTATGATCGTACAAGAGATAATTGAACACCTTCCAACTAGAAATGGATCTTTTAGTGGTGAGTAGTTCATTTCTGTTTTGCTGGGATTTTTTCTACTGTAATCTAGTACTTTTAAGGTGGAACCATGTGTGGTGTTCTTGGGCTTTTTTAAGCAATGAGCAGTATTACGTACTGAACAACCTAGTTTGTGAGGACGTGTTGAGGCCCGCGTCGGATAATTCTAGGTACCGTTTGTTTAATCCAAATTGTCACCACATTTTACTTTTAGGCAAATAGTATAGAATTTTCGTTAATAATCAATTATTTAATTTCAGAACAATAGTAACACTGATATTCGTCTAGTGGTCATTGTAATGTCGCTAAAACTATCTTCCAAAAGAGCCAAGAAGGCTGCTAAGAGCCAGAAGGTCAGCCGAGCGGGAGATAAGAAGAAGCAGCAGCAGCGTAAGGAGAGCTATTCCGTCTATATCTGTCTTGTTCTGAAGCATGTTCATGTGGATTTCGACGTATCATCAGAACTCATGTATATTGCGAACTTGTTCGTCAACAATGTCTTCGAGCAAGTAAATCTACTCAAATTGTGTATAGTCTACTCAAATTGTGTATAGTCTACTCAAATTGTGTATAGTCTACTCAAATTGTGTATAGTCTACTCAAATTGTGCATAGTCTACTCAAATTGTGCATAGTCTAACCCAACAGCCCTCTTTAGGGCACATATGTGCAAGAATACATCCTGTATATTGTTGTGGTTTTTAAATAATAAACGGGGATTATATTAATATGTGATCAGTCTAGGATATTGTTGTTTGCATCGAAACATGGCGAAAACCGTTAGCATTCATAGATAGTTTGGATTTTGTACAATTGTTTCAGTGAGCGCCAACATAGTGTTATGTTTGGGAACGAGCCAATTACGCATTTTTGGCGGGAAACGACGATGGTCGATTCTAATTTTTTAATGTCTGGAAAATATTAGCGACAATAGACTGATAGACGCTAAGTTATACGTCCGTTTAATTTGTGGAAATGAATAGCGATTAGACTGGACGTAGCCATCGTATGGTAGCGTATGAAATTAAACGAGTAATCGATAACACAACATAATGGTCGATAAAAATCGGCTTGTTCTCACAATATGCACAATTTATTAATATATCTATTCATTTACAATAAGCCAATGTATTCATAGGTATTTGTGTCCCTAAAAAGGATCGTTCGGTTAGGATGCAGAGTGCAGAACGTTTATTCCTCATCTCCGGCAGTTTTCTTGAGCAACAATACAGCTTGGAATGTTGGGAAGCACTCCACCCTGAGCGACGGTTACTCCTGATAATAGCACGTCTACAAAGCCGTAGTGGAATGGGGCGAGTCACAAAATAGCGGCATCTTAGACCCATACCCAGCAAGCTTAAGGATAGATGAATATTTACGTAATCTATACAGCTCTGCCATTTAATACAATACAAGACAACCCAATGAGTTAAGAATATATTTTGACCCGATGTTGATACATAAGATACAAGTACTATGAATGAACAAGTGTGAGAAATGGGATGGTATCCAATTGATTACATTTTTGATCTACTTAGACAAGTTTATATAGAGGTAGGTTTTAAAATTTTTATCGTTTTGAAGATAGACATGAGGGTTGCAGGATTCCTCCAAATCAATGGATTTGTAAGACGTTTTTATAGAGGTACGTTATTTCTATAGTGGTTGAAAATATGTTTAATGCAAATTTCATTTAGGAAGTGTGATGTCACATTTCCTCCAAGAGAGACAATATGATACTACTCGTACTATAAATAGTATGATACACTTGAGTGTCATTTACACATCTAATCCGTCCCTACGAAGGAACGATTTTAACGCATCCTGTTTATATAATTGTAAGTTCAATCACTACCAACTTATTGTTAACCCCCTTTTAATGTCTAATATTTAGGATTTAGAAGAGGCCAGTAGAATAATCTGGTTTGATGTCGCCGAGAGGTACTATTTTTATTTTTTACATTTCATTCGCATTTTAAGTACTTCTTTTCAGAAGCCAGAACTAACATTAAATAAGAAGACCGTTTTATCTATATTAATATTTTGTATAATTTATACTTACAATGAATATTGCTTCTATATCAGGATTGAATACATGGAAAATAACAACACAGTATCTGACACGCTAGCATATATTAGGTCTACTAGAAAGTTCTGTCCGTTTGTGAAGTGAAAGAAAGTAATACATTTTTCATACATTTAATAGTATTTACTATACAATTTACGTTCCGTCGTAAGATAATTGATTATTAACGAAAATTCTATACTATTTGCCTAAAAGTAAAATGTGGTGACAATTTGGATTAAACAAACGGTACCTAGAATTATCCGACGCGGGCCTCAACACGTCCTCACAAACTAGGTTGTTCAGTACGTAATACTGCTCATTGCTTAAAAAAGCCCAAGAACACCACACATGGTTCCACCTTAAAAGTACTAGATTACAGTAGAAAAAATCCCAGCAAAACAGAAATGAACTACTCACCACTAAAAGATCCATTTCTAGTTGGAAGGTGTTCAATTATCTCTTGTACGATCATACTGGAATGCACTAATATGTCCACAATTTGAAAAAAACTGAGCTAGCCTATAAGGTTGTAGACAAACTCTATGATTTGAAAATTCTTTAAAACTAAACGAAATTGATAATACTTACTCACTGGACTTGCTGTGCACATTCACGGATGGCTAAAAGCACAGGGATAGATGGACCGTCATAGCGAGCATGGCGCCGCTTCTTTTGTGTATGGATGACGCCAGGCCAGGTAACATGAACTGTAAAAATGTTTTTTCCTACCACGACGAATATTCCCATTTAATTATTCGCATGCTATCGATTAAGGTCTTTTCAGAACCAGTCGTTGCTATGAAATGTTGTCACGATCATTTACCGCAATGAGCAATGAGATTCATCGAACTACTGTGCGTTTCTGGAATTTAGCAGATGGAGTACCTGTATAACCTGCAGGATATGAAGCCACCTTGAACTGGAACACACGTCGTGGAATACGTCTGCCTTTTAGCGCTACTTGACTAACAGCAACCCACTGTTCGATGTCATCCTAGAACGAAGAACAGAACTGGTGCTTCCAACTTTTAAACACCTCTACTGATAGAACATGACAAATTATTCGAAACAAAACGTAAGCATAATTATAAATGGTTTGAACTACAAACGTCCTGATTTTTAATTTCAAAGAAAACAACTAAATAATATGCACTAATACGTACTGATCTCTTTCGCTAACAGCAGCGTGTGAATAGGATAACATCTCCGTTGAATAGACTTCAGGATTTCCCTACTCCAATCAACATCGTGTAGCTGACTGTTTGAATTTGCACTCTCACCACATCGTCCACTATCGATACCACCTACAATAGATAACACTAGTTAAACCAAAGGAAAGTGCTCGTCCATCAATCATCTAAATATATGCATATTTCAGCTATCAAAAGACCGTATACCTCTGTATAAAGCGCTAATTCCACGTTCAGAACAATAAAACGTTATTTCGTCCGGTTGTCACCAGCGCATGCTTGTATGTGAATACATGTAAATATAGTAAGCAAGCAAACTATTCATTTAACAGAATACACCTACTCCAGGCAAAATGAACACTGCCTACCTTGTGATAAGCACCTGAATATCCGTGCAGCAAGCCATCGTAGCTGGAATCCAGTTCACATGACGTCTGAAATATTTTCCCTTACACAGGTGGCCAAACTTCGATTTAGCCAACTTGAAAATACACTAGTATAACGGAACACAATTATTATTTCTAGTTGATCAATCACCAATCAAAGCAACACTACGAAAAATAATCACAAAAATAGTATGAATGGACATGGTTAAAAACGAAGGGTAAAACATTTTTCGTACCTAGGGCGATGAAATGGTGCCAAATAATTTCCTTGCGGCCCTAAAATGTCCTACCGTAGGCAATATAATAGATGAATGAGACCTTTTGAGAACAAAGAAGTGACAGATCTGAATTACAGCGTCAAGTTAACATTCATGTCGTATACTATGCTTTTTAGTCTTCCCTTAGACTCCTTTTTCTTAAATTTTAATCGAAATTAGGTTTCCTTCTACTATATTTTATGCCATAGTGTGTTGTTTCTTTTATAAATAATCCATATTTGCTTTCAACATTATAGGCTGTTAAAATGTTTTATTATTATGGATCTAAGGGAAAAGAAGCTAAGGGAGCCAGTTAGAAAGTTTAATTTTTATCAATTTGAATGGAAATAAAGGTTGGTACGTTTTTGGGAATCAATGGATTTTTAAAAGAAGTTTATAGAGGTACGTTATTTCTATAGTGGTTGAAAATATGTTTAATGCAAATTTCATCTAGTATCGGAAATTTTTGACTTCCTACATGAGCTCCACTATGATGCCAATGCACCCTAAAAAATTGAGAAATCCTGGAATTGTATATACTTCAAACCCGTCGCTTAGAAGAAGGGAATTTTACGGATCTTTTGTATACGTGCTAGTAAGTTCAATCACTACCAACTTATTGTTGATCCTCTTTTAATGCTCATAATGTTTAGAATTACGACGAGGTGTGCATAATTAATTGGTCTGATGTAGCCGTGAGGTACTCTTTTCATTTTTTTACATTTCATTCGTGTTTTAAGTACTTTTCTCAGAAGACGACAAAAACGAATCACACACAGGAACAAGGTGTTACGTCGAATTCGAAATATTCGCCATCAGTGACTAATGTTTTATCAAAATTCTCATGTACATTTCATGAATAAACGTTGTAGACGTATTAAGAGAATCTAGACATGTTATAGCTAGTAGAGAACAAAACAATGTCATTCTTCTCATTTGGAAAAAGGGAGCTACGTTTTGTCATAGTGTCTTTCGAAAACAAAGTGAAAAAGTAATTAAAGAGCATTTTTCCTTAGTACCGGTACTTGGTGATAGATGGTGACTTAATCTAAGCTGCTTAGCCCCTATGATTTTTAAACAAAATTATTATCATAGGTCAAATCGTCCTTTCTTCTACTTGTGCATATCCGGTAGGGTATAAGTGAAATGAGAAACGAAGATAGAAATTTATACAGTGAGGTCGTGTCATCACGACTATAAATATCAAATGATAGCACTCGTTTGATTTGAGAGCAAAAGAGGTTCGCACTGTAGTTAGTTAAAGACTCTCACTCAAAGTGGATAATTTGTTAAGACCACACTTATCCACATCACACGCCGGTTACAAGCTCGGAATAGATTATTTCATCCGTCTATTAACAGTTACAAATGTGAAAGTGAGATAGAACAATCAATAGTTGGGCAGTTCAACAGGTCCAGCAAAGGATAAACAAGGGATAAACCAATGTAAAGCACAACACAAAGATTAGAAAACAATGTACGAAAGGCTATATTGCGTCACAGCTATATTTATCATTTTCGATACGGATTTCCATGATTTCACCTCTAATATTCCGCAAATTCCACTGCCTTTCTGCAATCCTCTCAATATTCGGTAGAGCGCTCAGTAGACGATCTACGTTAATCTCGTCTTGAAGTTCGACTTCAAAGGCGTAAATCTCACGTCTACAGTCCAACAATTCCTGAATCACCTTCCTCTTTATTTATTATAGGAAATATCGCTATTGAAACACAATAGATCCCAAAGAATGCGAAAATTACCTCATGGAATCTTCTAAGAGCGTATTCCGATATGTGACATCGTTCGAGACACAGGGCCTTGTAGTCTGTTGATGATAAATCGTCATCGGAGAAATCACATTCTCCAGTGAGACACAGCTCTTTTAACTAGAATATTCCTGTTAGTTTATTCAAAGGAGGAGTGATAGAATTAGGATTTAGACAGTGGCATACTTTTCTGACTGATGGCATCCTAAAGAACTCTTTCTCAAAAGAGACGTTCCCATTTCTATATCCTAACATGCTTAGATTATTTGCATTTGTTGCACCCAGAAGCTTGTCAACGATTGTCAGTATCTCTTCGTCGTTGAAATTACATGAATTAAACACCAACATTTCGCAAGTTATTTTATTCTCACAAAGGTACCGCAATTGATCACAGAAATCTAATGTTATGTTCAACTGAAAAAATTCTTGTGCTTAAAATCAGGTAAGTACTATATTGGCATTTGAACATATTATGAAACAGGCATACCTCGTTGATCCAAATTGAATTAAAATGGCAATGTGCGAAAATTCTAGAAATATCCCCGAAGCTGACGGCCTCCTTCCGGCGCATATTCTCTGTGGCCAGTTTAAAAGCACCAGGCACAAACTGACGATTAAGCAGAATAAACTCTTAAAACGTTTGCCCTATTAACTCGTGCAAAGCTGTGCTCACCTCGTAAATAGTCAAGCTGTTCACATTTTGCTTTGTCAGATGTTGGCAGCCTCTCTCAATCAGATATTTCATATCCTTAGAAACCAGTTTCATGTAGCGGATTTCTGACGACGTCATCTGTGTCTGAAAAATACTTATTAATTGAAGTGACGCAGGATATTTTAATTTCGAGGAGTGCTTTACCTCGGTTAGGATTTTAATTTGAACCTTCGGTGGAAGAATATAAAATGCTGGTCTCCAGCTTCGTTCAATCAACCATTTCAGTTCCTTTGAAACCTCTTTTAATTGTCGTATGTCAGCAGCACTTATCTGTAAATAACTGTTTTCTGGCTATTTTGTAATATTTGTGTAGTTATGCATCAAGTTATGTATAAGTGGTAGTAGGAACCTGTCTAAAGAAGTGGCATTGAACTTCAAAAGGAAGGTCGAGGAATGAAGTGTCCAGGAATTGGCTATCATCAATCTTCTTCGTTAAGACCGTGACATCTGCTTGTTGGCTAACTCCAGCTTCGACGTCACATTCAGCTACATTCACAGGATCCATCTAAATGTTTAAAATTAATAAATTCAGTTATTGAATGAAATATATTAAAACAGGAACAATGCGTGCCACAGAATAATACGATATGCAAAAAGCAGCTGACAGATGTCGTAGAACGATGGATTTGATGACCACCCCTTCAGCACAGAAAGCAATGTTCAACTGCCAAAACGGACAGGGAACTGATTGAGAATAACAGCAGAACGCCACCTCAAATGTGACCTGAATTGGGCAGTTGTTGACCTCCGAGGGAAAAAGAGCACCTCTGGTGTCCGCTCTCCTGAGGCGTCTCACCGGGTATCATTTCCAAAAGTTTGAAAACAATCTATTATAGTTATCTGGAAAATTCTTAGATAAAAAATGAGTTGAAGAATACCCACTCCCACGATTTTCCCTCGAAATGCCAATCTTTATTTGAAGAAGAGAGGTAGCATCAGATCAAAATGAAGGTGTTTGTATTTTTTCAATTATCCTTATTCGCTGTAGAATTATTTCATCTTATTTTCGTAATTGTGGCTGATACTCAGTCGTCTAAACAGAGTATATGGGAGCTTGGGATCAGCGAGTATGCTATATTGGGGTAGTATTTAAATCTAAGAAAATAGTTACATTTAAAAGTTAGTTGTAGTATTTTAAATGCTTGTACTGTCCTGTTTTAGGCTATTTTTGACTATGAAGAGTTATACACCGTTCTCGATAAGCAAAAAATAAGGGTCGTTTGTTGAGGTACAACCTTCCTCGAACTTCTTCCAAGACCACTTCAGCAAGTTACACAGTCAGTCAAACTAGACAATTTGTGTTCACTTATTCGTGTTTTATAGTTCTGTAATAATTACAATTATAGATACTGAAGTTTCTTCTCAGGTCTGCTTAGTCATAAGATGTGAAGTCGAGCTGGTACAAAGTATGTCATGCCAATAATGGGCATTAAATCTAGATTTAGGAATTTTTCAGGTTTTTTGTGTTCTACACTTGCCCGACAAATTCGCTGTTCTGGAAGAATATCAGCTGACGAATTGTGGTGCGTGCCAACTTTATCTGATACAGGATGCAGTTTCTTGTCGGTTGCCTTCATGGTATGCTTTGCAGGGGCAATTATGCTGGTTGAATTGGAGCTGAAGCTCCTGTATATCTGGCCGCTGAGGTTCTTGAGTTGGCTAGTAATACAGCTCACGACAACAGGAAAATTAGGATAAATTCGCGACATTTGCAACTGGCCGTTTATAATGACGAGGAACTGAACAAGCTTCTGTCAGGAGTGATCATCGCTCAGGGTGGAGTGATTTCCGACATTCAGGGCTTTACCAAACCTGCTTTGGTCGTCTGGCTAGAGAGATGAAGTGAAATGCATCTCAGGATGCATATATGAGGAAACGCGTTGTGTCCTGAAAATGTTTCTCGAGAATGTGATTAGCAACGCTGGCAATTGTTCCGTTGGTTCTATGAGCAGCATATATAACTCCACGGTCCTCTTTAGCGTCACAAATGCCTATGAATACAGAGCTGTAGTATGAATGAATAGATAAATTGTGTATACCGTGAGATCAGTGCGATTTTTCTAGCCCATAATTTCAGTTTTACTAAGTTCAACATACAAAACAGCACAACAGCCTATCGGTTATCCATCATAATCGTTGTTTATTTGCGCGTCGGTCCATTTTTGCGACTCAGATGTCGTAAAAGCTATATTAGAAAACGTGCATATATTCCATGCAAGAGAATATTGTTCTGAGATAAAAGTGAATGTCATCGTTGACACACAGCTTGCATACGAGAACTCTTGCACACTACGGAGAGTATTTAGTTCGTGTGCCTGGCTCTTTGAAATTGTTTGTGTTTCACTTATTGTAGCCGCAATTCTGTCTTCCAAAAGCGCTGCATCTTCTATTGTCCCTCTATAATGACTCAGTGCTTGTAGAAACTGGAAGGAGTTAGCGTATTCCCTGACGCACTATTGATCGGAATAGCAAAATTTAAATAAAGAAATCTAATAAAATCAAACATTGGAACAACTTAGCGCATTATCTAAACCAAAACGTATAATGTTGGACGCTGGTAAACAGAGTACTGATGGTGTATAAGCTGCAGATTTCCTAAGGCATCAGTGAAGGCCGGCTGGTTCTGGAAGGAGATCGCGTGGCACCTCGTAAAATGGAGCCGCAACGCGTTCAAATTGGCATGCTTCTCATTGGTCAACGCGCTCTCGGACTCAGTTTACGCTCATTGTCTGTATCTACCATAGAGATCTACCACAAGTGATGAGGTGAAGCTCACCAGCATGAGAAAAGTAGGTAGATGTAAGAGTACTATAAGTTGAAATGAGAAAATACTGAAGGAATTGAAGCTGGTTAAACAGAGTACTATATACAAAAACATGTAAGGTAAAAGTACTTCTGAAGAGCTCATTGTACAACTAGTCTACAAAGTTATTATAATGACTGTTCGTGTTCTCAACGGTGCGTTCATCAACGACCCAGAAAACCCTCGACGAATTCACTAATGTCAACCTAAAAGTGCGCAGAAACACCTATTCGTCGGGAGGTTATTATCGAGTATAATAATTTCAGAAGGAAGACAAGCTATGAGACCACAGGCCATACTCGGCGAAAGATCATGACATCTATTTCTAAACTGGATTATGTTAATTAGACTTACTTAACGATTCACAAATTAGTAGTTATACGTTATTTTATCTTTAACCACTTAGTATAAACGGTTTGAACCTGCGGAAAAGAGCGATGATGGAAACCTTGGCAGTAGAGCACGATGCAGATTCGGATACTTTGCGCAGGACTATTCAGCGCAATAGGGTTAAGCCTATTCAACAGCTAGTAATGGAAAATATGGTGAGTCATACTCATTATTCCCTTTTTTATGTTGAAAGTGGTGTTATTAAATATCACTAACCTATTAGCTAATCAAAAACGTACGCTTTTTTACACTAGGAATTCGTAATGAACACAAACTTCTTCGGTTACCTAATATTATTTTATTACTAGTTTAAGATTCGTTCTTGGTTTGATAGGATGCATCCAAGTATCGTCGTGTGTCTGACCATGGACATTTGCTATTAAAAGACGATGACAACATGATAATTGTTGCTAGTGGTTCGCTTTTGAATCACATTTTTGTGGTTCTAAACTTAGTAAATCTTTTTGGAGATGGACGGTTCAAGCAGATTCCAAAAGAAGTCCAAGGAACGGGCTCTTCACAGCTCTACACAGTGATGACAGAAGAAAATGGCGGATATTGTTTATTAATATTTTTTGCCTTTATTCGTGATGCGAAGAGGACCACATATGAGAATGTATCTGGATTTCTTCTCTGCAATTTATTGCTTTATTTTATAATTTGTTTTATAACAAATTCGATTTTTTAAAATAGTCCTTTTAATGGTTTCTGGGGAAGCTTATTGAGTCCTTTGGCGGTCAAGCTCCGTTGATTTCGCCTGGTGTGAAGTTTATTACAGACTTCGAAATCCAAGCGATGGATGCAATTAAAGCTACAATAGGAGTTCAAGTTCTAGGGTATGAAATAAAATTTAAAAAATTATTTTTCTTTAATTTGAAAAAATTTATTCCAATTCTAAGTGCCATTTCCATTATGCCCAATGTATCAACCGTAGAGTCAATGCTTTACATATTGGAACAATCTTCCATAGGCTAAAAATGCTATCGTTTATGCCACCACATCTTGTTGCGCTATCGAGTGCATTTGAGCCACCGAGGACTCCACCTGTGGTATCCAAACTGAGCGATCCCTCTTTGAATTCATGGCTTAATACAGGGCTATATGGCTTCCTCCAAATGGACAGTTCTGATTAGCATGCGACCCTAGCCAGAACCGTCCTACAAGGACTACGAACTTTGTAGAAGGGCTTCACTTCAAGATTAGAGCATCCTATCCTATAGAAATTCCCTTCCTAGATGAGATGCTGAAGTTCTGCGCAGCAGAACTTACAATGACAAAAACATTAGCCATTTCACTTGGCAACGGATCGTTGAAAGATTGCTGCATCCGGCCAGATGACGAGGTGCATCAGCGTAGTATCTTGAACACCATGCCAAATTTCTATCAGCATATAGTCCCGCTCACTGTAACGATCCGTTTTCTAAGTAGGAGGGAGCTTAAACAATATTTGGATAATATGGCTGCAAACTTGACCTCTTAGTAGTAGTAGTATATGTAAATATTGAAAATTCGTCTACCATCTTTTGTAGTCATTTTTTTTACTTTTTAACTTGATGCAGGTTTTTCGAACCTATTTTTTATGCTGCCTTTAAAACTTTGTTTTAATTGCTCATCATGTTATATATCACATTATATTACCTAAGATAGTTTCTTAAGCCTCAGTCTACTGTAAACCCTTCTGGGTGTATAACTATTTATGCTCCGTTGCCTGCGCTCTACCCAAACAAACAGTTCAAAATAGGCGTGGTATACGAGTTGTCGCGTTCCCTAAGAAGTGCGTGTTCTATTGATTTTACTAAAAATTAGTAGATTAGCGAATAGTTTCCGATTTAATAATATATTGTCATTGGGTGGTCAACGTATCTCTGAGAAAAAAGTTAGTTTGATGAATAATAATGATAGTATTTTATTTAGTGCCGTTTAATAGAAATTTCATATATTAATATTAAACAATCCAATTCAATTTATAGGTTTAGATTTTATGAAGATTACAATTTTTATACTATAGAACCAATACAAATATTTTACCGTCAGGATATGGGTAGGCCAAACAAAATAGTTTAAATGAATGAGTATTGACAATAAACCAATTAATTTTGATAATATTGAACGTATGAGCTACTGGAATTACCCTAGTATTTAAGAACTTTTTAAGAATAGATTTAAGATTACAAAAATATTTTTATATTCTTCAAAGAAATAGATTTAGTTTATTTCTATTTTATATATTAAGAACGTTAAATAATGATAAATTTATGAATTTGATGAAAATTTTTTGAATCGTGAAACACCTGACTGAATCTAAAAAGTATTCGTATTCTTTTGTTAATCTGGACTTTCTTCTATAAGGTTTTGGTCTATTTCTAACAACATTACCTGGTAACACTTCAGTTTTTTGTTCTGAATTATTTTGAACTAATTTGAGTTTACTGAACTAGATTTGTTCAAATTAAAAACTACTTTCTGTTTTTTAGCTATTGACGATATGTTAGATGAAGCACAAAGTTATCCAGATTTGAGTGGTTCCGAGGAAAAAGGGTAAGCATATTTTTAATTTTTAGTAAGCATATTTTTAATTTTTAGTAAGCATATTTTATTAATTATATTGGATATTTTAGGAAAAGTATCGATTGGATGAAGGAATATTTGAAAAAAGACGCAGATTTTCGAGCAATCAATAACGAACTCCGTGAAAATAGTAGAAAACTTGAAGGAAGTTATGAAGAGGTTAAAAAAAGTTATGAAGAGGCTAAAAAAGCTCTACAACTATGCACTGATCTTGCAGTGACGAATAAGGATCTTGAAAAAGATTTGGTTAGTAATTTATTGTATTTTTCTGGGTAGTATTCGAAATGTTTAATAGAAACTGGCTAAAAATATTAATAGTTTCGAAGTTATATACAAGGCACAGTTTGAGAGCCTTCGTAGCTTTTCAATAGTTATATGACTTGGCTAGTTTAAAACAAGCGTAAGTAATTTGCTTATTTGTTTATTCATTGTAAAATAGTTTCTAGTAATTTACTGCTTTAATATTGCCTACGATTAAATCGAAGAAATTCTTATTGTGAAAATATTTGTTTCCCAATTTTTAGGCCATCGCAAATACGGAACTACTGAAGGTAAGGGAATCGTTATCAGCTAGAGGAGCCATAGAACTATTGGAATCGCAGAAATTTGCGTCCGCTCCGTCGTATTGCTCAAATCGACAACTCAAGTATGAGTGGCTCTTCAAGAACAACAGGACCTTTAGAAGAAACGTGCAGACATATCTTGGAACTAAGATATCCGACAAAGACGTTGGACTTTTAGGTAAAGACTTGTATGCTTCTGCAAGTCATGATATTCATAATAGTTTCCATTACGGGAGTGAGGTCATTATTCGTGAATGTAACTACCAGAAGGATCAGTTGAGCCTTCTGGAAGCTATATGTCAAACGTTGAATGTTAGGTTTAGGACTGTTTGATTCTTTTCGCTTAATGTACTGCTTTATCGCATACTTTTTGTTATTTTACTACTTATTATATTCAGGTAAAATAATTTTTAAACATTTTATTTTAGGAAAATTGTATTCTATCAGATTGGATGTATTTTCATCCCTCACTATTTTTCTGTGTTGTTAAATCTTTTTAGAATTGTCGATTATTTACTATTATCTCTATAAAAAGAAAATGTGGTTTGGGAAGTTTAGATAATGGTTGAGCTGGTGTACCATATTAAAATATGTGTATTGTTAGCTATATTTTCAGGATTTTGTATATTTTTATGGTGAAATTATTGAAAAAGAGACGAAATAAAGGGATTGGAAAGTGAGAAGTTTGGGAGTGTCCTAATAGCGCCCCATTGAAGAATGTTATAAAACCTACTGTTCTAGAGTTGAGCATTTTTATAGCGAAAATGTAGAAAAAGAGGTAGAAGGATTGGAGAAGGGGTAGAGCGGAACTAAGCAACTATTCGATTAAAAGCTTAATAATTGGTCCTTACTCGAAGGCAAGGTAAATGTAATTTTTCCTTGTTGTACAAGAGCTTTTTGTCCTTCGAATTAGTCTTAGAACATCTACGGAGACTTAGCAGCCTGATTTCGCGAGAGATACGATGGGTTAAAAACTGGTTCTTCGTTAGATCCTCAGAACATTACGGTTCCTAGACTGCTTGTAAACTACGTCCCTTTAGAACCACTCACCAGAGAGCATCCCCGACAAGGTGGAAGTGAGAGTTGAACACACGGAAGAGCTTGTGGCATGTAGAAGAGTTATTGTGCTCAATAGATGGAGTGTAGCTAAATGTGTATATTCACTCACTTTTAAACTTGAGCACGAGATAGAATTACCGATATTTACTAGTAGAAGAAAAATACGAAAGGACAAATAGAAACTATACAAGTCAGAACTATATGGTACAATCTTTCTGGAATTCGATTTATTTTCTCTACTCTTTTTATATCTCCGGAGTGCCTCACCTCTAAAGGCTCACATATGTTCTCTAACAAACTCTCGTTTATCTAATCTAAATGCCGTAATAGTGTTAAGATATTTTACAATTCATATAGTTATCTCACAGCGATTATAATTGGACCAGAAAAATACAATGAATAAATATGAAATGATGTATTTTTTCAACTGAAAAAAATCGTATAAACATAAAAATTTGGTTAGGAATATGAATTATACACGTTTTGTAGAAAATTCTTAGTCAGATCATCTAAATATTGTTCAAGTTCCTCGTTACTGGTAAGGTTCTTGTTATAGCAATCCGGACTAAATGTTAACGAATATCCTCATCCAGTCTAGGGTGTTCTTCTAACGATCATCTTTATCACCTCGGATGTCCTGGTTATATAAGCATTTTTTTCTGATCGGAATCTAGTGATTTGGCTATTGTCAAATCTGCGGTGTAGAAATTCAGCACCAAAGAAAGGAGTATTGATGGGATAAGAAACTTATCTGTGTATGAAATTCTGCAGTCTCATCTTCATAAAAAGAATTCAGCTATAATCCCACAACAGGGAAAATTGTCCGTTAGATGGCAATCATTTTGCTTTGAACTACTCTATGAAGCCATGCAGCTGCTGCTGAGTGTCAGCATCAGTAACAGGAACCATGAGTGGCTCGAGTACATCCGATGCATCAAAGATACGGAGTATAAACTGACATATGTGAAGTCTTCAAAAGTTCCCACTGTTGCAGATTCCTTGCACGTCAGGCCTTGAAGAGTTGACATTACGATTAAGACATGATACAAACGCTGGAAACTCAGAGAAAAACCAAAATTTGATGTAGAAAATTATGTTCCTCATAGTTTAGGTGGTATCTTATAATTTCAGTTTGTAAGTGAATCCAGTTTCATGTACGAACATTTGAGACTAAATTATAATTTCTTTGACGATCGTTGGCCTTTTAATTGCGAATATCGGTAGACATTAGTTTACACATCTTCTGCTTTGTTCTTGTTAAAGAATTAGAACACGTCTGCTGAGCAGAGGGTGCGAGGCAGACAGTAACGTCGCAGTCTTATTGATTTGAAGGCTTGACAAATACTTATTTTGGTTTAAATTCCTCTAAATCCGAGATTATATAACTATGTATCCTTGTATACTAATGTGACGTCTCAGTTCCCCTTATTATGCTTATGAGTTATCGTATAATCGAACATTAATATTTTACTTTGTGCTATATACTATTACAGTAATCCATGAAATCTAAAGATATAAGCTGCATAAAAATTCTATATCTGAGTGACACTTAAGCGATCTTAAGCGAAAAAAAGCCTGTTACTTCAAGTGTAATCATATTCTTCACTGTTAAATTTTATTTGTAAAAATAGCATTGGTAAATGCATGAAAATATTCGTCATCTGTTGAGGAAAGTCCTTATAACTATTTCTGGTGTATTAAAGTAGGAGCATCCTGCTTAATACAGGGATTCAAAATTGTTATGTACGAGTGCTGCTTCGTAGTAAAATGTCTTAATCATGTAATATACTAAGAAATAAAATTAGTCCAAATTAAGGATAAGCCTTCAGTTAACGTGCGCAAAAGGGAACGTGAGGCTTAAATAAGTTTATTGACGAATATGGCATACCGATAATGAATAATTATATCAATAAAAAACCGAAAGTCACAGTATGAAACCTACAGGGGAAACAGCGTATCAAGGGAGGAAAAGAGAGTAAATATGGAATGAATTATAAATATAGCAGGAAGTAACGAAAGGATAAAGAAGGCGCCCGGAGTACAAAAGGAGATGTCGGGTGATCGGTCCATTCTCTCCCCCTCTCTCTTTAATTGTACCCCTGCTCGGGTTTATATACGCCTCACTCTGGAATGTTGAACATCATAATGTGTACATGCGGGGCAACGCGTTATGTGATTTATAAATAAAGATTCAGCGGATATTCTTAGGTCAAAGATGCTCCTTCTTACACTTCATTGATTTTAACTTTTTTACATCCAAGTTCTATAAGAGTGAAAGTTTATTGACTATCTTCACTAATTAATTTGAGTGCAAATCTTAGCTAACCACAAGTATGAGTAATAATCACTGCAAAAAGGAAAGTGTGCATAGCCGCTCACTCAATACTGGATTCCCATCTGACAACTCGTGATTAATTACGATCGTCGACAGAATTTAAGAATATAGAGATGCTCAATACCACATCTACGTTCCATTACCACAGCCTTCAAATGATGGAAAATAGCACAATAGAGATGGGATATCATTGGAATGAAGCGTTACTAGGTAAAACACTCCGGTAGGTGACAATAGAAATGACACGCGAGGAAGAAGACGGTCCAGGGTACCACGACCAGAAATACCACCCGCCCAACATCGCTCCTAAAATCAGAGTGATAAAATGGCATTTCTCTATTAATGAATTCACAGCTCTACTCACCAGACCATTCTCAGGATCATTTTCAGTGGGTACATAGGGAGGATTAAATAACAATAGATCTACCTTCTTCTGGAAAATAAGAATGTCATTTTATGTATCCTAGGTATAGTAAAAACAAAGAAGAGGAGGAAGTATAAACCTGTAACTGATCGAGACCTTTCTCCAGATCTGTTTGTATTACATTTATCTCAATGCCATTGAGTCTACTTGTTTCCCGTGTACATTCCAGCGCATGTGAATTTAAATCAGTTGCCAAAGACAGTACATTTCTGCCCATAGCCTGAATTTTCACAGTTAAACTATAGACGTTTTTCAAGGTTTTTTCAGCAGGATGTTGTAAAAAAGACCAACATAAAATACAATTATTTACCTTACAGATTTTTTTCGCTGGACAATCAATGGTTTCTCCCTCTATAATTACTCCATTGTTGTATGCAATAATTCTAAATGTCTGCTGCCCTAGTAAGTAGATTTAAGGTGGCGTTAGCGTTACTTTTCCAACATTTATGGAACAAGTGCATGTTTCATGTTCCGTGATGTTGATGCACAGTCTTATGAAGTCTGGGTGACATCCTTTCCTGTCTCCTCATTTTACGTGAATTCCTTCGTCGTGGCATTTCATTCGTATGGAGCATGTGTGTGTTCCATTGTACTTTCCCATTTGATGATTGAATACTTCTAGTTTTGTCGTCGCCCATGCTGTTATTGGTAGAAGAACTTCTCCTGATTGTACGTATGTTGCTTCTGTCTTAGAGAATATACAGATTTGTGTTCCATTGCTAATGCATGGATATCTCGCACAATAGTCGTTTGTTCCTGTAATCTCTCCTTTCCCAAAACAGATTTGTTCTTCATATTGTTTGTGGATCAAACCGAGACTTTTTACAAAGTAGTCTTTTCCATCTACTAATCTTACTTTATGAATTTTCCTTCGTACTGGGTTCTGGCATTCAACTGTTCGTTTGAATGAGCAAACGTCTGGTTTCATTTGATGGAACAGTCTTTCAATTGTTGAATTGGTTCTTTGTTCTCTATGCCCGTAACTGCATCCGTTTGCCCACGATGGACATCTACATCGTGGTCCACAAATCTCTTTACTGGTTTTCTCGTCGGTGACATTTCTCAGCTGCTCTTGATTACCACAGGATTGATAACTCCAGGAGTAGTTATCTTTATTGTTCTTGTAGATGATTACTCCTGATTTAGAACAGGAATCAATAAATACGGTATTTTTCTTTTCGCATTTATTGGCTCTAATTGTCGTTATTAGAGTTACAGCCATGAGACTTAACGCGAAGAAAATCCTTTTCTTCCCTGTCTTTGGGCGGAGATTGTGGCGTGCAGATTTTGCTGACTGTTCCTTATTTTTGGGTTCACTTCCGATTTGGAGTTCCTAGGTTGGCTGTATTTCCAATAGTAGTACGTGACGAATTGACCTTTTTATAATTCTACCGTTGGAGTTCAGTACTTCTACGCTCCGAACTATTCCATCTTCTGACGAGTGTATTTGTTTAATACGTCCGAGTTTCCATTGTCTTCTTGGTTGGAGTTTGTCTCCTATAATCACTTTTCCAGATACTGGTGTTCTTCTTAGATTTCCCTTTTTCAACTGATGTTTCTGGTGTAGTCTTTCCCGTAGTGTGCTGAGATAATCTGTGCTCCAGAATTTCTACAATTCATCAAGTGTTTGTAATTTTCTTAGCCACGTAGCTTTGAGGCGATTATAAGTGGTTTATTTTTCTTCGTAGTCAGTTTCTTTATCATTTTGAATTGATAGACCTGATCGATTTGATGGTTGCAAGAAATCTATTGGGCGTAGTATTCTGGCGTCATTCTTCGTTATGTATGTGAGAGGTCTGCAGTTGGCGATAGTTTCTGTCTCCTTTAGAAATGTTGTGAAATCGTCCCCTTTCAGTAGGTGATTAACTATTGCTCGTCTCAGCGATTCTTATAGAATACCAATCATTCTTTCATATGCTCCTCCAAACCAAGGAGCAAGTGATGGTATGAATTTCCATTCTATTTGCTTGGATCTACAGAATCTGTATACACTGTTGTCCTGTTGTTCGGTCCATAATGAGGTAATTAGTTCCGCCGCTAGACGGAAGTTGGTTTCGTTGTCGGTGAGGAGAAGTGACGGACAGCCCCTACGCGCTACGAACCGCCGAAAAGCATTGATAAACGTTTCTGAGCTGAGTTCCGTAACTATTTCTAGATGAATATCTCTCGTTACTAAACATGTGAATAAGTCAATCCAAATCTTGTAATATATTTCTTCTCCTTCTTTTGTTACAGTTAAAAGTCCGCAATAATCCGCTCGTTTTGTCGAACGGGATTTCTGGATTCACTCTTATAGCTGGTAGTGCGAAAGGTTTGGCCACTCTTCTTCTGCACTCCATACATTTCTTATGAAGAATCCTTTTAACTACACTACGAGCTCTAGGAATCCAGTATTTTTGACGAGTCTGGGCGAGTGTAAAAGTGGGCCTACAGTATTGATACTCCGTGTGGTACTTTAGTATCAGCAAGTATGTAGCTTCACTATTATGAGGAATATATATTGAATGCCTATCATCTTCTGGTAGAACGCTGTTCTGCAGGCGACCTCCACTTCTCCACAGTCCGTCTTTGTCGCGGTAAAGTTGAAGATCGGATTTGTCCTTAGGTGGTGGCGGTTGATCATTCTGTATCCAACGAATTATCTCTAATTCAGCGAGCTGTTGGAGTCTGGTGTCAGATTGCATTTTTTCTTTTGCCTACTTCGATCTCGTACATGTTTTTCTAATGAATAATATAATAAACATTACTGTGGAGATGAGTTTGGTCCAGCTTGAAAACTTTGAAAACTGTACGGGTGATGGCGTCGCTTTTTCTAATTTTGTCTCCTGTATGTGCAATGTAACTATTTATTCCTGGGTCTCAGCAGGGGACGCAATATACTAGCCATATAGGACCATTCCACTAGAGTGTGCACTTCTTCAATTCCGATGGGATCATTCCTCTAGTGGCTATATCCGCTGGATTATCATTTGTGTTTATATAGTTGAATTCACAATTCTCGGTCCTAATCGTTTTTAGGCGATTTTCTACGAAGCGAGGTAGGTCATCTCTTTAATTGTAGATCCACGCGAGTACGCATTGAGAATCACTCCATATAACCTTTCTTGTGATCGTAGTCAATAGATTATTGATTAAGAATTTCATCATTTGTATTCCTATGTCAACTGCGAGTAATTTCATCTTTCGTATCGATATTGGTCAGATTGGACCTAGTCTCATTTTTGCAAATTTAAGAGATGGCTGTGTCTTCCCGTGTTTTCTGATATATGCACATGCCTCATATGCATGCTTCGAGGCATCACAGAATACGCGTAGTTCATGACCAACCTTGTTATCAGTAACTGCTCTTCGATGTACTTCTATAAAATTTCTTCGTGCGCCATCATTTCTAGTCTCATCCTTTCTTCCTTGGTGAGTGATTCATTCCATTCTTTATTGGTTTTCCATAATTCTTGAATAAAGATTCAGCGGATACTCTTAGGTCAAGAGGGGCTCCTTCTTATAGTAGTTTCATTAAAAGCACATTTTGTTCCTTAAGTATTTCTTTCTTCTTTAGGTAAAGACCTAAAGGATGTCGTCTTGGATAGATTACCCAGTGAGGACGCATATAATATTCTGAACAGCTTTGTCGGGGATGGTTGCCGGATTCCTAGAGCGGGCTCTCAGAGAGATAAAATTCAACTCCAACTTTTTTTAATGACATCATTAAGCCTATTTAACTTCTTTATTTACGGCAACAGTTTAGGCTTGCTCTACCATAGTTTTTTTTTGTATACACATTTTTCAAGAATCTAGACAATCTAACGACTTCCTAGGTGCATCCACGGGTTCTAAGTGAACGTGCGCAGGAAACGAGTGGGAAAACAACCTATATTGTCCGATATGACATTATAAGAAAGACAGAAATGTAGAAGAATAGCATATAATGAAAAGGACCGACGAGTAAATAGATAAATAGAAACACGTAGAAAAACAAAGAGAATATAGTGACATACCACAACGGGAGCCCAGGGTACAGTATGAGTCTTGCGCCGACCATTCTCTCCCCTGTCTCTGCTTGCATCATCTTATATATAGGTACGGGCTCTCCCGAATTTAAACATCGATGAACAACATAATGTCTAGAACCAAGACAATGTATTGATTGTAGCAGATATATATGATTATATCGTAACGAACACCGTCGCTCACATTGGGGATTGTGCACGGATTCTTTCCCTATTTCGTCTCAGCTTTGCTTAAGCTAGTGATGGCTTTTGTTTCTTTTCAGTGCCGTTTATTGTGTCTTCGTAGATGATAACATTAGGGCAGACCAGCACCTTTCCAAGTCTGGTTATTTTAGGTCGGTCATAACTCAATAGACCCTAGCAAGCGGTCGTATAGAACATAGCCTCAGAGCACACTAGCATAGCGTAAAATCCGAAAGAGTAAACGGCAACTTAACAAATGATAGCACTCCGACTTGTCCCATACAGAACAGTGATTTTGACTTTGATTTCTCTTGAGAAGTCTTGGTAACTCACTGTGACTCTTTTATCTCTCTATTCGGGAACACATTAACCACATGGCTAAATAAAGAGCTTTTGGAATAGGCTTTCAATGTGTTAGATTCAGTTGATATTGAGGGAGTATACAGATTTTATACGCATATTTTATTGACTCAGAACCTTTTCGAGAAAGCTGTGACCATTTATACGTAATCATTAATTTCCCAGTCCACCATTCTCGGATTCTGTAGCCAAATGTTTTTTCGCAAAACACCTAATTAACAACCGACTTAAGGACCATTATTTATGCAGATCAACTGCAGATCTAATAGAAAAATTCATCTACCATTCGTTAGGAAAAGACATTATTTGAGGTGGAAATAAATAATTTCTCAAAGCCGTGCGTTAGACAACATCAAAGATGACCCGCCTGAGATACGGCGCGCCGTCAATTGGCGAGGCGACGTTCGGTTCAGTCGACGAAATCATACTTCACAGAATCATTTCTGTAGTGTGTATTTCGCAATCCCCATCTAAAAGCGACACCAGTCCACCGCGGTGAAAGGTAGACGGGCGAGTTGCGAGCGGGAAGAACGCGACTTGTCGCGCTGATGACCGCGACGCGACCGAAAGGACGCGTCAGCGACTCGCTCATCTGAGCGGTTTACCAGTGAGAGTTGCGGCCAGTAGATGGCCTAGGCACTGAGAAGTTTTCTCGATGTGCTATTTTTGTCAAATTTTAACAGCTGAATATTGTGGTATTTTCGAAGAACATGTAATTAAGATGTTTTCCTCAGTGTGTGACGTAGTATTTGTGGTTTTGTCAACTGCCTTCCATTTATACATGCGTTAAATGAACTAGTTAATGGCACGGTGTTCGTAGAATAGAGGGTAGCCTTAGGTTATTGGGGAAGACGACCTGAGTTGAGCGCATACGGTAAGAATGTGTAAAAGTCATCAGCGGTACTGTTCTTAACGTACATTAAGTGTCTTACATTTAGAGTCTAGTTGTTATTATCGCATGATAATAGTTTGTCAGTTGTTGAAAGTGAACAACATTCGTCAAACTAATGTGCACAATTGGAAATTGATGTTATATTCCCTATATAAAGAGGTGTTAAACAGTATAGAGAATTAAATGGAATGTGAGATCCAAATCTATCCTAAAATCAGATATTAATTGGAACAGAACATAAGTAAGCCAGAAGCAGAAAATATTGAGGTTGGTGTATACATGTTTGTGTATTCACATGGGAAAGTCTGATCACCCGTCCTCTGTATTCCATCTATAATATTTTCATTTATTTATTTGTTTAACTCAAGTGATAAACGCAATAGTTCCTATATGACCGGATTTGTCATCATTCAACTAGTCTTAGCAAGAAATAATAGTTTTATGAGAATAATCAACTAGTTTAGCGTAGGAATTTCCTGTTTGCATTTCCGATATGCATTTTTGGCTAAACAAAGAGCGGCAAACATTAAAATTTCTGCCGTCACGAGATGGGAAGAGATAGTTATGCTAATTGTATTCCACTACTTCGCCTTAACATGTATTTATTCCACATTTTAACGATGAAAAACAATACAACTATATTGTATATTTTTATTTCTCGTAATAGCAGCTGTCTTTTAGATATAAGGCCATTCCGCTGTTCCATAGATAAATATAGTTTTTATCACAATTTTTCCACGTGGCTCTGGAAAACTGCGAAGAAACTTTCGACGTTCATTGGAACAGCCTTTAGAACGGATATGTGTTGCCAACAGCGAAGCACCATAGACAGGCTCTCTGGGAAGGCGTGCAGAATTCATCACCTGCAAAAACAACGATTCTCATATTTGGCATCTTTGAACAAGTCTGAAGTCTACAACTTATGAAAACACTAGTGATCGATTGGATCTTTCCGATCCACAGTTTGTCTCTGGATTAGTTCTAACTTATCATAATTTATGTAATACATTACTTGGTCTATAAAATTGATTCCTGTACCAGTCTCCTGAATGATTGTAATATCCACCGTAAATTCCGGAAAACGTTCCCTTTTTACGGCTGAAAAAATACAATATGATGGAGCAAAGAAAGTGATAACTTATTCAACAATCATCTGAGCGTAGATAGAACTGTGCAGAACAACACATGAAGTGCATCGACGAACCAGATCTTATTCCGTGAACAACAGTACTAGGTCCAAGCAGTGTTCTACTTGAAGTAGGTCCCACATTAACTCCGAATACAGTCCACTTCAATTTCAGAAGATCATCAGGAACAGAAGCACGAGATCCAATGGCCACACCTGCACCGTGATACTCTCTTTCAGCAATGCCACCACTGGAGAAAGTTAGTTAATCTACTTTTCTAATAAATACATAATTAATGTCTCAATATTCCTGCAACTATTAGGCATTTTTCCACTCACTAATTTCTTATAACAGCAAGAGCAATAAATAACCCATGATAAATATTCAATTGCATTTTAGTCCAGCAGATGCCTTATATTAAGTGGCCAAAGTAAATGTATTTGCAAGAAAGAATACTTCGCTAATTTTAGACCGTAGAAAATACTACTGTTTCGCCAACTCTCACTTATTTTACTGCCATGTTTTGAAGACCCTGAGTCTGTCACCGAATCCCACCACTCCATCGTCTTCGGCCACATCAGTAACAACATCAAGATTTTCCTGGTTGGGACAAACGGTTAATATTAGTGTGTGTTTTGCCATTACCCTTTGGGATTTAGGCTAGTTTAGTGTGCTGTAGTGCTATTTTCTACACAACCGCTCACTAGGGTTTATTCGGTGTCAACCAACTACCATAAGCAGACTTGGTGCGGGGCTCACCCACTCCAAGTTTACACAAAGCACAATAAGCAAGATATAGATGCACACATGTTACAAGTAGGTTAAGGAAAACTGAGACAAAAGAGCATATAGGGTAGCAGGACTGTGCAAAGGGGGACACTATGCACTTTTCTACTTTAATATCGTTCCATCTCGAGCAATTACTTAATGAGTTGCAAAAATTTCACCTTTAAGGATTCCACTCACACAGATTGCCAATCCTACCAAGAAGGATACCCGTTTTCATGAGTCTAAAAAGTTGAAAATCAGTTTAACCAACGCGTGAAGGTTCACTTTATAGAAGACTGCTAGACTGGTAGCCAGTCACAGAGCACGCACTGTATACGATACTATCCAGCAGATCTGGGTTAGTCATGTCAAACAACCGCTCATCCGTGGGAACTTTGACGCGCTCTCTACTCTTTTAGACGCATTTAAATTACTCCCGTTATTATGTATAAATTTTCGGTAAGGACGCCATGGATCATTTGTGCCAAGCAAAGGACAATAATATCACTTATATATAGCTAATTAACATGTCTTATCACCCTTTTTGGTTTTTGCCTCACTTGGACGATGCACCTTATATCCACTGGCCTCATGAAGACCCGTGAAAACTCTTTGAACACCTAATCGTTATATTATTGACCCTAGCAAGTCGCCATACACTAAGGGGTTTTCTTCATTTGTCACTAGTTCTTAAATTTAGAAGGACGGTTTTGCAATACTTTATCATTAGCTTAATCTGGTACTAATGGATATTAACATGACTAACGTAAACATCGACGAAGTTGATCTGTTATCCCTAATTTAACCATGTGAAAACACCACCAGATGTAGAAAGTAAATAACGGTGCTACTATAAGCTGTTACTAAGTTCGATTGAGAAATTGGTGCAAAATTAAATATTTCCGGTTTTCTTCTTGACGGCTATAATTAGAGTTATCCACCAAAAAGATGGGTAATCCCGGCGATCTCTTTATTTAAGATTAATTGGATGGCAAACGGGACAGGTTTTTTTTCACTGAATATTAAATGTGCGTTCGATTTCAACAACAAAGATGCTTTTGCCTTGGCCTATTTCCTCAAAAACGTCAGGTACATTACAAAGAGTTCAGCTGCGACGCTGTAGTTGTGTTCAGTTTTTACTGTACAAGATATAGCATCATTTCTTTTTTTTAAATAATGTTAAGTTAAATATATGTTTTAACTTTAATTTTTCTTGGAATTATTGCATCCAGTGAGTATTTATTTCGATCGTACATTTATGTCAGAAATTAATCATAAGGTCCATTGTATGGTATTTATTCTCAATTAAATTATAATTGCAAAATTAGACATTTATAAATAAGGAAGACGTTTTTTCAATTTATTGCAAAATTAGATAATCTTCTACATTGAATTTTATACGCTAAAACTTTTCATCCAATTCAATGGGAATTTTTATGCATAATTCACTTTTTTCTGTTAATAATTGTTTCACTATGGTTTAGAAGTTTCTTGATTTGGCAACTATTGGTTTTTCAAGAAAAGTTGCGACTTTTCTACTAATTGTATGTAATGAAATATATTATGAATAAAACACTGAATGATGTAATTTAGTGATTTTAAACAATATGTATTTAGAGCGTCATACAAAGAGAAACCAAAGGCATTGATATTATCGGATTTCTGATATCCTAAAGTTCAACTTTAACTGTTGTTTAATTAATAATTCAGTGCATCATTTCACAGACATCATGAACAAATATAACCTCACTGTTCTATATTAACTTTAGAAACCATAAATTACTTGGAAAACATTTTGTATATGCTTAATACTGAAAGTATTATTGTGGATCAACTTTGTAAATACATAACTGCAAATGCTGAAAAAAATATTCTTAATACCTAAACTGTGATGCTGCAATGATACATTTTAGATTTTTGTAAACCAAGAAACACAAGAGAAAGCCTTTTCAAAGTTTATGCAATATCTATAGTAATTTGTTAACATAAAATAATAATATAGTAATATAAACACCAAGCATATACGCTTAACTCTAATTTTTCTTTAGAGCTTAGTGTATGATACAGTTCATTTATTTATTTATCTAAAAGAACCATGGTCAAAAGATGGAATGCCTATTGTCAATAAGGTAAATTTCAATTATAAATATAAAATATTGCCTCACCGAATCTCTGTAAATCTATTTATCCATGCATTTCCATTCTTAATTTTAACTTAAAATCTAAAAATTCTTATACTGAAGGAGAAATAAACTTTTAGGTATAGAAAACTCTTAATAATAACGTTTAAATAGTAATTATAAGCCAATAATGAGAAATCAGAGTAGATTAGAAGCCAGTCTAGAGTTAGTGCAGTCAATCCATTGTTATTTATAATTTAGATACTGACCATCTAGATTTTGGCTTTTTCACTTTTAGACAAAAAGTTCCCAGGTTCTTACGTAGATGGAAAGTAAAGTAATATTATTAGGAAGAAATACCCATAGTTTTCTTGAAGCACATCAGTAAACCTGCATGTTTGCCCTTTTCGTTTTTTTCATTTATTTGCTATTATACCAATAATAAGTTAAGAAAAATTGCTTGATTTTGTTCTGAATCGGACTAGTTCACTCGTTCTTTTGGCACTGATATAATTGATATGTGTGTACTTGTCATATGTCTAGAAACATGGAAAACATTTTTAGATAACCAAAAAGTAGTCTTAGATCATAAACAGTGCTGCACTTAGCCTGATGGTTCGCATTACTTAACGGAAACTATACTTTGTCTTTTCGTAGATCTTTTAAATTATCTTGATATATGCTCCTAAGGGTATTACAGTAATAGCTACCCTACGGATATTCCTAAGGCCAATAGCTATTAGTCAAGTCCAATAAATTCGTTCAAATACATTTCATATCATTTCACCTAGAAAGAAATGCCAAAAATAGTATGCACGAGTAACAATCAAGCTGCTTAATTTCGTTACGAAATACGACTGTATTTAAATACTAGAAGAATTACTGTATAACCAATAATTAAAGAATAATACAACATTTTTGGTTTCTATAGTTTCGACGAATTCTATAGAGTATTTGTTTGATAAAATGGATAAATTTCTCCCATATATTCTTGGTATTCTTAACTAATTCATTATCTATTGTAGCGCCTGACATAACCTATTATGTATTTATCAGTTTCTAACAGTTTGTCTTTTTACCAGCTATTTGTGCTAATGTCTTCTCGAATCACTCCTTAATTTTGCAATATATATCTTATGCATAATCATAATATATGTAAGGACTGCTATTCAGTAATCTTTCATCTTTCTCTTACCATACTTTTCTCTTCCTGCTCTCTACTCCCAGCTTGTTATCTTCTCTCTCTCGTCCGACCGCATTCCTTTTCTCTGTGTTTCATCTCTCTCATCGATCGATTGTGGTGTTGTATAGTTCCGACGGTCTTGTCGCATTCTTCCCGTCTCGTTTCCGACACATTATTATCTTGACATCGATAGTTGTTCTCTTTGTTCCTGTAATAGTAGAGTTGCAGTTCACCAATGTTTTCTGTAGTAATAACAATGCTCTAACGATTATGTTTTTTGACTTTTACGAGACCTACAACCGTTAACGACCAAATATATAGCAAAAGGGAAATTTATCTATTACCACTTTGCAGTATTGTTATCAATGTACTAAATTCAATGCTCAGACATTATTAAGATGTATTTATACATCGTAGGAATGTCTTTTCATTAGTTGTAAATATATTTTTGAAGCTTGAATTGTGCTTGCACGTTTTTTTAAATATTAAAAAGCTAATTTGGGTGTAGTATATATAGAACTTATCGAATTAATTGAAGGACTTTCAATATTTCAGAAAGGAAGATTAGTATTTATTCTGACCCTAATTTTATTCTATGCTACCTTTGGCCATTCGCTGAATGTATCCTGTTTCAGAGCATGTCATTGTCTACAGCAGCCGCGTCTGGTTATGACAACTTTACACTCTTCTGTTTTCATATCGCATTATGGGCGAGTGTCAGTGTCATGTGCTTATTCACAAATTTTGAAAGTTTACGAGACGTGCGAAACTCGTCTGTCTCATGGCTTCCTGTCCCGCACTGACGGTGTACAGTTTAGTATGCGAGGAATGTGCGCGCGACGCTCCCGTCAAACGGCAAGGTTGCATTGGAGACATGCCAGTACCTATTAGATACGCATGTTTACTCCTCCTTGCGCGACACCATCAACTCGCGGTGAGATATTAAGAGAATAGTAGTTTCTCGCAAGTGCACTCTCACTATCTCAACCGTCCACTTCATACTACTCAACATGCCATCAATAACCTTTTCTCAACATCTACTCTTCCATTGAAGCATTTTAGGAACGCACTGACTATAGGCGTGTAATTCAGCGATTATAGGCACCGTCTTATCAGTGAGAACTGCCATTTAGCAACTTATAGATTCTTCAATATTTATATCTAAGCCTTCTTTGTATGAATTTATTATCATATGTGAACTTTAGAAAACTAAGTAAACAACTTTGTAATCATTGCACATGCCATTACATATTGTTATAATTATAACCCTGTATAACATAACAGTAGCACTTCCAGGAATCCTTTTCTTACCTAGCTTCCATTAATTCACTCATTATATTACAATAAAATTCTCGTTTCCACAATTTTATGTATATTTATCTTTTCTTATTCACTTTTCTACGTATCGAATACTGCATGAGCATCTTAGAACGAGCCTTTTGTTCTTGAAACATTTCAATGCACACATATAACAAAAGAATTTCTCTTTGTTACCAAATTTGATATCATTATACATTTTGTTCCACATTCTTTCGTTCTTGTTGCGGCAAATTGAAATTCATTTAATTTCGATGCCATACATTAATACTAATGTAAAGCTACGGAGAGGTTTAATAATTTTAACGTGGGTATTCATTTTTAAATTTATTACGTTCGACTAATTTTAAATTAGGAAGCAATCTAGGTATGTCTAACTGGTGTTTTGTGCCAATAAGAAAACATGCTGTGATAGGGTGTCGTCTGGCGTCCCATTCGCAGATCAAATCTACAGTTTTTGTGCGCTTTTTTCTTGTTGTCTTCACATCGGCCGGTAGCTTCGAGCTGTTCAACAAACACGGTTTTATCTTCCATCCGCCCCTACATCAGATAGATTGAAGATTAACTCTTTCATCTTTAGTTTAAGATTCATATTAGTCTTTAATCACTTCAATACTCAAGTATTTAAAATAGATATGCTTTTCTATTGTATTTATATAATCATATTCACTAGAGTTCGTTGTAGGTTTATAAGCCTAATGCCAGCCTACTCATCAAACTCTAAACAGCTACATTCCTGATGTTTGATTACGGCTAATTAGACATGTGATCACATATTTATTTTAGAATTTCGTGATAGTAGTGTTTATTAAAATCAATATAGAAATAAATAGGGATTTGAGTGTTTTGTGTGTAATGCTAGATTAGATGAAATATTGGTTAAAAAGAGGGTACGTGATAAGAAATTGAGACCTTTGTGCAGCTCAACAAACACTTAGTATCGTTTTGTGTGGCGCTCACGCAGCATTAGAATGTCACTTCATGTACTGCGCATTAACAACGGGGCGCTTGATTGAACGGGTCACGATTTCTCCCAGATGGCCTTTCTGATAATCGTAGGTTATTTTAATAGCTATCAACAAGATTCACTGCTGGTGATAATTTGAGAAAATATGCCATTTTTAATCATATTTTTTAAATGATCAATTTGCCATGAATATTCTATTTTTGCCAGTATCGTGTCTCATCAAATATTCGCTGTAATATACTTTATCACATTAACGTTGTTTTCTTCACTCTCCATCATTTTATTTCTTCTCTTCATAATCTAGTTTACTGAGCAAATATTTTAATTATGAAGCAAAATGAGATAGATAACCCATATTAAAAGGGCGTTTCTTCGGAAAAGCCACCTGTGTGCTATAAAATACTGATACATGCATTGTTCAAGTCTACTACATCCAAAAAATTCTGTTTTGTTACATTTATGTGACTAATGTTAACTGTGGACTTTGATTTAATCGATTTTTCTATTTTGTTCAACTTTGTTCTTATAATTTGAAGAAATATGGAATGTTATTATTTTGTATCATATTCTAGTATATATTTATATTTTATCACATATCTTCATTTCTGTTTTTACTGGTTTGCTTTATTGACTTATTGGTTTTTTGTGCCGCTCTATCCATTCATCTTTAAGCTTTTTCGATTTTTTCTTTTCACCTTAATTCTCTACAGTTCTTCGATTAGGTGTATTCAAGTGCTAGTTAGGTTTGATCTAATTGCGCGAAACTACGGTAAATTGTATCCCTAAACTTCCTTAATGCCGCTATTTATTCTTCAAGGATTTTATAACTTATTAGGAATTCTCTGTAGAAGTTCATTGAAGTAATAAATTCTAGTCGGTGAAAGAGTTAGAAAAATTTTATTACAAAAGTATATATAAGTATGAACGCATATGGGTTGTAATAAAACAATACTAAAATAAAGGTATTTATCGATAAGAATCTAAATAGATAGATTCAGAAATAAACTGTTGTTTACGGCGTAGTATATGTATACACAAAACAGGCGAGCGACCTTGACGATGTGTGCTGTTTGTTGCGCTCATCGCGCACCCTCTCATCTCATCGCTAGAGGAATTAACGGAATTTCTCTGGCGATCCGAGATATCGCCTCACAACAACACCATCGTCACGCTCCGTTTATCATGGAAAAAACTGTCTGTCCTTTATTGTCTCTTCCTATGGCAACCATGTTTACTTATTAACTCTTTCGAGGATTTTCAATGTTGCTCTACATATTACACTATATGTATTTTATTACAATCATTATTTTCATTGTTCTTTAATCATCTATAGCATATGAACTAAAAACGCCATATATTCAAATAATATTGTATTAAAATGGTAAAGAGATAAGTCGCTTTCACCCATGCTTTTTTTGGTTTTATAGAATAGTGGTTGTAATGTTTGAATACTATAATTGATTGTGTAAAGATGAATACTTTATGTGACTATATAGTGATTAGTTAGTCTCGACGTTTAGTGTGTCTATTTCCCAACTGAGTATCACTTCATGTATCATTATCCGATTCGGTCCCCCGTCCGGAGAACGGTTCTTTGTGGTTTCTCTTGGCGCGGCTACATTCCTATCCGTGGCCGGGTATCACTTACGAGCCCTGCCTACCGGTTCCTACCTGCGCAGCCGATTTCCTGCACGTCTCTGATATCATCAGTTGTCTGCGTACCTCTTTTCACTGTCACCACATACTAATCACATTCTGTTCAACTATATCCAACTTCATCTACCACTCTCCTTGCCATTCGTTATCTTATACGCAGCAGTTGCCATAATTCTCTAGAACTGCATTCATTCAATACATCTGTAAATCTTCTCCATCAATTACTATCCCATGCAAACTATTACTTTTTAACCCCATTCTGCTTTTACTTGGTGATTTTTATCGTCCTACTAAGCGTAGTCTATTTCTGTAAGTGTGATTCATTTTCAACACTCTTATAGTTTCTGCGTTTTCTACAATTTTTAATATTCGTTTCTAGTTATTGTGAAAGTTTTTAAAGTGACATTGAGTATTTTATTTAAGTCTCTCTTCTAGTTTATTATGAATTCCGTGCTTAATCCTACCACTACAACCGGTTCATATACGTATCTATGAGCTCCGATTCCAACATATTCTATTCGTTACTGTCGGAAAGCTTTGATTTGGGATACTCTCTATCTTTTATGCCCAAACCCCTCTTTCTAGGCTACTATCTCTCCCGTTCTTGTTCTCTTGACTTTCCGCGCGTCTTCAATGTGTGAATGACTGTCCGTGTGGTCTAGCCTATTTCGCTATCTTTTTATCATCACAAGCTATCAAAATTCCGTTCATGTGACTTTTACCGGCTTATCGTTTATCATACTAAGCTGGTGAAAGGCTCGCTCTCGCTTGACACTTCAAAAACGCTTTTATTCTACACAAACTCCATTCATGTTGCCGCATTTTGTTTTCCCTTTAAAATTCCAATCGAATACAGCATGAAATTTATTAGTTTGATGTTTTCATTGTTATTATACAGATTTATTTTGCTCAAACGGTTGTTTACATCATTCCGATAACTCGATTTCGATAAAACAAATATTTGAAGCGTTTAAAATATATGTTATATTACTTTTTATTCATGTAGTTTTTACATTCATTTCTTTCGTTAACACACTGAAGCCAATTTTTTTTAAATAATGCAATTATTAATTTGAATAATAATGACTGCATTATTTATTGAAAGGTATACATAGTTGCATATGCTTTCTAAAATTTTCCATCTTTCTTTGCAAGGTCAATATTTTAGCTTCTTTTTGATGAAGCGTATAGATTATTAGCTATTATTAGATGTTTTGCCGTTATTATTTAATTTCATATGATGTGTTAGTGTTGTGCATCCATCGAGTAATACTTTTGACAATTTTTGCAAGTTCATAATATTTGAAGACAGCGGAAGCCTATCAGTTAATTAGATCATAAGCTAGAGATTCAGTTAGTCTCTAGTGGACAATCGATTGGGCTGTCATTTGTAGTAATTTCCTGCATGATCGGTCCAGTTTCGCCAGGGCGACCTTTCCGCGCGACGCAGCCCGCCATAGACGGTTTTCGGCTCGCTAGCGCCGGTAATTAGCCTAACACCCTATTGATCACTAGTTGTTTCTCTTAGTTTCATTTTGTTGCCCTTTTAACATTTCTACAATCATTTACAATTTACCCTTCAACCTCTCTCTCTAAACTTTTATTCTTCGTTCTTTGATTCTTGCTTCCATTGTTCCTACTCCTCGTCATCTTCGCACGCTTGATGGTAAAAACACTTCGTCTATAGAAAGATCTTTGATTTTTATGTCTCACAGTCTCTAGTCAGTAAATAAACCTGTGTCTGTTGATAATTCATTCAATCATTTTTCTTGCCCTTATTTTAGTCCCGCGGCACTTGAGGAATGTTGTACTTTGTTTTCCTAGGGATTGCCTTAACTGTTTCGTATTAAAAATAGCATGTCATCGAAATCATAAAAACCATATTATCTATTAGAACTTCTGTTACAGTTCGTTATTGCTGGAACTGTAGATTCTAGTCATATATCTCATTTCACATTTTACTCAATCATATTTAAATTTCTCCTTTCTCTCATACCCTTTCTCATTTTGGGTCTCTCAATTTTGCTCTCTCACTCAAATAGTATGTTTACGTGGTTGAAGACGGACGCCTCATTTCAAAAATGCCCCTAGTTATTCCGCTATTCGTTGTAATATTATTACAGTAAGAGATGGTGCATGATAGATTGGCCAAATATTTCTCTTCGCCGCTCTGCTTCTTGAATTCTCTGCTAGAACGATAGAATAATAACGCATTCCTTAACATTTTATTTCAATTATTTTGCCGCCGACTATTTATTCACTTGTATCTGCAACACATCGGAATTTTAAGGATACTATACAACGAATTTATTATTTACGTAAATGCCACTGATGCCTATCTTCATATTCTGCAGGAATTTGAATAGAAACTATTCTTTGGAATCCTGGATCTCTTTGTGAGAGGTTATTTATCATTATTATATTCTTTTTCTATTAATCTCGGACACAATTCGTATCCGGAAGTCATTTTACCTGCAGTTATGATGGAAATTGGCTTTAAATAACTGCATACTTTTGTCAGAATAGTACACGTTTATTAATGAAAACATTACAAATAAATTACCGGTTGTGATATCATTACAAACCTTGCCCTATCACCATCAATTACGGACCATTATATTATTCACTACTATTACTAAATAGAGTTGTTTAATAGTTGTGTAACTTTCCTTACATTCCAACACTCACATTGAAATCTCTTACTTTATCCTATTTTCAAAATATTGTATTTGGTCATCTTCTATATATTATTTCAACATATATTACTTCGATTTTCTGTTAATTCTTTTTATTAATCTCCTCATTCTAGTTCATAATATTTTGGATTCTTTGCAAATTTATGATTATAGTGATAGTTTAGACGCTTAAATAATTCTCAGATACTCAGGTAATGGACTCGTCCTGCTCGACACCTAGCTCGAGCCGATCACGCGTTGCAGTTACATCACGATTGCCACACCATCTTCAACAGCCGTCGTCGAGTTCAGCAGGTTGTAATGTGACCAGCGAATATTTTAGTGAAGACGACTAATTATTGACAACCGAGACTAGTATTCACTCTATGTCAAACACCGTGAAACATTAAGCTATATAGGCATTTTAAAAATAGTTTTGTCTATTCTTACCCTGTGTGGAAGAAATTGTTCTAATTGGCATCGCAGCATTTTGAATTCTATAGCTTTCGTACAGGTCCTGCCGCGTACAGTCCATCCATTCATAATGTACGACAAGGACAATGCTACGTCACCGTCCAAACACTTACCAAAGAAAATCTGGTGATAGTAGTGAATGTGCGTCGTAAACAACTAAAATTCTCCAATATATTATTAAGTTCACAAGCAAATGTGTTGTTTACTTCCAGTATGGAATCGATAAATTCTCTTAAATAAATTAGAAATTACATAAGCTCAGTCAAAAGTTTTAATAACTGATAATTAGTGGAATATTTTCCAGCAAAAAACGAGAGTTCATGATGTTTTATGGAAGTGTGGTGAAGTTTTAGAAATTAAAGAAGATAAACTATTTGGATTGGCATTACGACAGCCAACAGAGGGAATAGGTCATTTTTCATGCTTTATTTAACGTTTAAATTTCAATTTTTATTCTGAGTTGTCTTTATTTTTTTCCTGTTTTCTTTTTGTTGTCTTATTATGAATACTATTTATGCAGATGTATTATAATTTTAAGAAATTTGCTTTTCATTACTATATTTAGATTAAATACTATGACAACTTTTGTGTTTTTAATAAACTTTCCAAATTTGGACTTTAAGGAGGAGATCAGCCTCGACACGAGTATTTTTTTCTGGATCCAGCGCAGAAAATCGTGAAATACGCCCCAAAGCAACCGCGATTCTCGAACTGGGTTAGTAATCTGTTGAATTTAAGAAATGCATGTTTAACTGATTTCTTAACTCCTTCCTTATTATTTGTTTTTTAAAGTGTACTAATCGACTTGTCTGTCTTTTGGTCCTATTTCTGCAGGTTGCTTATCGGTGCTCAGATCGTTGTTTGCTTCGTCACTTTTTAGAATTCCACTGGTTTTTCTCTGCCATGTCGTAGATTGTTATCTGTTCATATCTGAGAGTGCGCTTGAGCTAATTCAACAAAGGTCACAAAGTGGATTTAGTGGGGATTTGTTGGAAATCACTCTTTTTCACAGTGAAGGAAAACTATTCTCTATAATTCGTAATCCTATATAGGCGAATATGTTAAATATTTATGAATATTACATTGGAACGCAGTAAATATAGAAACTATAGTTGGCTAGTGTGGTAGTAAACTAATTCTATCAAATATTAAATTTATTATATTATTTGTACAATTTATCTATTTTTAAATACATTTATGTATACTTCTGCATCAACTCAGTGATATCATACTTAGTGAGTGGGTGATTTGTGATTATTCTATGTGCAAGATATAGTCTCTGAAGAACGTGTGATGTTGAGTGGACTTTTTTGTCTGTGTAATGTGTTTTGTTCTTTGCACCGTGAAAACAGCGATTTTCAGCATAATCGGAGTACGGAAAATCGGCCACTTCTCGTATTGTATTTTCGAGTTCGAGTGTATATAGATCAAGTTCGATTAATAACGTGAGTGATTTTTAAAAATTCAGTTAAATGTTTTAAAATAATCTATCCCTAGATTTTTTATGGTTCTGTAATAATGGTAATTTCAATGCATCGATTCTCTTACGCGACTCCTATCTCAAATGGGCATTCAGTGCTGCGCCATTTCTTTGGTTATAAACCGTACATATAACCTTGAGTTTGTCACGAGCAGCCAACATGATTCACTTTAATGGTTTGGTTTTCAGTAGGAAGTCGAAACTATTATATACAAATAAGTGCTATAAGTTTGGAACAATTGGCAGTAATTTTTCGATATTATACCAAACTATACAACTATAATTTCACGTTCATTATTGGTAATTAATCTAATTGTCATTCATGCGGTCATTTCATTTCTCATCCATCATACCCACATTCCTATAAAACCGGTTTTAGAGAAAGCTAAGGGATATCAGAAATCACGAATTAAACAATGGGAAATATCAATGTTCACTCGGCTTCTATGGTCTTTTAGAACTGGGAGTTACTGAAATGGAATTTCTACTATTCATTATGATATGTTCATTTTTCAGATGTCCGAAGGCCTTAGAACACTATTATCTTCAACTAAAAGACAATTACTTGGATCAATGGTCCGGTGGGAATAGTGTGTCAGAGGAAAGGTGCTGGGAGATGGCTGCGCTAGCGTTGAAAGTGGATAAAGGGGACGGGGTAGATGGGTCAGTGTGGCCGAATGGTTAAATTGCGAGTTTTGATTACGCAGCCGTGGTTCGATTCCCAGTCACTTCTGTGGTGTTGCGTAGACTAGATTCTATGAAGAGACCACACGACGGTCTTCTGAAGAATATGTAGATATTATACGTGTGCTGAGAAAAAGTCTTTTGCAATCTAATAATTCAAGACTTCTTTTAAAATTTAAAAACAAAAAAGTTGATTTTTAATATTTTAGTTACTTCCGAGCGGAACAGTATTTTCCTATCTGGGTCATCGAAGTACGAGGTCTAGGTTATGTTCAAAAATATATGCCTGCTGCATCAGAAGACCTCAAGGATATGTCACGATTCGACGCCATGACTAAATTTGCGCTAGAGGCTAGTAGGTGAGCAATACGTTGTTAATCATCCAGTATTTATAGAGTTTTTTTCTCTAAATAATCCATCTTTACTTTACACAGTTTCCTTTTTAAACTATTAATTCCAGATTCCCCTTTGCCCTTAATTGCCATTTGTATGGCCTGCGAAGACATAAAATGGATAGTGTTGACAATGCAGTTCTGGGTATAAATGCAAAGTTAGTCTGTGAAACCGAGAAAACATTCATTTGTGAAATACATAATTGGTTTCAAATTAATTTGCTTCATTGATGTATAATCCTAATCTTATTCCATATTTAAGAGGTATCGAGATGTGTGATATTGGAAAAGAGGGGGAGCGCATTCCTCTCAGAGCACTTCCATGGAATAGAGTCACTCGACTCTCTTTCGATCGTAAAAAATTAACAATTGTGGGAGCAGATGGTACAAAGATGTCACTTTATGCGCAAAATGAGAGCAAAGCCAGGTTTGTGCATGTTTAATAAAATCGTTATTTTTCCTCAGTTTTTCAATGTATTGTTTTGTTTGTATCTTGTTACTTTTCGCATTACTTCAATGAGAATTATTGTACGGGACAACCATTACTTCAGGTATCTTTTGGAGTTATGCCGAGCGGTTCATCAGACTCTTCTAGTATTATCGCATCAAAACGGTAAAATAGCCCCTCTACCACAACCTTTTCAAGAAAAAAGTGTTGATCGGTTGTCAACATCATCGAATGCTACATCTGGTATCGTTAGTGGGGATCATGAACGAGGTCTCTTTTAATGTACCCTTTGATAATTTAAACGCTTTCTTATCCATAATTTTAAGATATTTTTCATTTTTCTTATTACATTTTGCAGTTATACTGAAAACTTGTTTTTCGAATTAATCAAGATAGTTGAAATTTTTTAGACAGTGATTCACTTCTACATGATTCTCTGAACAGCGTTTGTGACCGAGGGCAGGGCTCGGTATCATCGAAACAACGAGTTCGTATAAAATTGGACTCAAACCTTGACCTTAAAATTGAGAAGATGGAACTTGAACGTAAGTGTATAAGTAAATCTATGTAACATAAGAAAGACTAAAATAGCATACCTGGATGTTCTGTTTATATTCTATTTATATCATTAGTGATTATATTCGAAAATATTTTCTTCTATTTTAATAAGTTGTTCATATCCAGATATTCGACAAGAACGTGCGGCTAGTCAGTCTAGTAAAGCCAGTGAGATGAGCGATAAGACAGAAAGAAAGGAATCTACTGTCGTGGGAGAGATAGACATAGCTCATGAAGAACTGACTTCAGATCCTACCCTATCAACAGCAATAGATTTAACCAACGTGTAAGTATAATTAACGTTAATACTTAAACACAAATAATGAAATTTAACTTGCAATCAAAAATTAATAATTACCTATATTTTCAGCCGACCATCCAGTGTTGATTCAGCATCTCAAACAGTGGAATCAGGAAACAGATCTGCTCCTGTAGACGTCAATTTTAATTGCAAAACAACTATCAATGCCGCTGACCTGGTCATGTTTGAGACATTTGGCGCTTTTGGAATGAATAATGTCCAATTCCCGGTACATTTTTAATTGTTTAATTTATTGTTTCTGAATACAAATTATATTTGATTGTGATAGCTTTTCATTAGCGATTGCTTATCCTCTGAATATACTACTGCTTATTTTCCATTAGTCACTGTATCTATATATCTGAAAAGCTTATATAAATTATTAGTTGATAATAATAATTTACTTTGCGAATGACTTCAGAACGATCTTCAATATGCGTCATCTGGTGATTCGCGCAGTGATTCAGTTCAGCAATCAAACGAAATGCTGCCAGAAGTCATGATGCACAGCTATCATCAAGATCAGGTAAATTCATGGCTTTTCATAGTATTTTTGACTATTAGAAGTAAAGCGCTATGACTAGTTGTAAGATAACAAGTTGACGTAGTGACCTATTTCACTAGGCTGCAGTCTATAACATCAATTGTTTACTCATGAAATCCATCAACCATTTTTCATTTTTAATGCTGCATTGGAATTTGATGTTGATAGCCGATAATGTCGATTTGCTCTTGTCTTGTGACGCTCTGATATTGACAATCAGCGCATAGCTGGTACATGAATCACGACAAATAGCGGGAAAACGTTATAGAAATGATGGCTTAATTTTATATTCTTTGACAAATCTAGGGAAATGTGAGAGAATAAAACTAACTACAGTGAGACAGGTTTCTATAGACCTGCGTTCAACCTGAGGATGAAAATTTGGCGCTGCGGTCATCTCTTCCCCAGCAGGCATCAATATCACTTCACGATTTACGAACTGCTGGAATTAAACAACCACCAAGATATAATGAAGCACTAATGGACAGTGACATGCATAGGTATGTAACAATTAAAATAATTCTTCTTATTTTATTATTTTACTTTACTAAATATTGTAATACTTATGTTTTTACAGAGCAATGTCACCACGCAGTAAACCGCGCTGGACTACAGTGACCGGAATGTCACCAACAGATCATTCACAGATGATCGGATTGGCCGCATCTGGACAAGCACGAAGCGAGCCAAAGATTGATTCAGATGTTAGAATTTCCTTTCATTATTTTTATAGCTAGTGTAACAGTATTTGATTTTCACAAGCTCTATTCCAGCTTTGGTCACACCCCTCAGTTTCGGCTGCCTTGCTTGATTCACCCAGCTCGTCTAACAACGGACGATTGTTCACCAAAAGAGCAATTTCTGGTGCTATCAATCGAGTTCACTCGATGCCTGCACACTACCATGTCATTAATGGTTACCAGAGAAATGTCAGTAATCAATATCAAATCCATCATATTTTGTCCTATTACTATTTTTAATTATTTTAAGCGTATTAACTTGTACAGAGCCCGATCGATGATTACTCACATCCCTCCTTACTCCAACATGCTCAATCAATGAATGCTTCTCGGCCCAAGACTCGTGATCCTCCACCTTATGAACGGGCACTTGAAATCCAACGAGGGTCGACAGTAGGACAAGCCGTAACTCTGCCATCCTGTATACACCAACTACAACAGAACGGACATTCATTGTCATCGAATGGTCCACTTCCAGCTGAAGCGGCTGGAGGACAGGCGGCATTTCCACCTGCATCGGTTACGCCTATGCAGTTTGCAACGCACGACGGAAAGTATTTTATGGATGAGGTAAAACTTCCAGAGTAAACTAAATTTACTATAGAGCTGTAAATTTAAAGGATTTCCTAGAATTAGGGAATAAATATATGCATGCATTTTTTTAAATTGAAAATTGTGATTTATTTCTAAACATAATATTTAATATTTCTTTTAAGAAAATATACTTTAAAAAGACGGTACATTGATCCTTTCAGGAGGGTATAAGCACTGAGCGATTGCGCGACTTCCCAATGATCCACCGACTGTGGAGGGAGTCGAACGGTCTCCTCACTCACCAGAGACGACCTTCATCCTGTATCGACTTAACGTCTGACTTCTCTTCACATGTTCCTCCAGTAATCACAACAGGTAATTATAGTTTTTCCTCTAAATGTGATATCTTTCTGCAATTTATAATTTTTTGGTTATTAATTTTTCAGTGGTATATATTTGTAATACTTACATTAATTACTGTTATTCTTTAAAATCCACATAAATTTTAGTCAACCTCCATCCAACTGCATGCACTCATCGAGGCGACTACTATCTCGATTCAGCGCTTCAAAACTATGCGCCGTATGTTCGACCAACGGTCGCAAATACAAATTCGTGAGTACGGTTCTTAGTTTATTTTGAAGTAAAATTTACTTGTTATTTTATAGAATTACTTCTATTACTAAAAATCAGCTTCAAATTTTTTAAATATTATTAATGCTATGCAACCAATTTCCAGATATGCTTGGCGACCTTCGACGACACCAGCAGTAATGGATCTGCCTCCTCCACCACCATATCCTGCTGGTCGAAAAGCACCAATGGTCATGTAAAGTGAACTTTTGTCTCTCGCTATTAAATTTTAGCTAGAAGAAGGTCACTTGTCCCAAATGCCATGTGCCATAACTTTATCAGTTAGCCTAGTGTTAGCGAGTATTCGTCTTGCCACTACCACTACCTCTCACCTGTGCACTTTTAGATGTAGTTTGATTTTCGTAAATTGTAGATTGATATTTATGTGTGTTTAGTGCGCGCTTATGATTTTATTGCGTTCTGGTCGAGATTCTGGCGCCGCCGAAGATTTTGTCTGTTCTTTTCCCCCACACGTGTTGCAACTCTCTCGTCGGTGCTTAATTAGCTTGCCATTTCGACTACTTGTCATCATACACTCACTTGCTACAAACCTGAACGCTCAATCGAATGATTTATGAACATTATTGTATAGTTTTATTTTATCCGATATAGGAGTACGTGATAAAGCATATTTGATCTATGGTGCGTAGTTTTCCCCACAGTTCACGGCTGATAGGTAGGCCACGTGATTAAGATACAATGGTCTAGTTAGTGTTTACTACTTTCATAGTATTTCATAGAAATAAAATGCTTTAAAAACGATTGACTAGAAATAATAGATTTTATCTATTTTCTATGCTATTTTTCTGTTTCTTAATTCTAGCAAGAATATTTTCGAAACTTTTGGAAATATAAGTCGTCGTTAATAACTTTTTGACATTTCATGGCAATATCTTCATAGTTATTTTTAAGCTCATAATGCGTGGTGTTTTCAACGCATAATAATGTATAAAAAATTGTTCCTTATTCATTTACATAATAGATTTTTCATTAAATTCCTCTGAAATTTTCAGATAGAACTGTCATATATCACAGTAATCATTCACAAATATTCATATAAGAAATATTACACTACAAACAACAATGGTAGTTAAGTGAACTAAAGATGGGATCATTTTGACAACTGAGGTCTCATTATGTACAAAAATGTAAATTGGGAAAACAATTCTATGAAATCAGACTGAAAAACACGGAGTAATATACACAAATATTTGTACATGCTGAATGATATAACCTACAACAAAATATTTCCGGATAAATATTTTTATTCTTAACATGCGTGTTCGACCATCGTCTTCATTTCTCTAAGACTCTCAGTGATAAGGTCACGAAAACGATAGGCATTCTGTCAAAATTGTTATGGTTATCATAACTAAACGAAAAGTTAATCTTAACCAATGCGCGTTTCTAATGTCTTTACAATATGTTTTTTATTGCTAAAATTTTAAGCTAAATACTTACCGTGTGTTTGAGAGATTTCCAAGTAGAAACATGGAAACTTAATATATCGCCGGTTGATCCTAGGGTATAACATACTCCTAAAATGTAAAACTATTTCAGTTATATTTCTCATATTACGTATTTTTAGAATATAACTTCAGTATAATAAGATATTTAAGCAAAATAGAGTTCAGGTAAATGAGACGAAAATAGCAAAAGAACTAGTTTAATGAAGATATAGATAAACAAGTTGTTCCTACTGTATATTATCTTTTTCTCAAGCTTGAGCTAACCGTAATTTGATCCTTCAGGACATGAAAAAGCACCAGCAGGCCAGAACAAGTCTTTCTCTTTGTTTAAAGCTCTGCTGTATTCCATCATCTGATGTTGAGGGGTCTAAAACAATTTTCTCAATTTGTTTGTGTGCTGTTTAATAATTAGTAATGAACTTTTCCAGTTTGGATTCTCACCTGGCTAGTAGATAGAGCGTAGTTCATGCTAAATACATTATCTAAAAATGGTGATGCTATCTGATAGTATTTAGCGACGATGTACATTCCAAAGAGATGTCGGTCTACTCCCTTTCCTGCCATCGCATTTCGATAGTAGTTCTGATGATGCTCACAAGCAGTTTTTAGTAGAGCAAATCGTATATTGTCCTAAACAACAATTAGATCTGCTAAAAACACCTACTATGCATTATCAACCTCAAATCAACCCATTAAAAATAATATTCAACCAAAACAGTTACAAACGGACATCTCGAGTCTTGTCAAGCATCGCACGCACAAATTCACATGAATGTGAGCTGCACGATCTTACGGTTTCTGTTCGCCCATCTTTGAAGAGACGCATTACTGCTGGTTCATAAGTAAGCTCGAATTTTCCCTGATCCTAAATATCGCTTTTTTCAAATTTCTCTCTGTACTCTTCTAATCTTACAACTCCCATTCAATGAGAAAACTTAATAAGGAGGCTTCGTTACCACTTTTACTATAGTATTCTAATATTCCACTTCGAGAACATCTATTCCTAATTGCAATGCTATTTTGTTATATAAACTATTAAAATCCATTGAAGAAGTGCTTAGCTACTTAAATTTCTTTCAAGCAATTCATATTTCGTTACAAGATATTATTTATTAGTATTATCTAACAAACTTCCTCATGATTTATTTAATAATTTAATATATTCCTTACTTTATAGTATGCCATTTGTAAGGCCATTTGAATATAAGCATCAGGTGATACATTTGCTTTCTTAATGAAATTCTTTCCATAGTCGGTAAATACAACGTGTGAATTTTCTAAATTATCAGCAACTCCTTTTGAAACTTTGTAAGCATCATTGATTGCAGATAGTGTCTAGAATTAAAACTAATTTTTTTTAAAATTTAAGTATTCTTTTAAAATACATCTATCTAATTATTGTATTACTTATAGAAAATTCTTCACTATCTCTGCTCACCTCTTGATCCAACTCCCATGTAAGTCTTTCAGGTTTAGGTATGAATTCCACCTCACCCAGACAATGACCATCCGGACTGTATGGTTTGCCGAATGCTTCGTGGTATTTCAAGTATTCTCTAACATGAACATAGATCATTGCATCAACTCCAGAGTGTTCTGCATTTGAAGTGAACTGAAATTGTGTTTTTGAATTATCATAGCATTGAAATATGTTTAAAGCATTAATCACCCTTCCATTCTTGCTGATTATGTAGACGCTAGGCTTATCACACCAGAGTTTGTATCCGTCTCCAGTCAAGGTTCGAGCATATTCTCGATCGTACTTAGTGCTATCAGTCTAGGTATTGTCAGTTAAATGTTAGCATGGATATTTTAAAATATTTGGAAAATTTAAATATAGAGATTAATTAAAATAGGAAAAAGCTATTTATAATTTAACACACTTCATCGTAACAACGTTCTTCATCATCCAGAAATACGATCTCCAATGCATTTTCGATTAAAGTCAAAGAATCCTTGTTAGTTCCTGCAACAACTAAGTAGCTATAAAATATTTCATCAGGAAAAAGTTATATAAAATAACCAGCCATTTGTGAATTTTTCAGCTCTTATTTTAGCCCATAAATCTCGTGGCCCGGCTGTCAAAGCTGATAGATGCTCTTCTCCTTTTTGTGGTATATCATTTCGATCGATGATTGCTTGGAGAGCCCTATTTAAATAGTTAAAAAAATGAAAAATACAAATGATTATCGGAGTATATATAATTCAAGCCAATTAAATGTTTCAATTATAATTAATACACTGAATTATGTATTAAATTCTAATATTACTGCTCTAGTTCGGCCGCTCTGAGAATACGTTTGCCATGGAATATGTTTACTTTATACCAACACCCCTTCGAATATACGGCGATATGACGAGCATCTCGCAGACGGATCGTGATATCTGGAATAAAAATTAAATGTATCTTAACACTTATTCACTTCAAATTTCCCTTCCAGTTCTAGAATACTGACCACTAATCTCATTTGGCACACGAAGAGTACGGTGGTAATCGATGTACTGAGTGGCACACAATGGAATTCCTCCCATCGATATCTGAAAGATAATAGTAATAATAAACTTTAAACTAGCATTATAAAGCGAAGTAGTAGAAACTAATCCGTAATTTATTTACCGGCTTCATAGTATTTTTTACAAAAATATCCTTGCAAAACTGCTGACGGCATAAGGTGACAAAGGCTGCGCGTGCTGCTTGATTGGACGTTGTAGTTTGATAGATGACGTCAGCACAGCCGACATTAGTGTTAATCAAGGAGTTACGGTAACGCATGTAGACCACTTCTTTCCACCAGTCCGATAGCTGAAAAGTTACTATTAGCTTGTAGTATTGAAGTGCTGAAGTGTTAATATAGTTTTTTATAGTGTTGTGTTCAACTAAAAACAAAGATTAGCCTACATAATTTCTAGATATGATCCATTTCATCCATAGTTTGCGTTGTAATTGATCAGCTATTGTATTTCTAAATTCAGCGGCTTGTTGCTCAATTTCGGCGAATTTGTCATCGTCCAAAAGTGGACGAACCGTCTCGAGGTACTAAAAATAGGTAATTTTCTATTCGTAGTTAGATACTATTTATTTTCTTATTCTTATTTTATTACCTTTTTTAGAGTGTCGTCTACTTTAGGTGGAAGTATCCATGGCATTAGATTTTGGAACGAGAAATACTTGGCACGCGTGGAAATCACACTTATGAAAATCTTGAAAGATAAAATATATCATTATTACCATCCAAATAAAGTGCTTTCGCTATTCGTATTCTATATGATATGTATAATTTTGCTTCAGAACCAACCATAAAGATCTTTGTGACTAGACTCGGTGGCTTCCCCACAATCTCAAAGAGCCAGCCATGGTAATAGAGCATCAATGTTATGGCAAGCCGGATACCCAGGAGTACAAACAGAAGAGATACAGTAGCTACGAAGGCAACACAGAAACAATGAAGAAGTAGAGAGGGTCTGATCAATATATAGTTAAAATAACACGTGAAGACACATTTTGTTAAGATTGCAGCACCAATAACGAAATTTCTATTATTTATAATAGGAAAAGTAAATGATTTTATTAGGTTTACCCACTCAAATACTAGCTGAACAATGTTCTCCAATGTTGCCACTTCTTCTGCAAAGATGGAAATGCCGAGAATGTCCATAGCCACCCAGATAGCTGTGGCATAACCAAATTCATGAAGATGAAATGGAAAAAGCGAATCTTGGATTGAAAGCTGAAATTAATTCTCTAAAGAATGAACACTATAAAAGTAAGTAGATGATCAATAATTTATTTGTGTCCATTAAATACTAGCATATAAATAAAAAATACATACGTTTCCTAATTAACTTTAGTGAAATAGCAAATTTAAATTCGTAAGAATTAATTAGGGTACATATTAAGAAGCAAATCAGAGACAGTACACCTTTATTACATGAAAATTTAGACAGTCTTTAATGTAAAAAATTTGTATCGTCAAGTACTTACGCAACAATATTGGTAAAAAGTTAACAGTGAAAAAATTGATTATGAGGTTCTTCCCAAGTAACACTTATAGTTATAATTTAATAGTGATTGCTAATATTATGCAAAGTTGTATTGGTAGTTCATATTAATTATCTATGCTGGAGCAACTGATTGTTTAAGATATGATTCATAAGTCTAATCTTTTAGATGAACTACTATATGATAGAGCTTATAAAAGAAATCCGAACTATTGTGTAGAACACTTACAATAATTCAACACGATGCATTCCCTTAAAAATTAGCTATCTAATCCTCATTAAAAAAAGGTGTTTGAATCTAAATAGAGGTTATAATATACTGAATTTCATTAAAGTCAAAAGATGTGTATTTTCTTCAAATCAAGTCATAGATTTGAAGCATCAATGAGATTTGAGATATCCAACAAAATTTCTAAGATTGAAAATGTTTTATGACATTCTTGTAATAGATAATTTTCCAATAAATGTACATAGCCTGGAAAACACGTAAAGGATTGTATAGATGCTAAAAGTATGGTTTCATTACTAGATCATATTACGTTTTTTTTCAACGTTTAGTTATTTGAGATGAATTAATTCCCACGATATTTGCTTGTGGCTGATAGTATTAGTCAAGATTTTCACACTTCTCTTCGATGTTATAGTTTCAGTTACATTGTTCGTATCTACTCATATTTTGTAATTTTTTTGGAATATGCTTGCGAACAAACCACAGCTTTGTATGCTCTTCTAGAGTATCGCCTCAACAGGTTTCTGCCGTCGACGTGAACTTTTCCGTTACTCATCAATACTGAAAACAAAAAATTATCGTTATGACAATAAGTTATAATTGTCTGAAGTATGGCGAAAGTTCGAACAGTTACATTTGTATAGATATTTTGATAATATAATTGGGACGACCAAAAACATTTAAAATTGCAGCAGATATACTTTTCATTAAACGCATTTTAGTGGTAATGACAATGTTATTCATAATACAAAATAGTTAAGATTTACAAAACATATGCCTTAAAACCACCTTCAGCTCTCACTGCCTCTTTGCTAATAAATATAGAGATCATAACACATGCGATAAAGCGACCATAGAAGTGTTATTCTTTAATTACTCAGTTTTTGCACACGATATGTGCATATTGCAAATTTTAAGAGCATGCAGTATATTACGTAGATGTATAAGTTACCCTATACCTTTTTGCGCATTTCGAACACTTAAAAATCATCGTTTATAATTTTCACTCATCTTATAAATTGGTTCTAAAAAATCTTATTTCGAATTTAAAAATTTAGAGCGAAAGTTCCTTTCTTCAATGGTAAATTCGGAAAAACTGTATGCGTATTATGCAAAGTAGGTAGGTGGCCTATAATAGTAGCTATTTGTAAAGGCTAACCCTTAATTTTAAAATATTCATGTTTTCAACAGATATTGGCTTTTTAATGATAGCATCCTATTGTTAATAGAAATATGCTAATGAATTCAAATAGATGTCCTAGAATAATGGAATATAGAGGTATTTGTTCGTCGTATTTAAATGAAAAAGTTTGAATAAAAGAGGACGTTATGGAAGAGCTATAGATTATAATGGTTATAGATCACAAAAACAATATAGAACACTTTACAATAGGAATAGATTTTAATACCAATGTAAATATGCATGTGGAACATTAAAATATTTAGCAGGTGGCTTCGGGAGACAGATGTAGAACTACAACAGACACTCCATGGACCCAGTTGGCGCGGGGGTAAAGTTCACTTGCGAGAGAAACGGGGTTGACAGACACGCAGTGTAGACAGCAGTGCTCGTTCAAAAAAAGAGGACAAAGATTTGGTTTAGTTCAGCATGAGATGAAGTTGATTTAGTTCCATTCGAGTTTTTAGTGATTTGCAATTTATATTATTTAATGTTAATAATCGATCTAGAAAATACACCATCGAAATCCATTACTTAGTGGGCGTTGTTAAAAAATTATTATTTAGTACATTGTTTTACTCCTATCGATCATTATAATTAAATTATAGCATTACTCTAGCGTAGTTCCTCCATTCTAAGTTACTCTGGTTACCAATAACTTTCGTTCCATCATAAATTGTGGGTCGTGTTATTGTAATTGACCAAACTTGTGAGTTTCCTTAGACATAACTAGAAAGTAGAAACGTTCAAGGGATCCCCGATCTGGTACCAGTTAGCTTTTCCTATATTAGAAATTAACTAGTTACTTTTTTCGTATATATGTTAAAATCCACTAATTTTCATAAATATAATTGTTTTCTTTGTATCTAACCACTCAAATCTCATGAAAATATTCTATTTTCAAAAAAAGAAACTCGCAAACGTTATAGTGAATACTAAATAGCTAAAATTAATATTCATTATGATGGATGTAATATTTTAGTATAACAAAACAAATCATGCAACAAGCTTGAACAACTGTACATGGAAAATATAAGAAACAAAAAAAATAACGTGACAATACATCTTGAGGCTACCACTTAAATTTTGTATAAATAACAAATTTTAATAGGTCCAGTCAACATAAGGTTAGGGAGATCACAATAACAAAAAACCGTAGATTATTAATCTAACATTGTACATGAGAAAAAAGAAAATACGTTGGATAATCTAGTTTTATTAGGGTTTAGGAAATTAAGTGTATATATATACGATAAAACAATATAGGAAGGACTTCGATTTTCCTCGCGAAATCTTATGTTAACATTAGGTAATGTGCTTACTTTTCTACAGAAGGCAAAGCTGACGCTTCTCTTAATGCTCGCTCCCGCTCCTCTAAAAATATAGTAAGACTGCCAACTCTAATTATCCTTAGTCAACTACTTTTTAGTGTACTATGATTCTACCCACTTCTTTTTTCTATCTGTCTCCGTCTTTTCTTATCCATTATAAGTAAATCTGCTTTAGAATGCTGGTAGATTTCCCTTAGTTCGTTCAATCTTCGCTCGAGAATTTCCACGATTTCAGCTTCGGGCATTACCATAATATCCTCTACAATAAGGAATGTTACAACAAATATAAGCGAAGAAAATATGTACGAATCACGATATCAATAATTTCCTAATGTTTAATGGATGAAACTAACCTAGTGGAGGGAATCCAAGTGGTGAGAAGTTTTCGAGTGACTGTTCTTGTTCCATCATTCGGTGCACCTTATTTTTCATCGAAATAAATGTATCTCGGGCAACTAAAATGGAATAAATCAAGACGACCACTTAAAACAATAAAAAATAGATTCAATTAACTTACCTTCCTCTTCTTCTTCCTCGCCATCAGAATCTTCATCTTTCTTGTCGTCTCTGTCTTTTTGTTTGCCTCGAACGTATTTTCGATCAACTACCATCTGGCTATGTCGATTATGTACTATCCTAAAACATGCTGCAATAAAAGTCAAAGATAAACTTAATAGCACTGAAGTATAATATGCCCTTTAGAACATGCAAAACAGACTTCACAGTAAATGTAGAGCGAAAAATTATAAATTTCCGATTAAATGTGATAACTAAGAAACCTCTTTCTCTTCATGCCACGACCCCTACCAGGCGACATCATTCGACCACTAACAGATTGGTTATCCGAAACAGACCACTTATCATTATCTAAAAACAAGACGTTTATTTTCATTGTCCTGCCAAATAACGTAATAAGTTACCTTCCCCATCAGTACGCTGTGGTGTTTCTGAACCAGATGGAGCAGCATCAGATTCGTCTTGACTTGGATGTCTCAATAAGCAAACCGCTTTAGCTTCTATAAAATAATTATTCTGTACGTAAACGAAAACAATGACAACAAGATCCCAACCTTCTTCCAATGATTCGAACTCTTTCTCCTCTTCCCGTTCAGTATCCGATTCTTTTCTCTTTCGTTTATGTTTGTCTTTAGGAAGACCTTTCTCTAGATCTTTTTCCTGATCTCGATCAGCAACTAAAAATTGTGAAAAAAAACCTAAATAGGAAGCAATATGTATCATGCTAAGCGGATGTCAGGTTAACCTTTGATCATTCTGGATGGACTCTTCTTCTCTTTAGTCTCCTTTTCTTTCGGTGGAGGTTCCTTGCATGTTAGACTAATTACGGCTGTTACTGGTGACATTAAAATTAATGATGGTACTGGAACAACCAATTCCACGATAAGGAATAAGTTTTCAATAATGAAACTTAAAGGTTTTAGAAATAAGTTACTATTTTTCAGCACTTCAGAATTTTTAAATAGATTTATTTTAGCCTTTTATAATAACGAACGTGGTTATATAGATTTTTAGATATCCGACTTATTCTTTAAAAATAATTAAGATTAAACAGAACTTACTATAATCACTTTCACTCTTCGAATCACTATTGCATAAAGGAGAAATAATCTCAAAGGTGTGAAAAACCTCTTGAACGAGTTTCTAAACGCAGAATAACTACTTTGCTGTATACGAATAATATTAGAAAAATTAGTTACTATTAATATGCATAATAATTATACCGTCCATACCATGGGGGATTGAGGTCTTATAGGTGAAGTTGACGTTGAGGGAACATCTTTGCTCAATTCCTTACTTAGAGATGTCGTTCGAATTCGTTTAGATTCTCGTATTGGAGAACTAGTAGATTCATACACACGAGAAGGTGAACGAAGGGAAGAAACAAGAGAGGTCGAAAATGGTAACGGCTAAAACCAAAATCATTTTAAAAAATTGAAAAGTTTTATAATTAATGAACCTACCTCTGATTTGACGTATATGTTAGATCCAGTGGTTGAATTCAGTGGTTTAGAATCTAATAATGCTGGACATGGAGAGATGAGGGTTTTCCCAGGACTTGACGCAATTGTCACTATTGGTGAAGTCTTTGATTGCTAAATTATAACATTTAATATATTTAGGCTATAAAATTATAAAACAAACTTACTTCTCTTTTTAAACCGTCTGCAACAACTGCTGCACTAAATTGTTCATACTGAGAAATTGAAACACGTCGCGGGCGATATCCACCCTATAAAATAAACACTCCTTCATTAATTCCCATAAGATGAGAAAAGGAATAGTTATGGATATATAAAGAAAATACCATGCTAAATAAATTTAAAGGTGCAGTGTCATCATCCCTGTGTAGACTGTCTACACCTTCTGGTGAGTTCGACCAAGCTAAAACCCAGTCTATACGAGACGCTGGAACTCGACTATCTACAGCTCTCCAAACTAAATCCATTGATGCTTGTTCATCCTAAATTATAGATATAACATCGTAATTTAATGTAGAGAATCAAAAGTGTAAAAAGCTTCGCATATTTACACCCTGAATATGTAGACTAACAATAAACGCGTTCAAATTTAAATGGTATGTCAAGATTTAAAACCTGACAAATTTATTCTAGGATTAATCTATTTAAAAAAACCCATATAAGATTTGTTAATAATTCGGGGAAAACTTACTTTAGTGCTCAACCGTATTTTGTTCAGAGTTATCCATTCGTCATACCTAGAGTTCCACCCAAGGTAATGTACGAAACAACGAGTTGCACACATTAATGAGTGCAGACGAGAAACCGAGTCAGCTGACAACTCTGATTCCTCAATTTAAAAGAAATAATTTCCGAAATTTAAAAATTAAACATCTATTATGAGAGGAAAACTAACTCCTTCTTGAGACAGAACTATGACTTCAACAATTTCTCTAACATTAGGTTGTTCAACAGTAACAACACGTGCATCATACCACCGACCATGATGATGAGCACGTACTTTTTGACCAAGATAGAAGTGCGAAAAACTGAAAAAAATTGTTTAAAAACACTATTAAATATATATTAAATTAGAAATGAAGGCATACAAAACCATACATATTTGCTGAATTGTAGCCTTCGTCCGGATCCTTTGATTTAATAAAGTCTGCAGAATCTCCTTTGCGCTCGGATTTCATGGACAATTTCTTCTTCTCCTTTTTACGCTTACCTGAAAATATTAATATACAATACATAACAACAATCACTAGAAAATATAAGACCAATAACCTTCTATTTCGTCATCGCTTGCATCTCCTTCTCGTTCTTTTCTTTCTTTCTTTGGTTCCTTTTCTTTTTCAGTATCAGGATCACTTTCTTTATTCTTCTCTTCCTTGTCCTTAACTTTTTCTTTTTTATCCTTCTTGTCCTGAATTAATTTTCAAAGAAAACAGAGAAAGTAGTATGGCATGACAATAATAAATCAATGTTAATACTAACTATTTTTGGTGTCTCTTTTTTCTTATCCTTATCATCTTCTTCGTTGATTTCACGCTTATCTTTCCTTTTTTCTTTGTCTTCTTTCTTATATTCTGAATCATCTTTCTCCTTTTCAACCCGTTTTACTTTATCATTTGATGCTACAAATATTGCAGGTGAAGTACTGAAAAAAAAAGAAGATAGCAGGGATGTAATTTTAGGAACTAAGTATTTGTCAATAAATGCTAAGAGATACTATAATGGTTTTAAATTTAAAAAGAGCTTACCTTTCTCTCTTAATTCTTTCTGCCTTTTCGTCTTTCTCTTTATCGCGGCTATCGACAGGTACACTAGACTCTTTTTGAATAGACTTAGCATCATCAATTTCTTCACTTTTTTCCTTTTTAATTTCTTTTTTTTCCACTTTTTCTTTCATGTCGCCAGCATTCGACTTACGACGTTTTCCCTTTAAAACAAAAAATACGAGTATATCAAACCAAAACAGATAAGATTGTTCAGTTAATCCATACAGAACTTTAAAAAAAAGAAATAATCATTCAAAAATACTTTTTGAATAACTATATCCGTGGGACGAATTAAACGTCGTTCTCGAGGACTATTTATTGTCGATGTGGCTGCAAGTTCATCAAGAGACCAACCCAGTCGTTTGTAAAACGAATTAAAATGTGAGAGATACCTAAAATGACCGCATATTAAAAATTAACATGAAAATTCATAATTAAAATATGAACAAACACTTTCCTGACATAAGCTTTACGTACAGTAACAGGTGTGGCACCAGCACATCCTTCAAGTTTTAATTTGGTAAGAACCTAAACTTATCAATAAATTTATCCTTTAGATAATAAAACCTGAACATGTAATTTTAAATAGTTTATGTAATAGTAACAAGGAGGTATGTACTCAGTGAAGTATTCTTATTAAGAAAAAACCCACTTTTTTCCATTTCTGGTTAGTGGTCACACGCTTGCATCCACCATAATCTTGTACGACACGATAGAAACGATAGAGGTCAATGTCTTTACCACCAAGTACTGGTGCACGGTTAATAGGAGTACCTCAACCTCACATAATTAAATGGAAGTGTTTTACGGAATGTAATTATAGTAAAGTAACAACTCAGATACCTCTCTCTTCTTGGAATTTATATAGCTGTGCAACAAATAAATCTCGCTCTTCTCCGTATTCTTCTTCATCGCTGCCTTCAGAACTAGATGATTCAGAAGCCGCTCTGAAATTATATCAAATAAAGCTAAGTTAAAACAGTATTAAAGTAATGAATTAACATTACTTACACAGATGGCTTCAATGGTTTCTCTTTTTCTGACTTCTCCTTTTTCTTTTTATCATCTTTATCCACTTTTTCTTCTTTTTTCTCCTTTTCTTTTTTTTCCTTTTCTTCCTTCTTTTCCTTTTTAATTTCTCGTTCAGCTCGCTCTTCCAATTCCTTTCTTTTAGGTGGGTTTTCATCCGCGTATAACTCCTTGAGTACCCAACTTCCAGGCAAAGTTCCTAAATATAAATAAATGTTACGATGGTTCCCTTAAGTAAGTAAAAGTAGTTGTAGTTCTTAAATATACCTCTATCAATAAAAATTTGGGCCCTATCTATCGCTGTTTTGAGTGCACTGCTCATGCCCTCCATAGTTTTTTTCCCAAATGAATTATGATCAAACCATGATAAATGATTTGTCATTACACCAGCACTAAAATGTATTTAAATAATCAAAATGAATAATGAAGACAAATATAGCGTAGAGAAACATACTATTTGCCATTTTGAAAACTTCGCACGGGAATTTCCTTCTTTGAAAGAGTACGTGGCTTTAGAGCACCATCTCTATAAAAATAATAATATAGATACTTATTCACTGAAATTAGCATTTATAAGAACAACACATACGGAAAAGCATCTAATGTTTTTTTTAAAGTTTATATAACTATAAACATACCTATATGCCTTATAAGCTACAACAACCGCTGGAAACCACTTGCCACGACGCTGAGGTTCTTCATATACACATATAACGTCCCCCATTTGAAACTGAAATAATTTAACATTAATTTTAATTATTTATATAACTTCCTGATTAAATGAATAATGTGAAAACAATAAATCGAGATAAAAATTTAGAACTAACCGGAATCTTATCACGCTCGCGTTTTTCTACTTCCAGTTTATCCTTCTGGGACTTCTTATCAGTATCTTTACGTTCGTCTTCTTTGTCATTTTTCTTCTTCTCTCGCTCCTTATCCTTCTCGCGATCACTTGAGTCTCCACTTGACGAATCTTCACCCTCTCCACTAATTTCCGTATCACCCTAGAATGATTTGTTATCATAACGTTAGTAAGAATATAAATTTAAAATCATTAAAGATATTAGTCATTATATGTATTATACTAGTTTCAAATCTGTATATTGCTATATAAACAAAGTTAGGAGAGGTTCAATTAAATATTAACTATATAATTATGTTACAGTAATATAAGTAATTCTTTGTAACATGCTAAGCCAAGGCCACACAAAAATTGATAAAATATCCCAATAATCGGTTTGCACTTAACATAACATTTAAATGAACTGCTATAATTTAGAAAATATACATATGAAAATGATAAATATCCACTCGTACGCTTCAAACAGTAAATACGATACAAACTTGATCGATTTCGCCTATGGCTACTGTTGCAGCTGACGCAGCTGCACGCTTCTCGCGTTTTTTTCCTTTCTCATCCTCGCTCTCCTCATCTTCTTTCCTTTTCTTTGCTCTTTTTGATGGAGAGATGTCGTCAACTTTACGCCTGTTAATCGAAATAAATAACAATATCAATATGCGGAAAAATTTATAATACAAATCAAGTAGTTTCATAAATCCTTTAGAAAGAAAGAAAAACAAAAATTACAATAAAACCCACTTCTTCCCTTTTTTATTTTTCCCTAATAGACCTTTAACAACAGGACTGCTAAATTGTTCAGGATTGTAGAGGGGAAGAGCATCGAGACTAACGGCTGAATCAAAATGTTTTGCGCCTTTTAGACACATTTGAGTGCGTCGAAGTATCTTCTCATCTCCATCATTGAATACTAAAAAAATAAGCGATCACGATGGTCTTTAGAACATAAAATAAAAAGTACTCACCAACATGATAACTACTACAATCTTTAACATGCTGAATAAGCGCTTTAACTGTATGCTTCCCTTGCGTTACATCAACTAGATTATTTACTTCTAAGGGACCGCCTTTAATAAGGTGTTCCTCAACAATAATAGACCCAAATGGAGCTTCTTTCAGAGAAACCTAAATACAGCGATATCTTTAAAATGTGGTGTATAAATAAGAAAATAGCATATTAAAATTATATATTTCTTACCTTACATTTAACAGACTTTGTTATTTTTTTAACTTTTGCTTCACAAAATGCACCTTTGAATTTTGCACTAACTTCTGTTCCAACTGGCAAAAAAGCAGGATCATCAGACTAAAGTATACACTATATAATTTAAAAATAGACATTACTAAATGCAAATATATTCCATATTCCAGCACGAGAATGCAAAAACTTTAAAAAATGTAATAGCCACATAACAATATTAAAACTGGTAATATATTCGATAAAAATAAAATACTTTCCTGTAAAAAAATACCTGCATTTAAGAAGCAGCAAGTTTAAATGAAGATAAACAATCCAGATCGCCGTTACTATCAGGTAATTGTGATTACAAAAGTATACTAGTCAAATTCGATTAGCAACTATCGCAAAATAGGTTTTTGACACCTGGAAATTATGGTAGTTCAAGTTCTAAAAATGTCCGGAAGATTGTTAAAACATCTAATAATGTCGAAACAATAGTATTTCGATTAACATTACTGATTATAATTGAATGAAGACAATTGCAGTGACTGGCAAAACACTATCATATAGAGCTAACAGAGCTAATGACTTACCGAACAATATAATGGGTACGTTACCCTTACATCTACTTGCATTTCAGTGGTGATGGTACAACTTCAGAAAGCAAAGAGGTTGGCAAGCTGCCAAAGATTGTGAGAAAGTGTATAAAATGTTGATAGTATAGAGAATAATTATAGTCAACTTTCGCCATGAGGCTTTTTAACTGTAGCATGAATCATGGTTAGTTGTTCCTTTAATAAGGCCAAAATATCTGGGTTTCTCCTGTTAGCAGTGTAATTTGGATAATTTAAATATGTCTAGATTTTAACTACTATTTTATAAAATTTAATTGTTTAGGACTAGTTATTTCTAGGACCTTTACTTCAAATTTAAATATGGTTGCTTGGAGAACTGCAGGTATTAATTACGTTCGTTTCTCACAAATTGCTGCTGAGGTCACTCGTCAGTGTATTAAGTCGAAGGCTAATGCTGCTAAGAAATCTACATCAGATGCCACTCTGAAGGTACATATTTGTCGTTGTTTATTTTACAAAAAATTTATTTTCTGACATGACTAGTATTATATTTCACTAGATATTTTCATAGTTTTTAGAACTATTATTTCAGATGACATCCTGGGAGAGTGGAAAAGCTGTCAAAAAGCAGTAGTCAACTTAGTTTAAGATTAGGGGTATAATGGTGATAATTTTTTCACTCCGTCTGTCATTCCGATAAACTCTTATTTAGTGTTGAATTGTTGATTTTCCAATCAAGGAATAGTCCTTTATAGTACCACTACCATTTGTGTAAATCTTATAGGGCAGACATGAAACACAGTAGATTATGAGTAAGTTTTTATAATTTTTTTCATGCTGAAATAAGATGGCACCTCCAATTAATACAAAACCAATTCGAAATGGCGAATCATATCGAGAGTATCCACCAGCGGTCAATGCTCGAAATGGGAAAAGTCCATATTTTATTGGGAAACCAAAATCTCACCGTCGACCATTGGAGTCCGATAATGACACATTTACCAAGAAGACAAAATTTGATGGCTTTTGTTTGAGCAGTGAAGAAGTAACTAGAAATTCCAATGAAGAGGTACATAAACAATGGTGACCGGAGTTGTTCTTAGGTTACACTTTATCTATTTTACTCGGAAAAATTATAGGTTGTCATAGATGATAGCGATTCATTTACTGAAGATAAACACAGTAGAAAAGGACGCGCGATAAAAGATTGTGATGGGATGTTGTTCGACTTCAGTTCAGATCCAAAACTTATAAATATTAAGAAGGCAATAATCTCTGTAGTAGGTTCTGTAAGTTTATTACTCATATGCCACCTAGTTTTTTTTGTAATTCACGGAATGATATTCATTACTCGTACAACTTCTCTATCAAATTTATTAGTAACTTATATACTTTGCACAATGTTTTATACAATTAAGTGGAATATCTGAGTAACTACAGGATATCAAAAAACTAGGCGATGAGCATTTATGTCCTACGATTGTTTCTGCATCTGCAAGATGTCAAGATATCAATGTCAAAAAAGAAAAACGTCCAAAACCGTAAGTTTACGTTATTTATGTTTAATGTCCTAATTAATTTTGATATTATTTTTAATGTCTTAATTAATTTTGATATTACGTTTAATGTCTTAATTAATTTTGATATTATGTCTAATGTCTTAATTAGTTTTGATATTGTGTTCATTTAAGGTGGGAACGTCGGGGATTAGCATCATTAAATGATTTTAAAATGGCCAGTGGGCAAGGGATCGTGAAGGAAATGAAACCAGTGCTACAGCAAAATGAAACCAGTGACGTGAATATAGAAGTACCATCTCATAAGGTGTATGATTTTGTTACCAAAATATTACTGATCTTATTCAGGAATCTCAAAGTGATACTGTGCACTGTACTGGAGGGTCAAATAGTGGACAAAAGCGATATATGGGCAATAAGTGAGTCATTTAGCCTTTAGTATGCTGGATTTTATATACAATTCCTGGTCTTATGTCAGTTTAATTTCACTGTATAATTATAAATTAGTTGCTAACATATTATTTGTAAATTATAAATATGAGTGGTTAGTAAAATTCTTTGAATGTTAATATACTAAAAAGTCACACATTGTTAGCTTTTAGGTTAAATATGTTTAGAAAAATGACTCCTTCATTTAATGCTCCTCCCATTATAAGAAAAGGATTAGAGGCCATGGCAATGAATGCTGGCGGAAGTGGTAATTTTAATGCATTAGTTCTTTAGTTTCCTATTTCTATGGACTAACTTTATAAAAGCTCATTTAGATGAAGCTATAACTGGTCTTCGCGCAGAGCCTTCTCTGAAGCATTTTGATGAAAATATTATTTCATTGATTGAGTCTGAGGTAACAATCAGCCGTTTTTTAACTTCGCATTTGTTTAACCTCGGTTTTTTTATTGAGACGGTTTTTTAACAGTAGGCAAAAGTATATTTACAGATTATGTCTGTAATGAAAGAAACTGGATGGTCTGATGTTGCTGGGCTAAATGGAGCAAAAAAGGCACTTAGGGAAATCGTTGTTCTTCCATTTAAACGACCGTAAGTATATCTATTTTTCATAGCATATCGTTTGTTAATCATATATTTCTTAATATGTTTCTAGGGACGTTTTCAAAGGTATTCGATCTCCTCCGAAGGGTGTGTTATTATTTGGACCTCCGGGTACAGGAAAAACTATGATTGGTGAGCTTATGTGCTTCATGTTTGAATAGATAATAACGATCATTTTATATATGTAAATAAATAAAAATTCAAATAAATATAAAATTTAGGGAATGTGGAATGCGTACAGCTACTGAAATAAGTATATAGTTATACTTAACCATGTATATTTAATGGGCATTTCTAGTTTTTTTTAATACTCTGATTTATAGATTTATACTTCATAGATTTTTTTTCTTTATTTTATTAATTTTATGCTTTATTATCTAAGATTTTTTTTGATTTAAAGATTGGCATTGCCTAAATTTAATTGTATTTATAGGCCGTTGTGTAGCATCTCAGTGTCGGGCAACTTTTTTCAATATTTCTGCAAGTTCACTTACATCAAAATGGGTAGGGGAAGGCGAAAAATTAGTAAGAGCCCTATTTGCTGTTGCTCGTTTAAAGCTCCCCAGTGTTATTTTTATTGATGAGGTTGGTAATACTAGGCGTTTAGTTGATATATTGAGTAGTTATAAGTATAAATAGCTTATATTTTTGTAGTTTATATCACATAAGGTTCTTTATATAATTGAGCTCAGATAGACTCACTGCTATCTGCACGGTCAGAATCAGAGCACGAGTCTTCACGGCGGATTAAAACAGAGTTTCTTGTACAGCTAGATGGTGTTGCAACCAACTCAGATGAACGTCTTTTGGTTCTTGGTGCTACGAATAGGTTATAGTTTAGCATTTTTATTTTTTTAAAGTTGGATTTTTTGTATACTGCTCTCATCTCATCGCAAATGCAGACCTCAGGAACTTGATGAGGCTGCACGTCGACGTTTCGCTAAACGATTATACATTGCTCTCCCTGAATCCTCTGCTAGACTAGCCATAGTCCAAAATCTTTTATCGGATATGAAACACTCAGTTAACGATCAAGAATTACAGCAAATTGCTAATCTTACAGAAGGCTAGTATATCTTTAATCATTTCTATCACTAAGTATTTATTCTATACTGCATTTGAGCTTACTTTGCTCAGGATATTCTGGTGCCGATATGCGCCAATTGTGTGCAGAGGCTGCTATGGGCCCCATCAGAGATATAGATAATTGTTCAACCATGAATATAGAGACTGTTGAAACAGAAGAGGTATTTTTTTTCAATAACTGTTAATTTTTTTAACCACCATATGATTCAGAAAACATACAGTTTTTCCTAAGATTCGTCCTATCAACGTATCTGACTTTATTGATGCATCGAGAGTTGTTCGACCTACAGTTGTTGAAGATGATCTTATTGCCTATGAAGCATGGGATAAGAAGTTTGGCTGCCTCCTTTAAGTTAAGTAATGATTTTCATCGCTTATTGTAAGTTTGACTAGTTATACTATTGGCCTCAAATAAATGCTTAACATTAACCATGAAGAATGACCGACACCTAGTCGTAATATGCTTTTAAATGATTTTTGTTTTTTGCTTATTGTTATTGTTTTTCTTATGATAAATTATTACCTCTCAATGGACCTCTTAAACATTAATTGTTCACTATCATTTCCCTGGCTAAAAGCTTGTAAATGATTGTCATCTGTAAATATGTTTCATTATTTATCCATAATAATAATTATAATGACTAACCTGTTTTATTGCCGATAATGTCTTCTCATTGAGACTACCTCTTCTAGAGGTCTTCATCTTAATGTCCGCATTTGTTAATCAGTGTTGAGGGAATTAACAAATGAATTCGCCACTTTATCACCAGTTAATGCTGGAGAATTTTTTTTACAGTAGTTAAGTGTACTTTAGCATGTCTCCAACTGAGTTGACGCGATCCGGATCTGGCCAGTCACAGATGCGTGCTCGGATTCTACGACCAGTTTCACGACCTTCCCCTACACCATCACCTCAACTTAGAACCAATAGGCCACCACCAATGATTACTCATATTGTATACGCGAAGGCTGGTTAGGTTCTCTCTTTTTAAAACCAATTTTATTTCTGCTAACTGGGTTTTATAAAATTTAATTTTTCTAGCTCTGCCCTTAATAGCTAAACTGCGCGCAGTGGTCTTTAAATGTGCGAAAGGGAAAGCTAGTATTGAAGAAACTGTAAATTATGTCAAGGAAACAGAAAAGCTATACAAGTGAGGCTTAACTCAATTCTGTGATATTGATTACACTCTGTTATAATTTTAGCATTGAATAATAAAAAATTTCATAGAGATACTTGAGTTTGAATCATATAGTGAGCTGGAACTTCTCGCCAAATCAGTGGAAACAAGGATAACAGAGTCAGCAGCATTGAGATCGTTAGGAACAATGTTTCACCAGGTAATATTTCTATGGTAATCTACTTAAAAACTACTTTTATGTTCTAAATGAAATGTATTTAAAGCTTTTTTTAGGCTCGAGTTACTTTATCCACCACATCTATAGTGAATGAGTTTACAGATGCTATGATAAATAGCAGTTCTTTAGAGGTAGGTAATAACAGATAAATGATAAGGTGACCTAGCATTTCTTATATGTAGCGTGATTAGTGTTTGAAATTTGGCGGAAACTCCTATATTCGTTTTTTTTTTGCATTTCAGTTTCTTGCATCAGTTTTCACTGATGCAAGCAGTAAGTCGGAAATCTTTCCTTTTATTAAACCACCTCCTTCAATATTTGCTGAAAATGCTCAAAATCCAGTGATAATAGACGCAGAAAAGGTATGATTGGGTCAGATGTTTAGTTTTATTCTAATAACAAAGTATATACAGCAAAAATGTCTGGAATAATGCTATAAATCTTAATTAATTTAGGCCCACAATCATTTCCATGCAGCTCTAAAATCATTAATATCAAATGATAAACAGTTGAGAATGTTAAAGCAGAGGATTTCAGCTGTTATTGATGCTGGATTTCTAAAAACTGTTATTGAAGTTTGTTCATAAATTAGGCTATTTTTTCGTAATATCTTAATAATATACACTATTATGTAAATATTAGTTTTAAAAAATTTAAAATTCCTTATTTTATGGGAAGTTAATAAGCTCCATTTTATTATTGCAAGGATCTTATAGGTGGAATTTGGACGTCGTCGCGATACAATATTCATGCCGCAGTTGAAGGCAATCCTGATTATACAAGAAGGACAGTTAACGATGCTCAAATTAGGGGCGATCGGAGAAGAATTGTGGAGTAGGGTATGGCTAATTCTAGCAAATATAAACCCCACACTTTAAACTATTATGAAATTAATTCGTTTCTATGATAATACAATATAAATAGTTTTAAGTAGACCAAATAAATGCATTTCATTTGTTAATTTAGGAACGAGACTTAATGTCAGCTTATGAGGTATATCAAAAAATGTCACAGTTTGCTGCTACCCGAATTTTGAGTAGTGCTGCTACGACTAAAATAGTGTTGGTTTTATAGTTATTTATGTTAAGTAATATTTAAAAAAACTAACTTGTATAATAATAGATATCTTAGATCGACACAGGCTCTTAATACCGTATTCCTATTTTTGCAACAGTATACCGTGGCTTTTTCTTCACCATGTTGTACGTGCCGGTATGTGCATAATTCTTAATATAGATTCAAAATATTTCGTGCTTCTGTTTTCTTCCTAACATATTTTTAATTACTACATGCTATATTTATATAAGCTTCTAGGAAAGTGATGCGTGACTTTTTGCCTCCGGTACGTCTAGTTGATTTTAACCCTGCGCTTCCAGTGTTTCAGCATGATAGTTGCAAACATCATCCTCCTCTGCCCTTGCTTTAATTTTTAGACGTGCACTCATTTTTACATCGACTATTTCTTTTATCTCATTCTAGTTGTTATGCTGTAATATAGTGTATTCTAATTTATTAGATGTATGTATGCTACCTTGTTCTATGGGTTATATGAATTAAATTCATCTATATATTTTCCTACACCCCGTTTTACTTAATGATATCGGAATGCCCTATATTTTCTCGCTTTATAGTTAATAGTGCAATTTAGTTTCTTTACATTAGAGGTATATATACATATATACCTTTTGAATCGTGTGAGTTGGTTATATTGTTATCTCATTTGAATACTTTTGTTATTTTAGGATATTTCAATTTTAGATTTTATGATTTGCAATACTTGTTTGTTCAGGTTTCTTAGTCTTTGGTTGTTAAAGTTTTTTGTTATTGTTGCACTCCGTTATTGATGTTAAACGCGAATTAAATATGCAACAAGCTGTATTGCTTAATGATTCTAATCGTTGAACCTAACACTAAAATATCGTTTTGAGTTCTATTCTCACGCTTTAAGTCGTTGCCAATTATGATAATGTATTGTTGTGGTTCCCTTGTTTCATCGTTTCCTGTTTTCTAGTTCTCTTGAGACTGACACATTTCGCTCTTCTTTCTTACGTAGTTCCTTCGTAAAAGAGTGCTTCGTTATGTTGGTAAAGGAATTATCCTGGTAGGGATTAATAAATCTTATATGCTTTAGCTCGTCACCTCGCGATGTAGCTGTAGCATAACTGGTCAGCTTAGGAAATACTTCACGCGGTTCTATTTGACCACTATTCGCACTGTCATTATATTTGTACGATCCACCTGTCTTACGGAATTTCTCTCATAAATTATACGTTATGTTTTGCATTAGAATTCCCAGTTATTTTTTTAAGCTTTTATACTTTTAAGGCAAGAAGTTTAGTTCTAGATTTTCCACACTTATCAGCATGATAATAGCTCACAAAGTAAGAGTTAAATTTTAGTTAAGAATCATTACATTATTCATATGATATAATTATAACTACAATCGTTCTTGTTTAATTCAGTACTTAACAACTAGGAATATATGCAATCAAATACCAAGCCATAATTGGTATTATTAATAATATTTAGCTTTTCCTACATTTCATTAGTCGCTAATGTGGTTAATCTATCCAAAAATAGTACTCCAGTTTTCTTGACTAAAATAGTATTTAATACTATTTTAACATTTTATGCTTTTCCGTTCTATAAATGTGAGAGAAAACAGATTTTGTCTTTCCGCCAATATAAATTCTGCAGATTTCTTTTCTAAATGGGCAGATTAGACCTAAACTTGCATAAAGAAATATATATATTCATATTATTTAATTATTTATAACGTCAAATATTGTATATTTAGACTTTCTATTTTTTTAGGTTACTGATGCTTGAGAATCTCTTTGTATTAAAACGGTAGTCACCTAAAACTTAATAATGGTTTTGGCGGCTGTCCTTTCTATGCTACGCTATGTAGCGTCATCAGATGATAGAGATTTCGTTGATAGGCTGCATTCGTACTTCACGTGCAATATATTAATCGGTCTAGCAGTTCTGGTTAGCTTCAAAGTATGTATGGTATTTTTTTCTGCTATTTATATATAGAAGTTACTTTTCTCCTAACAGCATCCTTTCCCTACTGACCATAGATGTTTTTTACAGCTAAAAATGTGAAATTCTTATAATACTAATTTATAAGATAAAAACCCGATATTCCTAGGAAGCATATTGTAAATCATATAATATAGATACTATTCTGGTCTGCAAAATGAGATCTAATTATCTGAAACTTCTCAGTTTTGTAATTTTATTAAAGACTCATCAGAGAACCACAACCTTACTAATTCTTAAAGTATATATATATATATATATATTGACATTTCTAAATGGTAATGTCCATCACTGAGCCTTCCTAATATGAAGTATATTCTCTTTAACAATGGGGACACTAACTGTGTTACAGTATAACCTAAAATTTGTCTTAGAGTAACATCTATCATATCTACAGACATAAATAAACTTAAAGCTTTTTCTGTTGTAAATGAATATGGCATTTATATTAGGTATAAAGTAAATATTATGATACTAATAAGATTAAAACTAACGCGTTTAAATTTTTGTATTCAGCAATTTGGTGGCAAACCGATGGAATGTCTCGTTCCAGATATGTTTAGCAGTTCTTGGGAGCAGGTTTGTTAAAATAAGCTATATTTGTGCTTTCTATCTCACTAGACGCAATAACAGTTTTAGGTGAGGTAATGTTTGGATAACCTATACTATGCTTTATTATCATATATTTTATGCATTTGTTGATATGAATTTTAACTTTATGTCACGTTTGCTATGTTAGATTTGTATAGATTTCTAGCTTGTCTTTTATGTATTTTATGCTAACATTCGTTATAGCTTAAGTTATCATTATATTTCACTGCGAAATTTGTCTTTCTTTATTTGCCTGTGCAAGTATTCCAATTCCAATACATTTTTGTGTGGTCTCTTTTAAAACAACATGTCTGCATTAATTTCTGGTGTACTGAATAGTATTCATACACGTTCGGTGGATTCATTATTTGGAGATCTTGTTGACGTTTTGCACATCAATACTATACTAGTGCTAGTTATATTCACTTTAATATCCAGCTTTAAACAATTCGGTGGCACACCAATTGAGTGTCTTTTTCCAGACAATCAATACCAAATTGGTATAGAAGAGGTTTGATTAGTTATGATTGGTTATAAAGTTTTTACTAAGAAGTTAATATAATATTCTTTTAGTATGCCGAGAACTATTGTTGGGCTCAAGACACGTACTTTGTTCCAATGGGACAGGCAGTTGCAGGCATGGCTGATTCTGATAGAAGGCAGAGAAGAATTAGCTACTATCAAGTAATCTACTAATATTTATAACAGCTATAAGTTTTTAAACAAAAAATTGCAAAGACATGATTTTTGTTTGGCATTATGTCTTAACAATTCTAGTGGGTTCCGTTCTTTCTCTTGATTGAGGCTGCTTGTTTTCGCCTACCTAGTTTGCTTTGGAAATATTTGGCAGGACATTCAGGTCATTTTTTAAAGTTACACCTATTCTTACATTATATATTTTCGAATATATATACTCCTAAAGGTATAAAAATCCATGAAGTTGTGAAGTTGTCATCTGACCCCAATAATATCAAGCCGGATATTAAACGTGCTAATATCAGATCTCTTGCTATACATCTACAGGTGAAAATTCCACTTGATTTAACATGTCTGTAATTTTATTTTCTTCTACTAATTATATCCTCATTTATTCACAAATTATTTTTTCTTAGGGAGCTTTACGATTTCACCGTCGCCTTCAGAAAAAACAGATTAGACCTCATCGTTTCTTATGGATGTTCAACCTACCGTATTCTGCGTTCTTCGTTACTTCAATGTACTTATGCACAAAATTTTTTTATCTGGCTAATGTATGTCTGCAGTTACTTTTAATGAACAAGTAAGTATTTTGACTTTTTGTAAATAATCAATACAGTAAACAATTTATGCTCGTTAAGGAGATTTAACAAGATATACCTTTTTATTTTCTGATTTTTCTACATTTTCATTTTCATTATACATTTATATGAGACAAAGTTTTATAATGAGAGTTCCATTATACTGTATGATAATAGTCCAGTATTTATTGCATGGGAATTTAGCTACTAGCGTAAGGTACTTTAAATATGCTGTAGCAAATAGCTACAATACTCTTACATGTATTTCTCAGCAGATATATTTGCTCCTATGAATATTGTAATTTATTGGTATGCGCAATAGTTCCTGTGGAAAAAAAAATTCTGGTATTCAACAAAATTATCAAGTTTCAAAACTGATTATAATATGAAGAATCTTCCTAATACATTCAATGCACAAATTTAGATACTTTGATCTTAGACAGCTTGTAAACTGTTAGGAGTGAAAATATCATGTCACAATATATACTGTTATAAAATTTGTAGGATGTCTACTAAACACCAAATTCCATAGGAATTACTAAACTCTATAGCGTAGTGTGGCTTCTCATAATTTGTGGTTGATACCCTAGTTAAGGCAAAGACAATGGTAGATCAATGTAAAATGATATAGACAAAACTACCAAAATATTGAGTCAATAGAATTAAACAAATTAGTACAAGACATGACCCATGAATTATAAGACATACTGTTGGTGGTTTTCTCGAAATATCCTTCTAAAAATTTATTTTAATTCAACGATACTCATTGTAATGATAACATACGCAATAAGTTATTGGTATCTAATAGTATGTATGATTCTAGATTCCTAGAGACAGATAAATACTCATGGTATGGCTTTGGGGCTATTTTGGATTTATTAAATGGTACTACTTGGCAGCAGTCAGGAGTTTTTCCAAGAGTATCTTTATGCGATTTTGACGTGAGTTAATTGACTTTTAAGACATTCATAACGAAGATGGTAGGTTTTAATGAGGTTCTTTTAATCTATTGTACATATACGTAGTGAAATGTGTCAAGTTGTGAACGTTTTTTTATCTTATATACCAGAAAATGATTCTGTTTATTTTAGGTTCGTGTAATGGGCAATGTGCAAGAGCATACTATTCAGTGTGTACTTGTTATAAATATATTTAATGAGAAGATATTTATATTTTTATGGTTCTGGTGAGTTATTAACAACGTTCTTCTTAGACTTCCATTACTATACTGTAAAAAAAGATTGAGCATATAGTGTATTTTTAGGTATATGATGTTGGTTGTCTTTTCTTTGGGATCACTTATCTACTGGTTGTTCGTATCTCTTCTTCCCATACCAAATCGACGGTTCATTAGGAGACACTTGGAGATGAGCGAGATACCATTTGATTCACGGGGTATCTCTTTATCTCATCTAGGCATATCTAATTCAAAAATATATTATGCTTACAGAGTCTGATAAGGATGTAAATCGATTCATTGATTGTTACCTTAAGAGTGATGGCGTCTTTGTTATACGAATGGTGACAATGCAGTCAGGAGTGAGGATAATCTTATTAAAATGTTTAGAACCCTATCGTAAGCTAATGACAATATGCTGTGCTTCTGCAACATCTATAACTAATATTGGTATAGGTAATCTTTGGTACCGATCTAGTATTGTCTCTATGGAAGTCATTTTTTGGCATTGAACAACAATTGAAGCGAAGTAATTCAATGCCTGATGCTCAGAATCTTCAAAAATTCTGGCCTCCACCGCCTTCAGGTACATTCTAGGTGTAGTCCATTATGCATAAGTAATAGTATTTCTACAGTACGTTTCAAAATGATAGTACATTTTGTTTTTTTGCTTTTTTCTGTTTTCCATCGTCAGACTGATCCAATCTTTTTACAAGTGAGGTGCAAGAGCCTTGAAAATCTACAGTTTAAATTTCATCGTTTTTTTATAGAAAAATCGCCACTTTTATGCCAATTTTTCTCAAAACTACCACTTTTCATCGTTTCAAAATAATAGCACACTTTATTAAACTATATGTTTATGGAAAAAAACAATAACAATCAATGTACATAACAATTAACTAATAATCAGTACAACTACCACTTCTATTAATAACTTGGAAAATTCGTTCAGGCTTACTGTTAACTAAGTTTTTGATGACACTTTCGTCTACTTCGTTCCATGCTTTGTAAATGGAACTTTGGAGGTCCTTGACGGTTTCAGACTGACGGTCATCGGCATAAATCAGACGCACGAGAAATACCAAAGATTCTCCATCTGATTTAGGTCCGGAGAGAGCGATGGCCAGTCCATAGTGTCCACACTATTGTCCTACAGCCAAGTCTTGGTGCTTTGACTGGCGTGGATTGTGGCATTATCTTGTTGGAAAGTGAAGCTAACACCTGGAAATCGTTGGAGATACGTGACTAGACGATGTCCTCAGACATCCCGGTAGTCCGCGCTGTTCATCTTCGTCAACAAAAACGTAAGTCAACCGGTCCCACAGCAGTGAACACGCCCCAATCCATAACAATTCCTCTACCGAAGTTTCGGGTTGAATAGTGTCGGGGTTTCTTACGTAAATCCCTTCAATAGGACTGACAAGCATCAGGACCGTCTAGGTTTAACTCCTTCTCATCGCTGAAGATCACCTAAATTCGAAATAATTAATTAATAAGCTTATTTTTGAAGACTCGTAAAAATTGTACTTTTCCCCAGCCGCATCTCATGAATATTCTGTCCCAGCAACGTCTTTCGTCCTCCTGCCCTTGTGTCAGCTGTGGACACTTGTCCAGCATTCTCCACACCGTATTTTTTGAAGCATCAATGTCACAGTTCTTACAGATTCCATCGACGCTTGTCGTGCTACTCGACGTTGTCCGCAAAATTATCCTTTTTCACGGTCATTCAATTTGCTAGGTCGTCCACTACTCTTCCTTGTGCGATATTTTTCTTGGTGACGAAGGAAATTCATAATAATCTTCCTGGAGCGCTTGACAACATCAGCAATCTGCTTCACCCTGTAACCGGCAGTTGACAGTACTTCGACTTTACCTCTTTCGTGTTGACTCAGCTTTGGAGCACGACCCATTGCTATGATGGTTTAGGGTTAGTGGACTTGCTCTTTTTTGTTAAATAATGCCAAGATATGCTAAATATATTATAATTTTGAAAGACCGAAAAATGAGTTGTTTTGAAAAAATTAGAGTAAAAATGGTATTTTATTAATGGAAAATGGTAAAATTCAAACTGGAGATTTTCAAGGCTCTTACACCTCACCTATAAAAAGATTGGACCAATCCAACGACGGAAAACAAAAAAAGCAAAAAAACAACAAAATGTGCTATCATTTTGAAACGCACTATATATACTGGAAAGTTTCTATTTATTCTATCTACTGTTGCACTCTTTTTTTAAAGATTTGGCTTTACCCCGTTATGAGAATGAGACGAATGCGTTGCGACTGCGTAAAGCACTTGGAGCAAATACGGATAACTCATCTATCACTCAAGATCTACTCGAAAAACTCGTACCTCATTATTCCAACTCGAAAACAGAGTGAGTCGATTCCAGTGCTTAATTTGTTTATTTCATAATTAAATGTTATTTTCATATGGTAGTTAGTTCTTGTTGTTTATAGAGAATAATTGAATACGTTCATTGGCCTCTGAAGTGTTATTTTTCATTTAAATTTAATTGAAAATAGAGAGAGAGTAAATATAACTTCGATACTAAAAAATCTATTCTCAGAGTTCCTCGTCCTACTATGCTGATGCATCATACGTTAGATGAGTTGGATAGTATGACAGATTCACGTCGAAGTACAGGAAAAAGTGTTTTGGGAAGTCCAGAAAAATCCAAGCTTGATGGGAGGGAGTAGTGAAATGAGGATACAATGAACAGTAAGTTGGACATTATGACTAATTTATTAGTAAATAGTAAGATATTATAAACTAATCACTGTGAATATTTTTTGTATGAAATAAGCATTAATAATCTATATTTATTTGTACGTTTTTAATTTGCTTCGAATTTTACTTATAACCAATGGTAGATTTAACATTTTGCTCACTAGTACCGTTGTAAATAAGCTATATACTGTGCCTTAACTACCTCTGATACCATAAGTCTGTTTTATCGGCTAATACAATGCATAATCATTTTTAGATCTCAAACAATATTCTTTGCATAATGAGTAAATTGTTTCATAAAGAATATTTATTATGCTATTGAGCTAAAATCGTAAGTGTAATAACATATAAGAGGCACATTAAAATGCACAGTTCGCTCAGTTGTATTACTAGAAGCGAGTTATGTTGACTAGAGCTTATATGAAGTGCACCTATTCTGAGCAAAATGCATATTTGAGACAATGGAAAACACTACATGAGTTAACCTAGAGTGATCAAGTTACCGTATTATATACAACACTGTAATGAAAAAAATACGTTATAAACTTATAGTACACCGATTTCATCCGTAAATTCGAGATGCCGCAGCTTGCATCTTTAAAACATGAAAATTGGTTACTATCCTAAATTTAGTCATTGTTGGATACCATTGATCATCTCCTGGAAGCAGCAAGAGTCCCGCAGCAAAGGGACGGTATGGAGAGAACAATGGGGGGAAGACTCGGACTGATCCCTACTCTGAGACAATAGTAAAGCATAACAAATCATGAGCACAAATTATATAGATAAAATGAATAAGGTGAATGAAGATTCATCATCGGTGGGTGTGGTTCATCGGCCTGTAATAAGCAAATATAAACCGGGTTAGTTGGGAAACAGTTATGTCAGCAAGCGGATAATTTAAAGTAAGGATGCGGGATTTAAACATTCTGCTAGGGATGAAAAGTGCTAAAGTTCGAAAGTGATATCAGTAGAAATGAAAGTTTTCAAATACAAAAATAAACATGCCAGTATTTTTGTTTGTACTATATGTATCCTCTGGGCTATGTCATTATCTAGTGTTTTACTGCATAATTTTGTTTTTTTTTGTTTTATTCATATTAACTTACTTAGAATGAGTTTGGCTTGAGATTGAGCGGCTCCTTTTGGATTCCTAATAACACACTGATAATCGCCTGCGCTGGATTGCGATACACGAGTGAGTTCTAGCACTGCGTGTTTTCCTTCTCGCGAAATCTGAAAGTATTTTTCAATTAATATACTTAAATCCGTCTAAATATTGATTTCGTATATGACTTTCTAAAATATGTATAGAATAAATAGTCTTGCCTTGATATCCTTTCCAGCGTACACAGGTTTTCCGTTAAATTGCCATGTAATTGTTGGCTCTGGTTCACCGTCTATTTCGCATACAAATTTTACTGTGTGTCCTACAATGAATATAATTTATACAATTATAGAAAAAAAATATTGTAACAAATTACCTTGTCTAGCAGTAATGTCTGTCAGTTTTGATACAAAATGGGGCGTATCAGCTGCAGGTTTGTCTTGAGAAGGAGCAGCATGTCCTCGCGTGATAGTCGTCTTTGCTATACGACCCGTTTTAGCTATAAGTATTTATATTATAATATAATCATTTTAAACATTTATTTTCTACTAGAAAAGGAAAGAAAAAAACAAACGTGTGAGAACGAGGTTGGCCACAGAAGAGGACTTTCCAGCAGGGTTACTAGCTTCAACTTTGTACTCAGCCACGTCTTCTTGTTGGCATTGCGCCACTTTCAACACCGCTTCATCTTTTGATTGCGAGATCTATTTGAAACAATGATTAGCTTTGAAGCCTATATTTCCATATTTGTGATGTTATGAAACAAAATTACTAATTAAACACAACTAGTTATATATTATCCAGTAAGGTATTTCATTCTTACCTCATATCCGTTAGATCGTTTAATTGGTTCATTATTTCTATACCACCTAATAGTAGGCTCTATAAAAAAACTTTTTAATTATCAAACGAATAAACAACGAATATTTCACTGGAAAACAAAATAAGAATTGCTTTCGCATACTTAAAATAACAAGTTATATTAACTATCTTAGTAATAAATTAAAATCTAACCTGGGAATCCACTAAACTTGGCAGAAAACATAGCTGGTTTTCCCTCATCTACTACAATAGGCTGTATTTGTGTAGAGAAACGGGGTGCTTCGTAGCGCGGTCCTTCTTCTGCACCCTTACCTGTCTTACTCAAATTCACATTAAGGCGAGCTTTACACCTGAAATAATATTGATTATTTTCCTAATATTATTGATATAATCTCCATCCTTCACTTTTACCTTAAGCGTTCTTACCTAGCCTCTCCTGCTGTGTTTTTAGCGACACATTCATATATTCCAACATCTTGTGGTAAAGTATCTTTCAGTGTCAATCTGTACTGTCCATTTGATTCAGTTTGCTCAAATCTTCCATCATTAGGGAGTGGTTGACTATCCTGCACGTACGTTAATTAAGCATAATGCATTATTGACGGAATTCTTTGAAATTAGAAATTACCTTGAACCAGTTTATACTTGGTTTTGGTTCTCCGCTGATAGTGCAAGTAAATTCAGCAGGTCCATTTTGTTGTACTCTAAGGTCATTCAGTTTGGCAGTAAAATCAGGAGCCTTGCCTTTGTTCACAGCGGCCGCCAGAGTAAGAGATGCCAGTGATTCAACCTAATTTTATGGAATATTAAAAGAAATTATGTTAATCTTTCACTAATCTTTAATTGTTTTTTAAATAATTAGCCTAAAATTGTAGAGTAGAAAACATACTGTTCCAGCCACATTCTCTAGTCGAGCCATATATTCACCAGAATGGTTGTTTTCCAGTCGACCGAAGCTTAGAGTAGATCCAGTATTTGTAGTTGTGATCTATATATTAGATAAATACTTGTTCATAATAAATAACATCTAATGAGATATTTCTTAAATTTCACCATTTCTTCGATATGATTAACCACTTTCAAACTATTGAGCGAGAATTTTACAATACTAACCATTTTTCTACAATGATATAATTAGAGTACTTAAAGTATTTTATATGGTTCTAAATTTAATTTTGAAAATGTTGTACCTGGGTTCTAAAGGTGCTCTTAATCTCTTTTCCATCCTTAAACCAAGTGACTTTGATGGGAAGTGCACCATCAAATGCAACGAAAAACCTGAACATATGAACTTAAGAATACAAAAATAAATAAATAAATAAATAAATTGGTATATATAATGTACGAACTTGGCAGATTTGCCTAGCTCCCCTTGAATAGGTTTTAATTGTTGAGAGACTGTTGGAGGGGCTTGTTTCGATAGCCCTATCTTTGTTGGTTGTGGCTAAATTTAAAAAAAAACATATATTAACTAATTTGTCACATAGAGATCTCATGTTAAAAAAAAAACAAGACAAAAATTAACATTCCATTAAATTCATGCATTTTATAAGATGCAAATTACCAGCGGGCTAAACCAAATATACAAAACCAATTGATCTTATGGAAATTACAGTCAACACATACCCGTATAATGTGAAATCCGACCACTCTTTCCCTCACACGAGGTGAGTACTGATATTCCATGCGATGGACAGAAGTCTCACTGGAAGCCTCTACTGCTAGGTGATCCATGACAACCTCTGACAGCGTCGATTCACGACGTTCACGGTATGTTTGATACTTCACATAACTTTCATGCTATAACACCACGTGCACGAATACACACCAGAATATGGACACTCACATCACAAACATAATAAGGTTGATAATAAGATGTATTAAATATTTCGAACACTTAAGAATTTTAACACGATGCTCTTACATTTCAATAAATTAAAAACACATCAAAATGTTTAAACAGCACACCATTTCATCTTCTATTTCGCCACTGTTAAGTAATTCTGTCTTACCTTGTTACTGATAGTGGTTTCTTCAATTAGAGGTTTAACTACAGGAGGGGTATCCTTGAGTGGCTTGCTATCCACCTTGAAGCCCTCACCCGGTTTCACAACTTTTGGTGCAAATTTGGTCTATAAAGTAGATTATTGCAAGGAAAAGATTAAAGCATGCCTAGTTTCAACGAATTTGTAATTGCGTAAATATTCTATTCTAAATATGTTGTGATAAACAGAGACGACTTCAGATTTACTTCATAATGATAGTCATTATTCAAATGCTTTTTTGCACTATAAGTATAAACTTGTATGATGCTAAATACTACTAGATTCTATTTTCAATTGCATCAGTGACATCTATTACGATGAATTTACCACTTTATTTCAGCAAATTTCCCACCTTTAGTTGAACTTGCTGGTTATGAGGGACTATTTCTTCTTTTGGTTGCTCAGGGCCTTGTTCTACAGATTTAATTTTGGCTTTTTCCTCAGCGATTTTAACGTGTTCTCCTCCATCAACCTAATCATAAATAATGATTTTTAAATTCTCCTTAAATCTTTGTTTTTTCTAAATAGGCTAACGATATATTTAAAATTATTTGTTGGTAAAATATTTGTTAGCTTTATTTAAATATGTACCTCAGATGCTCTTTTAGGTTTGGCTATTTTCAGTTTGATTTGATCTCTTGCTGGTATTTCAACCTCCTTCGGTGGTGAAGCTAGTTTTTTGAACCTATTAAAATACCGGTTCTGTGTTATTAAGAAATAGAGCAAAAATCATTATATTATGTGTGGCTGTTATTCGCTGAACTATTTTAATTAGTTACACTTAAGATCTAACCTTCCTTCTACATTACCAGGAAGCTTCAAGCCTCCCTCTAGTGCCCAGTCAGGCCTTTCCCACTCGTGTTCAACCTTCTCCTTAGCAGGTGCTGTACGAAGAGCGACCTGGATTATAGAAAATATTTATTAATTTTCTTAGTTTATTTTTATGTCGTAAGTGCAAACTGCATAACCTTTTAAATAAATAGTTTAGATATTTTAAATAATTCATAGAAAATCAATAGCATTCCAATAACTAATATGGAAAAACGTTTACCGATGGCATTTCCTCTTGAGGCGGCTCATACTTGCTAACTTTTCCTGCTTTTAATTGTACTGGTTCAAGTTCCAGTCCCTTGAACTGCGGCTTCGTGGTTTCCACCTAAATATTGTAAATCAGGACGCAATTTATTTACGAATACTTATATTATAGTAGGAAAACTTAAAATGTAAAAAACTGACATAAGCCAGCTGATCATAGAATTGATCGTCTCTTGGACGCGTGAACTTCTGCATGAGCTCTTCGGTTTCCAGTGGTTCGATCGGAGTTCGTGATCTAATCATTATATATTCGTCTTTTATAATAGGACAGATACTTAGAGTTGAGTAAGTACTACTTTTATTATGCTTGTACGAAGATTAAAGATATATAAATAAATGCTAAGTCTTAATAAATAGTATTATCTGAAGCATACCGTTCGACATGCATGAGCTTCTGAGCATCCGGCTTGGGTGCAGCTTCAAAGGCCTCGCCCAATGTACCAAGAGTGTCCTAATATCATCGTTATGAATTTATTATGCTCATTAAATTGATTAATATTGTATAAAATATAAAAATATGTTTAAAAAAAGCATTTGTTCTACCTTCTGCCATTGAATCTCTCTTTGTTGCATTTCTTCACTTGTTTTAAATTGAGTAGGGCGGAGTTTTGCCTGACGGAAGTCTTTCTTCTAGAAAGAAGAGTATTAGTCAGAGTAACTTATTATTCACTATAATACGTTTAGCAATATTCTAGTATACCTCTTGAAAAAATATGAACAGAATATGCAAAATTCAATAATTTAAATACCAAGCGTTCACTATTTTACTTGTTTCAAAAGCTCATTTTGCAATAATGCATATTCCTGTGGCACAAACCTGGAATATATCGAGTGTACAACTGGCCAGCACTTCTCCCTCACTATTTTTAGCAATGGCGACCACCTCTCCAGCATCTGATATTCGGCAGTTATTGATGGTCAAGTAGTGCAGACCATCGTAATTCAACTTGTGGCGATGACCCTGGAAAAATTGTTCCTATGATTATAGGTTATAATAAATTTTCATCAAATTATTTCTATCAAACCATTAACTATATTTAGCTAAAGAGATTTTTCTTTGCCAACATAGCTTTTCCCATTATGTTAACTATAGTAAAACTAATATACTAAGTATGAGAATTTCCTTTGTAATTTAATTTGTTATCAACTTCCAATTTTTATGACTTCATGTGACTATCTTAAAACTATTTGCTATTGAGTGGAAACTTATTTTTCAAATTAACAGAATGAATATTTATTAATTCACACTTACATGTAATGCCTGATTTCCGTTTATAAGCCAAGTGACTTTCGGTTTCGGATTGCCAATCAGAGCACACTCAAACCTTGCTGGCTCATTCTCCACAATCTGCAAAATAAATTTTTTCATCTAAAAACTAACTGCAAATATAAAATAATATTCCGAACTTTTCTATTTAAATTAAGTTTCAGCTTTTCAAAAATAATATGAATTATTTAAATCATTTAAGACTAGAGATCTACACCTCTCCACGAACCATACCAATTAAGTTTTTATTTAAGGGTCACCTGAAGATTTCTTGGTTTTATGGTGAATTGAGGAGGTTGCTTCTGGCGAATTTGCTGTTGTCCCTGTTCTGACCTGCATTAGAAGAAATAATAGATAAGGTATAGCAAATCTTAAATTGTAACATATTTATAAGTTTTAAGGGAACATGATACAAACCAATGAATCTTTTGGTTATCCTTTTTAACGTTAGTAACGAGCATTCCTTGTGGCATCTGACTCTCTGTTATAACATGAGATGCTCCTTGGCATGCTAATTTGGCTGTGATCATGGCTTGTCCTGAAATTCACAGCACATTTTTGCTTGTATGAATAGCCACGTACATGAAACACTTTCCAAAAAAAACCAACTGGAATGCTAATTTTAGAGTTAACTAACCATGTCTATTAGTGGCGACACAGTGGTACTCTCCAGTGTCATCAGGAAGAGCGTACAGAAGATCAAGACAAGCAAATCCAAAGTCAAGCGTAGATCGGAAGCGGTGTCCTAAAAGTAATTAATAACAAGTTTGACAAAAAAATGTAATTAAAGTCATCACTTAAAATTTAATTTAGTTAAGCTAAAAAAATATATAAATATAATATGAAAATTCTTCTTTAATATTATAATGTATAACATACCGATAAGTACGGGTTTCTTATCCTTGAACCATTCAACTTTCAAATAAGGATCATTAATAGGTGCAATTTGTGTTTCAAAGCGGCAGAATTCGCCTTCCAAAACTCCAATATTCTGCATGGGTGTCTTAAATTCTGGTGCTCTGGAAGAGAATATTTTCATTCTCTATTTATTCTAAATATTGCTATATTTGTTTATCATATTAATAAATTTATTATAACGCACTAAATGACTAAAGTATTGAAACAAAGTATAGGAAGGAGAGTTGGGAATCATCTTTGAACACAAAAGACAAGTATATTTTAACTTAATAATGACCTCTTTAAGTGCTCTTCATAAGAGTCTTCTACAGTCAGCTGCAAAGGCTGACTTGAATGTTGACGGAAGTGAGATTCTAGATTGTCCTGTCTGCTACCGTGAGCCTGTGGAGCATAATCCAACGAAGGACGGGGCAACACCTAAATTACAACAAAAACATTATAACTCTATTTATTTGGATTTAAATATTTATAAATGTCTTTCGAAATCGAGATATTAAAATCACTATTTTACTTTAGTGATGAAAGTTATTAGATAAAGAATAAAGATAGGCAAATCATAGTATGAATAAGAATGTGATTTCAAAATAAGTTAGATACTGATTCAGAGAGTGATAGACACGAGTAAATTGATTGCGAACACTGACCGTGATATGTGTCTTCGTCTTGGCCTCCCCCTTATCATTGTAAGCAATCAGATCGTATTCTCCGTTATCCTCTGGGTAGGCATATAGAATATCCAGAGAAACAAATCCGAATTCGAATGTAGGCTTGAATCTAAAACCGTTTAATATAATTTAGGGTATAATATTTTTATTTGATGGTGCACATTCGGGTAAATTATTTTCCCATTTTAAAATAAGCTCCAAATTATTGATAAATAACTATTGAATTACATTTTGTTTTGTTTGAAACTCTCACCGACTAGCATCCGGTAATGGGGCTCCGTTTCTTAGCCATTGGATCTTCAACTGAGGATCGTTAATGGGAGTTACACGACACTCCAAATGGATTGAATCACCTTCCTAAAATAATATACTTTCTTACGACAATTTTGATTGAATTTGAAGAAAGTTATACAACTTTTAAAATCTCTCGTTTTTTCGTAGACACCATGCATATTTATCGTTTTTGTCTAACCCAAAATTATTAACTGCAAAATACTCACTAAGGTTCCATCAATATTATCAACAAGTGGCTGTACTATTTGAGGAGCATCAATCTGCGTCAGCGACTCCACAAGAATCTTACCAGTAGTCTGAGCTGTACCCTAAAATGAGATACCTTCTATATTAAGCCATTGAACATTACATTAAATATTGATAAAATCTAATAACAGAAATCAGTGAATCATAATTATGAGAGTTAATTAATATATTAGGTGGTTGCATAAGTTTTAGTCTTTTTTTTCAAAATTTCAATTTTATTTCCACAATAAACAAAAAGCAGTTCAATCATCAAAATATTTTCCCTCGCTTTCTATGACCTTCTGCCATCTCTCAGGTAACTTTCGGATTCCTTCGTAAAAAAACGACGTCGGCTTGGAGGCAATAAAATCATCGATCCATTTTCGCACCTCTGCCACATCTCGAAAGCGCTGTTCTGCTAAACAGTTCTGCATCGACCGGAATGAGTACTAATTCCAAGACGCTAAGTCCGGTGAATTCGCCGCGTGCGGGAGAACTTCCCAGCCCAAGTTCAAAATAGTTTGCTGAGTGCTAAGAGCAATGTGAGGCCTAGCGTTGTCATGCAGCAAAATGACCTTCCGACTTCCTTGTCCAGTAAATGGTCGTTTTTGTTCAATTGCATTGAACAAATCAGTCAGTTGACGACCGTAGTGCCCGGCAGTAACCGTCTCACCTGGTTGAAGGAGTTTATAGAACAGCACACCCTTCATATCCCACCAGATGTACAGAAGGACTTTTTTGGCGTGAGTGCTTGGCTTTGCCGTGGATGTTGTTGGCTGTCCGGGGTCTACCCATGAATATGTGCGTTTAGGATTGTCGTACATAATCCATTTTTCGTCACTTGTAACAATTTATCCACAAAAAGTTCTTCTTACGTTGCCTGGCAAACAACGAAATGCAAATGTTGAGTCGGCGGCCAATGCTGTTTTCCGAGAGTTCATATGGCACCCATTTTCCAAGCTTGCGAATTTTCCCCATCTCATGCAACCGTCTAGAAACTGTTGCTTTATCAACTCCCAACTGTTCCGCGAGTCACTTTCGTGTCTGTGACGGATTTTCCTCCAATAATGAGTTCAAAGCATCAGTCTTCGGTGTTCGTGGTGTCGCAGAGCGTTGTCGATCGCTGACATCAAAACCAAAACCTGCAAGTACTGTGGGACACAACACCTTCCCTGAGTACAGAGGGAATTGATTTGCATGCTTCAGTACCGCTCCTGTTTGTTGGAACTCGTAGAGAATACAGTATCGAATATGCAGCTTTTGATGGCTCATCTTATTCGAATTATTTTGTGGGGTTAAGTTTACCATTAAATTGTGACTTATGACTTCTGACAAATTAAAAACTCAACACTACAGAAACGCAAAAGAGCGGGAATTTAATTAGGTTTTAAATAATTGTACTAAAGCGCTGAAAAAAAGACTAAAACTTATGCAACCCCCTAATATATTAAGATCACGCATATTTATATCTAACCTTCATATTCCTATTTACCTTAAACGAATTAAAACAATATTCTTTAACTTTGTTAAATAATTAAATCATGAAGATCAATAAATTATAATAATATTTTGAAGTAGTGAAAATGTACCTTTGAGTTGGTTGCAATGCACTTGTACTCTCCACTGTCCGCAGCGATGAGATGTTTGATTAGAAGAGTAGCTACTCCAAATTCGTTGGTAAACGATATTCTATAATTTTTAGCAATCAATATGGTAAATATAAAAGTTTAACACTAAAACTAAATTATGTACCTGTTAGAATATGGGATGGCATGTCCGTTATGTTGCCACTCCACCCTCAGTGATGGATCCCCAATAGGTTCAAGGACACACACAAACGCAGTTGCATCAGCTTCATTCATCTGAATTATTTATATAAGTATTATGGTGACAAATTTAAGCGAAGCTTGTGGTCCTAAGATAAATAATTCTTCTTGTTCAAATCTCATATAGCTCACTGTTCCTAGATCAGCCAAATCCTGGGTGAACTTCGGCGCCCCATAGTCTACCAACGGAAGATCAAGCTCTTCTTTAGGTCTATGTATCCATTCTTCTAGTTCATTTATTCTCTCCTTACGCTCAGCTGGTGATTGCCATTCATATGATACTCCACCAGTGCTCACCACCTATAAAGATGTCAGATTTATTCTATTACTCCAACCTCTTACTAAATCATATATAATACAGCAAATGATGGGCTTTTCGTATAACCCGTAAATTACATCTTCTAATATGTTCATAAACTTCGACTTTTAGAAATGTTGCCTACTTCCTACCTTAATATCACATTCAACTTCTGCTGATCCATGCTCGTTCGTTGCACGGCATGTCCATTTACCAGTATCTTGAGGCTCAGAGGGAGACAATTCTAGCACCACAAATCCAAAGTCGTGAATCATCTGAGGATAAACATGCAATAGCATTATTTTACAAATATATTCTAATTAAATAATTAGATGTGATCTAAGAAAAATTAAAAGTAGCTAAATTTACACTAAAATAAATATTAACAGTTATATCTTACTACCTTCATTCTGTTAGAATGCTTTACAGGCTTTCCATCGTGCAGCCACTCGATTTTAAGTTTAGGATCTGCAACAGGCACTACTTGTGCTTCTAGATGAGCAAGTTGACCCTCAAGCAGTTCAGGTGGTGACTGAAACATATGTTTGTATTAACTTCAATGGTTTCTGTACTTATAAAACTAAAAAATACTTTTTAAGTGTGTTTTCACCATTCATAATTTAAATAACTGATTTCTTTACCACGAGTTGGGTGGTGAACTTCGGCGAACCATGATCGATATCAGGAGCTTCTTCTAAGGCAGGTCGAGGTGCCTCGATTTCGCGGATACGAGCGCCAGCACCAGACATACGCTCAGGGAGTTGCGAATGACTTATGATACCCTCTTTGGGAGTACATGACAACCGGGTGCTGGTAACAGCTTCGCCAACCTGAAAATAATCTGTTAGTGTTATCCTCGATATTATACATCGATATGAAATTATAAGGTAAATAAATAATGTTGTTGATTCGAAAAATATGAACTTTGTTTATTGCTCTGCAAGTGTATTCCCCGCTGTCTTCAGGATAAACAGGACTGATCTCTAATACAACAAATCCAAAATCATTGATAGTCTTTACACGAGAGCCTGTCTTCAACGGACGGCCGTCGAGGAACCATTGCACCTGAATCAAATAATAATTATTGTTTTTTTCAAACTTTAAGGTAAAGTTAGCTATAATACTTATTAAAACGCGATAGCTTCCTCATACAACATGAATAGCATGAAAACCTGATAATAAATATAAATAACTGATCGTTACATACTCTGTATGAATCACTCTTTTCTATCTTTTATCGGTGACTCCTCCATTTACATACAAAAATCCTTCCCTCACCTGCAGTTTGTTGTCATTGAGCGGCTCATATCTTGCGGTGAAATGAGCTCGGTCGCCTTCGGCGCATTCTATTGGTGCCGATAGAGGCTCAATAAATACTGGCATCGCCTCCTAAAAACATTATTTCAAACAATATAGGATATTTATTAACGCAAATGTAGCTAACCTTTATTTCCTCGAGAATTTCTTCGGGTTTCCTGTGAAGAACCTCTTCTAATTCTTCTACTGCTTTTGCCTTTTGTTCATTCTAAATCTTGTGTATTTATGTATATAATACGGAAAATAACTAGTTTTATTTTATCTTAAACAAAAAAGACGGGAGATTTGTTAGAAATTTCTGTATAGTCTTTCTAAGTTAATAAATATGGATTAAACTAATTTTTTACCTGTGAGTGAAGAATGAGTCCGCTACTTGGTTCTACAGCAATACTTGTTGAGGAAGAAGCTTCACCAGTTGCGTTTGAAACCCTAAACACTATGATCACTAATTAAACTATATAAACTTATAAAATCAAAAATTGGAAAAAAAAGCTGATGAAATGAAGGTTTGGAAGATTGTATACATTACATAGTAAACATAACAAATGCATTTATAGGGATATATAGTATAATATCTATGTAGTATAAGAAGTAAATGAATTCAGTATATTTATGTGTCATTATATTAAACAGGAAGATTAGTTAGCCATAAATGATGAGTATGATTTTATAATTTACAGTATGCTCCACGTATAGTCCGCTCACCTGATAGTATACCCTCCACTGTCGTGGGCTAAGAGGTGAACAATGTCCAACACAGCGAAACCAAAATCGTGGACCATCTTATATCGGTTGGAGTGGAATATTGGCTGACCATCACGTAACCATTCTACCTGCAAATCAACTAAAATACCATATAAGCCAGTAAATTTTATAACAAATTAACATATGTATTTGTTTTTTCATTTCATTAAAGAATAGTTCTTACATAAAACTATTGATGCTTTCGTCTAATTTAAACTTTTTTCTCTGTTCATGTTATGCACTAGTAACCATACGCCTCCACATAATGTCCAGGCAGAAAGATGACGTATTGTGACATTTTCGACAATTATTACAATGAAATTCTTTGATAATAGTGTTAGCTAGTGATATAATATACTAATTCTTAAGCATTTAAAAACATTCTTTGTTGTTCACCAAAAATAAAAAGTTTATGCGACCATGTCAAAGTCTTGTGTTTCTGTGGTTTAAAAGAGTTTAAATTAATTTAAAGCTAACTAGAATAGATTAAGCATAGTATTCATAGCCTTTAAATACATAGGACGTATATGCCACATCTCCTGAATTTCTTCAACTTAAAATTACTAATACAAAATAAACCATAGTCTCACCTTGATGCTTGGATCGTTAATCGGTGTAAATTGGGCCTCCAGATGAGCACTACCTGCTTCTTCTAAAGCACCTTGCACAGATAGAGGAGACACAATTACTGGAGCATCAAAAACGGGAAGAGGTATTTCCGGCAGTTCTGGTTTGTCGGCCTCAATCTCACGAATACGATCAAGTGACTGAGGTTGCAGTGAGTCGTAAGCTACAAATAACAAAATATGTAGAACATATAACAAAAAAATGAGAATAAAGGTAGGAAAAGAAACTAACCAATATTCTCTTTGCCCTGGACGGCCAAGTTAGTGCTGCACTCAGCTTCACCAGCCGCATTTTTGGCAACGCATCTCCACTCTCCACTGTCACGTACTTCCGTCTGATTAATATCCATGATTACCCAGCCAAAGTCGTTTATCATCTTAACACGAGATGAAGCCGAGATCTGAACAAATTTATATATGTATAATTAGTAATATGAACATAAAGACGTTTTATAATAATGATTTAATATCTACGACAACATACCGGAGCACCATTAAGATACCAAAGTATCTGCATTTTCGGGTCATCGACTGGTTCAATGGTTGCTTCGAAGTGCGCAGGTTGTCCTTCAAAGAGATCTCCTGGAGAAGAAATTGGTACAATGAACCGAGGAGCAGACTTTGGAGCAGGTTCAGCTTCTTCCATCTGTATATATATAATTTAATCTTATAATTATCGAGTCAATATATAAAATAATTGTTTAACTCTTTAAAATACCATTCATGATTCTGAAGCAGGTATTTAGGAGAAAGAATAATAAAAATAACGTATAGATAAATCTTATTTTTAACTCTCTCTTTACTCCTAACCTTAGGTTTTGGCGCTTCAATTTCTTGGATTCGTTTCCAAGATTCAGCGTGCTGAGTGTCTCCCAAAATGGCATCTTTTCCATGACATTTCAATGTTGCCGATGAAACAGCTTCACCTTGAGCGTTCCAAATTTTTAGTTGATATACACCCTATAAGCAGCAAATAAATATGAAAACAAATCACCATTATTTTCCAGCAGTATTCCGGTTAAATAGAAAAAAACCAACTTCATCTTCGGGGAATGTGTAGGCAATGTCAAGCATAGATATTCCGAAATCTTGGCTGATAGCATACTTAGATCCATGAGCTAAAGGTTGTCCATTGCGCAACCACTGGACACAAAGGTTAGGATCGTTCACTGGCACTATTATGCCTTCGAAATGAATATGATCGCCTTCGTTGCATTCCTAAATTCATGTATAGGTATACAGTTATACATTCAAAAAGAACATCATCTAAAAAAATACTTGAATTAAAAGTGATCAAAAATCTTTATATTAATTCACGAACTCAGCTCTTACCTGATCTTGAATCTGTGTGGTGATTGCCGGGTGGTCATAAACGGGAGGTGGTGCCTCTGGTGTAGCCTCCCTAGGTGCCTCAAGAATTTGGATGCGGCGCCATGATTCTTCATGCCTGGTATCGCCTAATACGACACCACTTCCCACAACCTATAAAAAATTTCCCGAATGTGGTATTCTTATTGCATATATACGGCTATTATAAATTGTCATGTGTTATGTGCAACTGATATAAATCACATAGATTAATCACCTTCACAGACGCAGTGGAAACGGCTTCTCCCTCACTGTTGGAAATGGTAAGGGTATAGACGCCTGAAGAGTCAAGAAAAAATTTCAATGTTCAAAATAAATACTACTACACATAAAAATAAAAAAGATTAAATAGTTAAAAAAATAAAATGCTATATAACCATTGTGATCCTCATTAGCGGAAAGAATATCGAGAGTAGCCCATCCCAATTCATGCTTGGTTTGTACGAGCTGTGATGCTCCCAGTGGTTGACCATTTTTCTGCCATACTGCCTAAAACTTCTTATTTAATATTCTATTAATAATACAAAATATTAGTAATCTAAACGAGGTTTCTAATATGATATAAAATTTAATGAAAACTTTAGTTGCTAACCTTAAGTTCAGGATCTCTAGCCGGTTGGAATGTTGCTTCCAGGTGGACAGGAACACCCTCAGGTACGTTGTCAACTGATTCCAGTTGGATGAGGAATTGAGGCTTTTCTCTTTGAATAACCTCCTCAACTTCCTCAATGACCTGCAAAGAAAATGTTTATTGTAGTTAACTTAGAGGTATGAATTACGGACATTTAAAAATTACGTGCTTTACTAAATAAAAACCACACCTTAGGCGCTTCGAGTTCTTGGATTCTTTGCCAAGAAACTGGGTGTTGTGGGTCAAGCAGTATGCGATCATAGCCTATTAAAAAAGACAAATATTGCTTAACCATTTTAGAAAAGAATAGAAAACATTCGATAATCGTAAGAAAAGATTAGAAATAGGTTAAACTGACCGTTAACTTTAATGGTAGCACTTGTTGTGGCTTCTCCTTGTTGGTTATAGGCTCTACATGTGTAAACACCAGAGTCATGAGGTAGGACATGAACAATAGTCAAGATAACATTTCCAAAGTCATGCTCTTGACGGAAGCGATTTGCTGCAGTTATTAATATACTTTATTGCTCATAGTTCCTACTCTTAATATTTGTAAGCAAAAACGATAATTATCTTTTTTTATTTGTATTTATTTGCATAATTAAAACCATTTTAGAAAATAAACTTATAAAAATAGTTGAAAATGAAAATTTGGAAGTTACTCAACCATTCATCAGCGGAGTTCCATTCAAAAGCCATTCAATACGGAGGTTAGGGTCTCCAGATGGTTCAACTAAACCATGAAGCTCTACAACTTGACCTTCACCAACATCGTCTACATTCTGAAAGCATAATTTCTCATATACATAGGTGACAGATGTATATACCAAGTTTTTGTCGATTTTTTTTGTACATTCTTAGTTATTGTAAAGTTTTCACATGTAAAGGCAATGATTAAATTATAAATACCGAAAACGGTTGGATCCACTGAGGTTTAGAGAATTCTCTTTCAGGAGCTTCAAGTCTTGCATACTTATCAATAGCTTCCATTTCTTGAATCTTTTGTAGAGATAAAGGATGTGATGTATCAAGAAGAAGACCATCAGAACCTGGAATGCATTTTACGATTATAAAAGTACTGATATAAAATAAGTGATAATGTTAAATAGTGGAGTTGATTCCACATACCCTGGACTGTGATCGATGCGCTGGTGACGGCAGTTCCATGTTCATTATATGCTTTGCAACAGTATACACCCGAGTGACGAGCATGAACTGGAGCAATGCGCAGCGAAACATTTCCGAAATCATTATTCGTCGCAATCCAGTTTGATTCCTTTAAATTATTAGATAGAATTACATTAATTTGTAAACATATTACTTATCTAATGGAACTTTAATAATATTTAAATGAGAATATTTTTTCCACTATATCAATTTTTCAATGAACTAGACTTAGCAAGTACTAGTGAAAACTAAAAATATTTCAATAAATAAAGAGCATTTTTACACATATTCCCAACATATTCATAATTCTACTCACCAGGAGAGGTGCGTCGTTGAAGAACCACTGGATGTGCAAGTTGGGATCGTTAACTGGGATCACCCTCGCTTCCAGTAATGCAACTCCGCCTTCAGAGAGATCAGCCACACTCTGTAGTGGTTGAGTGAATGTTGGTTTACCATACTGTGGTGCTTCGGGCTCCGCTGCTGGTGCACGAGGAGCTTCAATTTCCTGGAAAGAAAAATAAGTAGCTGAAAGCATAGTAGATCATTCTATTAAAAATTAATATAATTTTCTAAGACGTGATACGGTTTAAAGATCAATACCTGGATTCTTTGCCATGAGGCTTCATGTTGAGTTTCTCCTAATATAGAAGCACGAGTTGTACATGACAACTTTCCTCCTGTTTTGTCTTCACCTTCACTGTTACGAACCATGACTGAATATTCGCCATCATCCTAAAGAGATGTTATATATTAGCAAAATTAAAACAATCGGTTTAAAATCATTGAAGAAATAACTAAATAAACTCATAATTAATGTCACAAAAATTGTTACACTATATAAATATCATTATTTACAATAGCATAACTGAATAAAATCATAATAAGCTACTCCTGAGTAATTAAATTATTTAAAATTACTATAAAATCTATCTAATCAATAATCCTATCCTCCTAATGTTTACCTCTCCAAGTACGTACTGAAGGTCAAGTGTGACTAGACCAAAGTCGTTTCTTAAGATGCGTCTACTAGAAGCTGCCAGAGGTTTCCCATTCAGGAACCACTGCACTACAGTGTTAGGATCAGAGAAGGGTACAAATTGTGCTTCGAAATGAGCTGGTTGACCCTCCACAACGTTCTCTACACTGTTCAACGGACGTACAAACTTCGGTGGACCGTGTTTTATTTCTGGAGCTTCCTCACCCGGTGCGCGAGGTGCCTAAATAAATTAGATATCAAAACTGTATTTAAAAAACAAGTAAATTTTTTATAGTGAAGATTAAAGATAAATATTTTCCTAAAACATCAATGTATAGTCAATGTATCTTTTAAATTCATACTTCGAGTTCTTGAATTCTCTGCCAAGATTGTTCGTGTTGGATATCTGCAATAATTGCGGCGTTGCCTTGGACAGAAAGTTCAGCCTTCACCTCTGCTTCTCCCTAAAAATATAGTCAACCGTTTTTAAAAATTAATTCTACAAACTTTCATCGATAAAACTTTAGGGAATTATAACATTTAAATCTTACTTTATCATTTGAAGCTTTCACAGAATAGATTCCACTATCTTCAGGTACAGTGTGAGCAATATCGAGAGCAATATATCCAAAATCAGACGTGAGTTTGAACCTAAAGTTTCAAAGTTTTATTTTAATGCTCAAGATAATCATTATGGTATACACTTCTTTCTTGGAAATCTCGTAGTTAATATATTTAATCAATCAAGTTTCCCTACCTGTTACTGTTCTGCAGCGGGGCTCCGTCCTTATACCATTGTATCCTCATCCTTGGATCTGCAACAGGTACAACACGTGTCTGGAAGTGCGCTGGCTGGAATTCGATCCGTTCCTGAAAAAAACGATTTGGTAATATTCTTGATAATCAACCAAATAATTAATTATGGCTAGAGATTTTTTATTACGATAAATAATATATCAAAGTTTCCTAAATCTGAAATGAAGTTCTTATTATGTATTACGTTAAGTTCCAGTATTTGACATGCCATAAAAAGCTAAACTACAGCATACCAATGATTCCATAGGTTCAATGAACTTTGGTGCTTCGTGTTCTTGTTCGGGTGCCTCAGCAGGGAGAGCTTTTGGTGCTTCTATTTCCTAAAAAAGCTAGTATTTGGGAATAATAAACGGACTTCATCTTAAAATATAAATGTAAATCAAGCTTTAAAAAAAATCAACAGATTTGAATTAATAACTTACCTGGATCTTTTCCCAACTAGCTGGATGTTGAGTATCGGTATATATAACTCCTTTAGGAAGAATCGTAAAGGAAGCCACCGTCTGAGCTTCTCCCAGCTCATTCCTAGCTATGCATGCCCATTCTCCTGAATCTTGTGCGAAAGCATAGAGAATATCCAATGATACATATCCGAAATCATGAGTCGTTCGGAAGCGGTGGCCATTTGCAAGAGGAGAACCATTGTGGTACCTAATTTATAAAAGAAATATAAAATTTTACAAAAATAACATCCCTGGTAAAATCCTTTCTTATACTGAGAAAATGCTAAAATAATACTTGCCATTGAACAGAAAGTTGATTATCGTTGGTAGGTTCAACTTGACACTCTAGATGTATAGCGGTTCCTTCATGAATTTCACCCATATTGCCGTTCAAAGGAATCACGAATCGAGGAGCAACCTTTATTGAAATAGATTTGTTTATAAAATTGCTTTGGCATTATATGCTATGTATTAGGTAAACTATCTAATAGTCAAATAATAATGTAGACTTAGTAGTAATGCGGTTTGCTAATTTTAACAAAGTACTTTTTCAGGTTCTTCGTAGATTTTCTCGACAGGTTGTCTGTTTTCGATTTCTTGAACTCTGTTCCACGAGGCTTCGTGCTGTGTGTCGAGCAGAAGGGATCCAGTGGCAGCACATTTAATGGTGCATGAGGTGGCAGCTTCTCCGAAAGCCGATACAGCCTAAAATAAGCATAAGATTTCTTATTACTCTGAATATAGAAGAATTTTTAAAACTATAGTGTTGTAAATATTTACTAATATGATATCTTACTTTGCAAGTGTAGACCCCAGAATCTTCTCCATAAAGGGCAAGGATGTCTAAGTTTACATAATCAAAGTTTCTAGCTGGCATGAATCGAGATGCCTCAGGGAGTGGATTACCATTTACGGTCCAGATCACCTGAAAATAATTGCATTCTTATAAAATTAAATCATCAGTATACTATTAAATTATCTTTTTATTAGAGCAAAACTATAACAATTTTGTTAGATTGCGAAAAAGATTGAGTGATTAGAAATTAGTTACTAAGATTCCTCATTTATCTGAATAATACTTTGTTAAATCACCATTTGATAGTTATTTTCAGATCTGGACAGCCTTGATATTTTTAACTATGTTCAAATGTAATGTATAATTACCTTAAGAGTAGGATCATTGACAGGTATTAGCCGGCATTCTAGGCGCACCGCATCGCCTTCAGTTGCATCATCGATGTTCTTGAAGAAAAAAGTAATTCTTATTTGTTTATATAGTTACAATTACAAAACTAGTATGATATTATCTATTTCATATTTTATAAATAAATAGTAATTAGCTAACTAGTAAAATGTTAAATTAATAGAAAAGCATATACAAATGGTAGTTCATATTCTGACCTGTAATTGCTCTGTAAAGGTAGGTGGTGGGAAAGACATCTCCGGTGAAGGTTCACGAATTTCTTCTCTATTTTCCATCTCTTGGATCTTAGCCCATGAAGACTCGTGATGTGTATCAAGATAGATGTTACGCTTAGCTAAATTAATAAAATTATTTGCCTGTGTACTTCTTTTTTCTTCTTCTATACTAAAATCACTCTTATTCCTTTTATCTCTTTCCCACTTACGTTTACATTCCAACTTGAAGGAAGTAGTAGCCTCTCCAGCAATATTAGAAGCTTTGCAGATATATGTACCAGTGTCTTCTGGATGTATATGGAGAAACTCCAATCCCACATAGCCGAAGTCGTGTATGGTTCTAATACGCGAACCAAACATAAGAGGACGTTGATCACAAAACCACTCGATCTGAATAAAATTCATTAAATACCATATTTGAGAACTTTTAATCATTTTCGGGATGAGGATTATATAAATTTTGTATTTCAGCTAGATATCTCCAAATAAGCTTCCAATCTCTGATAATGAAAAAAAAATTAGCTTTAGAAGTACTTAACAAAAGAACCATTAAGTAATATTTTATATTGCTATTAATGTTTGACAGTGAAGGTTAGGTCATATATGCGTACCTTGAGGGTGGGGTCGTTGATTGGCTGAACAATACAGTCCATATGAACACTCTGGCCTTCCTTCAATATTTCGGTAGGACCGTTTAATTGCTGAGTGAAAATAGGCGGTTCTGGTGGCGCTTCCTCTTCTGAAAATCTTATATATAATAAGAAAATTGTTATAATAATTCATCCTATTTAAATTAAATTAAACTCATAAATCTATGATACTGGACAAACCGCTAGGTTTAGCGGGTTGAAGCTCCTCCATTTCCCTAATTCTTCTCAAGGATTCAGGATGTGCGGTATCTGATAGAATTGACTTCAATCTCTCCACATCAAATTCGCATGCTGTTTCCGCTTTGCCTAAAAATTAATAGAAATTAATCACTTCTCAATTTAATCAAATGCTTAAACAAAATATGCCTTAAAACATAAATTATTATAATTATTTGGATCTATTCGTGAAATATGATGTGCTCGATTGTTCATCTGTATAGTGAGTTAAATCCACTGATCAGTTCTAGATTATTACAGTAGTGAACATTATTTTAAGACCATAAATAGGTAAAGAGGCTTATTTCCAGCTAAATTGTACAAACCGGCAGAATTGGATACCACTAATGTATATTTCCCAGCATCCTCGGCGATTATATAGTCAATATCGAGGGAGACGAACCCGAAGTCGTTCAGCATGCGGTAGCGACTGCTCGCTTTAAGCGGTTGACCATTGTAAAACCATTCATACTGTAATGAGATTTGTATGCATCTAATAATTAGAAAGTATTTTCATCTTTATAATCTTCAGCTTATTTTTTCCCAAATCATTAAAGAAAAGGAAAATATCGTACAAGTATCACGACTTACTTAAAACCTTTTCCAGCTCATTTAATAGATAATGAAAATTAGTAAATTACAATACTAACTTTCAATGTGTTGTCATCAACCGGCGTAACTTGTGCTTCAAGATGCAAAGTCTGAGACTCATGTACTACATCGAATGAAGCGGGAAGAGGCTAAAACTTGTCATATTTGAACTATTAATTAGAAATATTATAGCACTGGTATTTTTGACAAATGTTAAGGTATTATCATTAAAGCAAATAGAAGAAGAATTAAAGAAAAATTTCTGATTACCTTTACAATAGTTGGCTGCTGTTTTGGCTTATCTGGCGCAGGCTCAGCCCTTTGGTGAGGAGTCTCTAACTCCTGGATGCGGGTGAGTGAGGTGGGATGGAATGATTGCGAGAACTAAAATGTTCCTAACATATATCAGTCGAATTAATCTTGCATATAGATATAAATAGATAAATAAGGAGAGAGAAGAAGTAATGGAGAGAGCAATAAAGATTTAGTTTTTAATATTATCTACATCGTGACCATCCATCCTACAATCGATATCCACCGTCGACTGAGCTTCTCCGGCAGAATTTCTAAAAAAATGTCAAGTAAGGAAAAACACTTTATTTTTTATAGATAAGTTACTAGTTTTTCACTCATACCTGACTATTAGTGTGTATTTTCCACTGTCCTCTGGGTAACAATAGAGAATATTTAGAGCAATATAACCAAAGTCTTGAGAAAGTACAAAACGATGCGCTTTCATCAGTGGACGATCATTCACCAGCCACTCGTACTTAAAGTAGTATTATTTTAAATAATGACTGATTAAATCAGTGGTGACTTTAAGTGGTTGGTTATTAGGGTTATCTAAATTTATAACTTCTTATTCTGCTAGCAAACTCCTATATAAATTATACTCGATTAGTACAACTGCCATAGAGCAATCAACGTTGTATTGATTTATAATATTTTAGTGATCGGTGGACACTTCTGTAGGCTTAAGTTTCAGTGAGGAACGTCCTAAAATAATCCTTTTAGCAAACTCAGCAGATCACGCTATGATTAAGCAGTAGCTTGTTTATTAATTGTATTCATACTTGGTCAAGAATATTTAGATAGCTCTAGAAAATTAACGATGGTATCTATACGGTTTTTAAATTTTTTATTAGTGCTCAATATTATAGGCTTAAATTGGTGAGAACAATTTATTTCCAACCACTTACGCGCAATAACTTCAGAAAAGTAAGCTAGGTTCTAACTATTCCTCTATAATTATTAAAAAACAACTAAATTTACTTAAAGTTTTCAGTTTTTAAAATATATAGTTCTCGTCAACATCCACACTTCAAACAAGTGTTATATGCAAAAATTGGTCTTCTGCAGTCTTTAGTTTTTTTGTGACTGTGCATACATTTCTACTTTAGTATTATCTAGCAGTAACTTCTAGGAAAAAGCAATGGAATGTCAGAATAATAACTGTCTATTCTATAAAGAGATTAGCAATAGCTTTACTAAAAATTCCCATTTAATTTAATGCAACTGTTTTTATATTACTATTGTTCTCTTTTATAAGCTAGCTCTAACTATTAAGAAACAGCAATGCATTAAGCGAAAACCTGTCCGAAGAAAAGAAACAGTGGCTAAAAGTCAATAAAAATCAGTCACTTTCAGGGACTATTCTTCTGAAATTTGATCTGTGTAACTTCTGCCCTCGCGCCGCTATCTGACTATTAATTATTTTTTCATAACATAATAATATACATTTTATGTCGTTAAGAGTTTAACATTTACCGTAAGAGAGTTATCATCTGCGGGAGCCACTTGTGCTTCCAAGTACACATTGTCACCCTCAACACACTGGATGGCTGATCCGAGATGCTTGACGAACTGCGGAGCCTGTCAAATGAATATTTTACAAACCACCTATAATTAGTTTCATTACTTGATGTTTAGATTCACCATATAGCTAATACTAGAACAACCTCGAGAATAATAAATATAGATCCAAGAAAAATTCTACTGTAAATTTAAAGAAGAATCAAGCAAAATACTAGCTGACCTGTTTGGGCATCTCCGGTACTTCTTGAAGTTTTGCTTTTGGAGCTTCGATTTCCTGAATTCTTTCATAGCTTTTTGGATGCTGCACCTGTCCAAGGATAGCGTCTTTGGCTAAAGAAGAAAGTTTTAAGAGACCCATTGTAGTTCCATTTCTTTTGTTAAAATTTCCTTGTTCTCGAATAGTTTTGCTGGTAGAAAAATGTCTTTCTGGTTTAAATTCAGCAGTGGTGTTTGTGGAATATGATGGTACTGGTGAAGTTTGTTCGTGCCCGTTAGCACCATGATTGAATGAAATTCTTCCATAAGGTTGTAGCTTTCGATTAGAGCCATATAGGAATTCATTTTTGGCGTGAGGTAATGGAGTAGGAGGTTCTACTTTGATTGAAGGAGGCCAACGTCTATTCATAATTAATATTGAGGACACAGAGGCGTGCTGAAACCGCAACGAGGCGCATAAGCCGAAAGAACGACAAAAGAGTGGAACGGTGAAGACAAATACAAAAGGTAAACGGTTAGAGGCGGTCGAATTACCTCTCTATTGGAGTCTTAGAACACCTTTATCATAATCAGTTACCTAGTTGCTATTTCCTCTACATAAGTTATTGTTATAGCATCTTACTCCTCCCACTACATCGTCTTCTCATGCCCCGTTTCATTCACATCTCAAGAAGGCTGCCAGAAATAAATAACTCACGACTGCAATGTATTTTGGTAGTCGTTTCAACTGATCCAAGTGCATTTTCGGCTCTGCAAGTATATGTTCCACTGTCCTGAGCATATACTCCCAGCACATCTAGAGATACGAATCCAAAGTCGTAAAAGGTGCGGAAGCGGTGACCTACAATATATATAGTCAAGTCTAATAAATATTACATTTACTTGTAATAGTGCATTTTATTGCGTAATTAGGCATTTTAATTTCTGTCCAAAATATATTGAAGAAGGATTAGAAATTATTATGGCCGATTATTAAAGTATTACTATTATAAAATTCTTCTAGTGTTAGTCAATTTTATATTTTAATACCGTTTACCAGAAAAACATATTAATTGAAATATAATAGGGCTGTGCTCAAAATACAAATATTTTAAATTGCGAACAAAGGACACAAAAAGTGGTTCACATACCAAAGAAAATATTACAACACAAGCTTCTATTTTGTAAAACAAAATACTTATATTATATATTAATCAGTAGTGATAGCACCTATATTCTTATGTATTTGATGAAAAGATGCCGAATAGATCTCATATTCAATTTGAAATTAATATTGCACTAGTGAGCCTACCATGAGGAATAGGTGCTCCGTTACGTAACCAAGTGATCTTCAAGGTATTATCATTGATAGGCTTTACTTGACATTCCAGATGGATTGGTTCACCCTCTTCAACCTAAAATTAAAATAAATTTCCTTAGTCCAGATAGTAGTTATTAATAAAACGGATTCTAGAAAAATAATATCTGGTAATATTTATCCACCTCTCCCATATCTGCTTGTAAAGGAACAACAAAAACAGGAGCCATTTCTGGCCCTAGTTCTTCTATTTCCTTTCTGCCATACTTATTCTGGTTTTCTAAGTAGTCGATTTTTCCCAAAGATTCCTCATGACGTGTGTCGAGAACTATTTGCCCGGCAGCTATAAGCCCAACATTTCATCCCTTCTAAGCCTCATCATATATAATATGAGTTTGTCCATATTTTTTAGCTATGCAGCTGTCTTTAATAAACCACTCACGGTTGACAACAATTTCACACTGTCTGATTGCCTCTCCTAAGGCATTGGAAGCTTTAATGGAATAAACACCAGAATCCTCAGCAATCGCTCCCTAATAATAATTAAGATCTTAAATAAAATGATTAAGATGAAAGAAAAGTGAATGATAGATTAATCTAGATGCTATCTAACCTTTATGTCTAGAGCTACAAATCCGAACTCGTAGATAGTTTTTACGCGACTGCCGGTATGTATATTACGGCCATCCACAAACCACTCAATTACCATAGTAGGATCGTTAACAGGGGTCACCTGGAAAAATATTAGTGCTTATATAAGATAAATAGATTTATATTTTATAAATATTGAAAAAGGTTTCATCTACAAACTTTAAGATCCAAGTGGATATTTTCATGTTCATTTAGCTGCTGATCTTGTAGATCTCCGAGGAATTTAGGTGCAGCATCGCAGGATCTGTCTTCGATCTCGGGCAAACCTTGACGACGATCATGCTCTAGCTCCTAAACCAAAGTTTCATTATTAATAGTATTTACAGTTATAACAAAGAAATAATCGTTTACAGTACCTTGATTCTTTCAAGGCCCTCCGGATGATGAGGATCCAAATATAGTACTTTATCACTGCTAACAACTAGTTCAAGGCTACAACGAGCTTCACCTAGTTCATTCCGAGCAACCTTAAAAAAATGACTAATGGCATAAATAATATGCTACTATATGGATTTTTTTAAGCAAAATATATAAACTTACCAAAACGTAGGTTCCAGTATCCTCCGGATAAGCGTATAAAATATCTAATGCTACGTATCCAAAATCAAACATTGGTCGGAAACGGTGTGCTGCTGGTAAAGGCGCTCCGTTATGGTACCTGTATGATTTATCTTCGCAACAAAAATTAAGATAATTTAGTCAATTTTTATATATTAAATACTTGAGGTAAAAATAGCATACTAAAGCGAAAAACAGTTGGAGATTTACCATTCAACAGTCATCTTGACGTCATTAGCGGGTTGTAACCTAGCCTCAAAATGCACCGGTTCGTTCTCCATAACTTCAATACGATCAGCTAAAGAACGAGCAAAACGTGGAGCTTCCAACGAATGGAATTCTTCAGGACGCTCAACTGACTGAGGACCGATGTGAACCTAAAACAATATATAAATCTTTAATTCATCAAGTATATACTTGCATATAGTCCGAGGTCTAACACAAATTACACTTATGTAGATTTCTTAAGAAATATGTTACTACTATGATTAATTCCAAAAAAGCTTTCGATTTATTTAGTACAATCAAAAGCACTCTACTGCATTAATATTCTTAATATTCCACTGAATTAATGAAGAAATCCTTTAAAACTGTCATATTTAAGCGGTAAAACTGTTAAACCTTCTCAAATTACCATTATATTACCGTCTTCTATGATTTAATAAAATATAGTTATTAATATAATTAATTATTAGAGATGTTGTCAATTATTATTTGATTTTTATATGTACCTTTATTATTTATTGTATTACTGAATTTACCTGGTGGCTATCCAAATATCCAATAATTTGGAGACTGTCTTCATGTTTCGTTCCTAGTTGAAGTGGCTCTACTGAGAGAGTCGTAAGCTCAGCTGAAGATTGGGCCTAGAATAGTAAAGCAAAATCATTTATTAAAGTTGGTTAGGATTAATTACGTTGACTAGAGTACGCGAGTGAACATATTTCTGTGAAAGTAACAAAATCAAAAGAAGTGAAGAAAAACGCGAAAAGTGATATAGTAAAGGATAATTATGCTACCTGTCCATGTGCATTAAAAAGCACGCAGGTATACGTGCCAGCGTCTTCGGGATAAGTGGGGTGAAGAGACAATGAAACGCAGCCAAAATTGTGGAACGTCTAAACAGCACTTGATTTAACATATCCCTTTCTGGATCATATATATAAGACATTTCACTTTGATTTAGTTTCCCTAGATTTCAAATTTGCAGTTTTAAATGAAAAATTCCACTACCTGAATTCTATTAGCATTGGGTAGGGCATGTCCGTCTTTGAGCCAGCTGACTCGTAGTGAAGGGTCGTTAACAGGTTGAATACGAGCTTCAAAATATGATCGGCCCAATTCCTGATCACAGTGAAATGATTGTAACTGAAATCATACTTTTTCAAAGGATTCTTTGTATTTAGTTATCTACCTTACGACATACATCGACAAAAATTCGTAAAATAAATATTTTTAGTCCATTATCAAACTTAAAGCAATAACAACATACTATAGGCTTATTAATTAAAAGGATACTGGCCTGAGTGAGAAATTTTGGCGTATCGTCTTGCTTTGCGTGACTAAACTGGATTTCCCGCACGTCCTCCACATCTAGATGACTGTTCTGTTCAAATTTATGTAGATCTACCCGAGCTGAAATTATGCATTACTAGGTTGTTGATTATTTCCCATGACTTTAATGTGTTTTTTAAACTTAATTAATTATACTCACGATGAATGATGACTGTCCCCTGATTTTCTGCTTGTCCCAGATTGTTGATAGCGCGACATACATAGTGTCCGCTATCTTCTTTTTTGGCATCCAGAATGTCGATGGTTGCAAATCCATGATGCAATGTTTGTTTACAGCGGTCGTCTGAAAGTAAAAGACTCATCGTAAAAATAACAGCTTCTTATTTAACTAGTCAATTAATCTCAGAATTTCATATTTTCATGTAGAAATATTGCTAAATTATTTGGTATCTCGGAGTTGGTATTATGAATTTTATTTACAGATTATACACTAATGTATAACAGATTATATTTAGTATAAAAATAGGTGAACATGTTATACAATACTAGCAGATCGTTAAGCTTAAAATCATCAGTGCGAGGTTTCCAAACAATGGGTTTCTGAATTTCTACAATTTCTAATGTAAAATATTGTTTATAAGTTTGTGTTACCAATGGCACTGTGAACTGGTTTATTTAAACGAACCTAAACAACATCACTTATCGTGTTAAATACCAAGAGGAAGAAATTTTCAGCATAATTCTCCCACATAAATTCAACTGGCCATCTGTTTGGGTGTAAGAATCTCAACGTATCCCATTCAACGCAAAAATATCAGCAATTAAAACAGAAATTGGAGAATAACAAATTTACGGTTACGATAGAAACGCTTTTCTTGCAAATTTTTGTCTGCTACTGTATCTAGGCATTTATATCTATTTCATGAAATTTAAAAGAGTACTAAGAAGTTTAAATGATCTTCACTTACTTTTCATAAGTTCTCTTCCATTTAGATACCAAACCGTTGTTAGATTTGGGTCGTTTAAAGGTGTTAATTTTGTTTCAAGATGAATTGTTTGGCCTTCGAATAATTCATGAGAACGAAGGTCCGAATGGAAGTTTGGCAGATCTGTTATAAATAAAGGGAACTAATTTTCATTATTTATGCATTTTTCATGCTTTGGTGATTACTCAAGAAACATAATTTTTATAGTATACATTTTAACTTTATAACTAATATTATTTAATGCATAAACTATGGAAATAAAATTCAAATATTTCTAACCTAATTGAATTCCAGCTGGCGCCTTTGGACTCCTTGATTGGTAAGCTGTACCGAAGCTATTTCCAAGAGTGGGTTGCTGTACAGATCCATGACCTGTAAATAAAATATTTTTTTAATGTTTCTATAGTAATTATATCAGTTTTTCATTTGCTAATCAGTAAGATGTATACAAATCCTTATCGATTTCACTTTATTTATTACAAATCTAGTTTGAAAAACTTTTCGGACTAACCAATAACAGCTATATTTGTTGAAGATCGTGCCTCTCCGAGGGGATTTACGGCGACGACGGTGTATTCTCCTTGGTCAAAGACAGTTACGGGATTGATTTCGAGTACCGCAATTCCAAAATCATTAACAGTGACTACTCGCGATGAAGCGAGAATAGCTTTTCCATTTAACAGCCAAGCGATCTATAAATGATAATAGTGGTAAAACGTTGGAAAAAAGAGAGAATTAAATTGTTAAAACTTTCACCTTGAGATTTGGATCATCAGCAGGAGCAAACTTTAGTTCAAGACGAGCCGTTTGTCCTTCAATTAGGTTAAGTGGCTGCAGTTGCCCACTGAATGAGGGTACTGTTTTGGAGGCAGAGGAATCTTGCATTTGGTTGACAGGGGTCCTTAATAGATAGAAAATTAGTTCAAACAAAGTATTTCACATAGAATAATGAAAACGTGGTAGGCTCAAGATATTTACTATTCTATATAATACTTATATACTTATAAAACTATAAAACTAGTATTGTAAGTATTAAATCAGATATCTGCGTAATATACAATAAATATAATCTATCTTGCTTGAATTCGATCGTTATCACCTGGCTTGTCTTCTATCAACTTTTCGTAGAGTGATTTGTTCTCTATGAGGAGGACCTCCTAATTTTTGTCGACTTTGTACGACAACTCTTCCCTGAAGATTAATACATATTTTCTCTCTAAAAAATTATCAGTTATTTTATAATATAATTCCACTGATTAAAGATCATACCCTAAGCGCAGTGGTTCCGTGCTTATTGGAAGCATCGCAGCGGTACCACGCACCTTCGGCCAAAGTCACTGCTTGAATGTATAGTGTCGTTTCGTTGCCTTTAGAATCGATTCTGTCAAATAATAAACCAATTAATCTAGAGAGAAAGAAAAATATGAGAGAAAGTAAATTTATTGAATTAAATATTGGGAATTAATATACTTACTTAAATGGTCCAGTACTACTAATCTCTTCATTATCCTTATACCATTTAAATGTAACTCCTTCTCCAGTAGCCTTACAGTACAGTTTCACAGAATCTCCTTCATAGACCGTAGTTGATTGGAATTTACCCGTAAACTCTGGAGCTTCTGGCGACTTCGCCTCTAAATCACATACAAAATAAGATACAGCGTTCACTAATGTTATAAAAAGATGATTATTAAATTTCTTAAGAAAATAGCTAGTTTCTAGGAATAACAATTAAAGAATTACCTTTGGAAGGCTTATTTGATACATCAACTATAATAAAAACTAGTGGCAATAAAAGTAGATAATAATAAAAAAGAAGTAAAAACACTAAAAACCAGTAATAAATAAATTTACTTACGAAGAACATTAAGAGAGAATCTGCTTTGGAATGAGCCACCACTATTCTTAGCAACTACTGAATAGGTATCGGCATCGTGAGCATCTACCTGCAATATAAAACATGAAACCATTCTTGATTTTATCAGAAAAACCTAGTAGAGTAATTTATAAATAAGGAAGTTTTAAATAGAAAAGAAGGATAAATATACTTTTTCGATAATGAGCTTGCTATCTCCATTATTTCCATGTTCGATTTTATACTTTCCTCCATTTTGAATGGAAGTTCCATCAGCACGGCACCATTCCAACTGTGGAATAGGAGAGCCTGCCGCCTAAAAACAAAAACAACTTTATTCTACATTAAGTTCATATGTTCTGCTTATCTTATTTCATATTTATTCTATCTCTTATTTATTTTTCTTCTGGATTTGCTTCCTCACTTGAGCATTGAATGTCACAGTCTCCCCAGCCTTTGCTGCTACAGACAAGGGATTAACGACAAACTGCGGAGGTCGTGCCTTTACAATAAAAATATATAATTCTTTAAAATTTATAATAAACAAGTAATAGAGTAAGTGAAAATTACTGTTGTTTACCCTTTTATTTTACTACCTAATTATTATTAAACTCTCCGATATGTTTCCTTTAAAAGCAAGAGTTCTTTTTTTCTTCTTCATTTTCTCTATATGCTCTTCAATTATTTTTACCACTAAATTATTAAATGATTAAGAAATATAACAAGCTGTCATACCTGCACAAGTGCTGCTCCATGCTGGTGACTTTGACCAGTGGCAACTCCACCAACTGCAACGGATCCATTTGACGTGCCTTTGAGTGCTGCTCCCTTGGCATGTCCATTGGCTACAACGCTGCCGTTACCCTTTCCAATTGGTTGCTGAAGAATAGAAAGTTATTAGATAAAATGGAGAATGCACATTAAATTCAAAATACCTGTTGCTGTCTAAGGGCTGGGGCCGGCATGTTTTTCTGCTGCTCTATATGTTGTTGATATTGATTTAAATGTTGAAAATGTTGCTGTGGTTGATAGTAACGATATTGCTGCTAAAATTACAAGTTTTAATATTTATTAATTACTTCGTTAACCTTTGAATCATGCACTCATACAAACTTGGGCCTCTCTCTGATAGTAGAGGGGTTGTTGTTGATAGTGTCGTTGGTGCTGCTTCAACGACGACTGTCCAAGGTGATAATACGGTTGGCTTGTTTCAGGATCTGTAAAAAAAATTCCACCATTATTCCTTATTGCAGCTTATAAATATATTGTTTCAAAGGGTATTTTGCAATAGATTGATATATATAATTTTACTACCTTATATCTATATCTACGACTTCTATGTTTCATGCTGACAATGCAATATTTGTTCTCTACCTTGTTGAGCGTGTCTTGGCTGCTGCGGCCAGTGAGCGCTTTGTTGATATTGGAGGTGATACGGTTGGGTTTGCTAAATAATATGAAAAATTAGATTATTCATAAGATTTTTGTCAAGTACATATTCGAGATTACCTGCAATTGCCGCAACCGCTTCTCCTCCTCTTGTCTACGTTCTTTTTCAAGTCGTTCTCTTTCGGCCCTCTCTCGTTCGAATAGTTGTCTGAGTCTTTCTTGCTCCTCTAATATTCGTCTGTTCTCTTCCTCTCTTGCCCTTCGTTCGATCTGTTCGCGTTCGAGGGCTTGTTGGTACCGAAGTTGTTGTTGTTGGTACTGAAAAATCTTAGACAGTTAATCTTTACTACTTCAAATAACTATATGCATCTATGTAAAAAAATTGAGAAAATGAGAACAATTTTGTAATATAATTTCATCAAATGAATATTACAATAAGTAGAATTATAAAAAATAATTATGGCTTAGTACCTTGAGTGACAGGTGTGAATTTATTTGTTATGCGGATGCAGACCTATAGAAAGAATAAAGCAGACGATAGGCTAAGCCTTTTGAAGATGAGTAATCCTTTCGATCAGCCACCAGATGGCTAGCAATTGTTTTCTACCAGCCTATCACAATACAATGTGCTTAGGCACTTCTCATCTGTTACACAACGCGGTCGATCACTAATGCTTCCAGAATAATCGACATATAAATTATAGATCACAAACAAGACACAGCAGTGGAAATATTGCAGCTTAATTCATACATCTATATGATGATATTATCATAACACCCATGAACAAAAGAAAAGGAAAAGTATAAAAGACTTACAACGCAATTATAGTAAATAAACTTGTAAATTCACTTGCATATTTTGTCTATCTTTTTCAGTTTAATTTAATAAAGGAAAAATAATAGTAATCTCACCTGTTGTTGCTCTCTTAGTCGTTGTTCTTTAAATCGGTCGTCGGGTGCACTCAGAGGATATACCTCGATGCGGGCGGAGCTATCGACCTAGATTCATAGTATATTTTATTTTATAGTATAAAAACTGCAATACGTTGGAAAGTACGGTGATAAAGGAATTATTTAAAAAGTGTGATTGGAAATGAAAAATATCCGCCCAATATATAAAAATGTTGTATATTAAAAATAAGGTAATAAGTTGTAGGTAAAATATAAATATGGGCTCTCAGAGAGTTAAACAAGTGAGATAACAGAACTTAGCAAGCACAAGCATCTCGAGTAAGAAAAAAGAAACAAAGACGCGGCAAACAAAACTTCAGACACTGGACTGTCTTTGAGACAGTGACTGGAAATGTATTTATAATTATATCAAAGAAAAGCTATGAAAGAGTAACGAAATATTCTATTGGGATATTTCTGTCTAAGATGTCTTTAATATTTATCTCATTGAATCTACTTTTCATTTTAAATCACCCATCAAGAAGTTGATAGTTAGTTGATATTTTAATTATATTTAACCACAAAGCAGAAGACTAATATTGATCAGTATAAGTAAAGATAATGTTGCTGTTGACTTGTATAGGTGATAAAAATATTACCATATTAGCTTTCAATTAACACTCTAGACAGTCTGTACAATCCCTTAGAAATAATGTAGTTTCAAAAGATGAAGGGTAACAAGGTAATTTATAAATGTTACTAAGTATGTTTTGATTCTCTCTGGCACCTTTAATATCGTTAGCCAACGCCTCTTCACAGCTGACGCTTATCTGTTGCATAGTGAGGGTGTCGACCAATTCATCATAGGGCGAAAGCAGAACCCATCTGTTTATTTACCTCACGCTAGTTTACAATAAAGCATGACGAGTACGGTAGCTGTTATTTTGATGAGTTTACGAGCTATGATGCAGTAAACAGCTAATTCACGATAGTACGTTTCGTATATTCCAAATGAATCACCCGTTCAATGATTATTTGTTTTAGAAATCAAATTTGCGGATAAAATCGATAGCGATTTGTTAATAAATGACATTCGTCATGGACTGAGGTGACAAAGATTCAGTGAAATGAACGTGTGAGATTGGAAAATCAAGAAAAGAAACAGTTTTTATGAGCCTAGAGAGATCTGCAAATAGTGTGGGCGGGCTAGTTAAGTGGATATATTGCAATTCAGAGAGAGAGGGTGAAAAGCTTAGGGGAAGTGGGAGGTGCAAGGAATGGAAAGAAAATAGAAATTAGAAAGATGATAGTTTAAAAATAAATCAAAGAAGAATATAGGAGAGCAATAGAAGAAAGCCGTACATCGGTAGCTATCGGCACGTATAAGAAGCTTTTCTAACTGAATAAAAAGAAATCAAGCAATTCCGGTCGACCTGCGTTATAAAAATAAAGCAGTGAAGATTATGAATTACTAAGGTAAAAAAACAAATATGGATCAAGTTTATAATCTCGAAGAGATTAAAAATAGTAGAAATAGATGTTTTAGATATAAAAACTAGTTTACATCATATTTCGATTTAAGCACAGTCTCCATGTTACGCAATTTGCCTGAGGCAGTTCGCAATTTTGCCGTCAGCCGCTGTAATAACGACCTGCAAATGTGGAGGCGGTACGCGGGTCGCTTTTTACTGGTAAATAACAGATGTGGCCATGAGGCTGGAAACAGTGTTTGTTTCTAAATTATGTCATTTCACACAATAATGCTATATATATATCTCCATATTTCTCTCTTATATGGGTTATTGCAGTTTTGGTATCCCTCTTTAACAACTATCGTTACTAAAGTTATGCCCTATTATGGATGCAGAAAAATTTCGGACAAAATATAAAAATTCATATTAAAAATAATATGGAAAATATATTGGATATAGAAATAACCAGAATAGTAATATAAATAGATCTAAAATGCCATTATTCAAGTGTCTGGAAAGTAATCAGTGTAGCTTAGACTTAAATATATTTATACACATTGAAGTGATGGGCAGGATTTAAATATCCATTTTAATGATTAGATATAGTTTAAATTATTTCAAAAGAAGAAATGACTACTGTATTCTAGTTTTTCTAGCACTGATTTTAGAAATGATTATGCTTATCTGTGATGTTTCTTCTCAAAAATACTTTCAACAGATGATCTATGCTGACAAATGTAATGATAGATTGCTTAAAGTGTCGCAGTACACAAATAAGCATTAATAAATTTACAGCCAACATTTATCGTTATATAATATACAAATATAACACTTAAATTAGTAAATTTTAATGTCGAAAATCTCAACGAGATAATTAACTTTTATAATTGAGCTCTTAATCATATGAAGTCCAGAGTGTATTAATGTGCAGAAAAAAGTAATTTTAACAAATATAAGGTGGATGTAAAATGCTTAAATCACTTGGTTATATGGATCGAAGACTGATTAAAGACGAGTAAAAGAATAGCTAGCTGCCGTTGACCAACTGTCAGATAGGCCGTTTTTGATCGCAGACACTCTGAGAAGAGCCACAAAGCGATAGCATGTTTTTTAAATGGTAGAAGCAAAATAAATGCTGGATGCAACTTCCGCATTAATTTTCTAACAAAAAAAATTTATACTGGAGATTTTAAAACCGAATAGTATCAAAGATTATAATTGATTTGTGCTGTTTATATGTAGCTTTCATAGTTTATAAATGATTAATAGGGTGTACCCTATTAATGGACGTATTGTTCTTCATAATCCATGAGTTAGTATATTTGATTATCCGTCCAAATCAAAAAATTCGCGATTAAAATTTAATTTTTATGATCATTTCAGGGCAGTAAAACCAAAGAAATGCAGACCTCAGATCACAGTTTAACATGTGCTGCGTAAACGACAGATAAGATTGTTCATAACAGAAAAAATAGCATTATGAGTTTGCTATACACGTATAATACGCAAGTATCGTGAACGCAATTATTATAAATACAAGTAACTTTAATTACTTTAAATTTTTTTTCCGTAAAATCCAGTAATAGGTTTTTATTTTTAGGTCTCATTTTTGAAGATGATAAGTAATTATATAGCATTTAAAATATCGCAGAGAGTGGGTGAAGGAAGGAGACATAGCATCAAGAGGGCAGCAAAAAGGTTCCGTTGGACGTGGATGTTCTCTATTTATCCACTTCGATTTTTTCCAACACGTCTATGAAAAATCAAACAACATACGCAAGATATTAAGAAAACGTGGGACTTTATAAAGTATATTCAGAGAATTCCTTTCGCAGGCGATATGAAATATAAGATATTAACTATACAGAGAGAATAATTGTTATCATTTATTCTATACTAAATAATACCTTTCCGAATCGATTCTCCGCTACCACAGTGTATTCTCCTGATTCCTCAGGTGATACCATCAAAATCTTGAGAACCGCCATGGCTCCTATTGTATTTCTTCTATTGAATTTTAAAAGATTGTGTGAAAGTAATATTTTATGTACGAAATAAAGTAGTACCTTTATACGTCATCTGCATACGAGGTCCACTAAACTGTAGAGGGACACCATTGAAAAGCCAGTATATCTAAACTATGATAGTACATTTTTAGTAGATTTAACTTAGACTAAATAAGATTATTAAAATTGCATCTAAAAATTATGCGTTAAATGTAAATGGGAATTGTTTATTCAAATTGTTTCACCCGGGGTTTAGGATTCCCGACGAGGTTAGCTTGAAGTATAGCATCAGTTCCCTCAGTTAATCGAAGGCCGCGAAGAGGACTCCTCACGATAGGTCGGGCTCCCAAAGCACTTCGTCCTTCTAATGCTGCCAGTTCAGGTTCAGTTTCAGATTCAGAGATACTCCAATGCTACATAAATGTTGACTATATTTAATCATATTCTCCAGTTAATTAGCTAACAAATAAAATCAATGGTGAAAATCAGTTCCTACCAAATCGATGCTCTCTTGATCTGTTCCATACATCTGCTTTCTGGCTGGTTTCTGAGCTATACTACTTGGACGTGCTGATTGCTGAAATGAATTTTAAATTTTAATTTGTAGTTTGGTTTCTGGTGAGCCAGCAGAGCTAGGGTGTAATTTTATCAGGTATAAGTTAAGATAGCTATGTGATACAGGTTTAAATGGTTGCTATACTAGTCCCAAATATAAAACTGCTACTTTTCACATAATTCGATTATAGCATAACCGAACGAAAAATTTAATGTTTACATTCATCGTTAACATACTTAATATATTGGATTTATACGTAGGTTCTGAAGTAGGTTAGTTTATCTCACAAATGAACTAACCTTCTGCTGATTTATTTTTATTTTTGTTGGAAAAAGAAAATTTTCAAAAACTCTAGTTCTTAAGTGAAGGAAAAGTATTTATAATAAATGTGAAGAACCACAATTAGTTGTCTTCACAATAAAGGTAATGTTACACACTTTCAACGTACTGTCAGCTATATTTGCTGGCCCTCAGTCGTGTTGAAGTCCAGTTTTAGATTAGAAATTTTTATTAGTTCTTGAGAACAAAGAAATATCTCTTATTAGTAGCAACTAACTTTTTTGGAACAAATCTAAATTTTCACAGGCTCGGAGATACTGGAAAGAGGTGAGTGACAATATTATATAAATCCCTAATTTTTCGACAAATGCTATTCATATATGTTTCAAACGAATTTATATATAGATAATTGGCATGAATATTTTGGTGCCATTTTGTATTGATATTCGCATTATTATTACGTTCTCATGGAACCAATGATGTTGTTCCACAATGTAAACAATATGCCTATCATTTCGTCTCTTTGAATTCTCACTGACCACGAAGTTTGATAAATGCAAGTGTTCCAAACTTTTCAGTATCATTATATATGTAAATTTATTTACCACAACAAAATTATGTTTGAGTATATTTCATATTTGTTTTTAAAGCCTGTAATGTCATATATCTTCTTCAGACTACTGTAATTTTCAGTAACTACCTCTTTAAAAAGGGCTTGTATTTGTATCTAGACCATTGTTCTTTTCTAATAAATACTATTTTTACCGCTACGAAGGATCCACTTAGAATAATTTCTATCTACCTGGGCTTGTCTCCTATCTCTGGTGAGTCTCGCTTGTTCCTCCGCAAACCAACGGTCATATTGTTCGCGAGGAAGAAGCTGAACAATTATAAAAAGTGTTTGTAGCTAGTAATTATTACTTAAGAATCTTTAGATAAAATTAAGGCCTCTCACCTGTGCCACAGACAACGCTTCCCCATGTACATTGCTGGCTAAACAAGCGTACTCCCCAACATCATCATTAAACATCTGCGGGAATGTTAGGGAAACGATCCCTGATTGCGGATCACACTCGAGTCTAGCTCTAAAATACGAACTGCTACAAAATAACGCATGAGAGGCTTTATTTTGAAGTTACTCAGTTTTTTACTAAAATTCGAGATAAGATATGCGTGAGTGTACATCACTGGTGAGGAATGAAACATTATTAGTAGTTGACTTGCAAATTGGAAAATTGTGCGACATAATCATTATAAATTACTAGTAATTTAAAGGGCACATTTTTATCTGGTATCATATTTACTATAGCAATGACATTTGTTGTGCCAATTTGATGATTCAATTTATCTCGGCAATAGAATACTATTTTGAGCTTTCTTAGCCAGCTGTGACGGTGGATGCAAAAAGAACTATTTTAATGTGTAAAGAACTCTATTAAAATTTAACAAGTGCTAATTTGAAGATAAAACTTACAGGAATATCTTTGGATATATTAGGTATTATAATATTATTGATAAAGTGAAATGAAATGAAACTCTAGACTTATTATCAAAGAGACTGGCTAATTTGGTTAGAAAAATATTACATGTATCGGTTAACTTATATGCTTAGTAATATCCTAGAATAATATAAAATAAATTAACTAGTAACAACCTATAATTTTGCAGTGGTTTTCCATTTTTAAGCCATTCGACCTGTGGAGCAGGTAGTCCTAAATGAAACAACTATATTACAATATAAATTTGTTCAAAAATCAGAACTAGGAAAAAGATAACTTTAGAAGAATCCAATAAATGCAAACATACTCTTTATTACTACAAATAATAGCAAAAAAGGATAGAGCTAGAATTGGAAATGACTTCGAGTATAATACGTAATGTGTAAATGAACTGCACTAGCTCAACAACTTTGTTAACAATAAAAATCGTTTAAAAAATTTAATACACGTAGAAAAATTATTAATAGAAACAAATATCACCTGCTACCCTAGCCTCCATAACCATTAATCCACCTGGCTTTAGTGGTTGATGCCGAAGTTCTTTTAGAAAGATGGGTGCACTTGGACCGACGGGCGTTTGAGGAGGAGCGGGAGAGCATCTAAATATTGATGTAATTTAAATGTTCTTCTTAAATTGTACATCAACCAATATGATTTGTACTTTGTCAAAGCATTATTAGTAATTCCCTATAACTCACACTGCTATATTTTTTGCACCTGGAATAGGTGTGGGTGCTGGAGCTACAATGAGTATACAAGTGGACTGTTTAAGCCCTGCAGCATTTGCAGCCTGTGCAGTGAATCTTCCACTATCAGCACCCTGCACTTGAGACATAATGAGACGATGATAGTGTCCATCCTCTTCGATCTATAGTGGATATTTAAATTAACATGTTGCAGAACTAGTACCAAAATATTATAGTCGTTATGCAAAGCATAGACTTTAGTACTTTCTTCAATTCGTGTTTACATTCTAGTACTACGTTTCTTGTTTTTACTTCCTCAGTATAGATTGATTCTGAACCACCAGCTGATAGACCAGGAAAATTAATTGATCTAGAGGTTATATAAGAGTAAATGATCAGCATAGGCGGAGTTTCTTCCTGATTCCTCAGATTCTATTGGGTTCTATCTAATGCTGTCTAGTCTTGTTCTATATTATCACCTGCTTACTATTAATTTGTTAATTACCTAGAATAAAGTAATCTGGATTAATTATTCTGACAAATCGTTCCCTACAACTATCTACACTAATTCGAATACATCATTTCGCAGCGCATTCTTAGACTAGCTTCCTAAAGTCATTAAACTAAGGAAACTTTTGGTCAAAAGTTATAATTTTTCACTATATTCTGTTTATTTGATCTAAAATACGACAATAGTATTATTTTTTATCCTGAGTAAGTTAATAATGTAGTGACTTAAAACTACATTGGATAGTATCATGCATGAAGTTAACAGTACCATTTTCTTTTTTTTCTCTTATAAATTTGTGTTCATTAGTTTCACAACTCAAGCATAGAAAAGATGTTAACTGAAAAATAAATTTGATGTTTCAATTATTAGCTTATCAGAAAGACCGAGTTTTTTTTCGATATTAAATCACCTCGTAGTCAGGGCAGTTGCTGACATTGTTCCCATCCTTAAGCCACTTGACTGCTGGATAAGGGTGTCCCTCTACCTGACACTCCAAGACAACTCTTTCACCTACCACAGCACGTTTATCGGATAAAGGCTGCAAAACTATATTAAATTAAAGAGATAAAGCAAGTTTCACGGGTTCTCGCACATGCTTTAAATACTTAACAAGAAACATTAAGAGATTACAACTCTCACTCACTATCTCCCTCTCCTTATCTCTTTCTTTTATTTATTCTCATATAAGTGCTTCCTATAATTTCTGTATCAAACATATAACTAATCTCAGAAATTAATTTAAGACATGTAATTTTGTGTTGGCGAATTTATTATATCTCCTGTATATTCCTTAGTTTACTATTTTTTTAATCACTAAACTTAGTTCAAATTCAAAAGTATAGTAATCTATAGATACAAAATAAATCAAAGCACTTAAAATATCTTGATAGGAACATCGCATGTTCATGTAAACATAGATTGAAACGTTGGTTATAAGAGAATTTGTACCTAACCGTAGATTAAACTAAGAAAGCTATCAAATAAAAACAGAACAAGCTACTAGAAAATCTAATCAATTTTGTAAATTTAAAAAATTCTTTAATTACCCGAATAAAGGTTGGTACCACGCGGTTGTCCGCTCGCTCGCCTAGTGGCTGCTTAAATGGCATGGAAATTGATCAAAGATTTATATCTCCAGTCGTATTCCTTGTTGATAATCTTACAGTATGCTCGTATACCTGCAATACTCTCTCAAAGGATTTGATTGTTCCAAAAGATTTTACAGACCAGTTAATAAACGCTGAGTTTTCATAAAAGGAAAATTTCAATGGAAATATTATATACAAATGTAGGCTATAAGTACAGGTGCCCAAGATATTTATGGGATATAATTTTTTTTAGAGGAAAATGGGAAAATGATCGAATAATTTGTTAGGAAAACGTATGCAAATTCAATATTTGTTCATATAAATTTTAACTAAATTGAATTCTACATTATATTGATCTGCTAATTATTATATGTTATCTTGTTTTTGTCATAAATAATATTTAAAAACTACTATTGCAACAACGCAATTATTACTAGTCACTGTTATTAATAAGATAGCAAAATTATTAAGAACATTTAGCAAAAAAAAAGAAGTTCACTGGAATCATTATCTTTTATAAACTTATTTCATGAATATAAAATATATCCTATTACTATCGCTCTCCCCATATCTAGGTTAATAAAAATTTGTGAATTAATTGAATATTGTTTCGCTTTAGAAACGATTCCAAATTCCTTTACGAAAATTATAGGACCAGAAAAATATATATTAATGAATAAATAGTGATTGAGATATTCGACGGGGGATATCGGCGAGTGTTGCTCTCTCAAGCATCTAGACTCCCAGGGCAAACAGAAGCCTTCTATACGAAAACGAGATAGACATGAGCTTAGTAGAAAAAAATATAGAAAACTGAATATGTATTTATAATTAACATAATAGTGACAATAAATGTATTGGTCGCAAGGTCTTTCATTTAATTCATGTACTGCTTATGGTTTAATTATTACTTCAAATAATCCTCTACAATAACATTTAGTTAGTATTCCTCTATTTGCACTCATATAGATCTTTCCAATCATAACACAACTCACAGATTTTCCATTTGTAATATTAAATTTTTGGTATTTTTATACTAATTAATATCCTTTCCTCCTAGGAACTTCATTGTTAAATATATTTACTTAGATTTATCAAACCACTATACAATTAATCAACTGCTCGTATTTTTCTCACAATTCCACTTGAACTACTTCTCACTGCTAATTTCTTTAGTAACAGTTTCCTCTCATTACTCATTTTAAATTGTGATTCCCCAAGGCATTCAGCCTACTTTCACTAACACTTCATATTCACCTTTCTATTTTATAATTATTATCACTAACACAGCATCGCAGTTTCTATTTGATGAAGTACATAGAAAACTAGAACTCATTTAGCCAGAATCGGGAGTTATTTACATTGATCTCACAAAAGCATTCTACTGAGTATCTATGTTAAATCTAAAAGAGCGAATAATTAATAATTTTCTTGCTATAAGTCGCTTTTATTCGTTTCCCTTATTTCAGCTGATCGTGAGGAATTGATAGCTACCCATCGGATCGATGCGCTGAGATATTTGCGATTTAAACACGGTTTGTACGTTTCTTGTGTCAAAAAAAGAAAAAAGAGCTCGAAACTAAATAAAAACATTAGTATGTTGTTCAAAACTTAAAATTACACAAAACCAATTATTATTCAACTAATTAACAAGTTAAAAAGCTTAATAAACAATAATACTACCTAATATACATTTTTAATAAATAAAGTTGCAAAAATTTATTCTCAGTAACTAATATTTAAAATGCAAATAAAGTAAAATGTTTATGCATGTCGTTAAAATAGCGAAATAAGTTTGTAACACGGAGTAAAATATCTTTAAAACACTATTTATTGCTGGAAGATTAACAGTTAAGAGAACGAAAAATACGTTACTCAGTCTGCAAAATTCAAGAAACATTTGTAAGAATAACGAAAAGGACAACATATCGAGGGATAGCGAGGATTTAAGTGGAGCGCTGTGACCCAAAGACGCATTGTAAAGCAGACACGGCCGGCAGAGCAGCTGGAAGCGAAGAAGTGGTCTACAGCTAGGAGACTTCATAGTTAAAAGATCAGTTTTATTAGTAGTTTTAATCATTCTACTGAAAAATCAGTAGCCTATATTTCATACCTTAACATAATGAAATATATAAGCACTTAAAATTTTTAGTTAGCATACCTTACTCTTAGCTTCTTATGACCATAGAATTAATTACACTAACACCTACGTAATAAACTAAGAGTGACAAAGACCTCAAGAGAAGGCCTTCTTTAACATTCTTCGGATTTTACAATTAACTATTCCAACTTTCTCTATCGTTCTTGCTTGTTCAAAAACCAAACCCGTAATTAATAGTATAATTTTTATAAGTATTAGCATATTTTCATACTTGATTTAAATAAGCCAACACTATTACTGAGATAATTCTAAAAAATATTAAGACGCTATGTTCGTTATAATTAGCGATGTACCTGCTGTCGTCACTACTAATAAATCAATGAATCTAGTAAAACGAGTTAATGAAATTATTCCGTTTAGAAATGTGTGAGTGTTTACTATCAAACATCAATAATGAATATTTATTGCAATCTCTGGTAATATGAATAAATTGATTAAGTTTAAGTGGAATGATAACATTATAACATCACGTATATTGCTCGATAGTTAGGATGTTAGAAAAACGTATATCAGACATTAAAAATGAAGCTATGGAACGCGACCTAGGATTATCGAATATGATTCATATGTATGTTCCACAAAAAATACAGGTACCCAGTTAGTAAACAAAAATTAATGGCACTACGAATAAAAGTGAGATCAAAATTAGAATTATTTTTATACTAATAAGCATTTTTCCAATCTTTTAGGGTAATGCGACAAATCAAGTTAATTTTAATAAAACATTGTTGGTCGCTAATATTAGTTCCATAGACATGAGTTTAACTTGCAGTTAAAAGTGAAACATCATTCCACTCCACATTTTCAGCTTTCATAGAAAGTATTGTCTTTTGCAGTGCATTCCATCGACTAGTACTCACAGAAAATTTTGTAAAATCGTCCTCCATAAGAGGAATTACCAATAAATCGGGGGGTTTTCTATTACTAAATTTAATATAACACCAACGACGATTGTACAAATAATCTGAGCATTGAACTATATGGAAGTGAGGTTTCAGCTAAAAAAAAACAAATTTAAAGATTTGTAGCTTTATTCCGTATAAATTAAATTTTAAAAGACCTTACTAGTAATACTGATATTATAGAATTTAAAAAAGTATACTTACCAACCGCTCAAATGCACCAGGAGTATTGGTGGTAGTGACCATAGTAACATTTTCCAAACGAGGCAGTAATTGAACATTTGTGAGAGGGCGAAGAAGGAGACTACTGACAGGAATTGTGCAATAGAAAGATTCTAATAGGCATAGTGAATAAAGCAGCTAAAAAGAGAGATTGAAATAATTGCAAGTACACAAAATTAATAAACCAAGATATATTCTAATGTTTCTAAAAAATACTTTGTGAATACCGCTTGAAGATAATTTTGGTAGTTTAGCTAAGGATAAGTTGCGTAGGTGAGGAAGCTTCTGAAATGTATAGTAAATCCATATTTGAATGCAAATTGCTACTATCTATTCTAAATCTGATCCGAAATAAGTAAAAATGGACGTACATGGCATATCAAATTAACCATTCTATCATCAATATCAAGTTGCCACAATTCAAGAGTGTGAACAGACAAGGGGATACTTTCCAAAATTTCCATCAAAATTACGGGAGTAGTGAATATTTTCCTAAATAGAACGTTGGAATGAGTCATAAAAGTAATAATAGTTAAACCTCTGATCTAAATCAATATCAATAATATAATAAACAACGGTGTTTTGGTAGTTTTAGGGCATATAATTCATCTATTGTTAATTAATAAATTAGACACAGTTCTGTATGAAAACAGGATTTAAATATTTGAAATACAGACCAGACCAATAACACAGCTAGTTTCATTGTGGGAATAAACAAAAAAAAATTTCGAAATAAATTTATTTCAAGATATGAAAGAATTGTTCTAGTTGGTTTCTATTTACCAATTAATACTTTTATTATTACTGAAATATATAATTTAAATGTACTACGGTGTTTCCACCTCTCTTATTTCCCTAAATTACTGCTGTAAATAAAAGTATCAGTAGCCCATAGAAATACTTCGATTGGCAGTGTCTGAAATGACACCAAATGCTATTAATTTATTATTTTGGAACTAGTTTTAATCGCTTAAAATATATATCATGATGCAGTGCAGGATCCAACCACTTCATGAATGTCCAATAAAAAGTAATGGAGTAGTTGAATATCAATATCTATAAATCTACATGTGAAATGTCTAAATGTTTTCACTGCAGATCAACACTTCTTACGAGTTACATATATAAAAACAGATTACTACCAGAATAAAATTACTAAAAATAGTAGAAGCCTAGAGTCGATAAGACTTCGGTATTAATGGTTCGATTATTCGATTGAATTTGGTTTTAGTTTTAAAATTAGCGGTGGAACTTAGAATTTTCTCTTTAAACCATAAATTATTAATTAAAGCCTTCTATGTACCCTATTATAACAAATTTTATACATCATACTGTCAGAATTAAGATATAAAAGTATAAAACACAATTATTTAAAAGATAGTAATAGTAAATAAAGTGCAGGTACAAAATAAATATTTCACTATATTAAAATACCTCAATGACAATTCCTTGAGTGAGTGACACTGTCTCAGACCGAATATGAAGCTTTGACTAACAGAAATATTCTTCCAGAAGCCACATTCAAGTTTGTGAAGAATTGCCAGTTTCCCAAGATCTTCAATATTATAGTTATAAAAACAAACATACCTACAGCTCAAATTTCACCTGTATAATCTTAATTACTTACTCGCTAATATGTAACCCATATCTTCGCACTCTTTTCGAGTTCTAGTAACTATATCTATTCGTAGTTCAGTAATCTAAAATTCATTTTATTTTTTGGCTATAAAATACAAATATCAATTTAGGCATAAATATTCACCTTATCCAGCGATACTAGAATACGCATCGCAAAGATAAGTTCATTTACTGCTGGACAATCACAAACAAGACGAATTCGAAGAGATCTACAGCATGAGTTTATACCAATCATAAATGAACAAGTTTCGGTAACATCGCTGAAATTCAATTAAAATGTGCAAGAACCTATATCAAAATCAAATACGAAACTCTAGGATAAACCTTTTCAAACAAATAGAAAATACTGCTATATTGGGAAACGTTATACATTTTTAAACCATAAAGATGCGAAGACTGGCCTTATTGTAAGTGTTCCAATTTCCAAGTATATATCTTCAATTGTAGAACGCATTTCTTGTAAGCGAAATAAAATATGGGTTCCAAGAGAGTGAATACCAAATGTCATCAGACGAAGTCGAAGTAAACGTGGTGATAGAATATGCTAACCAAGGAGTTATTATTCAGTTAAATTTAATATTAAAGCATTAAGGTAAAATATTAGTCAATAACCAATTCTAGTTAAAACATACCGCAAAATCTGCAACAGTTCGAGTCCTATCAAACCAAATAGTATCAAACGACAGCTCTTTAGTGCGACCAATAAATGTACACTCGGAGGAATTTACTTAAAAGAAATTCACTGGAAATCTCGTCACAATAGTAGCATCAACAGTATAGGTCACTTTAAAATATTACAAATCCTGTTTTTTTTTTTAAATTAGATGACAGTATGTGAATTTCTAAACATTAATTTACGGTATTTTATAGCGCCCACGTCAATCCCACACTGTTGGAATTTGATATTCGTTAGATTTCCCAAATAATCGTTGATGAACTGCAGTAGATCATCGGTAATTATTAACTGAAGAAAATTAATTGGAATCCATTTAACATAAACGATATAATAATTTACCTGCTGATTTGCAAGTTCTCTATTCTTGTATTTTTTATCGACTCCACCCAAAGTGACACTTAGTACATCACTTGCAAATCGTTCAGCCAAACCATTGAGAGTGCACACTACAATATTTACAAAATAACCAATTGAACAAGAGTACTACAAATTATATATACTTGCATATAATATCCAAAGATGGGATAATACGAACTAACTAAGTTTCTCTGGTTGTGAGGTAGGAACACCTAGTTTTTCGCGCCGGATTTCAAAAGTTAACGATGGAAGTTCGAAGCATACATCACCGAATTCCACAGAGATCAAACAATTTAAATTCTAGAAAAATAAATAAATAAAACAAGCAATTTAAAAAAAAAACGTGACATCAAGGTAGTTTATAAAAACTAAGGTCTTACTTTATATGTTAATGATAAGCGATTTTGTCTCGAATTGAATTTCCATGGTGCAATTCTACTAATATACCGCAGTCTGCGAGAGCTCATCTCAATTTGTACACGATCCTTAATATATTTTAGTTATTTTTACACTTCATTTTTATGAGTAGCTAATATAATTACTAAATAATATGTTTAAATCTCAACAAAGAAAACCTACATGTACATTTGTCACAAAACTAATGATATTTATCATTATCAAATCATTGTGATAAAGGCAAGACGTTATATATTCCATTCTATCTCCTTTATCTGTTCGTATGCTACAAAATTGTCCACTCTTGTTATTAAAAGAACTCCAGCCTAAAGGATAATTACCCAATAGATAAAAACTTGAGTATATGGTGGCAAATGGATACACATAGTATCAAAGTACTAAATGCTTTAGCAATCCTTATTGATAAAATAAACATTAAGTAACCAAGAATATCATACCTTAATGACTCAGAAATATTAATGCAATGTTTGTTATCTATATACAATAATAAACAAAACTTATAAGTAATCTAATTAGAATTTATATAACTATGATAGAAGAATTCACTGTAGGGTAATAACTTACCATTTTCCGACATCTGTTTTTACTTTCCTATTGTCTACTTAACCAAAAAAAAATTAAAGCATCGAAAGTCCCTCTAAAAGTAGTTAACTGTTGATTGAATAATCACCTGAAAACTTGAAAAAACAATGCTAATAGGTTTATGCCGAAACTAATAACAAATAATGTGAAAATGAATATGAAGCCACCTTAACTAACCTCAGTCTTGTCAGTTTCGATATCTTTTATCATTCTGACAGTAGCTCATGAAAGTAACATAAATGATTATATATTTGCAATCATTGTTCAAACCTGCAATAACACACGTGTTCACAGACAATAGTCTTATTAAGGAATAACAGATTAATTAAAATCGTCAGTTTGATTGGGAAATGTAATTTAACACATCAAAATTATACTATACTAGTTAACACAATTGAGCGCGTCGGTGAGTTAGTTCAAATTGAAAAATACAAGTAGGTTGACAGAGAATAATCAATACATACGCTACATGGCAAGGCGCATTTAGCACGTATGAATTAAACTCTTTTTCCTCATTTCTTAGATTAATCATCTAATTCCTTGTGATAAGATTTGTAATAGTTCGAATGTTACTTTCAAAAGATGAACAGTAGGGATATTCCTCCTTAGTACTGAGCACTCTTATAATTTCATATTGGTATTTATTTCTTACTACATCAAACACTTTGCAACTACTTGTTTACATTGATTTGGAATTTCAGGATAACATGATGAGAATTTTTACAATATGGTGACTGTTATTCTGTATGTAACTGAATTTTCTGCTGCCAGATACCAAATCTCACTAGAATAAACTAAGTTCCACATTTTTATTTAGCGAATCTGAGATAATTAGGTAAGAAAAGCTCTAACATTCGTTACTATATAGTAAATATAACTTGTATTGCAGTAATAAAATGTCGAGTGACGTATTTCGTGATAGCTCATTGGAGTCAGAGTTTGCTCAAGACCAACATCTTGTTGACGCATTATCGACACAGGTTGACCATCAAACCATCCAAAATATCATTGACATACAGAGAGAGGCGTAAGTTACATCACATGAAAAAATAGTTAAGTGTATGTGATATATAAATCACTAAGGGAAAGGCCAAACGAAAACAATTCAACTCATAAACTATTGTTGACTAGTATAAACTTTTATTTTTCCAAGTAAGCATATTTTTCCAGTAGTTATGATGCTTTAAAGTTTGAATGCGTGTTATCATTATAATACAATTGTATAATTATGATTATTATAATTAATAATAGCAAGAGCATATAAAATATAATAAAATCCAATTGGTGGTGGGAAATATTACAAACGAACAGCCTCGGCTGATGAGGATGCGTCAGTTGTAAATTAAACTGTGCTGTGAAGCTTAAAGAAAAAATGAGATTAAAAATTTTAGTTTGCGTCGCTTCGAGAAGACAAACGAGATGCTGTTAAATTGCAATCAACTAAGTGAGCGGCGTTTGGAAAGAGCACGTAGAGATGCAGCAGTACATAAAGATGTTATAATGCAGGTGATCCAATCCTATATCCTGTCTTATTGTGTCAAAGCTCAATTTATAGTTAGCGTTATTAGTTCGTCTAACTAGTAGAGAACAACTCAGTATTTCAATTTAAGATATTTTAGATGAAGAACGATCTCGAATTTATATTTAAAAAAATACGCTTGTTCAAGAATAGTCTCGCCATTAAATACCCTGAAGTATACGCTCAAGGTAAGTTAAGAACAGGCATATAACTTTAATTATATTAAAAATGAATTTTAAAAGTAATAATTAAAGTAGGGAGAATACTTCAGCTGGCTTTGCTGATAGTTAAAAAATTTATCAGTACGTGATCATTCTATGAAGCAAACAAGAAGAATAAAGCAAATTTATTTTACAGTTGAACAAGAGTCTAAGGCTGCGCTTTCAAATTTGGAAGAAGATGGATGATGAGATGCTCATAATCATTATGGAACTTTCCAAGTGTAATCAGAAATTGCAAAATAATCGACAGTAATTTTCTTAACTGAAACTTTTTTTAGCCTAATCAGAACTACTACCCGTTGATTCCGAGCTGTACCGTCTTCTTTTCTTCTCCTTCTTTTTAGTTCGACGAATGTTTTCAGAACTGCTGGAGTCACTGAGTTTCCGCTTTCTTTTCTTTTTGCTGTGAGTACTTCGTGACTGATCTGATTCAGAACTACTGCACCTAAATTTGCAAATATTAGAAAACGAGTAAATATGGTATAGCAGTTACAAAAATTTAAGATATTATCGCAACCTTTTCTTCTTCAACTTTTTATCCTTCTTCTTATCCTTCTTCTTATGCTTTTTCTTCTTATCAGATTTCTTTTTATGTTTATGTTTTAGTTTTTTCTGCTTGACTGCAAATAAAATATTACTTAGAAATCAATATGGTAGTCTTTCTAAGTAGTAACCTAATGGCGTGTCCTCTTCACTTTCTGAAGTGGTAGAGCTAACATCTATAACAGATGCTTGATCGGGTTTTAATTGTATGAAGTTCCAACACTGCAAAATATATTTCTATCAAGATTACTCCTTATTACACAATATGATAAATAACCACTAACTTGAAAAGGTAGATGTCCAGGATAACCACATTTACGACATGCTCCCGTCACAACGGGCTTGACAACAGCAACACCAGATGCATATAAAACAATACCATTTTAAAATTAGCAATATGTGAAGAACAATACTACTTGGAAAATTAAAATACAACAAAGATGAGAAAAACACTCTACCGACGAAAGAATCATCACTGACAGGTGGAGGTATAGCAGCTGCTAAATCGGTTAGCGTTCTCGTTCCACTTTTTACCCCAGCTTCGATAGTTCCGCATCCACCACCACCAAACTGACGCCGAAAAGGCATTGGCTCCAAATTGGAGTTAGCCATCTAAGGAAAGCATAGAATTTTTTCAGTACCAGTAAAATAGTGCAGATATATAATGGTAAACTTGATACCACAAATACTAAATACTAACAATTACATTAAACTTAGGTAGTAATGTTACATGGGTTAAAACTGATATATAACATTACGTACGATGTGGTAATGTATGCAGAATATAATACAAAATCACATTAGAAAATAATAGCACCAGTACAAACATATAAAAAATAAATCATAATATAAAACTAATAGTTAGACCTTTCCTTTCTTAGTTTTAAAACTAAAATGATAAAATATAATAAAAATGTGAATGAAGTAAAATAAATTTAAAAGCCAGTCCTAGGGGTGACAGAGCCGGGTATAATAGGGTATTGACGAACAGCTCCTGGAGGACTCCCCATTCCAGTAATGCTGAGCTTGTTAGGTGAATCCTGTTGGCCAGTAATCACTGTAGAAGGTTGCTCCTCTATCGGCTTAGGGTTCAGTTTGTCTACTAGTTTGGTATACTCCGTTCTATATTGTGCCAGATCTTCTAACACAGGATTAACAAACACCTAAATATTAAAATCATAAAACTGTTTATATAAAATATTAATTTAAAACTCACTCCTGGTTCAACCCTCTCTAGCATTTCCACTGATTTAGCCACTCCCCAAATCATTCCAACTTGATTAATAAGGCGAAGTAATTGATATTTAACATAGGAATCCAACTAAAACAAAATACAGAATAGATCCACAATGATATTTCCAAAAGTATTAATAATTCATCTAAATGATTATTCAAATAAATAAAGAATTAGGGTTTGCACAAAATAATTCAAAAAATACCATGATATTTTCCATAATTATTTCTTCGATAATTGTGTGTTGCATCTGAGGATCTGATAGTACAGATTCAAATTGATTAGAAAATATAAGACAGTGAAAAAAGAGATGACACCAAACTCCACGGGAAGCCAGCTGCAACATAAATATATAAAAATATTGACTGAAGTATGTATTTTAGCATTAGTTCTCCTTTAATGTAAAAATTAATAACATGCCTTATCCTTCATAATTGGTAATACAGAAACATATCGAGCAAGACCACGCAGATCACCTGTTCTCCTCTTATTAGGTAACATATCGAGACAATAGTGAAGCCACAGTAAAGCTGCTACGGAACTTGCCTAGAAATATAAATTTATATAAAAATCCGTGCAAATTATGAAAAAAAATATCCAATATTTTTCTAAAACTATTAAAACCAGAATATTTTATTTTAAATTCTATATTAATATAGAAATCACCTTTAAAAATGTTATTATTGTATCTGGAGGGCTATTAAGATAGCTGGAAACAGCAAATTCTTCACTGATATCGACTGAAACTTTTTTTAATACGAAATAAATAAAGTGCAATGTAAATAGAGAACGTTTAATATATGACAGTTATTTTGCTGCTATTATTTTCTTACCTCCCGATGATCGAATCAGTTCAAATCTAATTGTGTCCTCTACCATCATGCTTACAAATAAAGGTAGAAATTTTGTAAAGAAAATTGAATCCACAATTTCCGGTGGAACAGTATGAGAGGTAACTATTTCCTAAAATTGTATTTAATAACTCAAGTGATATAGTGTATATTTTACTCTATACAAAATTTGATGCATTAAAATCTAACCTGGGCGTATGATCCCAGAGATAAAATCCTAATAAGAAGATGAACAGATGGCATATCTCGTGGTAAATACGCACCAGTCTAGAACATATTATTTCGTGTTAACGAATAATTTTTTCCATGAATAGCTTACAGTATCTCTTAATTTCTTGACAGTCATAGCACTGAGAAAGTGAACAACATGAACATCAGCAGCTATCATAGCTAGATCGCATATCATCTGCAACATTAATCTTAATAATACAAGTACATAACTTATATATAGCAATTTACATAAGGAAAGTGGTGATTATAACCAACCTCAATATTAGACTTTTTACAACCATCAAGAATATTTTTTAATCTCCCAGTTTGTTGGCCTTCCAAGTGCTTATCGCGCATACAAGCATCGAGACACCATGCAAAATCATGACAAGGATCTGGAAATAGCGTAATATTTAACAATTATATAATCCCCAGAAAAAATTATTCCCATCGAAGGCAAGTCCATATAGGAAAACACAAATGACGTCTTTATAATAGTAATAATTGTAAAAGTCAGACTCTTAGAAAAGTCTCCAAGCAATAGTTTTCGTTAAATATGAAGAACTTTTAAAATCAGTCGCTTGGCCAAATCTGTACATATCTTACCACTTTTCACCAGACTTTCAATGTTTGCATCATGTGCAGCCATTATAAGTTCTAATCTGAAAATAAATAATGAAAGAGTATACAACTGGAGACTAACCACGCAATAATTTATATTAACCTACCTCAAAGAGCATAACTGAACTTCATTTGTAAGTGCAAAAGTGTCTCTAATAAACTTAAGTAGAGCAAGAAATAGTTCTTCATGGTCTCCCACCATTGATATCAAAACTGAAAATTATTTTGTAAAAATACTAGAATCATAACAATAACTAAATATAGTGAATTAATTAACCTTGAATTTCACTCCACTGTCTTCTTGCCTTAGTTGTTTCAAATGTGAAAAAATTTGTATTTGATGGTTCAGTCACACATTGCAAACTCCTTTTACTCCTGAATAATTTCCACTTAGCTATAAATACTTAATATTGATTTCATAACAACTCAAGATTTGTATATTTATGATTACAAAAAAGTATCATGGAAAATAAACCTAAAGAACAAATGACAGGAAATAATTACTTTAAATAACTTTCAATTATCGGTCTGATTGCCTCCAAAAACAGATTTTCGTTCTTTAGCCATATTTGTTGTCGAACTGTCACTGCACACTCGTTATAAAGGGCTACATCACAAATAATAACTTTTAAATATCTGTAATTGTTATTTTCGAAAAAATGAAGAGTTAAAAATTAAATTCGAAATAACAGTTAATTATGACCAAAATTTACCTATCTGGTACTTTCGGTAACTGTTTCAGAGTCTCAAGAACGATTGGACGAAAATATGGTAAGCGAAACATTCGAAAGCATTTATCGAGTTGTTGTTCCAACTTCCGAACAGAATCAGCAGAACTGTTTTCCCCCAGAACGCGAATACGACTAGTGATTCGTTCAGTAATATCAATAAGAGCCTGATAATAAAAACAATAAGCATTAAAATCCATTACAAAATCAAGAAGAAAACTTGTATAAAGGACATTACTCAAAATTACGAAGAATAGATCCTGATTAACATTAAAAACTAACCTGTTCATGAAATTCCACCCTCTTTACATTAAGAAGATCAAGCAATTGTAGGGCGGGTGCTAATGTTTCAATCTAAAAATAGAACTAATGCAATATGATATATTTACTTCACTATTCATAACGTCCAGTCTTACATATAGAAGTACAAAAACTGTATTCCAATACTTTGCTTCCTGTAGCAAAGCAAAAGAGAATATACCATGAGCACGACCAAAAAATATATGCACAACATTGCTTTCACTTACTAGAATAATATTGCCCAAATGGAAATTCCACTAGGATAGTTCAATACGTAGCCATTACTTTATTTATAAACAATTATTTATGCAATAGCGTTTATTTCTATAGGTAAATTTATGAATATGGTGATTTATTTGAATATAAAAAAATTTAAAAGCAACTAACTTTTATGCTAAAAACAACTCCAGACTATTTTCAGAAAAAAAATGTATTACGCTATAAATTATGTTAAACGTAATCATTCCTATAAATACTTCGAAATCAGCGAAACTACAAGAACTACGATGTTCAAGATTTTGGATAAACTAAGATGTTAACATAAATAATAAATTGAGACAAACTAGATTCAAAGCTCTCAAAGAACAGCGTTAGTAATAATGATTACACCTTGAATGTTGATTTTATAAGAAATTTGCGTCAAATTTTTCCCAAACTAGTTAGCATAATATTATATGTATACATCATCAAGCTTCATTAGCTCACCTTTATATTATTATCTTCTCGGAACTTGCTGACAGCATTTATAAGTGTGCTGACCTTACGAGTTTTCGAGAGGATTTGACGAATTTTAGATGGACCAGGTATTCCATAACTCTCTAGCTCTTTAGCTGCATTCATTTCATACGTCTAAAACCCATTACTCTATTAATAAAGTTACACGACATTTATTTCTGCATAACAGGATTATAACAAGTACACTATAAAGCCAAACATACTCGGATTTATCGGTTCTGTGTAGATCCAAAGTTCACGAAATTCTTCATTGATGATTATAAGAGCAACCTTTGCATTCCTGGCGAATTCATAAAGCACAACTTCTAATTATAATCAGGCCTTTCAAAACTGATCACATGGATAGAGTGCAGACGACAGATTTTGTGACGAGACACGCAGAAGGGTCTTCAATACAAAGAAATGGGTGATCTGCTAAGAGATAGTCGCATAGGAGTTATTATTTGAATGAAATTATTAACTATATAGATATTTATGTAACCAAATGAAATCAAGATAATGTAATATATATCTTAGCTGTATTAAAATTCTTTAAAATATTTAGATAATGTTTAGAATAGTTAGCATTGAAACCAGTTGAACCATATACTTTTTTAAAATTCTGCATGTTCAGAATACCAGCCTTTCTAAATCATAAGATTTGCTATTTTTTACAAGACCTTTTTAATGAAGACAGATTTTCACCATTCTATAACAAAGTCCATCATGTCATTTAGAGAAGTGCTAGTAACGGAAAGTGCGTTTAACAGCATACTTAATCACTTTGTTTCTTGCTTTGAAAAATAATTTTAGCTAGGGCGCTATTTCGATTAATCCTGTCCATTACGCAATAATCGTTACCATAGCGTGAGATAATGTGGAACATTATTTATTTTGGATGCCAAGTGTGAAGACTTTCAAAGCTAAAATGTTAACTTACCAAATGCCATTAGTTCACAGATCCCAAAAACGTAAATATTTTTAAGGATTATACCTCGCAAGAGCATACTCATGTTTTGCTTTCTAAACGTAGGTCATCAGCTGTCCATCGGATTATTTAGAAAACTGGTTCCTAACTTGATTTAATTAAAAAACGCATACAGTCAACAAAAGAAAAACGGAATCCCTATAATTGTAGTTGAGACAAAACTCCACTATTCTCTCTTACTTCGCGCATCATTTAAGTGAATATATACTGACATTTGAAATTACCCCAATATCCACAAAATATAATTAATGACATTAGTAACAATCACTGCAACGTTATGTATAGCACTTCATTTGAATGTTCTTATTCATTTAACCATTACACCAGCAATAAGTCACTGTCAAACTCCATTTGAGAAAATAGATTAAGGAAAAATACACATTGTCAAGTTTTACCATTAAATACATAGCAAGTCAAAAACAATGTCAATAAAATGTATAAATAATGGATGATTTAAACAGTAAAAGAGTGACCAAATCACGAGAAAATGACGGATCAAAAATTCGAAATAAGAAGTGCAAAGTTTTAAAATCCTAAATTCAAAGTGAAATAGCATAACTAATTATAAATATATGGTGTATGTACAATTATCAATTGTATTTGGCGACTAATGCCTTTACACTAATTTTTACACGCACATCGTACTGTATCTAATCTTCAGACTCGGTATCTGCATCTCCTTGGACATTCATATCTCCCTCTTCTACGACTTGCTCTCTAATATTTGAATTAGAAGAACCATCTAATACGATCACATTCATTGATTCAGTTTCCACTTGGCTAGTCGAAGCAGTTGGAGTAGTATCAGCCATTGCCCTTGTACGAGCCGAGGTACCTTCTACATGAGTTCTTGCTGGCATTAGTCGATTCAATTCTAGCCTATAATACATGTTTTAGAAATCTAAACCACCTAAACATAATGTATATAAACAAAACCAAATATGAGATAAAATCTAGGTAGGAAAACATGGCAGAAAGCATCTTATTAAACTAACTCACTGCAAACTCCGAAGTTTTTTCTTTGCAGCGGGTGGAGATGTAGTTGGCGAAGACACATTGTGCAACGCCTCAGAATTTGCCTGCGCCTCACTATCCTGACGTCGCCAGCGTCTATTTCTCAGTGTAACACTCTCAGCACGGCCCACTTCTTCCGTTTCCATTCTTGATTGTCCACGGCGTCGAGGACTTAGTATCAACTAAAATTGATTTCTTGTGAAAATATAACAATAAGAAAAAAATGTTGTATGTTCACAGTATAACCAAAGATCTAAAATAAAACTAAGGAAATATTTCTTTTAAGTAAAGTTCATTCAATTCTATTAGATTTTATCTTATTCTATCCCACATGACCAATTTTTTTCATTGATTAATTTCACCATAATAAAGTGTGAATCATTACTATTGGAAAAAAACTACCTCTAATATAGTATGAACTATTTTAAATCAACTATTAAAATCACGTCTTAGATTTACACATTGTATCCAATAAACAAAGGCAGTTCTACTGCATTATTTTAAACTTTTTAAATGCAAATTTATGTCAAATAAACTAGAACCGAAGGGTGTACTATACAAACCCGTTCAGCACGACGCTGCAATTCGCTCACACTTACGTTGCGATGACTATTAATTGGTGGTGGGAGAAAAACAAACTCGTCCGTCGAGTCAGCATTTTGCTGAAAAAAAAGGTAAAAGTTTGTCCGTATATAAATGAAATACCAAGCTATACCTGATTAGTCACATGTTGAGGTCGATCACCAGCAACTTGAGAACTTTCTGTTCGTGCAAATGTAGGTTGATTACTAGCAACTAGAGAACGTTCTGCTCGTGGAGGTGGAAAAGGAAGACTTTGATAGGTCGCTAGCGGTGGGAGTTGTCCAGGTAAAACATTTAATAAACCGCGCGTTACATTCGCATCAAAGAACGGATTCTGAAATAAGAATATAGATTATACAGAGATCTTTGAGTAGTATATATTATATTATAGCTAGGCATACCGGATTAAATGGAGGAAAACGGCCCAATGGCATTATGGAGCTATTAACTTGAAACATATTGTTCGTACACGGCTGAGTCTAAAAGTAAAACTTAACTTTATTTCTTCAGTAATCATAAAAACAAAACTAAAGAAACAATAGGAAAAAGATTCATCAAATATATCGAAGTAGGATTATCTTTGGTCATATTTTATCATATATTTCAATTCAAAATTGAGTAAAAAAATATATAGCACACCATTGGATAATGCCAATTGTTCATTTGAGTTCGGCCCTAAAATTAATGGAAGCTCATTCCAAACTATAAAAATAAAATTTTTAAGATATCACGCACCGGTTGTTGTATCCAAGGATTTTGAGTCATTTGAGGGGCCTAAAATAACAAAAATTGCATCTAATAAATTTAAATTTAAGACATTCCTTATATAATACACTATTTGTTGTGGCCCAGGAGGAGGATATATATTTATTTGACTCTAAAATTGACAAGAACTCATTCATTAACAAAATAAATTTTTCTTCTTCATATATATATTAAAAGCAATAAATGCATACAATTAATGGAGAACATGCATACTTTACTTAAAAATTTAAACTATTATCATATACTTACCAAATTAGACTCAACTCCACCGTTATTCCGACCTCTCATTAGCATTTGCTGCCGTCTACGAATTTGCTCAGCAGTCATAATGCGTTCTCTGGGTCGACCGCGAAATCTAGCGTTTTCAATTACTCTGTAATTATTTTGACTTTTAAAAAAAAAGTATTTTGACGTGAAACATTTATTAATGTGTTGATATACCTAAAAGGAACACCGCCATCGTGTGATTGTGAATTAATATTGGGCTGAACAAGATCCGGAGATCGATTAGAAGCATCATTATTCCTTGATACTTGAATATCAGTCTGCACAGTAAAATCTAGCTTAATATTTTATTAGGCATGTTCACAGTTACGAAAATTATTGCACTAATGGAATTCATTTAAAGTGTACCTCTGTGGGATAGTCTATTACAATCACGTCACTATTATCTTCATTTGGTTCTCTTTTCATTTCGACACCTAGGTCACGCACAAATTCGCGAAAATCCACGGCTAATTCTTCACATCGTTCACGAGATGCAAGTATAATGGCATCCACTTTACTAAGTATCTAAATAATCTATTTCTATTTGGAATTCAAGACATTAAAATATATAAAAATACAACCTCATCGTACTTATCAGCAAGCTGAGTTGCCCGCCCGGTTTTAAATTCGAGTGTCTGCAAAGAGTTGCCCTGCATAGTATCCAAACCAGCAGCGATTACTTCAAATGAATGAACAGAGTCTTGCAAGAGCTAAATTAGATTACTATTAATAAAAATTTTTATCTGAAGTGACAGTGTGTTACCTTCTCAATTATTTCCCGAGCATCAGTTGTCAGCTGTCCTAACCTGGCTTGCATTTGATCAATGACATGAAATGCTCGTCCCGTTTGTGCCCCAATACGATCTTTTGTATCCTATTTAAACAATTTCACTTATTATACAGCACACCATTACTAGAGAACTTAAAAGGCGTTATTTTAAATATAATCATCAAAACCTAATAAAACCTTAAGATCACGATCCGTTAATGCACGCTTTTCTTCAATATCATGCCCGTTGTGTTTTCGTATACAACATGTCGAACAAAGCTGTTCCTGTGATAAAATCAATATAATAAAGCTTTTCAGAAACACATAAACACACACTACTAATGTTAACTTACGGCTTCCTGGCAATTTTTGCATGAAAAATAAATGCCACCAGCTAGAGGATCCTCACATAATTGACAACGACTAGCTTCTAAGGATTCTAATTTTGTTTTTGTTGTTACCGAGTTTTCGTGTGAACTTTCTGCCATACGGGTAATCATTTCTAAAAATCAATATGGATTCTTCGTAATATTGGGAACTGAATAACCTAATTTTCCTATTAATGAGATACTACAACAGTTTCATTGTTATATCAATATTTCACTCACGCTGCAATCTGTAGTTCACAGGAAGTCCATCAGTTGGAACGTAGGTTGTCTTTCGACATTCTGGACAACGAATGGAAGTACCTCCACCCCGACGAGTTGCCAATCTATGTTGATTTTGAATATCGGCGGCTAGTTGATCATAAGCTCTATTGACGTTTTCTGGACCAACAGCATCAAGAATAACACGATTTTCACCATTAAGGTGCACCGGATCCTAAACCACATAAATTTTAATATATTACGAGTTCCTTTTTCACACAAAATACCAGTATCGGTGCAGCTCCAATCGCTGCGGCGTGATGTCCATTTAATATTCGTTGCTCTTCTTGTCGAAACTTAAATACAGTTTTAAAAAGTAACAAATAGAAGTGAATAGGTATAGTAATCTAAATCTACTGACATAATTCATATGTCTTAAAAGAAATACACCATCCATGTCATATGGTTGCTGTAGCACATCACGCATAAGAGGGTTGGGTCGAGCACTTTCTACCTGCAATCAAAATTTATTATGTTCGACCTTATCTTCATCTACCAGAAAATCCCAATACTTCTACCAATTATTTATATAAAAATTTTCAATTAATAAAGTTATAACTATGAATAATTTCTTACCATTCTATCAACACAGCTAGCACAAAATGTATGGCCACATGTAAGCTGAAGTGGGCGATCATATTGAAGATAACAAATAGGACATTCTATTAATTCCTGTAAGTTACTAGGACCAGTAGTATCAGAAAGCATAGACCCAGATGCTGAAGCACTAGATGCAGCCATAAAAACTGGAATACGAAAAAATGTACATCTTGTATAAAATAACGAAAACAAAAAAATAGTCATATCTTATGTTGTCCAAACTATAATAACAAAGTATTAAGTTATTTTCTACATGTTCTCTTAATTTGCATGTATACATTGTAAATACGTTTATGAATTAATCAAAAGTACATATAGTATAAAATAAAATGAATCTTTTAAAACCACTTTAATAAATTATAATTTGGCCTTTATAAAATTATATATCCTTAATTAGAAGAATAGAGCACGGTGGCACAACTAATGACAAATAACTCCTATATCCATGTATTTATATGGAACCGCTATCTTTGCATGAGTCAATCTGAATCAATCGATTATTCAGCCGCACGCGCACAGCTACTAACACACGGGCGTGACGCTCCCCATCCTCTGATTACGAAACCATATCTAAGCACATATCCACTACCAATGTATCATAAATAAATTCAAGTCATACTTAAATTTGACTCTCTCTAGAATTTAAATGTGTCAATCGCACTTGAAAGTATTTTAAAAAAACCGCCATAAGATTATCAAGGTTTTAGTCATGCAGAAGAACAAATACAACAGCACAGGAATTAAATCATTTATTTCTAGCAATAATCAAACTTTCTAAAAACACATTAGTTCAGTTCTCTCTATAAAGATCCTCTACTCCAAACTGCACAACTCCCTCCTCGAAAGGAATATCAACAATCTGAAATTTCAAGAACTTGTATTTTCATAGTTCCAAACGCAAAAGCAACGTTTATCCCGTAATCTAATTGACCTATATATGTATATTTCTTTCTTTATTTATTTACTTAGTGACTTCTTATGTCAAAATATAATATAAATATAAGGATTAAAAAAAATGCAACCTTCATAAGATACTGCATCTCTTCCTTTGCCAACCACTTCTTCTGTCTAGCAGCTTCAGTAGCTTTTTCAACGGCCTATAAAAGTGAATAAAAATAATAACTAATTTAATTTGAGACAGGATGGAAGCAAAGCAGCATTGTAACATGATATTCATGTCTAAGTTTCACTAAGGTAAATACTAGTGATGATGCATCATAGAAGTGTATTAACAATAGATTTTACGCTAAATCTAATCACCTTCTCATGATCCCATTCTCTGAGATCAGCATGATATTCACGAATCTGTCGGAGTCGATAAGCGCCTCAAATAATTTGATAATTGCCCTCATTCTTGAATAGTATAAAAATTCCTAATAATTTCTGTAAATAAAAGGAAAATAATCTTAATGAACTATCGGCTACCAATGAAATCTCGAAGATTTCATTTGAGATTATTGATATCTACTACTAAAATGTTAAGTGACATACAATAATAACCTATAAATTAGATGTCAGCCACAAATAAATTTATTTAAATAAAGCATTAATTCACTAACCCCAAAGAATACCAAGTCCAAGTGCTGTAAATCTACCAAAGCGGATCAATGGAGATACAGTCGCAGTTGGTGGAGTTAGAATAATAGCATTGGGATGACGAGGAGTTGACATCTGAAATATGGTCTCTCCGTTATTCTAGTATTAATAATAACCAGTGGTATTAACACTAATTGAACTCATTCTATGAATATATTATAAGACTACAATATTAAACTAGAAGCTTAAGCAAGTATCTAAATTTTCCTTATTTAGACTTGTATGTGTATACAATACATAAACGCCAGTACAAGACACATAAATTATTTATTCTATTTTTATCTTAAAGTTAGCATATTTATTATTATCTAGCTGGAAACCAAAACATTATATAGTAGATTCTAGGATTAATTTAAAAAATCAACAACGTAATTTCATAGTCACTAGTTTAAAGGAATAAAGACCGCCCTAGAAATAGTACCGTACGTCTAGATAGCGCTTTGAGAGATATTTATTTCTAGCATTATGTCTTCTGAAATAAGGAGGTTTTTCAAAGGTGGAAGCCTATTAAAATTGTTTCTTCTTTAAATGTTAAGGAAGTGACAAGTATTCAATGGAGTATACTACTAATAAAAAGTTTTTTCTACGATTGTAGTGTGGTTAAAGGATCACAAGATATAAAGAAAATTAATTAATTTACAATTTATCTTATTACATTTGGAAATTTTATATAGAAGCTATATAGGAAAAATACTATTTACAAAAATTCCCACAATATTGGATTTCAAGCCTAATATCATAAAGAAGTAGCATAGCCTTGATATAAATGATTAATGAATTTTTATAACATTGACTATTGACTGTTACCTATAGTGCAGAAAATATTATTTAACGTTTGTTTCCTAAGGAAGGCTATAAAAAGAATTATATATATATTCGTTTTGGATGAAAGTCGTAAATAAACCGTAATTGTAAGCAGTTGTATTTTAAGAACGAAATGCAGATTCGTTGATGTAATCTTGACTGATAATAGTAACGTGTGACAGGGAACGCTTTATTTAGAAACCACTACAACAAAAAAACAAATTTTTATAAAACCTGAAACATAACATTTTGGATCTGTCTCACTGAAGTAAATAGAAATCCACAGTAGTGAAGGTGCTTCTCTATCAAGTAGAATAGGTAAAAATGGCAAAGTCTATAAATGTAATAGTAGAGTATGGTATAGTAATTTCATTTACTCTTACATGGCAAAAATGGTTTTTGAGGCAAAAATACCACGGTGAAAGCCATATAAATTGTAGGGAATTATTTCCGTCTAGTTTTATGACTATACATTGTGCATCACAGTAATATATCTTGTTTATTTATTTAAAATATAATATATAATATATATTCGATTAACAGAAAGTGACATGAGATGTTAATTTTATCTTCTAAAGCTTATATGCATTCGTTACCGCTCGTAAAGTATTTTCCTTCGTATTCCGTTAAATATTTTACAAAAATCTGAAAAATCAATAGATTAAGGGCAAGATTTTGAAGTTATTCATTAAAAATAATTTAGTTATTTTATAAAACAATAAAAAATCAAGTACTGAAAGTTATAATGTGTTTGGACTTCAACCTAAGGAAATTGCACAAAACGGAACATCAAAAAAAAAACTAGTACTACACTTCAGAATACTAGCAAAAGATGGATAATCTTTTCGTGGACTTTTTTTGCTTTCAATGTAGCTTAATCCAAACAATCTCAGTTTTAAAATAAGTCTACGAATGCTTTGATCGTTCAAAATCCAATTTCAAGTTATGCTACAAACTATATGAATTTGAGCCGTAGGAATAACAAAAGTTACAAGTTATTAAAACAAAAATTTGGAACTACTTATTAAAAATTTTATTATAGTATTATATACTTGTGATAGGAATAAATTTAATTACAATTTCAGATCCCATTCATAAAATATAACATTTAGGTTGTACCCATAATTATGGCGCACTGCAGATCTGCTTGATTAGAGGGAAAAGATTGAAATGATTACGAATCTTTTGTTCCAATGCAACGATAATCTCTGGCTTCCGTATGCATTCCTGACTCTAAATCTTTATCCTCTGTGTCATCTCGACCACTACCGTCATTTATGAATTGAGTTGGTTCTATGGATTCACCACCATCTTCTTTAAACTGTTGTTTAATATTGTTCTCACACTGAAGACGTTTATATCTAAATGATCGTTGTAGATTCAAACAGTAAAAAAGTGTTCACTTTTTTGAAATTAAAACGATAACAGGCGAAATATTATTAAAACACCCTACATGGGATTCATGAAGAATGAGATGATTGTAGAAATAATTGCTAATGCGCACCACATATCCAGGACCACTGTAAATCAGAATACTGTAAAAAATCAGAAAAAATTATATACTTGAAACAACATACGCTGCCAATTGCCAGTACTAGACTTCTTATCGTAGTCATAAATGATGTCAATTCGTTTCGTAAGCTCAAAGACCCCGTAAAGAATAAACATCCATAGCTGACTGGAAGCACATCTTATATTTAAACGATGTAAATTTTATGAATATTTAATGACTTACCCACTGAGAACGAGAATACCGGAAGCTGTAGCCTCATAAACTGGGAATGTTGTTTCGACTCCCATCTCAACACCAATAGGAAACTGGGGAATAGAAAAAGCACCCATGGCCGCACATGCTAACATCACTACTATGCTATCACTAGGACCGATACACTGCTTCCGCAACCACTGTAATACATTTATGATACAAATAATACAGTTTCTATTCTTTCTGTGACAATGTTTAACAAAACAACAACCAACGTAAGCTAATGTGTTAAAATATTGTTATAAATCCTTACAATTCTAGTGAAAATAATGCTGATGGTAAGAAATACCCAGCAAATGCGAATTAATTCCTTAAAATTCTTCTTTTTATCTGCTACTGCTCCAGCAATTAATGATGCTAGCACTCCCACTAAAGCACAAAGTGCTGTAGGATATCTGAAAAAATGTAATTATTTAACAACACCAGACACAGACTAAAATTAGTCACCTACCCTTGAAGGTTATATCCTTGTTCCGTGAGTATATCAGGCATGATAACCATGAATCCCCACAATTCTGCGAAGGCAAGGGCAAACGTAAACATTTGTATAATAAACTGTTTATTTCTAAAAGGTGGGAGTAATTTATAGAAAGTAATCGCAATAACAGCAAATAAGGATACAATTAAGAGTTTACTTACCGAAAACACATATTTATTGAGGCTCTAAAAGGTGGTGCGTCACTTGCGTGAGTTTCGTTTGAAGCACTTGGTGGAGTTGGAGGATTACTCCGTTTAATGAATAATGACATTAAGAAAGTCAACGCCGTCAGTACCGCCATGTTAGAATTCTGTTTATAAAATGTAAAAAAATTTAGCTAGAAAAATTAGCTGCATAACCTATTTCTCAATGCATGTTATAGCTTTTAACAATAATAAAAGTACAAACTTACAAACTTAAACATATGCCATGAATTTCGATTGAAATTGGTATCTGTTAATAGGGTACTCTCATCAAAATATAGAGAAGGTACCAACGTGCCCAGTGCAACTCCAGCTGGGTTAGCTGGAGAAGAAACTTCCAATGTAAATCTAATTTTTTGACAGTCTGTTAACATATAATGAAAATATTCTCAATTAAATTACTATTGTTTATTCTAAAAAGTGTTACCTATAAAAGTGAGCACATTAGAAATGGCCCTCTGGTTTTCTGGGAACCAGCCTTCAGCTATTTTTGAAGGTAAAACAAGAAAAAATGCTTGGGCAGAAGCCACAATAACAGAGCCTGAGAATAAATACACTATTATTTCTACTAATTTATTATCATCAATACTTGATAATCCCCTTAAGCTAGTTTGTATGTATTGTATTGTGTTTAATAAATCCTATTATGACTATATTTGTTAGTACCTGAATGAAGTAGTGCTTGTCTTGCTTCTGGATTTGATATGCTGGGTACCGAAGAAAGAACTCGAATTAGAGAACCCACAAAGTTGAGTGTTGTGCCACACATTATCTGCAGGTAATGTTCATATTAATATTGAACGAGAAACAACTCTGTGAAAGATTTTTTCAATAATTTTAAGTGGAAACAGACCGATAGTCGAATTCCATAATTATCAGTAATGTACATGCCTCCAATCCCAGTAATAACAGCAACTAGCTGGAAGAGCACAAGTAAGAAAATAGTACAGAATAGTAAGTAAGATATACATGCCTGAAATATCTGGTTAGTGAAAAAAGCCGCAGAGCAGTCTCCTCCATCACAATAGTAGATGCGTGTTTGTTCAGACAATGTGGTAAAACCAATCCAAAGCTGGAACTCTAACTTCTCATTTTTATTGTAGGAATAAAATAATAGTTATTAATGATCAAAAATATAAGAGGGAAATTATATAACATACAGTTGCATTTGATAAGGCTAGTAAACAACAGACAGCAAGCACGAGCCAACGAGCAGAATAAACGCGGTACTTCTTTGGTTCATGAATGTCAGCTGAGGGAATCTCTGTCTCTGGTAGAATTCGAGACCGCTCTCCCGACATACCCATCAACAGCTAAATATAATGATTAACCCAGGGAATGGCGTAAAATCGGAACTATTTGAATTATTATTTAAATCATTTAAAAATTCATTAGTCTCAAAACAAGCTTTTAGATGCTAGTTAGCGAAGGTGTGTCCATCATTACGTTGTCTCAATGACGTCGAAAAGTGTTTTTAAAAGAGCGAATACCTAATGAATTTATCAATTTAATCTTTTTAGCGTTTATTTTGACTATCTACTTGTTAAGACGAATGACGCTGATTTTGTGAATAGGTTTATTTTAAAAGTCTCTGCGAATCTCGAAGAAATTTAAATGTGTCATAGTTCATCAGGGCTTAAATCCCTTTTGAACCTCAGAAATCTTTTTGAAAGTGGAATTTGTGTTAAACAGATCCTAGATATCAAATAGTTATTGTCAATTTTTCTAACCTGACTAAAGATTCGAATGAACAAGCTTATAAATTGTTGACTTTTGTGATTTCTTAAGCATATTCCAAAAGTATGAAATATATTAAAGGAACAGTCTTCGACTTTTACTACAAGTACATGGTAAAACAGTGGCTGTATAGGCTTACAATAAGTAGCACAGTTTGAACTATTTATGAAATTGTGCAGTCAGAGGAAAGACTTCCGCATTGCCTCCCATAGTTGATATATTGGAGAACATTAATAGAAAACACTTGACTTTACTAACATATGGAATTAATATAATTAATAAGCAAGAAATATAAACAGTCAGTATAAAAAGTGCTTCATACAACATATAATTGTTATTGGTGTTTTAACAGTACAAAAAAATATATAGATTAAATATTGGCTTTCAAAACTAAAGTCACGAAAAAAATTGCTGTATTTTGAAATAAAATAATGAGTAGATAAGTAGATAAATAAAATTACATGATAAATTGGCTAGTACAAGACCACCATATGATATATATTGGTGTTAATTTATAGCCTAGATACTTGTTAACATAAATTCATAACGCTTACTAATCGTGTATTTCAATGATATGAAGCGAAACCCATTGAACAGATAGTTCGTTCGTTGTCTACTTTTTGCTCATGTGGAACAAAAAATAACATCGTAAAATTCCTAATGTAATACGAAGACTGGAAACCACGTGAAAGTTGCGTTGATTTCAATCTATGAAACAGGCATCGACACTTTAAATGCGTAAAAATATTATATGGGACGCCTTTTTTTCATATTCGTATATATGATCTTAAGTGTACTGCTGAAGTATAAGAATTATGAATTGCAATAATAAGCGCAATCATTGTTGTTGTAAACTTTCTATTGAAATAAACTCCCGTTGAAATTCTTCCATTCGCATCATAGATCTCTATTATGTTTACATTGTAAGATATTCTCGTAAATACATTTCCACATTACTTTGGTTTGAAAGGTTGAACTCTCACAGATGTTATGTTAGATACAATTTTCCACAGATGAATATTTTTCTTAATTTTTCGTTAGCAATTCTGCTCTTAAGTACTACACTTACCACGCATGTTGTGGTGGTATAGCACGACATCTGTGAAATTAAACTTATGCCAACTACGAAGCTAAAGGAAAATAGGACAAAATACTTCCAATTAAGTTAATGTTCAAAGCATCAGTAAAAGTCCACTAAGTAGGTGAATATATGCTAAATAATAGCAAACATAATAGTTCCTGCTCTATTTCCTTGTATTCATATTTTTGCTTATTTATTTTACTAGAATAGCAGTAAGAGGTTTCGAAAAAATAAAACTACTATAAATGCTTTTCTCACTTCTTACAATAATAATTTAATTTTAAATTTTATATATGTATAATATAATGTTGCATCCACTTAAATTCAAGCTTAAAAAAATATCTGGAAAATTTGAAAGTTTAAAAATACCATGATACTGTGATTGTGATAGGCGTATTCTGAGTATTAGGTGGATTCTTAGTGCTCAAAGACTCTCGACAACGCCCGTTATGATATTTTAATTACCAAACAAATTATAAAATATAGCTTAATTAGTTTTCATCTTCCTAATAGCTATCAACATCTGTATGATTAACTTTAATCTGTTAGCAAAGCTTTATAGGTTCTACCTATTTACTCAAAAACTACTACTGTAAACATTTTCCCTAATTATTAGTGTATATGTTAAACTTCATTCATATTAGATGTTTAGACTGTAGCTTAGTAAGTACTAGTTAAAAATCAAAGAATATAAAGGGATTATTTGTTATTTTGTAAGGCTTAAACGTTTGAAAGACAATATTACATGCAAATACTGATTTCGTAGGTATTTAAGATAACTCGAAATGGTGACGAATTAATGAAACTGTCGAAAACTAATCAGCTGGAATAATCATTGGAACTCATCATAGAATTCTAGCAAACGTCATTTCTATTCAACACTGAAGCTTAAAATCTTGCTAAAGTCTTAAATTTTTCAAGTATCATCATTTAAAAAGAAGATCACCGACTACTAGTTATATAAACAATAGGAGAAGGGTACAATTCCTAGAAGTGCTACTAAAATGAAGAGATTTGGTTGCTGAATGTGAATCTTCTTTATCGTATAAATAATTGGAGGAGGAAATATGGTTTAATAATAGTAACAAGTATGAAACTGGAAATAATCGAAGGGTTCGCGAAGTGGCCAACTGTGACTAATAATTCATCAAGAGAAGAAAACTCATAACCTGTACGAAAGATATATGACAAGCACCAAGTGTCCTGACGAACTCGCATTGATCGAAAGTTATCGATTTAATAAATAGAGCATTTCAGTATTAAATAATACAGTCATATAAAATGTACTATAATTACAATTTCTTCAATACAGTAGCCATGCATCTACAGTACACTTTTGAAATTTGTGCCCAAATCTAGAACCTTTATGATTGTATCATGTTGAGGTTGTTAGTTATGATGTAGATAGCCACCAGGGATAGAAAAAAAACGAACAAATAGTAGTCGGGGAGTATCACTGGGTTAGCACACAGAAAACACTCGAGAACATGCATCCCTCATATGCGATAAAGAGTCAAGGTTGGAGACGCTACTGGTGATACCTCAGACCAATAATCGGTTAGAAAAACAGAATGAAGTGTTTAAGAGAAATCGGTAATGAAGAAATCAAAAGAGAAGAACATGCATAGCTTATGAATTACGTTTTATGAATTAAGAAAAATAAATGTGCAATAAACTCACTATAGTACTTTCCCTTTCTGTCAACTTAAGCCTGCACATGATATCAAATTCTTAGAATAACACATAGCTATTCCAACTTAGGCGGGCAAGTCTTAGAGATGAATAATACAGGTGCGATTAGCAAGTCAAAGAGGCCAAACAGAAAAACAACGCACCTTTTTGATTTCTCCACATAACACTATTTGGGGGATGAGCAGTAGTTGACTGTGAAAAATTGTTTGAATCAGACAACCCTATCCTCTTCATGTGCTTTCCTTTTACGGTGCTCTATCAGAGCATATACATAGAATGCGGTGCTCTTTTTTCATGCAATATGTAACATTACATACGCTCTATCAAGAAATGGACACATGCGACAAATGGCGTAATCGAAATTGCTACCATAATCACTAGTCAAATTTCAAAATATCTAGTGTAGTGAGAAATAAGCACATAATGAATACATCGTACTATGAAAATATACTTATAAACTAATGCAAATAAAATGTGCATATTTTTAGTAGTATGAACGAGTACGCGGAAGCAATGTACCCAAAGACTGATCTGCGACGCTGCGATGTATAACATAGATTGTAGGAAAGGATATCGGCTAACAGTGCAATATTGAAAAAGGCAACAATGAACTATCACCCATTAACTCTTCTTTCTCCTTGCTGACTAGAGTGCGTTCTCCAAAGTAAAAAACTAGGTATGGAAAAGTTTACCATGAAGTTCAATAAAGTGAATCAATTTCATGAGTTCTTCTTTTTGCAAATAATGGGAAAGAATTTTATGGGAAAATACTACACACTGAATGCAGAAAAGCCAGTTAAAAAACAATTAACGAAACAAAATTCCGGAATTAAGACGTTACTATATAGTTATTATCTCAGCAGATTTTTCAAGTGTTGCGGTTTCCACATTCGTTGTGTCTTCTTTATCTTAAATACAAAAGAATAAAATGTGAAACACGAAGTTTAAATAATTCTCCATAACTCACTGTTTCCTATTTCACCATCATCATCATCATCATCATCATCTTCTTCTTCTTCTTCATTATCATAATCTATGACCTCCTCGTCATCTGTTTCATCTTCATAATATAGTTCCATTTTATCTATCACTTGCATGTCGTGCCCACATTCCTTGCAATATCTTCCCAAACAAAAGCAGTTAATACAGTAGAACGATCCACAGTTAACACATAGGCGAGTATTCCTAAAGAGATATTTGTATATGTTAAGAAATACATTACTATAATTAGTACCTTTAAATGCTGTTGATATTATAATTGTAAATTTTCTGAAATGAAAAGATCTGACGCCTGATCAGCGAGTCTCAAATCGCTAGCTTCACATTTGCAGCACTGAACGCGAATAAATCCACGCGACTGCATCCCACGACGAACAATAGTCTCTCGACCCGCCATCTGATCAGTCGCTAGCTGGGCCTGAAAATCACCAACACAATATATATATTTTTCAATGCTCATCTCCACACTTATTTTTTTCACCCTTTGCCTTTCCATGATTTCTCCAAGGATATTCTTTCTGCTCTGCAATATTTTATTATATAGCATGAGAGCCCGTGGTCTCACACGATTTGGATAGAAGTACTCGGCTAAGGCTAATGATTGGCGGCTCAGCCAAACCTATATACAAGAAACTATAAATAATATTCCCAAAGTTATGAATTGTCTAGATTCTGGTAAACGTATATTCACTTCAAAACGACACAACAGAAGACACGTAATAAACAGCAAGAACATAATCACGTAAATGTTGTTGTTAGTAGGATTAGGCTCGACGAAACAGGTACGCCACCTAAAGAGTAATAATATTGAAAACGGATAAAAAGAAAGAGAAGGAAGTCATTCCTCTTACTTCTCATCCATTTTTCGTATTCCATCCGTAATAGGAGAAAATGCTTCCAAAATAGTGTTCAATATCTCTGAGCCATGCCCATCCCCAGAAATCTATGGAAACTTTCAAGTGAAAAACAAGTAGGGTGAGTTCCCCTTGCTGAGTTATAGGCTAGTGAAAACTTCGTCACTGATATGTTTTCACCTTCATCTCGTAATGAGCAGGAAATTCCACTTGTGTCATATTCATGAATAAAAAGACGTTTGTTAGAACCTAAAAACTCTAATATCATTTTGCTAATATTTATAGGTTTTCCAAGATACTTATTGTAATGTTATTTTTAATAGGGACGATAGCTTTGTAAACAATAAGTTTAGCCTAATTAATGGTGAAAATTAGGAAACGTAAAAAATATTAACATAATAGCAATATAAGCCAATATAAATATTTCCAAATCACCTTGTAAATACTATAATCCATAAGAACAAAGGTGAAGGGAGTGGCTACCATAAGAATAGTCATAACCAACGCCATTCGATATCGGTTCTTCTCTGATGACGTCATACGCCAGGCTTTACGTAGCGTGTACTGTAACTTCCTTTTTGCTGACTATTGGTCATTTTGTCCTTAGTAAAATATTTATTGTTTATTTAGTTATTCTGTTTCCAGTAGATAACTCACGACCGCTTGTTCGGCTTTACTAAGTGGAAGCACTTTGCTACGTCCTCTGAGTGCCATGTCTAGATCTATTTTATCAAATTCTTCCGTGAGATAAAAATTTTCGAATTCCTCCCGATAGTTAAATCGGTATACAAATAATGCCGTCTTAAAACAATTGTTTAATAATTAGCCTAGTAAAAGCTGATAAATCAGAACAAATACCTGGAGAAAAGAACACTGTACCAACCGACAAAAATGGCCAAAAAAGAGTTAAAGGAATGAAAGTCCAATGAATAATAGTAATAATTAGTTGAATAGTTTGCTGATATGCTGCGATTATCGATGATAGACTTGCTGATAGATTCTGGAATATGATTAATAAACCGTTCCTAGATATAAATAATATATATGACGGCAGTTTTTTCTTATGTTTTTGCTTAATTACTTGGTCAAATTTTCACTTACCTTTTTAATCTGCTTCATCTCATCAGTGTTCGGTTCTCCTCCACTTGTTTTCATATGTATATGAATAGTCCGTAAATCTTTTAAATGACTAAAGCCTTTTCTCATTGTTCCTGATGCTTTTCCTCCAAACTATAATTATGATAGCTATTAACTTGGGAGATGCATATTAGTAAACACATTGGTACAATTGACAATTGTACCACATCCCAGGGTTGAGTTTCACCTACGTATTCAAATCCTTTGATGTGAAAGAACAATGCCAATTCAACTGCTTGAAATACTTTTCTCCATGATTCTTTAAAAATGAAAAATGCACCGTCTTTTAGAGCTGTAATTGTTTCATTAACAAAATAGGAAATAGAAATAAAAATATTATAAGTTCTCTTTACCCCATTTGGTTACAGAAGGAAAATTACAAATGGCTTCGTCGGCAGCTTTCTTTCCGATTGCACAGACCTATATAAGTTGAATATTTCAGTGTATAGGTGAAAATAAAATAGAATACTTTACATTGCTGGCAGTCTTAATCAGTTTACATCTGTTCAGTGTGAAGACCCCCTCGTCAGTGGCACATTTCAGGTATAATTTCTCAAATATATTTTTGCACTGAAAAGATACTATGTGAGAGCAAAAGCAGATGAAATTAAATAAAAATGTCGTGCATTAATAATACATTATTGAGATAGACTTAGTGGAACAACACTAACCGTTGCGTAAGGGGTCATCATGAAACTTTTACATTTGTTTGTAAGATTAGACAGACTCTTCCACGTTCCTTTGATCATTTCCGCTAATCTAAACTAGTGTATTATTTTGCAAAAGAAATATTATATGGCTTACAAAACATAATAATGCTCATTCCAAAATTGAATAACAGACACTACACAGTTTAAAAAAACTAATAATAAAGCTATGTACACATACCTTGTGACATTATGATCAAGTTTGCGTAATGTATTTTTAAACCAATTCATTGGAGCCGCCAACTTGGCGATCATACCGGACACCAAATCGACACTAGCCTCAAAATGAACTTTTATATTCATACTTTCCAATTGGTGCCTTCATCAACATAATATAAAGTAGCAGACTAGATAAATACAGCTACTAAAATCAACTCATGCAAGCAAATGACAACGAAGCTTAAGTAACAGACTACTTATAACAATGAGCATAGGCTGAGAGAAAGAAATAGCTAGGCAGAGAAAAACAATTAGTAAAGTCAGGAAACCTACTCTTCCTTTATCAGCAGCAAAACCATTAATTGCATTAACGGAATCTAGAACATCGTCCTGAATACAAGCCACACCTTCAGCTACTTTGTGTATGTTGTTAACAGCATTCATTGCAGGTACCTGTAATATTTTCAGCTGTTACAAGGTAGTATATGTCTATGGAAATTTTGTTATTTACTTATAAAAGAAGTTGCCTACCTCAAACGCTAAAGACATTATTATGAGTAAAAGAAGTGCACGGACGTTTGTGCTCATCATCCGGTGGACCGCAATCATAAAGTATTTCATAACCTATTACGAATTTTATTCATGAACAAAAACCATCACCTGATGGAAATATAAAGAAGAAACAATTGTAGCTTACAGCAGGAAACACGAACATAACAGAAAGGAAGAAGTGCACCACAATTGACATAAATGTTCCTGCTCTGTAATATAATTTTTTCACTATGTAACGGCCTAAAATATGTAAATGCAAAGGCTTGTATATCTAATTTTCTCTTATTTTCCTCACTTACTGTCCAGGATTCTTGGCATACTTCATAGCCATTACTGTGTACATAATAATTCCAAACAATTCTAGCAAAATTATATTCCGGAACAATCGAGCCAGTGCGTTCTCCCTTGGATAAAAGTGCATTTAGCCAATCATATAAAAATATTCTTTAATAACAAAACGTGTTGCTTTTTTGATTTCTGGAAACTTATTATTTTCAAATTCCTTATCTAATTAGATGAGCAATGCCGACTTCCCAATCATTGCTTTGTGTCTGGTCTCTTATTCAGTTAATCTTAGATATGATATTTTAAAATACGCAGCCTCAAGTTACAAGCGCCGCATAGAAGAACAATTGACACCTCATATGGGAGATGGTCGCCAGATGCATCCGGTTGTTTAGTTACATCTCCGTGAATAAATGTGGGAAAGTTTTAGAATCAAAGAAATAAGAGGGCATAATAAGATATAATTAAAATGATGAGTTAAAACAGGAATTAAAGATATTATATATAGGTTTTTGTAAGTACCTTGTTCCTTTGAAGAAAATTCTTTCATACCAATTGAACGGTATAAAATTTTCTCGAAATGCTGGATAAATAGGTGACATCATCCGCATAAATTTCTGTTTAGTAGTTAAGATCTTAGCTTCACCAATTTGCTCTCTGAATTCAATCTGCCAATTTCCATCCAAAGACGCGCATTAAAGACGAAATCTCTTTGTAAATATGCAAATAATTAATGATAAATTAGCGGTATTAATAGCATATTAAGTAAGTAATCATACCTTTTAGCATTTTCAACTGCAAAACAAAATTTTTTGATCGCCTTGTTTGCTCTCAATTTGGCTTTGTATAGAGCCCAAATAGTCATTGGGCTATAATTATATTTTATTAGAAATTAGAATAGTAAGAAAATATGACGATTTCTATTCTTCATACGAAGATAATTTTATATGATAGGTTTAAACTGTGGAACTCTTGATAACCGTACAAGAAGCTGTTTAGAGAAAAAATGAGCTGCCTTTCAATATTATTCGACGTGTTATAATAAATATTGAAGATTTTTTCATTCTTGTTTAATTAATTTTCACTGCTTCATTTAGAGATATTTTCAAACACTTATTATATCTGGCCTAACATTAAATAAATTGTAATGGTATCTATTAGATAACTATATAAGTCTCAGTCTTAGTTACATATATCCTTTAAAAAGTTTATGAGGGAAAAAAGCTATAGTCAAGCCGCAATTATCTCACTCATCACCTTAGGCTTGTGATTTAAAATTTCCTTATCTGTCCTCTTGAATTCAATACTTCGCACCCCATGCTTTCTCTACCAGCCATACCTCCGGTATCATCAACCGTTGGGGCGGAGTCATTCCTAGTTACGTTAGAACAGTTCACTTCAGTCTTAGAGGAACCTTACATAAGGGTTACCCCTCACTACCGCTCTGGTTTATCTTCCATAGTATCTTTAGTTTGTGCAACATTTTAAATGCTCTGCTATTACTTTTTGTTTAATAAAAGGTACTCAATATCCATTCATTTATATATCGATACAATATTTTCAGCAAAATGACCTCTTCATCTAACTTCAGCATAGATCATTTGACTATGAACAACTTACAACAAAACACATATTTACCCCAAACGAGCACAGAAATGGGAACTTATGGTACTGTGTACACTAAATTTAGTAACAATTTCTGAATTATTATTTCACCGTAATTATTGTCTTTATCTTAGGGTTACTATATCCATGGTACTCCCTCAGCGCAATGGGATTCAATACTTCCTTTAATTATCCGCTGTCATTTTCCACAGTACCCGCTTCTAACAATACATCATCACATGCAGCTGTTAGTTCTGAGTCTCCTCCACCAGTATTACAACCTAACATCACTCCAATGGTAATTTTTATTCTCTTAGTCTATTTCTAATGAAAACTTTCAAATAATTTCTAAATTATTTTTAGGATTATAACTCGGAAAACACGCCAAATTTATCTCAAGTGAGTCCATAAAATAGCATTCTTTCATTCTAAAAATGCATTACTTCAACCTACTGCTTCAGTTATCTTCTTCGGACTCTGGCGTATCGTCAGCATCATCGTCTGGACTATCCACACCCCTAATGAAAAGGAAATCCAGAACAAGTCACAAAAAAGCTTATTGCATGATTTGTAATGTATTTATTTATAAGGAGGGAAAAAGAAGCCAGGGTAAGCTTAAAGAGATTTCACTAGACATTGAAAACAAATATTAGTTTGTGATAATTACAGGTCCGCGTCGTCATGTGTTGCAGCATCATGTACGTCGTCCTCTGTACCAGTGCCCTCATTGTTCGCACTCTTCATTTTATGATAAACACCACGTTACTAGTCACATGAGAAGATTGCATCGCGTAAATCATTTTAAAAATAATTCGCATTTATATTATTATATAAAGTATAGTATGCATTCCTTTAGGATACTTCCAACAGTCTGGTGAATCGCACATCCGAATTCGAAGAGGAAATCAAGAAGTGGTATCATGTAAGTGAAGGACATTAATAAATTTATAAAAAGGCTAAATTTACAAGAATACCAATAATCATTTAGATATGTTTCCAAGCAACTTCCACAAACGATGATGAAAATGGTGGATCTACATCAGTTAGTGATAGTAGAAGGTAAATGAAATACATATCAAAAATTTAAATCATATATTAAAATTTAAATCTATTTTTAAATTTTTAGTGGAGAAGTAATATCACCACCTCCAGTGCTATCAGCAGAAATTTTTCCAACTGAGGAAGAATCTGCTAATGTGACACCATTTCGTTTCTCTGCGCAGTACAAACCATTAGAATCTCCACTGTTCCTAACAGAACCTTGGCCCTTGCCATCAGCTTTTAAAACGGTGACTCCAACTATGTCAAGTACAAAGAAATCTACAAAAAGAAACGGATTTATGGTCGAAGACATTCTCAAGGTGTGGTTGAATAACTTTATCAGCAAGTTGTTGGTATTTCTATATATTTATTTTTCAGAGTGGATCGTCCCAGAATTCCATTTACAATTTCGGTTACAATCATGCTATTCAATTGTATTCTTCCCAATAAATCTATTCCCTTCAAGATTTTCTTTTAAAGATAGTGTTTATATAAGAGCTAAACAAGTATACAAATATGATTTTGCACACACAACTATTAATCTTGCTATTTCTGGTGCGATGTAATGGGGCGGTGTAGATTAAAATTTTTGAAAATCTACATTAGTAAATTTGGTGTTTTCAAGTCTGTTTCTTATGCAAATTTTTTGGATTTGTTTTGTTGACGCTTCTTTCTCTATTAAAATTAACACGGAGAAAGAACACTTCTGAATATGGTATGAAAACTAATTTTAGGTGAAAAAAATTACTACAAATGATATACAAGTATTGAATAATTTTGCATGAATGTATGAATAAATTGGAAAGTTATCAAGGGGCTGAGCATAGTGTGATAAAGTGGATATGCATTATTTTGATTTTCTTCGTTATCTGTTATGTGTAGCCTCCCAAATTAAACGCTACGGAAATGTGGCTAAAAAAGTCTAGATATCTGTTGGTCCTCGGTCTTTTTTTTAATATCAAGAGGTTTCTTTTTTAATTGATTTCTGAATAGCGAAAGCATTTCATTTTCTAGAATAGTTAGTGACTGAGTGGTTGTACTATTAAATAATGCTGATAGCAGCATTTATATTGGTTGGTTTTCCTTAATCTTATTAATTCAAAAAAAATTCTCCTAATGGATTTGTTTGTTTTTTAAATCTTTCAGAAATTCTCTCATTGTTATAGGAATGGTGCATTACTGTTCAGCAATTGTGTTTATTATCAATAATTGTTCCTCTTTTTGTGCTCTGTGGAAAGTTCAAAAATGAGAGTGGATCAGCCCCATCGCGTAAGAGAATAGAATATTTAATTCTCTATGAAGTATTTTATCCCAGTTATCATGTTTAACTTCTCCAGAAATGATAACAAAAGAATACCTCCAATCAAACATGCCGACTCGAAAAATTCCTAGACGAAATAGGGAGAAATCGACTGACACTGAGGTATAACAGAAAATTGTTTATATTTAAGACTATCAAAGGTTTAGAATGTCTTTAGAACTAGCACTTCTCAGGTAGATGGTACGTATGAAGACGTTAACGTCGGATACACAACGTCATCACGTAAACAATTGACAACAAAATGAGATACGTTAATAATAAATACAGTAATCTACATTATTAGCGCAACTAATTAATTGGAATTGAAGCAGATAAACAACTTTAATACGACAATGAAGTAATTATCGAAATAAGCATAATAATAGTTGCATTCTCTTTAATTGTCATTCTTATTCTATTCTTTGGCAAATGGTGATATTTGTCTTAGATTAAGCACGCCGAGTTACGACAGCTATTTAATTTTGAATCAAGTAAGTATAAAAACCGATCACAGCATTTACACAAATTTCATATTCTTCATGTTCCTTAGTATATGTCAAACAACCTTTCTTAGGGCTTTACTCACACTTAACCAAGCAACAAGTAGGCGGAGCAAAACTGGGCGGGGTTAGGCCTCTCATCACTTAGATTCCCATATAGCATATATGCCTTATTTGCTCTACTTCTATTTGGAATAGTCATCATAAATTCGTTCCGGATATTTATATAATAATGTTTTAGAGAGATACAATTATATATTAAAGTGTATTAATGTTTTCATAGTTTGAATTTACCCTTCTGATGAAAATAGCGTATTTGTCACAATTCAATAGCAATAGATTTCAGTTTTTGGTTGCCAAAAATTATATTGTATATCCTTTCCATTTATTAATTAATACATTAATAATATTACTTGAAACAATAGTCGCCATAATTTGTTTAAAACCTCTCCATCCTAATGATATTATTTGGCTTAACAGTTATATCGATAGATGCAAATTATATTTTATGTTATTAAAATTTCCTCATTTATGTTTTGCATCACTAGGCATGTGACATTTGCTTTTTAAGTGGACCACCCAGGCAAGCCAGTTCCGTTGACCTTTTCTGGATTATTTCAGAGGACACTATGGGAAACATCAAAATAAAATTTTCTTCAAATGAGAATCCATTTCAACTTGTTAATCTGGCAACTTGTGTAAAATTATCTTATGCATTAAATTTAATTAGGTGTCCATCAAAATTCTACTTTTTCGTCAGAGTTTTAGTAAAAGATAGAAAATATTTCATTATCATTTGTTTATCAGAGAACAAGCTTCCACTATTAAAGGTGATCTATGCGAAATATTTAAAATGAAGACTTTATTAAATATATAGCTCTATAAAATTGAAGAAATATTCAGAAACAACAAGAAAAATTGAAAATTATTAATATAGTTTAAAACAAGATACTGAAAGATTTCTGACTAAAATATGAAAATAGTATTATTGGGGGAATTCGACAATGGATATGTGAGGCTTAGGCTGATTGCAAGAGAATCCTACGTGACTGGGATGAGAAAATTATCATCCGAGTAATCAGGAACTTGCGATTGAGCTATGAAATCATTGAAAAGTTACATTTTAAACGTTGCCAATGATTAGAAAGTAAAACTTACGAAATTTCTCTGCTATTGATGAACTGGACAAAATTTCCGATATAAAGCATTAATACTTCCCCATCCTTTTCGAAAAAATGTTTTTAGAGTATTTTGTATTATTAATTAGGGTATGATTTAAAAGAAGTTTCCCTCTTTTCAAATTAGTAATACAATGAGAAATTGAGTAGTCTAAACTACCACTTTTATGCTCAATTAGAGCATCTAAAAAGGTATTTTTTCCAAGGTCAACTTTAAACGTAAGGTCGTTGACATAATTTGGAGTTATAGATTAATGTGGTTTGCTTTCTCCAGTTTTAAAGTGTTCAATTACGACTTGAGAAAATGCGTGAATGCAACATTTATATTATATATTAAAGTTGTACAAAAATATTTAAACTTTCTTGTGGATGAAAATATGAATATATAGATCTTTCGTCAATTAAAAACTTGCATGCTTTAGATGATTTTTGTAGTCCAAGTGCTTGGGTTTAATGTTGCCGTTAGAGCTAAAAGTGGGGGAAACCTGATCTAATCCAGTTCAAAACACTGGTGCACTGAGTGCAGACATCGTTATTACGTACAATTCATATTTCAAATAACACAATTATTAATTAGTTTTCACCAGTTAATTTATAATCTAGATTCTATCGTTAAATACCATTCTTGATGAGGTTTAACGTATATCAGTTTAATGAATTGTTGAATAAGAACAAGGTAGTACCATTTCTAATCATACATGTTGGTTTTTTAAGTGGTCGATCAAAGTCTCTCTCCTTCACCAACAATTTCTCAATTCCATTTGCGATGAACGACAAAGCTGATTCCAGTTATAAGGAATAGAATCGCTTTTCCCTGTGGTTACTATCGAAAATCAGAGTAGTGAACTCTTTACAAAGAAGTTTACATATCTAATGGAAATCTAATTCGCTTAGATAGTTAATAATAATATTCCTCTAGTGCCGAATATTTGCTTTTTTTCCTTCCTTATACCTTCACTCTCTTTTTGCCCACTGCCCTTTCAATCTGTTGTTCTAATAGTCATTTTTCATCCTTGTTTCCGAATGTATTCTGCTTTTTTTTCACCGGTGGTCGTAAACAGGGACGTTATTCTTCTATATTACTCGTAAATCTACTTGCTCGGGGCTCCCAGGAACCATTAGCCGGTCGATTACGTGTATCCCTCTTATCTCCATACTTCATTTCTTATATCCTCTTCTCAACTACTTAGTGATTTTATAGTCACTTAATTTAAATATGTTTCTAATATTTCCCTGTACTATCTTCTAATATTCTTCTACATTATTGCTTTTCCTAAATGCAACAATAACGCTGCATGCACTTTTGAATTTTGTCGGTTTACATATATTTCATCGTAATTCTCCTCCATACTGACACATTGAGAACCATCCTTTATACTTTTGTTTGAGTATTTTCACATAACTTTTTAAAATCACTGTTTTATTTGGAATTTGGTTTATATAATGATAAGATCTGCATATTTTTATATTTTGGATGAGACAAATTACCTTAAAGATATTTTTCGGAAAACAACTGAAAGTGCAAAAATTATTTAGTTAGAAAAGTTAGCGAAAGTTCGAGTTAAGAAAAACCTTATTATCTAATCTATATAGAACATTTCCCAGTTCCCTATTCTATCTTATATTAGTGACTTTCTTTTGCTTTAAGCAAATATGGCGAGTATTATTCCAGTCATGCTCCTCACACAATTATCTGCAAGAAACTGTTTTTTGAACTTACGTTTATTTCTGTTTGAAACTTCGCTTTGTTTAATAACAGTGCCACTTGTTTGAATTCGAAAATTGTTCCAACTCAGCATCTCTTATTCTAGTTGTAAAAATTTAATGAAAGGCGGAATTATGAATTTGTTTCATATTTATAAGGAAAGGAACCATCTGGCGTCTCATAATGAGCAAATATCAAAATACGCCTCATAATAATGTGCATATTTTGAGGGCATATTTTAGGGCATATTTTGAAATTTTACGGGGTTCACCAATTTTCCTTGGTTCCATCTGAGCAAATCTATAAGGGAACGTATAATCGGATGATTTAATAACCGGAGTCTACTCAGTGCATTAATATTATCCATACAAATGTTTTTTCTCTTGATTATTTTGCTTCGTTTGCTGACTAGAAGAAATTCTACTACCATTATCCATCCTTGGTACTATTTTCTAATTGATTTTCGAATTTCTTTAGAACTACTTTATTAAATACATACCTTTTGATAATAATTCATCTTAAACTACTGGATGAATAACTTTATATAATTTAAATTTACTTAGAACGTCTAGTTAAATGCTGGCCTTCTTCTCACTTCTCACTCTATGAAATTTCATAAGACATTTCTGGAGAGAATTTTTTCTTCAAAATTATTTTTCTGGAATCTATATATCTGATACCACATTTCCACTCAACACTGCTTAAATCTATTTTGATATACTTTCGCGATATTGTATATTAATTAACTAATTACATCATATTCCTTATTTGAAAAATATCACCATAATTGTTTTTCGATTAAAATACTTATTATACTATTCTTTAAAATTTAAAACAGCTAATTTTTTTCAAATGCCTTTTTAAAAATGCTCATATTCATAAGAAGGTTAGCCCTCAGATATATAACCACAGGACATTCTCACTTGATTTCCTCTCACAAATTACTATATACGTTCAAGGTTCAGATGTTTTGTGGAGTTTGGCAAATTACTAGATTAAAGTTTTAAAATTAACTTTTGTTTATAAGATTTATCACCCTAATAGTTTTTGTAAAATATATGTAGATGAAAAATAAAAGAACCATATTTTAATTGCATGCATTTTGAATGACTAATTCTTGCAGTATTTACATTCTCAATACTTGAATTATTGGTTTGAAATACATTAACTGGTATGTTTCTGTTTTGCTCAAATGAACCCCTGAGAAACATGTTCAAGCATTGTTTTCTGTTGGCGTCAGATGTTTTGGTTCACTGAATTTGTTATGTAAAGTACTAATTTTTCATCATTCTTCTCTTTTTTCTCACTCAGTTAACTAGATTCTTTTATCTACATTCACCTTGTCTCTCCCATTTTCCACTCTCAGCGCTAATATGAATCTGCTACCATAACTTTCTTAATAATAGCTTCTCTATTTATAGAACTATTCATCCCAGAATCAATGTGTTCCTACTTCAAACGTTTACATAGTTTAACACATTGCAATCTGTACTGAAATTAATTTTAGAACTAGTCTCGTTTTAGTTTGCATCTGATGTTTGTTTATTCCTTCTCTCCACACAAGGTCATGTGGCAAGTGGTCTTCACTGGTACTAGTTGATAGGTGTTCCACTTTTTACATATTGGATAGCATTTTTTATTAAATAGCTTTAATTTAAATCATTAATACCTCAAATCTATGTTCATGCTGTATCTACTATTATTACGTTGTAATTTTTACATATTTTGTTGATTATCAAGCTACTTTTGTGTATTTTCACTCGTAATGCTTTTGTTTTAAGCAGGCACGTGATGCCACCACAGACTCAGATTATTAGTGGCCTTTTCCTCAGTCTGTCGATCGTCAGCACAGTACTAGGCTGTGCGTTGTGGAACTTTCCAATTCACTCTCAACATGAAAATTTTTTGTATATGGGTGTGTTTTCTGCATCAAAAATTTATTGGAAATATTATTAGTCGTGTTATTTTCATTTCTAAGTAATTATTTCATTTAGGAGGAATGCTTTCTGCATTCGTGCTAAATTCCAGTATTGTTTGCTGCCTTGTGAAAGCTGAAAAGGACAGAAATTCCCAACTTTTCTCCCCATACATTGTTTGTGCTTCCCTTCATTTTGTGATCAGGTAAGAACTGCATTGAAATCGATTGTTTCGGGTTCATTTCGACCACCGTTTCAGCGTACTGGCAGTCTGCTTGTTCACAGGAGAGACGATCCGTGCAATCCTTCAGGGAACTAGTCTCGAGCATCTTTATGGAGTTCTCGTCTTCTTTCTTCTGTCTGTGTTTTGGTTGTGGAGTATAAAAATAGTCAAAGGTCAAAGGGATTATATTAAAAAAGTATCCGGAGAGCACATGATCTTCACGAATCCTGAAATTGTTTAGGCGCCTCGCGTTTCTCTTGGTTCTATGATTGTTAAAATTGCATATAACTTGTTAAAACGGGTTATCCATAATGACCAATTTTATTGTCCACTGATTTCAATAATTACAAAAAATCAAGCGTGCTCAGTTCACGGGTTATCAAAAAGAAAATTATATTTTCTTGAAATTAACTGTTTTCAATTTTCTGATTTCCAAACAAACATTATTTCAAATATTTTGTTAACTACATTCGCCTCACTTTCATCTAATTTTGGACAGATTGATTCATTGTCATAAGCACCATTTTCTATTCAAGTTATTGATTGAATTAAAACTTTATATATCGATACTCTTCACAGTATGTGATTGTCATGTGAATTGCTGGGAAGAAAAGGTTTCAAAGCGTCAAAAACGGAAACAGTGCAAAAAAACATACAGAAGATGATTTTGGAAGAAACTCATCAATTTGACAATCTAGTCATATCGCTAGAAACGCAATTATTTAATATTCCATGTATCTTCTTAGTTAATATTCATGGTATATGGGAAGTGTCTGACATATTCCACCCAATTAAGGCCTTTTTTAACTATAAATTAAGTAAAAACGATTTATCGATACAATAATATCACTATTTTAATATGCAAACTTTTATTTATAAGAACTATAAGAGGACGGTACCCGTACTAATAAAATGAGAAACAGTCCAGACAGAACTAGATTTTGATGTGAAATGCAAAAGAGAAGAAGTCAGGGCCAAAATAATACCATTAACAAAAAAATGATCCCACTAACATGCGTTAAGCTATAGTGAAGTGTTGATTGAGATCACTTTTTTAAAACAAGGATGGAATTGGCCTCTATTAATATAATGTTAAGGCAATGACTTAAATAAAATGGTATATATCATCGTTCATCCGTTATTGCTCCGTTAATTGAGATCATAACTCAGTTTATGCCCCTAAATCAAGCTTCTTCTTATCAGGACGACTCAGGGTGTCAGGATAACTTTTTTGACTTTTCGCCCACCACTGTACCTCAGCAGAGCCCCACAAATTGAATACAAAAAGTGGTAGCAGTGCTATTACAGTGGATATATAGAAAACACTGTTCCATTCCGCGGCGGTGCCATTCTGTAATAGAAAATTTTGGTGTGATAGAATTATTTACAATGAACGATATAATAACAAGCTAAAAAAATAGGAAACATTAGAATTGAATGAATAAATTGTCATCTGATTACTTGTACAATCCATTTTGTGATTAATGGATTAATTATCCCTGAGCATGCAACAAAGAAAAAGGCAAATCCGGTGACTGCACCAGAATAAGCCGGTGCAACGGAAACCAATGCTGTTTGGCAACCAGGAGTATGCAAACCTGTGATTTATGAGAATTTGATATTTATAGGTAGGTAGTACTGCATCTTAAATAATTTAAACTAACCGGCGGAAGCCATACTCAAACATAGGAAGAGAACAGCTAATGGCGCTCGAGTGGAGTCTAGCAGCGTGGAGGCAAAAAGGAAAACTCCCAAGCCCAAAGATGCTAACGAGTTAAGAACCTAAGAATGATAGACAAACCAATTTTGAATAAGCAACACTTCAAAAAGTCGAATTATAAATACTTTGCATATGGTGCTGCGCCTCCATTTAGTGTGTCTCTGTAGCCAAGTATTAGCATAGCTACTGGCTAACTTTGATAACCAGAGTGACGCAGTTGGGAGAGCCGACAGAATTCCGTTCTTGGTAGAAGTGTAGTGGTGTACATCGTGTAAGTAACTTAAATACTATATCCTTTAAAAATTCTTTTATGTATGTGCTACTATGGAATGCAAAATAACATCTATATTATCTTTTAAATAGATAATAATAATTCTTTGAAAATTTGAACCTGGGCAGAAACATAATCATAGTCATAAGTGGGAATTCGTGGCTCACAACGGCGAGGACTGCTGCCCAAACAGGAGCAGAACATAAAATACGTGTCCAGGGAACCTGTATTTTATTAATTTAATTGCTAAACTTTAATAAGTTATATTATGTATAGTAATGAAACACCTTTCGTTCAGTTCTTTTTTTTCCGACATCTTCATTAGAGTTTGCCATAGTAATGAACTTTAACTCAGCATCGGCTATGCACGGTTGCTTCGAAGGTTTGTCAGCACCTTGCAAAGATAAAATGATAAGTGTTTAGCGGTTACTGTTATAAAACTATAATACTCCCTCAAAAAGACACAAATGTTTGTGATACCTAAAGTGGAACTAACCAATGACAGAGTATACAACAACGAAAACAGCTCCAACAATTGCAGATATGTAGAATATAGAAGGCCATCCACGGAAGAGAACTGTTTGCGAGCAAAGGGCTCCAGCGGTGGGGATAATAATGAGAGTACCTAAAAAGCAAATATTAATTTAGAACAATATTTAAAATAGTTCATGTATTTGATGTAGAAGACGACTTATTTCCCCCTTCGGACATAAACTGAAGAAAAACTTTGTTAGCAATATTTAAAATGTCTGTATAATTAACTTGACAGCACAAAATATTTCAACAATCTATGGTCTTGCATTACTCACCTAATTGTCTTCCTCCAGTAGCGAGTCCAAGGGCATAACTTCGTTCTGAAGGTGGGAACCACCGTGTTATTAGTGAGTTAACAGAAGGCTGAAGCAACGCGTCGGCTATGCCGACCAGAAATCGACCGAAGATCGCGAAATATACGCTGTACATAAGCTATGGCTTTATTTTATAGGGAAAATACTTTATAATTATTCAGATTAGTAAATATAAATGTCACGCTATTGTATAGTATTCAGGATTTTCCCACTTAAATATTGGCAGAATCTTCAATTTCTACTTACTATTCTTACAAATTAGTGAAATTATTAATTAAAACAAATAATTAATATTATTCAATGCGACTAAAATTGTGTTTGGATGTGCATAATTAATATAATACTAAGCATTAAGAAGATAGTTATACAGTTTGTAATAAGCCTTAAAATTATCATTGCTGATATATCAGTTATAGTAAAAATAATTATAATGTGATTATAATTTGCAGCAGTTTAGGAATAGTTATATACTATATGAATTTATTGAATACCTTATTTATTCTTTATGAATTATTCCCAAAGAATCAATCAATTATTTCACTATTAAATTATTATAGAACGGTGGTTTTATCAACTAATGTAACTATTAACCGACTATCAAGAAGCCACTCAATTCCAGCATATTGCGAGTCGAGAAATCGCTAGAGAACCTTTGTGATTACGACGGAAGTTGAATTTATTAAAAGCGCCACTACTGCCTTCTTGATAACCAGCAATGCTGAGTTATATCACCTGCTATATCTTAGAGTATTTTTCAAGACTCACGAAAAAACTAAGTGGTTTTCACAAAAATATTAAAGCTTAAATGTTAAAAATTTGCCGTAGCCCCTAAAGATAAATACATTAAAATCAAAATTAATGAATTTAGTTACTATATGCATGTGGTATAAATAAAATTCTTCTCACCTTTTGGGAGACAGCTGAGGAATAAGAATATTGGCAATGATGGCTAATGTGACACTGGCAACGATCATATACTTGGCATTAAACTTGTCTGCAAGAAAGCCAGAGAGCAACATGAACAAAAGTCCGACGTTGAAGGCAGAGAAAATGTAGCCCTAAGGAAAACATTAATGATTTGGAAAAAACAATCTATTTTTTGAGGATTTTTATAAAATGACAAGTATTATTGAGCAATGTTCGTTATATTAGATTGAAGGAATTAAATTCTAAAATAAGTTGTATACCTGATGGTCAGGTGACCAATCGAGTCTTTCTGCCGCATTTTCATTCACAGTATCGTTATCAACGTACTCAGAAGAATTTACCATGCATACGATGGCCATTCCCATGTTGCTGTTCATCATATGCACACTAAAATACCAATCAGTTATAACTGAAGTAGTAGGTGAATTTGTATTCTTAACTATGCATATTTTAAGATTTCTGCATTCCTTGTACCATACATCTCTAGTATTCTTACCTCGCAAAACACAAGCAGAGTAGACTGGCAGTAAGTAATCTCCAACTGGGGAACCATCGGTAAGCTACTGGCCGAGGAGCCGTCGGAAGGCCATCGCACACTGGGTGCACAACAGACATTCTGAGCAGTTGATCTGTAAAGAAGATTTAAGTACGTAATACTTCATACAGCAAATTAAAGTTAGAAGTTAATGCATATTAATTCATCTCTTTTTTTAGCAAAATTTACAGTATTTCTAACTATATTTTTGTGGAAAAACGTTCGGAAAAATGGTTGGTAGCAGTTGAATTCCCGTTGAAACAGGCAATGGACACGTATTCTCTCGTTTTATATCTAGACCCTTAGGAACTGTTGACTATCTTTCTTCAACCGGTCTTCTGCGCGGAAGACGCCCGAGGGCAGAGGAAATGCACCTGATTACTTGATTATAAAATCTGAGGAAAAAGCTGATAGGTATAGGTTATAATAATCAGAATTTTATGAACTCATTGTAAAGTATATGCGTTTCAGGAGACCACTACTTAAACAAACCAAACTGATACAATATATGGTTCTCGAGCTCTTGTTAGTTATGGATATTTTATTACTTCATGATTACGAAGAATATTATTTGATTATGGCTATCCAATTTTTCAAATTAATTTAGCTCCGAAATCTTATTGTCCTTATTTACTTTCCTGACCGGTCCATGCGGTTTTGCATCGCTTTCGTGTGCGAAACCAAGCACCGTTAGGTGATCGACTGAAATCAAGAAGAACTAGAAGGAAGAAGTTTGATGCCTACTATATAGTGGTCGACTGTGAAAAAATATCATTTTGGACACGAAGTCCCCCCGTTCATTAGTGGCATTAGCATTCAAGAACTAGTGACACAGTAATACATAGTCTGGAAAAAAACTCTCACTAGTATCGCTAGTCGGATGCCACTTTCATAGCTGTAAGTATTTCGGTTACATGATCTTGTGACTAATCGCATTATCCGTAATATTCTACATAAATGTAGTAAAAAACTTTTTAATAGGATAAATTTGATTACTTACAATTGGATAGCCATATTACGAATAATCTTAAGTTTTTTTCACGACTAATGCTCCTACCATGTGAATGACTCATCTCTCAATCGTCATTGGTCACGGAGACTATGCAAAGAGTTAGTCAGAACAAACTGCAGCCACCCGAAAGTGACAAATTCTGTGATCTTGTGCATCCTTTGAGTCCTAAAACCCTATTTCATCATAATTACTATTAACACAAATTTAGGTCTCGACTTTTATACAATGCTAATCGTTAGCGTATAGCTACATTTACAGTATCTGTAGATACCATATATATAGTTATCCCCTTACTATTAATATGGTTAGACGTTTCGAACAATCTTACATGGACAGTTTTGTGCCATAGGAAAAAGAACTGTTGTGGGTGTTTATATTTTCATATATTTTCATATATTTCTAATTTTGCCTTTTTTATATAAATGTTTTAATGAAGAATTTGAACTGAGTAAGTCTATAGATCCATTCTACATTATAGGGAAATAATGGTTTTAAACGCACGAAACTAAGCTGAGGGAAACAGTTGGTGTAATGAGAACGAAGATCACATAAAGATTGTTAAGTGATTAAAGTGACTAAACTCACTGATTTTGTTTAGGCAGTCATCTATGCTGCTAAATTTAGAAGGAAACTTAGCAAGTACGACCATGGCTTTGTTCAATTTAATTTTCTCTCTCCTTAAATAGTTGGTCGACTTCCGTTTCTTAGCTGTGCTTAAGCGAGCGATTACTCTGCGAAAAGCTGTATGTACGTGAGAAAACAGTCGTGAAGGAGGAGGAAATTCAATACTCATTTTCATATATAAGGCAAAAAATGTTTTATAATAATCTATTCATTTAACGTACTATAATTCCTATCAGTACAAAACTCAGAGAGACATAGGAAATACTTCTAAATATTATTAGCTTTAGTTATTGCGTACTTTCGTACTTCTAGACTTAAATACATAGCTTCGGCTATGATCTCCTAGATTAATAACTTCAAATCGTAATTATAGAGTGGTTAAATAAAGTGATTGAAGGTAGATTTATCTTAGTACTAAATATTAAGGTTTAGAATCTTAGATTTCTAGAAATCTCAAAGGGTACACATCCAATGGTTCATATGTTAACTTCAAAAACGTTAAGACCAAACATTTTGACAGTTAACATAGCGTTTTGTATTAAATAGGAGTTTTCGAACAGTTGAGAGTATAATCTATGTTTACTAAGTAATAAACGGTGGATGGAGGTGTACATATGTAAAGAATCGGAATATCCGGTTAATCTTAGTGATAACTTCTGATTAGTGAATATTTCGCTGATCCCACTTTTCCATCATGCTAAAATCAGCAGGGTACGCCAGACTGTCTGTATGTTTCGGAAACAAAGGAAGTCCATGTTTGGAATGATGGGAAGAACGCAAAAAGCTGTCCGACGAGATCAGAGAAATCCTCACCAGGCAGTCGGAGTGTTTAAAAATACACAGCACTTATGCATAACTGAAGTCACATGCTGAGAAATATAGCAAAGCTGGAATGTCAACGATTCGTAGAATACCAAAATAATATTAGGTCGTTACAAATCAACACAACAATATGTCTGCCATCATCACTGATATAAGTAAATATTTAATGGATTTTTCCTGTTGTGATTTTATTAGCTATTGTTATTGAGATGAAAGCTGATACCGTATGAAAGTCAAATAGTATACCTACAATATACCAAGTTTACGTATTAACAAATTAGTGCACATTTTATTAAAATTGCGCTTCATTTGTAATATATTAATTTACAATATATCAATTATAATGTGTCGTATCCGTAGCATTTAGGCATTTTTAGATAGTAAAAAGGAAGTGAAAAGAATGTTAATTCTTCCTACTCCCTTACAAGGAACTCGTTCTCTTCTCTTTCGTATCTTATCGGGTCAAGTCATAGTCTATTCTGGTCTTGAGTCCTCTTGATACAAGCTTAGCTCGCCCTCTTTTTGTTTCGAATCTCCTACCGCAATGGAAATGGATCACCTCCGCAACCAAACAGGTTGCAAAACTTTCCAATTATCCTCTCTTTGTGGATATAAATAAATCGTTTTTTTTGTTGTTGCGGAAGTTAAAAGGGCATTCACTCAGGCTTATTGAAATGAAAGATCTCTCCAAATATAGATAAATGTCGTTCTTGTCTATGTAAAGTACAAGTGGTAATAGTTATATAATGGTACTCAAAATCTGCAGTCTATTGTTTGGAAAAAATATTCTATGATGGTTCTGATTAGTATAGCTTCTTTGAACTCAGATTCAAACAGAGCCTGATTCCCCGGTCACTGACAGTTGGCCATCGACTAACACTGGCACTTTTCACTTTTTTATATCCTACAGAGATTTACGGGGTGCTATTCTATTTCTTGTTTATGACCCATCGTTCTATGCTTGAGTGAACACGGAATGCATAAAATAAGTACCATAGGAAAGTATAAGATGGAAAAAATTAATCATGTAAAAAATATATATAAATAAACCGTATATTTACTAACAAAGAATCAGCGGAATATTTTCGATTCATTTGTGCAAGTTAATTTATAGAAGTTCGCTGATAACTTATCTTGATTTAATCATATTACCTTGATCTATTATTAATCCCTCCTATCATTTCAAGTTATTTTAAAAAGATTGGCATTCTTCAGTTTCTCAAAATACTCATATACAGTGCCATTAAGAATGGCTTAGTGCTTCAGACAACTCAGACTAGGTCGCTATCTGCCAACAGTCAACGACAAAACAAACTAGAGCCAAGTAAACTGACAAAAACAAACAAACTACTAAATAGTCAACAGAGTCATAACGTCAGAAGACAGATTATCACCTGTTTTGAGGAAGAAGTTGGATGTTTTCGAATACCAGCTAGGAACAAGGAAATACGACGAATTATGCTAGTTAGGTCATAAAATGAAGCTACAAAATATCTATGGAAAAGATAATTCAAACATGTAGTACTGTAATTGTCTCCTCGACGTTTCGAAGTAGCGTGTGCAAGTATTATGTGTAGTTCAAACAGCTCAGTGTAAGTTTAGGATTGGTGTCAGATAGAGGATACTGTCAACTGTGGCATTAGATTTCAGCTAATATTCTTTCGCTGTTAGTTATATGCCATAATACGACAATTACAACATAATAAAAAAGAAAACAATATATAGATTTGTTTCAAATCTGATTAAACAATAGAAACCTATAATAGTATCGGCATCGTTGATTTCATCTATACGATCTGAGCACCTGTCGATTTCACTGCGTTTCCAAATATAACCAAATGTACGGTATTTATGACTTCCTTTATGCTCATAATGTTATATCACTGCAGTATCTTAAATTGTGAGTGATAAATAATATAAAATAGGAGTATCAGCAAAGGGGAGGTTTCATCTTCCATCAAAAGCAAAATTAATAGTGATCGCTATGTGTGTACACAAACACCGCGCAGTGATTACGAAATTAGGTGCAAAATGAGCACGAGCCTCCCTGCAAGTACTGGCACATGTATAGTCCAAGCTGTTCTTGGACAATGCTTTCCAAAAACAGGCATATAAAACGAGACAGGTTGGAAATAACACTTGCAATCTGGTACATTTATATCTATAAACTATCTTCTTATTTCATTATTCGATATTATCTTTTCTTATGGTTTACAAGGAAACCAAATACTTCTGAGGAGGTGATTTAAAACGCGAAATTAGCGATGGATGCGGAAGGAAGCGGCGCGCGAAAGCTATCGGAATTCCGTCGACAAAATTCCACGATTATTTGTAAATGATAAATAATATCCAGAAATGAGCTCGATTATTTCACTGCTAGCAAAAAATATTCATAACCAAACTGCCACTCGCATCATCCCAACAACTTGGTCCTATTATATCACTTTCCGTGTATAACAAACATCTGTGATCTTGATGCGGTTATGGTAATGTGTGTGACTAGCAGTCGTGGGGATGCTGTGCTTGGCAGGCAGATCCGGATGGCACCCACCTGTGTCGCGTTCCATGCTGCTATTGAGTAGTCGCTCCGCCCCCTAGCCCGAGCCTCCGACCCCTGACCTCCTCGGGTCAGCCGCTGCCTCTGTTTGCGTCCGTCCGTCTTTCCGGCGCAACCGGTCCGCGTCCTCCGCCACTCTTATAAGCAGCGAACTATCGTCAGTGTGTTGCAGCGCGATGTGCGGTATCTGGGCAGTGATAGGCGAGCAGCCAGGTGCCCTTCACCGCAATCAGTTTATGCGAATTGTTGGCCGTGGTCCTGATATGACTGTCATCCAAGAAGTTGCAAACGATGTCTATCTTGGATTCCATCGTCTTGCCATTGTCATGGTACGTCGTTTACAATGATAACCGCCACTTTATGTAATTTAAATGTTCTGAAACTCACGACAACGATAATTCGCTAACAGTGCGCCTAATTGTCTCGATTTACTTTCTTTGAACGTACTCAACTATCTCAACCAACCGGGTAAGCCTGCTCAATATCTATTTACATTCTTTGTGAATCACAGGAGGTAATATGGACTAAGAAGCAAAACGCTCAAAAAAAAGTAATCTGGAAAGGACAAAAGAACTTAGGTTTGAGCTCCTAATATAGATAGTAGGATTGGCATCTCGGGAGCCCGATTCCCCGAATCCCGGGAAATACTCGGATTTTCGAAAATCTCTAAAACCCGATAGCTCGACTTATTAAAATATCACGAAAACCCGGAAACTCGGTAACTCGACATTTTAGTCTCGAATGCCAACCTAATAGATAATTATTGTTATTTTCGAAAGGATTGTGGCTGATATACAAACATTAATTAATAATAGGTAGTTTCTCCTTAATTATATGTGTAATATTTTTGTTCTAAAAGATACAAGTTAATAAGAAATTCCTTTTACGTTAGTCAAATTTCAGCCTGGTGACAAACCAAGTGAACAACCAATTGTGGGTAGCGGTTTAGCTGTTGTTTGCAATGGTGAAATATATAATCACAAAGAAATAAAGGTTTGATGATTATGAATTATTTTGGAATAAATGTGTGCTATTATAATAAAATCTTTATAATTTTAACATTTGTTTTATTACTTAGGAAAGTTGTCCAATGCAACTCACAAATGGTGGAAGTGATTGTGCTGCAATTATCCACGCCTTCATCAAAAATGGTTAGTTAGTAGTTGCTGATTTATTATGTTTCATAATATGTTACTAAATATTTTTAAACTTATAAGTAATTTACCTCCGTTTGATTTACATATAGGGTATAACCTGCGTGAAGCATGCGCTACTCTCGATGGCGTCTTCGCCTTCTTAATGGCAGACGATAAGAATCTTTACATTGGCCGAGATCCCCTCGGAGTACGGCCGCTGTTCTATGGGTTCACTAGTGGTGGTTAGTTATTATTATTCTAAAACGTTGGTCCACAAACGAAGACTCATCTATTGAATTTCAAAAGTGCAGTGATCAGTCTAATACATGCAATGTCTGATGTGTCTATCAAATATCGGGGAGCATGAAAAGTGCATTGTTTCGTCTCAATAAGAGGCCGTTTTCCTGTTTCTCCAGACTTGATGATCGCATCACGGATATTTGTTCTGGTCATCTCTCGTACGTCCTTTCTTTGCAAACAAATCAGCTGATTTTGTTGTCTTTCCGCGCTTCAGTGCCAGTTTGTTTTCCTGTTTTCTGGACAGCACTTCACGGTAAATAAGAATCCAGAGGCGTCAGCATAAGCTGATTTTTCGAAAATCGAAGCCTTAGCAGCGAACTTGTACACGACGTGAAGAATTCTAACAACGTCTTTGATGTAAATCTTGTTAAGTAGTAGTTTAATAACCTATTAATTTTTCAGGAGCTCTTGTGCTGGGTTCTGAGGTAAAATGTATTGAGCAACTTTGTGACCGTATGGACTATTTTCCTCCTGGCTGTTGCTCGGTCGTCCCTCTCCTGGGCAGGGGAAGGTTCGTAAACATATCGGAGCAATACTGCGAAATCTCATAGAATGAACTAAGTGCGTTATTGGTGTGAAATTTTTTGAAATTAGAAGATTTTATTGCGGTAAATCATACAATATGGCATGTATTACAAACAAAAACACTACCTAAATTATATTTTTTATGAGAAACGTTTCTATTTTCACATTTATGAGTGTAGGAATTTATTCTCTATACGTATTTTTCTTTTTTTTTCAATTATCTACATAAGTTACCAATATAGCTATTAAGGTCTATCCAAATCCAGCAGTACTACTCTGTGCCGAATATAGCTGATCGATTCCTGAGCATGGAAAATGCACAGGTATGAGCTCAAATTCCACATCAAATCTTAACGTTTACAGATATACATTATATGAACTATGATTATGAAATGTGACCTTTCAGACATTGATTCGAGAGGTTCTAGTAAAGTCAGTCGAAAAGCGTTTAATGGGTAATCGACAATTCGGTTTCATGCTCTCTGGAGGACTTGATTCGTCACTTATTGCATCCATTGCTTCCAAATTTCTCGCTCAGGTGCGAAATTTATCAACTTATGCCTAATATTTGTAAAATGATTATCTTGATTCTTTCCAGAAGCCGATAGCGTTTTCAGTTGGATTCGAAGACTCGCCTGATTTAGAGAATGCAAAACGAGTAGCTGAATTTCTTAATATTCCACATAAAGTGTTGGTCATAACTCCTAAGGAATGCATTGACATCATTCCCGGTTCGTGTATAGATATTATTAACAACTATAATAAATTATGACATTTGAATGAAATATCTGTTTCTAGAGGTAATTTACGCTTTGGAAACGTTTGACCCACTTATCATTCGTTGTGGAGTCGCACATTATCTTTTATGTAAATATATCTCACAGACTTCAGAAGTGAAAGTACTACTGTCAGGTTGGTTCTGTTCATATTTTCCATATTTCGCAAAAAACAACTTTTATACAGCGTTACATAGTTTTATTAGTTCCGTAACGACATAAATTCGAGAGTACGTGCGAATTTCTAGACAAGGCTTTCTTTCTTTCTTCTCCACTTGCACGTGTTGTATCCGTTCTTGCGTTCATAACGTCACAGCAGTTTTTAATCCTTTGCTAAACAAAAGAATGACAGAACTGTAGTTCATTAGTAAATTAATTAGGCAAATATCGAAAACTGCTGATATATCTACTTTTTAATGCAAAATTCGAGGGAGTCTATATTTCCTCATATAAAAGAAGCATTTATATCCAATAAAAAATTTTTTAAAGTAGCTACTGGATTTCCTATTTCCCTCATTACGATAAGAAACAGGATAAACCATTTGGGGCTAAATCATATTCAAACGTCTATTATTAATGGCATTCCAAAAAAGAGCTTCAAAAAATTATGTTTTTTTATATAAGACCTAATTATGGTTGCTTATCATATATAAATCTCCACAATCAACTGAAACCGGACCGCGCGGAGACATCTCATCCTCCGCTTTTCGTGATTTCTGTGGTTAGCTGAGTACCCTCGAGAATAGCGAAACGTAAACAACCCAAAATGGAAAGCCCGAAAATACAGGGAAGATAAAAAGATATGGAACTTTAAGAGCAGTTCCGGGACAGTTTTAGAACATTGATTGCGTCACTGAAATGCTATTACTCTTATTGGATTTCTAAAATGATTTTAAGTGTTTTATGGGTTTTATAGAATAATTATTTTAGGAGAAGGAGCAGACGAATTGTTTGGTTCATATGCTTACATGCAGCGTGCGCCGAACACCTTTCACCTGCATAAAGAGATCCTTCGTCGACTTAAATATCTCCACCAGTACGATGTTCTTCGTTGCGATCGTTCAACCTCTTGCCATGGACTCGAGATTAGAGTTCCATTTCTCGACAAGAGGTATGCCTAATATTTGAAATTTTAATTTCACAGTGTGTATATTACTTTAATTAGTATTAAAAAGCGATGTATGATAGACCACCGGAAAAATTTGTTGTCTGCGTAGATTCGTTGATCTCGTGGCACGTCTCCCACCTACCTATAAGCTAATACCAATGAAGCTAGAGAAACATATTTTACGCAGTGCCTTCGTTGGCTGGTTGCCTGAAGAGGTACTTTGGCGCAGCAAAGAAGGATTTGCTGAAGCACTAGGTAGATTTGTCACAGTATTTTTATAATTGTTTTAAAATTTTGGCCCACTCATACACGAGAAACTAATTAATTAATTTTTCATTACTTTAGGGAAAACTGATCTTGGAGATATTGTTCACAAACATGCTTGTTCGGTAATATCGAGTGATTTATTTGCCACGCGAGCGGATCGATTCCGTGATAGAACACCAGAAACGAGAGAAGAGTATTGGTACAGACAAATTTTTGAGGACACCTTTCAATATGAGAAAATTGGATCTATCGTTCATACAAAGGTCTACAGGTTAGTACACATGTTTAAATTCTATTAGGTATATATTTAATATGATTGGTTTTTGTTTAGAACTGCAGCATGGCATCATGTGGAAGATAAAGAGAATTTTAAAGAATCTCTCGATGTAAAACAGGAGATGCAGGAACTAATACGTCTAAGGAGACGATCAACTGGTAGCACAACGCTTTCTGGTGTGGCCTAACATTCTTCTATCATATTTTCTGGTCATTAATTTTTTAATATCTTATGTGTGCAGATTAAAAGTGAACACTAAGATCTATATTTTCCTGCCCGCCCTTCACTTTCCATTCCGGACATTCGTTTGTAAAAGAAACCATGATGTAGATCTAAAATTTTTTACAAAGATCTCGTTGCATTAATCTCATAGGTTTCTTTTACAAATTAATCTCTTATCCTTAACATTACGTAGGATCCGGTGTTTTTCAATTTGATAGTTACGAATAGAGCATATTTTTTTGGTGTTAATAAAGATAATGTTTTAATATCTAATAATAATAAGCGAATTGTTGACCGGTTGTATGTACATAGTGCTTTTCTATTAATTTTCCTTTGTGATATATGTTATTTGAATAAAAATGTAATCGGTCTATTTGTTTGCTAACTAAAAGTAGGATGTTCACATTATTCAATAAAGGTCATTGAAATGCATGATGTGCATAGAAACAGAATTGCAAGAAATAGTGTATATTTTTGGCAAATTAGATAAATTATATTATAGCCTATTGCTATGAAATTCTTAGCTCTAAAATACAGATTTTTTTTAAAGGCTATAAATGCTTGAAAGCTGTTTATATATATATATATATATATATTTAGGAAATATAATTTAAGATCTTTGTTGGGAAAAGGTGTGTAAATACAGGTAGACAAGATGTCAACGAATGATGTTAACAAACAGCTTGTTTTTGAAGGAAATAAAATCACAAACATTACACATTTCTAAATTATAGCACTCATTAATATCAACTTTAAAATCATTGTTATCGTTATGCATTAACGACAAAAATTAATTCGCTTATTTCTTAATATTAATTCTTACGATAGTAATTATAAACATTATTTTACCACAATGCGAAATATTGATCAAGGTACCTATTTTTGTTTTTTCAGTGTCTTTTTTAAAGAGTTGGTTATATATATATATATATATATATATATATATATATAAGCATATGGCATGTACATAGTATGTGTATGTATTTGTACAAATAGTGGCAGATGCGAGTGCCTTCAGTCGGTCAGGGATGTGGTATTTGTGTTCTCTCCAGAGTTCTCGATCTTGCTTGCTACCAAGTCTCCGCACCGTCTATTTCGTTATTTGCACTCCCATCCAGTACGCAAAGCGAGTAGCCTTGCTTCCGTTTTCCGGGGATTGACATACTTGACATCCAAGCCTAATGCCATCTTCAACACAGGGAAATACCAAATATTGTCACTATTTCTCGTGGCACGATTAGTCAGGTCTCCTTACATGTTTTATTAAAGCCAAGGCATGTTTTCTGTCGGAACGTCCATGCTACGTTGTACCCGACAATACGACTAAACAAGTGCGCGATTATCGAATCAGCTCAGCCAACCATCACCTGATAAGAAGTTGCTTCACTCTTATTCGTTCGAATTGTTTTCTTCTTCACTATTTATTGCTAAATTATATTTTTTTCAATATAATATATAGAAATATATGTATCTTTTTTGAAATTCACTTTTTAACTGTATTTAGCATCTTGTATGAGTTATCGCTTAAAAAAGTAAGTCTTTCTTATTGCTTCAGAACATATCTAAATGAATATCAAGGCGGTATTATTCGATTTAGGAGGAGTTTTGATACCACCCCCAATGGTCTACTGGAACAGTTAGTGAAAAAAAAATCAGTCAATCAATAGTTATTATAATGACATAGTATAAATAGTATAACTTAATTCAGGAGTGGAAACCGAATATTCCTTACCCCTGGGCTCCATCTTAGATACACTGTTAACCACAGATGCCATTCATCATTTTGCCTCTCTTGAAAAAGGCCAAATAACTGCAGAAGACTTTGAACCTCTTTTCACCTACTACTATAATCAAAAAGTAAATAAAGAATATAGAGTAATTGGAAACCAACTTTTATTTATTTATTTATTGGATATATCCACTTACAGAATAACCGTACAGGATCTATCATTCCTATTATGCATGGATTTATAAAGGAAGTAGAAGATTTACCAATATTTGAAGAATTGGATAAAATTTTGAAAGTTGGGAAGTTTTTACTATGGAAATTAAATTGTGTAAAATCAGGCATATTTTTTAAAATTCTGTCCTCAGTCAAAATTTCCTATATTTAAAATTATAGGAGCAATAATGGTTAATGCAAAAAACTAAATGATTAGTGCAAGAAGATTAGTCAATAATTAAAATCGTTTAGACCTTACGAGCTTCTGGCCTACGAACTGCTCTTATAACAAACAATTTCTATGCAGACAGAGCCAGACGCCTTCCCACTATTCCTAGATCAGTGCCCAAATATTTCGATCTAGTTATAGAGTCTTGTCGATCTGGTCTTAGAAAACCCGACGCTGAAATATTTCAATTGGCTTGCATGAAGCTACAGGTGTGCCACAATAGTATATGGCACTTATTATGATATTTCAAATATAATTTCAGTTACAACCTGATGAATGCATTTTCCTTGATGATTTGGGACATAACCTCATGGCAGCGAAGAAACTTGGAATAGAAACCATCAAGGCTTGTTTTAAACGTCAAATGATCGACAGCGTAGAGGGAATTAGGCTCAATTATTTAAAATGTATTCTGTAATTCAGGTATCATCTCCATCTCAACTAGCTGCTGATTTAGGATCAATTTTTGACATGAACTTTGACTATCCTCCTGATACAAGAGAGTGTACTGAGAGTTAGTTTCTTCCAATATATTTTTTAAAAGTTCAACATATGTTAATAGATTAGCTACCTCAAAATCAGTTCTTAGTAGAGAGCTTTATATTAAAAAAACTAAAATAAAAATAATTGTAGTGAATAAAACACTGATTCAGGATTTTATTTTTCATATTACTTATATTATTATATGTATTTGATATTAAGTTTCTAGTTTAAATATTTATAGGAGAAAAATTGCCTGAGGATGTGCTGCAACATGTGTTTTTCAAAGAACTGGGCATTGAAAAATCGAATATGATTATAAGAAAATTTAGCAATGGACAATCTAACCCTACATACTACATAAGATGTGGAGAAAAGGAGCTTGTTCTTAGAAAACAACCGGTAGGTAATAAGAAGCGGAATAACAGCGCTATTTAGAGGTTTTATGCGATGTTTACCGTCAATTTGAAGGCAAATTATGAATTTGGAGTTCCTATTTACTGCAGTTATATCTAGTACCTTACATTATATTCGATGGCCACTAGCAATACTCCTAACATTTCTAGAAAATGTCTCCATTTTTACTTCAGTAAAATTACTGGGAAAAAGACTATGGCTCTTGTTTTACATTATAAAGAGACATGAGAGATGTAGCATAGGCTGGAGATTATAGTTGTCAATGAATTATAAGCACTTTCATAGATTGTTTATTACTTAGCAATGTGTATAATTAGCAAATGCTTTTTCTTCTTTATATTAAGTAGAGCCAGCCGGTAATATAAATGTATTTTTTGTTAAGATTATTTTTGAACAGATTTAGCTTGCATAAGCCTCCGCATGAAACTTCAACGGCAATGCTATACTAATATTTTAATAGTTATAAGTTTTCAATTAGTTTAAAATTTTAACTGTAGAAAATATTGTAGATGAGTTATTGTTAATTTCCTTAGTTTTTAATATGCCATACTAATTAATGTAACTTTTAGTCCGGTCATCTTCTACCAAAAGCACATCAATTAGACCGGGAGTTTAAAATTATGAAAGCCCTTTATGGAATATTTCCTGTACCAAGAGTGCTATTTTATAATGATAGGTATGAGAGGTCTTTCAATTTATTATAGTATAAAAAGTAATGAAGAATTGCAAAAGTAATTTTTAGAAAAATTTTGGCAGAATTTTATTCCAGCTTTTAGCATACTTAACACTCCGTTCTACGTAATGGAATATAAGAAAGGTCGTGTCTTTCTTGATCCAACTCTTGCTCATTTGAAACCGAAAGACAGGAAAGAAATTTATGAAGAAGCCATCAAAACATTAGTTAATTTGCACTCAATCGACCTAAAGAGTATTGGATTTAATAACTATGAAAAAAAGGGTATATTCCTTATAGTTTTAATTTGTCGTTGATTCATATAAGTTAGTTAAATTGACCTCAAGAAGAACATAAAAGCTTATAATAATCTTCAGGAAACACATCTATGTTATTTTCCCAGTTGCCTATATATCCAGTAAAATTTAGTATATAATTCTCCTTTACGTCTTTTATTTAACAGGTAGCTATATGGAACGTAACTTGGAGCTGTGGATCAGAAATTTCAACTTGGCCAAAACGGAAGAAATCCCTGAGATGGATATATTAATTCAGTACATGAAAACCAACTTGCCTCGTAATAGCAACACAACTATTGTACATGGTGACTTCCGGTACGGAAAATATATTAATTGGCTTTCTGTATCGTATTTTTCTCTTATGTGGCACTAATATAATGCTCTAGACTGGACAATCTCATGTTTGACCCAGTGGAGAACAAAGTAATTGCTGTATTAGACTGGGAAATGTCGACTGTAGGAGATCCTCTGGCTGACCTGGCTACGTTACTTTTCACGCATTACAGCCAAAGCAAAAGCAAGGTTATACATAATTTTTTTAATGAAACGACAATTGACTCGATTATCAAGATGAAAAATTAGAAGTATAATAGTTAAAGTAATTGGGACTCTGTAATTTTAACGTTGGCGCAATAAGTCAAAAACCCAAATATGCTTATTTTAAATTGATTATCGAATTCATGTTAATAAAGTTGCCTTTTTTTCTTTTCAAAGACAATGTGTTGTGGATTCTAGGTGATGCCTGGAATGGGATATTTCTCGGACACTGACTTTGAAAGGATGCAAATCCCCACTGTATCTCGTTCTCTTGATATGTATTCCATCTTTGGCAAATTTAAGCCAATTGACCCTAATCTATGGAACTTTTATATTGTTTTCGTCATCTTTCGATTCGCCAGTATCATTCAGGGTAAGTTATTGAAATACATTTGAAAAAACTACTTTAACACCAATCTGTAGTCTTCTTTTGCACTTTACTATCTCTATCTAAATGCTTCTTTATTACCTTAGTTTTTCTATTATGCACATATAGTACTGTGCTTTAATTTTGTTTTGTTTAATTTTTAATTTTATACACTTTAGTGTCCTCTGTATCTTTTAGGCCTATGCTTCATACTATCATTTAAACTAAATATTTAAAAATTAAACTGATAGTAGATACATTCCTAGTAGAGTTTAAGAGATTTTTCAATTGTTTTAACTCTTGAGCTTATTAAGTTCTTCTCAAAAGAAAACAAGTCCTCTGTATATTCAGTTATAGTAATATTCTATTTAAAGAAAGGAAAATACACCACTTTCTTAATTGAACATAGATATGTCTTGAAAAATTAACTTAAAACAAAGATGTGAGATTAAGCCACAAAAAAAAGAGAAAATATAGAATTTCGGAAAAGTAGGGCGCAATTATATTGGTATCTTTTAATAAAAGAGTAATTTTATGTGTCCACAAGCGTTCATTGATGAAAAATGCTTCATCAACTGAGGCTAATCAACTGAATTTCGTTCCACGCATGCTAGCCCGGAGTGGAGTAAATCTCTTAAAACAATTTGAAGAAGCTCAAAAATATGGTGAGTTAAATTTATATTCATAACTGTTGTATTCCTGTAATATTTCTATGTCTCATGTTTAGGTATGCTAGTGGTCACTCCTTCAGCTTTCTCAAAGCCAGCCAAAAAAATATACGAAATTGTAAAAGATGTAGTCTACACTGATATTTTACCCTTAGAGGTAGACTTAATGAAGTATTACGATGGGCCAAATAAATGGATCCCCCATCCCAAAATCGAAAAGATAAAGGTTAAAACATTTTACAATACTATAATTATTTGGCGGACTATAACTAATATATGTAAATAATTTCAAAAGACTATTTGCTTGAATTAAAATAATGAAAGTAAAATAACTGACAGTTATATATAGGATCGAATGCGTAAACTGGGCGTATGGAACTTATTCATTTCAAAACATATAGATCCCGAAGAGAAATATGGAGTTGGTCTCACCAATGTTGAATATGCACATATTTGTGAGCTAATGGGAAGAAGTCTTTTTGCACCTGAAGCAAGTTCCAGATACTCTCTTATTCTTATATATATATATATATAAATCTTGATTTTTGAAACATCTCTATAAGCAGTTGAATTATCTGGATTATTTGAGGTGTTCAATTGTCAAGCCCCTGATACTGGAAATATGGAGGTCTTAATAAAATATGGTAGTGAAGAACAACAGTCTCGATGGCTAGTTCCATTATTAAATGGGGATATCAAAAGTTGTTTTGCAATGACCGAGCCTGACGTAGCTAGTAGTGATGCTACTAATATTCGGGTAAATATATTTTACTAACGAATGATATAATATTTAGGAAACAATATTGCAAATTTTCTCCCCGTTTAAATGTTTCACTTTAGGGTACAATCGTTAGAGTAGGTAACGAGTATGTTATCAATTCTCGTAAATGGTTTACATCCAACGCTGCTCATCCCAAATGTGATATTTGCATATTCATGGGAAATGTAGTTGGAGAGAAGGTGAATAACTTGAGGACAGTAATCTTTCCTAGCCTTTTCTTCTTCTTCATAGTTCTAGTATCTATTGTACTCTTTTTCTAGGAATCTCGACAGTCTATGATTCTTGTTCCAATGAAAGCAACTGGGGTACAAATCATCAGAAATCTTCACGTTTTTGGATCACAAGATGCACCTTGTGGGAGAGTTATTTATTACGAGCAAATGCTTAAGTAGATAAACAAATCACGCAATAAGACAAAATAAACATAGCATTAAAACCCCTAAGTGTTTGATATTAAGGAGAACATAACCTCCCAATAAAGGCTACAAAGCATATATAACCTCGTTAAATAACTAGAGGAGAAAAAACTTAGTTCTAGAGTCATCATAATGTTTATACTCTACAATTGTCACAGAACCATACAGAACAATCATTTAGTATTGCTATTATAGCTGGCCACTGTGAAGTATTGTTCACAAATGTGCGCATTCCCGTTGACAATATGATTCTTGGAGAAGGCCGAGGTTTCGAAATTGCACAGGGAAGGCTTGGACCTGGTAGGATACATCACGCGATGAGACTTATTGGACATGCAGAGAGATCGATTGAAATTATGAAGGAGAGGGTGAGACTGCACTATTGTAATTATTATTTATATCACCGATATTGTTTTTAATTTATCATTAGTGCTAGGTTACATACCGAGTCACCTTTGGAAGGAAATTAGAAGAATTTGACTCAATTCGAAAGGAAATCGCTCTATCCAGATGTGAGGTTGAACAAGCTAGGCTTCTAGTGCTAAAAGCCGCTCACATGATCGACACTATTGGATCTAAGGTGAAATATTTAAGGAATAAAATACAAATACTTAGAGAAAAATTAATGAAATTTTAAAACGTATATACGTGAGACATTCTATATTATTACAGGAAGCTCGGTCAGAAATAGCGATGATCAAGGTAGTGGCTCCTAATATGACTGTGCGTGTAGTAGATCGGGCTATACAGATTTTGGGTGGTCGTGGCTTAACGATGGATACACCTCTTTCATCCTTCTTTATAGCTGCTAGATCACTTAAATTGGCTGATGGCCCTGATGAAGTGCACCTAGAAACCATTGCAAAAAAAGAGCTTGGAAAAGAAAGAGAGAAGAGCCGTCTATAGAATGTGAACGATATTTAAAAAATAATTGCAGTCGAAGAATTTCGTACCACCAAAAGATGTTTATTGGATAATCTTTGATGTGTGTTTAACTCATACCTTAGTGTTATTCCCAAAATGTATATAATACGAGATGTAACACTCAATACACACAACTTGTAAATGTTAATTAGATGAATAAAGATAATGGATGAAGAAAGTGAAAAGGCAAGAGCAGCAGTTGTTGTAATCATATTGTTTGCGAACTTAAACTAGTTTCGTGACATAAATATGTATTTCCGGTCAACAAAACAAGCGCACCCGTGGTTGCGGTCGCGTGCCCGCTGCTAATCAATGGCGTCTGCCACAATACGAAAACAACCACTGCCACGGGAACCCTGATTCCAAGATCCTTCAACACTCTAGAGGAGACTAAACCTCTGTGTAGTACTGAAATATATAAGATTACTTCCATTTTGATTCATGGAACTTAGTCGTTTTTCTAGCTTAACTAATCGTTTCGGATACGTGTACCATTGACAGGCAATTGTTGTATTTTGCCGATACATGATCCTTTATAGCATTAAAAGTATGGTACCACTAAAACGATCACGTTTATTTATAGATGAATTACATGGTATGATCAACTTACGATGTTTAATAATTATTCAGGCTTGTACACATTCTCGAATTTTATTATAAAGAATAGTTTAACCACGAGTGTCTAGTCAGTAAAATGGATGTAAAATCTGATCGATAATGTTATTCTACCCTGTTTACAATTGTAAGTCTTTGCTCGCACTTAGATTTTCCTGTCACAACTACATAACACAACCATATTTCAGTCTGAAAACTGTCTACTGTTCTAATCTAAAATAAAAAGTGTCATTTCACAAATAAGACCATCCTATTTTACTTTATCTGCTTATTTTTAGTTGTATTCTTTTACAAAATGCTTTGCTTAATTCCCATAAAAATATTAGTTGGTAGCAAGTTAGTGCATTACATCTATGGGAACATATGCTAACTTTATTTCCTACTGAAAACAAGATAAGCTTATTAAAAAAATCGTTCCTACACAGCTGATGCGGATCTATTGATTTTAATTATACATTAGTATTTACTATTTAATGTTCTAAATCCACATTATCTTTCTTTTTATTGTTTTTTTCGTCACTTATGTTATTGTATGTAGATGTCTAGTGCATGACTTCTATATAATTTCTTAAATTATTATAGTATAGAAATACCTATTGTAGGCTACAGCTATGCGTTGGCTCATTCTCTTATTGCTGTGTGTGGGAGCTAGGACAGAAGAATGGGATGCCTATAACTTCCCAAACCCTACTGCTGGAGAGTTCCGTGAGTGCAAGATGAAAACAACAGCCAATATATGTGATCCAGATGGAGTGTTATCGGAACAAGCTAGATACCGACTCGATCACGACCTGAAACAACTTGAGAGTAGAACTAGACAGGTTAGTAGGAAAATGAGATGAATATCTTTTTGTGAGATAGTTTTTAAATAACACGATATGTTGAGATACCACTAAGTATATCAAGAACTACGTCAGCGTGTACAATCTTTACGAAGCCTAGTAAACTTTGTTCCTAAAAAGTTTGCGATTTTCATAATCTCGATTAATTTTTACTGTTAGATATTATTTTTACAAGCAGTCTCAAACACGTAAGTTATTCTAAGTTAACCTCTAGGAAGTTTTTAGACCGTTCTTATGATGAAGATGGTAACTATACAGAATATAAGCTGTGTGCAAATGTGGCCAGTGATCAAATGACTCTGTCCTATCATGTGGTGTTCAAATTTTAGTTAATAAGGTAATTAAAATATAAACATTTCTGTTAAAAACTTTCCCGAAGTTTACTGCTGTTTATAAGTATGCAAATTTCATATGTGCTTAACTAACGAGAGAGTATCAAACTTCTAACAAAAGAGTAAAAAAATGTATGATTTTAGGAGAATGCCAGATCGTTTTGTGATAAAAAGGGTGTTACAGCAGCAATGGCGATTGCTAGACATGTTAAAGGTGGATCGACTGAGGTTAGTATATGAAATCTGTCTTAGAGTAGCTAAGGCTCAGTACTAATTTATAGCAAACGTCAATTAATACATCTAGATCTTTTGCGACATGCAACAAGCTTATTCTCTCAGATCAAATCAACATAAAACATTCACTTACTACTCACTGCTATCAATGTTGAAACCATAATAAATGCATTCAATATTGCTAATCGACCACTTGAATACGATATATAGCTTATTAATTTTTTTCAAGATTACCTATATAAGGTTTTTTGTTGAAATAATTTTATTAAAACAATTTTGTTTAGGCTGTGAAAACGATGGCAAATGATATGTTGCGCAAATGGAGCTTAGATTCTCAGTGTCAGAAAGCTGTCGTCTTTGTGGTTAGTTTTCTTAGCCATAATATATTGGGTATTTTAGGTTCATTACCACTGTTTTGTTCGAATTTTACGTAGTAATTTATAGATTTCTACAGATGATATGAAATTTTGGGTTGCTCGAGATGATAAAGTACCAGTTTACGCTGATGAATTTACAGAAATTTTCATGAAGCAGGTAATCGTTTATATGATAATTTCTCTGAATGCCCCTAATTTTAACTAGTATTGAAACTTTATAGAAATCTCTATTTCAACAAGCTAACTATCAGCAAGCACTTACGAATATAATGCAACAGACGTGGTGAGTTCTACAAATTGGATACTTGATTGTATAGTTAAAATCTACGCAATTGATATTTGAGGGAGCGTTCCTTGGCTAAGCAAGGCTCTCCCAGAATGCCTTCCGGTGGTAACATGGATAAGTGGGGAAATAAACCAGGTTTTGAGGGACCAGGACAAAGTGGACAGAGAGATGGATCAGAATTTGGAGGAATTGGAGGTCAAAACTATATTTTTTTATTCAGTGAATATTTTATATCTTCATAATCTTTACTTTTTGTGAATATTAGTTTAGGCGGTGGCGGAAGTGCTTTCAAAATGCCTTCCATACCATCGTGGTTTTGGCTGGCTCTCATTTTCGTGGTAATTCCACTTCTTTGCTGTTGCCTGTGCTGTTACTGCTGTTGCTGTCGTAACAAACGGGGAGCTAACCAAGTTCCACAGGATGATGGTAAGTAAATAGATGCATTAATATGCTAATGTTTCGAAAATTACGTTTTATTAAGAATAAATAATTTTATGTGGAATGGATAGAGGAATGGCTGATCGAGGAACCGGCACTCACTCTGCTCCCTCACCTTTTCGAAACTTCTTATCCAGTATGGGTGGAGCAGGGATAGGATCAATGTTGGGTAGAATGCTATCTGGTGGAGGAAGAAGTTTGTTATAGAAAAATCATTTACGCTTGTTTAAATTAGTTATATATGGAACTGCATACTAAGTTAGGTATATTTGTATGAAATATAGGTGCTGGAGGGGCAAGTGGAGGAATGGGTGGTTCTCGAGGTTTTGGGATGAGAAATAGAGGAGATTATCAAGGTAAGCAGAGATTATAAAGATAATACATGAAACTTATGGGTTTTTAGAAATATGGATCATATGTTAATAAATAAATTATTGCTAGGGTCATTGTTTTAGGAGGGGGACAATATCCACCAGGACCTGGACCAATTTATGATGATAACGAAGGTAAAGGAGGTGGTGGATTATATCCCTCTCGGGCTGTGAAAGATCAGGGGGGTGGAGGTAGTTGGGCATAAATGAATGAGTGTGCCATCTTGTCTATTTCCACTTTTTGATCAGAATCTATGTGACATAATATTTTTCCCTGCAGACCTTCCGGTTATCATTTAACCTTATTTCTATACTACTATGCTACTTTTCTATATAGAGTACTATAAGTAAAACGTATTAATTAGTAGCTAGATTGCTTCTATATTATTTGCTCTCGATTTGTTTAAGTATTTCCTTTTTTAACCAGTTTCTTCAATAAAGTTAAAGTGTATAATATAGTTATTTTCGCTTGTATTTCATGACAGTATAATATATTATTTGCATTTAATGCCCAGAAATAGCTACGGAGATAAATGCCTCAGTGATATATATAATTTGCTTTTGTTATGTTTAACACTACTGAAATTGATTCATTAATAAATTATACATATTTGGAATTAAGCAAGTTTCGAACAATTAATGAGAAAATGTGTAATCCACAGTCAAGCATATGTGTAATGAAGTACCTGAGTATCAACAGTATCTGAAATATCCACTAAAGATAATAGGGATAAGTAGTAGTAATTTGCACGATGAGTTGTTTTAGCTGTATCTCGTTTATACTTACATTATATTGAAAGCTAAGCTAATAAATTAAACAAATTAAAGTAAGTTACGAGAACATTTATAGAATTTCATACAGGAACATTATCACGCTGTGCGTATTATTTGTTCTTATTACTATGTAACAGTTCAAATATTCAATTTTGTTGCAACGTTGTTGGAACATTTGAAACGGGAATTTTTTAAAATTATCACAAAAAATGTATTTGAAAGAGTAAAAAGTTAAAGAAAAAAAAATAAGTGAAAAGCAATAGAATCTTGTTATAAGTGGAAAAACGTACTATATGTATCTGAAAACAAATGTTAATGGTAATAATCTATCAATCACTAAAAAAAAGTATATCACATTTTTTGTAGTGTAATCTTTTTAAAGGTCTGCGCATTTACCGTTATTTTCATTAATGCTAACGTCGCATTTGAAAGTGTATATTTCTATCGAGTTAGTATTTTTAAGTTAATCGTCAATTAGAGAGAAATAAGTACGTGAATTTCCAACGATTTTAAATTATATATATGCACCATTTTCTAAAACAATGTTTTTAGATGAAAAAATGCGAGATCATCTTTGTTTCGGATATTAAAGTTTTCTCTGATACAAGTATTTTCATATAATAGATTATTGAGTTGTTTGCAATATAGTTTTTTTAGAAATTCATTACAACTATTATTAAAATGTAGAAGTGCAAATATTTATATTCCTAATCTTTTAACTTGTGTCACGTCCTGTAATTTTATATTCGTCAAATTCATTTATTAAGAATTTAATTATAGATGGTTAGAAGTAACGCCACAAATGAGTTGGAATTGGTTTTTGATCGAATGACTATGGAGTATCCAGCATTGGTCAAGGAAACCTTCATATCCGGTACTACTAATTAGTATCATTTATTCAATTTCTGGTATTGCATTTTATTTATAGTGATTGGTAGCACTTTACTTTACATTCGGCCATGAAAACAAATTTATTCAGATTTTTGTGGAAATTTATTCAGCATAAATTCGGTTAGCATGGTGATTAAAGCTAAATCAGTCCAATGTTTTAGTAGGTCGTGATGAACTATCTGATAATTGTGCATCAATGGCTGATGGTTATTGCTGGTTGATATCCAAACAGAATGTATTTGTTTGGAAGGCTTCTAAGGTAACTATTATGACAATTAATATGTATTATTTAGCCGTACAAATTACGTCCTATTAAATTTTCTATAGGTTGTAAAGTGGTTTCTAAATATTATTAACTCTATATTTAATTCGTGATGCTGATACAAAATATAAAACTGTAATTTTAATAGGACAGCGGCGCCTTAAAACGCGCTGCACAACTTCCCCTGCCTCCTTCTGGCTTGTTGTACTCAGCTAGATCAGTAATTGTATATAAGACTGGTAAGTGTAATATCTAGTCTTTCCGAACGTAGTTATTATTTTGAATGAATTCTTTATTAAACCATTAGGGCCTAGTACTCCTCCCGGCGTTCTGGTAGTCTCAGGTGAAGGTGTTACTCGTCATTGGCCTTCTGCTGCTTCAGCATTTCATTCAGAAGCTGTCCTCGATCTGAGCAGCGAAGTAGCTTTATGTATTCAATTACTTGAACATCCTTGTGGTGGTAAGTGAGCTTTTTTTCTAAAAGTACAGATTTCGTCCCATGTTTTAGAGTGCAATATTTTTTACTTTATTCTTATTGGTTTTTTCTAATAGGCAGCTTTTTGTTTTAAAGGATATGGTGCATCATTTGTCCTCACAACGACTTCTGGCTCAGTATATTTTATACGAAGTGAAGCACCAAGAGGCACTCTTCAGTGGCAAAAAGTGGGATCGCGAGAAGGTCGTGGTATAGGTAGACGTCTTTCCAGTATCATTTTTGGGTCTCATCCAACTGCCCCTGAAAGGTCAGCTATTTTCTCCTTTTTTCTTTAATTATTCTTATTTGAGAAATTAATTTCTAGTTAGTGTTGTTTTATTTTATATCTTCAGTTCTCGTGTTATTACTAGCCTATTACTTTGGAGAGAAAGTGAAGAAATTACAGATGATGACGAAGTTGTTAGTTTAAATATTTCTCCTTCTTTCCATGTATTTAATTGTATTTGATGCCAAAAACGGTTAATTCAGGCTCGAGATCCATTAGTAGTTGTTGTGTCTCCTATGTCACTGACTTTATTTGACATTAAGAACAAGAGTATTCTATGGACTGTAAATATAAAGACTCTGATAGAAGGGAGGGTGAAAGCATCCTTTGAAGTTTGTCTTATCGCTTTTTTATAATACACTTATTCATCAGAAGTTATTAAGTGGGTTCTTATATTTCTCAGCGTATATCCCGCGGTCAACCGATTAAAGATATTGATGTCTGGTTGCTTGATGCTGCTCAATTTCGAGGAGGATTATTGCTACTTTTAGCTGCTAGTCACGAAAATGCCTCACAAATTACATTTTTCTTAGGTATTGTATATTTTAGCTAACTCATTATTTATTTTATAGTATGCAGCATTATTTTATAATATATTTAGCTCTTCTGCGTGATTTTGATTTCCATGCTCCTGTTGATGCGGCATGGTTCTCGGCTGTTCCAGGATCTACAAATAATGCGCAACACTTCGACGTAGATTTTTCTATAAATATGTTTTGAAAATTTTATGTTTTTTGATTCATTGTATTTTTCCGAATATAGATAGTACATATAATTGATCATACTTATTTTTCATATGTAGATAGCTGATGACTCTTCTTTTGTTGGTCGCGTATTCTTGTGTATACCTGATTTAACCGCAAATTCATCTCGAAGTGAACGAACAGATGGAGTACTTATTATACATTCTCATTTTGGTATGTTCTTGGAAGTTTTAATTTTTTTTAGAAAACTACGTAAGAAAATCATGTCATCTAGATAAGATAAATAAGCCTTAACACTAGTAGAAAATTTTCTTTGGATACTAACCGCTTATGCATGATTTAGTCAATTCTGCTTGTATTATTATATGGGATATAATCTTTCTTGCTGTTTATATTTTCAATTTCTACTAGTGTCATCCGAAACAAATAAATTGGCTTGCTATTTATAGTACAGTCCGTTTATCCTCCTGATCAACTTGATCGACACAATGAGCTACCCCTTAACAAAATTACTCTGTTACCTGGAACAGATAAAATGGTCGGCCATGGTAAATGCTTTGTATTGCACCACTATTTTAGTTTTAAAATTAGTCGTATTTTAATAATTATTACCTACGGTAACTGTAAAGTTCCACAGGACATAGATATAGCTTATTAAGCATCTTGAACTCTTCTCTTATTCAGTATTATTCTAGCCTGTGATAATCGTTATTGCTACGTGATGATGATAGATGGCGGTATTTCAACAGTTAGATTGCTCCCAAAGTAAGTATTATCAACTAAAACACTTTTAATAGTTAAATTTATCATTGTAAATATGAAAATTTCTAAGGGGGTTCGATGATGGATCTGTGGACGATTCATCTTTTATGCAGCTGTTGCCTGATATAATGCCAAGTGGGGACGATGCTCTTGAGAGCTTACTCTCAGCTTTCACGTTCTTCGCTTCCAAAAATATAGTAATCTAATATTTTGTCTTTGGCCATTTATGTTATTTCTTGAGATTTATTTTCGTTAATCATATTTCTAACATATAACTACTATCATGAACTTAACATTTTTATAGGTGGAAGCATGTGTGGCTATGCAACCATTACTACTTAAAAGTGACAATGAACTAGCCACTCTTGTCTATGTATTCCTGTCGCATGTGATTGATCATGCAGGTTACAATACCATTTTTGTATCATTTTATTTATTCTTTTTAATATTGATTTTGTTATAGATGGGGAGTCATTAGTGGAAACTGAACTTCGAAATAAAAAAGCAATCTGCAATAGGATTGTACTTTTCCTTAGACATATGGGAGTTTTTGAGAGGGTATGTTCTAGGTGTGTGTTGTTCTATAATTTGTAATTAAATTTATTATTAGTCTTATTCTAATTCTCATAGGTTTCTCAAGTAAAAGTAGTAATTTCATCAAGTCGAAACTCGCGCAGTGGAGCCTCTCTTCTGGCTGAGGTTTGTAGCTTTTTTAAATGGGTTTAATTCCCTCAATGAACAAATAGTCTGCTATTTATGAATTTGTAGTTATTCTAACTTTATTTTATCATTGATTATACGAAATTTAGATGTCTGAACGGGTTATGGTTACTTTGGCAGTGCGTAGTTGGCAAACTTCTAATGAAGACCATTCAGAAGCTATTTGTATGGTTGGAGAAAAAATGGCGAAAATAATAGGACATAAGGGTGAACCAGAATCGATTTTATTCGGAAAGGTGGGATTTTGTCTAGTAAAATAAATTAAAATTTGGATCATCATTTTTTGTATTGAAAGTTGACGTTAATTTCAGTTATCGATTATTCATCTCCTTCCTCAATCTCTTGTTGCATGTGTTCGTTCATTGCTAAGTCGCTCAGGTTCTGCTCAGCTTGTTAAATCAGCCCGTTTAGAACTGTTATATATGGGTGCTGATCTTCTTCTCACCTATGCAAATGCCATTGAGGCATGTCGCAGGTCAGTGATTACTGTAAAAAAAACGTAGTTACTCTATTTTTGGTTTAATATTTCATGAAAAATTTTGATTTCAGATCGGTAAATGGAGTGCTTGTATCAGTAGGTGATGCTCAGTGGACAACTGGTCATATCTCTGATGCCTATCTTCACATGGTTAGTTTGAAATATGCTTTGGACTTAACAAATATCCTATTGTCTCATGTATGGTAATACATATTTTACAGTGTAAGGTGCTTATTGCTGAAATGCAGTCTACTGACGTTTCGAACAGCGAAAAGAACAGATTGAGAGATTTTGTAGTAAGGTATTTCACTATATTAAAGTAATTGTGAAATGATATGAAAAATAGTTAAATATTTTAGACATGCTGTGTTTCACTTGGGAGAATGCGACTCTAACATTGATGGTCATGAAATAATTGTCTCCTTGTATGATTTAGGGGAGTATAAAGTTGCTGTAGATCTTGCTGAAAGATTCAAGGTAAAATATATTTGCTATCAGTTTTTAAAGGTCCTTTCAACTGAATTTGAATGCATTTTAGGATTTTAAAGTATTGGTGAAAGTATGTCTTGAATTTGATGGCCAGGAGAGGAGAACTAAGCTTGACTTATACAAACAAAGATTCGCTGCCGATGATTTCGATTTATACCTTTGCCAGTATCTCAAGCAAAGAAGTTCGTTTTTCTCTCAAAATTAGATCTAAAATTGTTTTTCTTAATATACACTAATTTATCAGATCTTAATGAGTTGTTGCTGGAGGAACGAGGTGAACGAATTGATCGATATCTTTCGTCATGCGATGGTATTCGATGGAGGAGGGAATTACAGAAACATCAATATGTAGAGGTTGTAATATATATATATTAGGATTGTCATCCCGGGACCCCCGATTCCTCGAATCCTGGGAAATACGTGGCTTTTTCCAAAATCTTGAAAACCCGATAACTAGACTTATTAATATACCACGAAAACCTGCTAACTCAACAGTTTAGTCTCGAATGTCAACTCTAATATATATATATATATATATATATATATATATATTGAATACTTGTTATTATTCTTGACGTTTTTATTAATTACAATTCATCTAGTCAAGCAACAGTTTGCTAAGCCTTGCTGATCGTGAAGTAGACGACCTTAGACGTCAAAAGGTAAATTTTTAACAATCACTTGAACATTTACTAGGACTAGACCATTTAATATCTGTGATTTTAATTATGCTTGATTGATATGAAATGTATTGAGGCTTTGTATTCGTTAGCCAAATTAGCTGCTATATGTGCAGAACCAGAGACTACAAGTGTAATCAAAGAAGCAGATAGAAAATTGAACCTTATTCAACATCAACAAGAAATTCCTCAAAACATTATAAAGGCACGTTATGTTCTGTTTTATTATTAGTGACTTTAAAAATCAATTAATAATGCTCTTCTAATTTCTTAAAATGCTTAATAGGAACTTATATATATATATATATATATATATATATATATATACACACGTATTGAACAGCAAATGAATATTAAAACGAAACTACAGGCTTTCGACTGTATGAAAAGTAAATCCTAATTTTATTATTTTAAATACTATTAGGATAATAAATTGACTTGTTTTCTGTAAAACATTTGAAATAATATTTAGCTTTAGCTTCAACTACTTGGATCCAGTATTAAATGACCAGTTATCACTCATTATAATATGGATTTTACGCATATCACGAAATTATTGGCATAGCTTTTATTCCATTTTATTGTAATTGGCATTATTATTAGAATGTGTTTCCCGACAATCCAAGTCGTCCTCTAACTGCAGCTGAGATGATTGAACTGAACATGATTGATACAGTCGAGGATATGGATGCCATAGATGGCTATTTGAGGTAGAACAGGTTGTTGTATTTTAAAGGTTTCATGGTTGATATATATTTTCCACAATGAATTTGTGTTGATTAAGAGCCATCTGTCTGCTTGGAAGTCTTTTAGAAGAGTGTGACAGTCCCGATCTCCGATCTCATCTTGTACATGTTTGGACTTCTGCTGTGAAGAGAGACGATTGGACTAACGTAAATTACTAGTTTCAGTTTTTGTACGAGAAAATATTTTATAAAGCGTATTTAAGGTTAAATCAGCAAGTGATGCGGCCTCTAGTACATTTGGACTGTTGTTAAGAGCAGTACTTGATAATGGTAAGTAATACTATATTTTATCGAACGGCATGTTTGATGGAAATAAGCAATAGGCGTAACTTTTCAGTGCCTAATCTATCTTGTTCCATAATTAGTATAATTTCTAGACTGGCCACTCTCGACAAAAACTCTTGTGATGCCTCCGAGCGATACCATTTTGAAAGAATGTGCTCAGGTATCAATTGAATAGCTTAAGTTTGTTTGGTTTAATTCATTAGATTTACTGTTAATTATTCTAGCACTTAAAAAAGAATGAGTCTGCTGAGAAATGGATCCGTAAAGGTGCTGAAAAAGCACGTTTAGACCTGAGGGATCAGCAGTCAGGCCGCTAAATAACATTGTCAGTCTTCCTTCGCCGTGTTTTGCCTATTTTCTTGAAACATTATTAATTGATCTCTTCTTTCGTAATAGGTAATAATATTTGTTGTTTAATCAGTCTTGTAATGAAATTTGCAAGTTTATGTTTAACTGCGCTATTATTCGATAGTCATTGTAGTTTATATAGCAGTTAATTTATACTTAAAACTTGCAAAACATATATAGGTTAAATGTCAAGTTTTTATTTTATCATTACTATTTTTTCGTTAACATTTAATGATTTCCAAATGCCGATACTTACTGTCCCCCTTATTGCTAAATTATGCTCATTTGAAATTAGTGACGAGAGTAGTCAAAATACAGTATCTTGTGTATTAAAAATAATCGATTTATATAATCTTAGTAACTCAGATTCATTATGAATTCGCAATGTTCTAGAGTGGACCCATTATTTATTTATTGAGAGCAATAGATACCAATCTCATGCGTTCTTTACGCTTTTGTATTCTCAAATTTCGTATTAGTACCGGTAAGAATTTCTCTCCGAGTTTAAATGTTTCCTCCGATTATTTCTCACGCAAATGATTAATAGGTTCAGTAAACGTTTCAAACAGTTAACATCTAAATATACTAAGAGAACTAGCTAATCATTTGCGCTTTACAAAATAATGTTTATGAAGTGCAGAGTGATGGTTAATGCATAAAATGAATGCGGAAAATAATGTATGCACTGAAAATTAGCAATTAAGAGTAATTCTACATCTAGTAATTTCTCAATTCTGTGGATAATGCTCCTAAGAATTATTATAATGCTTAGCTATTCTGGTTTTACCCCATAAAATGAAATATTACAATGGATTACTAGGAATGTTTATACAAGATCCTCTTGAGAATTTACAAGAGAAGATAGCTGCACTACTGATATTGATCTTCGTTATTAAATATTATAGGATTAACAGCGTAGACCCGTTTCCTAAAGTACATTTACTACACTTTATCCCGTGAATAACGTATCTTGCTAAAAAATATCGGAAAAACACTAAATTGTTTAGACACTTGAAGTACATGTAAAAGCATAAATTTGACTACATGATTATATAAAATGAATCACCTATATTCTAGAAATTTAAATGTTATACCAATCTAAAAACAACAATGTGAATGTTATGACGATTATGCAAAATAATACCACAACACGACGACCCGCTGAGTTGCTGATAGCCTTAAAATAAAATTCGTTGTTGGGAAAGATATAGAGGAACTATAAGTAACTAACCTGTCTTATCCACTCGTTTCCATCACGAAGATTTTCGGTAGTTTGAATGGCAGCTTCACTTATGACATCAATATCTCTTTCTTGATCCATTATCTGCGAATACGAAAGAAAAATAGAGCAGGAGATTGACATCAAGAGCTAATGAACAAACAATATACTCGTAGCTACCTTTTCAGCAAATGTTTCTTGAAGTTTTTGAATCTCGACTATTTGTGCCTCAAGGCCCTCAATTTCAGAATTTACGTGGATGAATTTTTCAAATATCTTCTTGTTCTCAGCAATCATTTGTGTTTTCTCTTGTGAAGACAGATGCACATCACAAACTGTAGTGAATTAAATAAGTGCATGATGACAAATACATCCTTATCTGGTTGATTACAATAACTAGTCAATACTTACCTTCATCAACTATTGCTGAATTTAGGTCTGCAATATCATCCCACCCTGAGCCGATTATTTGGCCTGACTTCCTGGTATAAGAAAAATTGCCCATTAGCAACGACCCCTTTCCCTCACCACTTTGAAACGATATCTCTTTCATCATCGTCACATCTGTAACATCCATTTTTCAAATCCCATTTAGTTTAATACCCTCAAATATGTATCTATAAAATATTTTGGCGTATTCTCTTGTTCACTACTGTTCTTTACTGTGCTTACTCTTTCGTTTCCTAAGTCCCTGATTCTCATTCAGTGAAAACAGCCTATCATTTCCGATTTCTTGTTCCCGTCGTCTAACAGCCTCCACCATATTTGATAGCCGACAGACCTTTTGCCGATTAGCCGAATTACGTAAACGCAATTTTCTATAAAACGTCAGTTTCTTAAAACGGCTTTACTAATATAGTCCTCCGGCTAACAAGTATTACTAAAATATAATCATAGTAGCTCGCTCGCACTACCATTTGCGCTACCCTAAGAAATATTAAAATGAAAACAGTAGCGTTACGTACCAAATAAATATTTAGTTCATAAATTAGAAATACCTCATATCAGTAACCATGCTTGCAATTTTCTTGAAATTAATGTCAAGTGATTCTGCGACCAGTGACAAATGTCTTTTCTCATCAGTTGAATCTAGATGTTCTTGCGTGATCCGTAGCGATAACCCTCGAATAGCTGAACCCAATTGGGTTAATGCCTAGGAAGATCAGTACACGTACTATATTTACATCGATAACGGGATAAATATCCTACCGACAATTCGTAAAACCCACCACCTGTTTTGTCTGCATTCTATAAAGGCTTATTATTGCTTTCGTACACTTCAACCAATCCTACCTTCTCACAGTCCCGATCAAATTGGTCTCTATCGCCATCACTCATCCCTGTTGGAGCATTAAACGCGAGATAATCCCTTCTATGTGATAAGACTAGCTGCGATAATCCAGCAACATCTTTTCCTGTGTTGGTTGCAGCCAATGCCAACTTCTTATAGCCAAGTGACGGTGCTAGAGGACCCTCTAACAAAACTAAACATCTGAAGAATTCCTACATTACTCAGCATGCCACACAAAATACTAATTCTTCTTATTTGGCCAATTTAGCTGCGTACCTTTAGTTCTACTTTGTCCTAATCGTTGTTTAATTGTTTTTGCTCTTGCCTTAAAATATGGCGTCTGATCAGTCGGCATTCTTTGATCAAATGATATTACGTCGACTTAATAGTGCCTCTTCTAGATTAAGTATATCAGTTAATATTTTAAAAGCTACGTAAACATATACCGTGATCGGAATTTTAAAATAAATATGAAAAACATAAAGGATTTATGCATTTAAATATGAATTAATAGCCAGAGATAGCTGCAAACTATTCAACTGTTGGAACTCCTATTTTACAACATAATTTAGAAGTAAAATAAAATACGAAATTAAAACAGTAGAAAATACAATTATCTAATAAATTTCAACATTAAATTTTCACTACACAAATTAAGAATAAATTATGTTTTTTGTAGTTTTTCCTTTTCAGAAATAGCTATGGACAAAGTAACACAAGCGCTTCGAATATATATTTATAAATCAGAAATATTATGGAAACCGCAAACATCTACCTAGTAGTATTCAAAATCAGAGTATAAAAAAGAAAATAATACATGAATATGTCACATAACCACTTTTCAACTTCCATACTACCTTCAACTGCATAGCACACCACGAACAAAGGTGTGCGAAATGAGGGCTACACATGTGGAAGTAAATCCAGAACAGAAATAGCACATAAATACGTACACTTATAATATATATGCATATATAAGCCAGTTACTACAACTAACTTGATGGAAGAATACGAAGAAATAAAAGAGGAAGAGAGACGGCAGGCACATTAGTTCTAGTTTTACTTGCCACCGGCCCACAGCACAATGATGATAATTAGTATAACAGTTATAGCGCACATGATTATCATCATCTTGATATTTTTCCACCAATATTTGCGCTTAAGGGTAGCAGCTGATTTCTCGAATTGTGATGCTCCTTCCTGAAAACATTCTAATTAGAAATATACTTAAGGAAATATTTCAAATACCTAAGTGTATAATTCACTTCCTAGAAAATCTTAATGCCTTTATAATATGAAAAAAACATTAAAACTACTTGCCTGCAGAGCATCAGCACGATCATCAAGTTGCATAAGTTTCTGATCACGTTCCAGTACTTTCTCCACGTTGACCTATAATAACAATTAAATAATTTGTTAATGCACAATTTCATACTCCGTCCCTTTTACATAATCTTTGTTTTTGTCAGCTATGATGAAACCATAAAAAGATAGCATCATCCAAATATTAATTAAATCGAATATCCGCAAATCCTTTAAAATATTCCAAGCATTTTAAATCCTGGTAGCAAGAAGTATATATAAAGCAGTTAATGTCCATTAGAAGAATTATGTATTACTAAAAACCGAAAAGTGAATCAAATTATACCTTCATTATACCGACAACCTCATCGACTTGAGCCTGAGTCTGCTGAAGACGTTTATTAGATGGACGAGGGCCTTGACTGCCACCTGCTGCACCCGCTCCTGCTTCTCCTTGACCTGATAGTAGTGCACCATTTAGAAACTAAATCATTAGGCAAAACATTAAGCACTATAACTCCTAATTAAAGAAAGCATTAACTTGCCTTCCATTTCCGATCACTTGATGATTCACTTCAAGTCGGCCAAAGGTCAACGTCCTAAAGTTATATATTAATCTTTTATGGTACTATAACTTTGCTTCAAAAATAAAACAATCACGTATGACACAAATATAATATTTCTCGACTGATATATAAGGATACTAGCGTAGCTAAAATTCTAATACATACAAAATGAACGCAGTCCAGCCCCCACCTATTTTTATGGCTTCTTGTGCTGATTCACTACTTGGCCACTTATGGAGGGTGCCGTTATATAAAATTGCCGCCACGGCTTAACGCGTCCCACATAAAGCTCGAACTCACACTAAGTAATTCATCTATATTTATGATCAAAACCGACTTTTCAATTATGTGATATCAGAGAAATAAAATAACTATGATAGTAAAGAGCATAAGTAAATGCTAAATTAGCAAATATATTCCCAAACATATCAACGTTTCAAATCCATCAAATCTTCATATTTTAAACAAGTTTACTTTTTTTATTTAAAATGTTACAATTGTTCTTAAATTATTTTTTGAGGGGACTACAGTGCAATATGCGGAAAACCCTATGACGTGAAATCAAACGATGTCGCAACGAACCCAACATTCATTAACAGAGTAGAGTGGCCAATCCGTCGTTAGCCGAAATGAAGAAAAATGAGTAAGCAGTGGAAATAAGTGAAAAGTGAAAACAATATTACTAATTTTAAAAATGTAGTATCCAGCAAAAAGGATTAAACTTAAATAATTGAAACTTTATAATGATGTAGAAGGTAATTTCAATACAGATTGCTAAGTCAGCTCAGTGGTTACCAGCAATCATTAATAAAGTAAGAAATTACGTCATTTTAATACAGTTAACTGCCCAAACAGCTGATAGGGTATAGATACTGAAGTCCATGTATGTCATTAGATTTTCTAATAGCCTTAGACCAAACTTCACATAATACATTATTTAAATTATTCCATTAAATCTTTCCACCCACACAATCATACTATCTCTATTCCACGTATTTTAAGGCATAGATTATGATGGCAACAATTCAGCTACGAGAACAACAATAAAGTGGGAAAGAGAAAAATGACAACGTGGCGGCAGCAGCGCGCTCCAGAAAGAATAATCGATGCCAACTCGGTTAGAGACCACACCGATACAAATGGTTCTTTGTTGGCTTGTAGTTATACTTTCCAAAATAAGATATTAAGAAGTTATTATATAATTTTATTTAAATATGAAAAATTTTACTTACTAACATTTCTCGAAGCACACTAAAAAAAAGTAAGATAATTTCACATAAAAAAATTTAATCCAGTAAAACAATTAAAACGGCAAACGGTGGAAATATAACTATAAAATACCACAAGTAGAAATTTTCATCAACCGATTAGCTCACCGCAAGAAACAAACAACGACTATGAAATACGGACGAGTTGCTTTATAGGTACCCAAAAAAATGTATGCTCGAAATTTTCTACATAATTATATGACCAATGTATCATGATGTGAAACAAGAATGTATCGAAATATCATTACGTTTCTATGATAGGTATTAGTTCAGTTAAACTCCACAACTGATATTAAAGGGTGAAAATCGATAGAAAACAACACGGAAGACAGCGCACACCCAGCACATGTGATCAATAAGTCGGCATTCGCATCGCGAAAAGCAATTGCCGCGCGCGGTAAGTTTAAGTCGTTACAAGACTAAAAACGTATATATATTATATTACTATTTTTTATGTAGCAAATGGTGTATTATTGGAACCTACACTTAAATAGAAAAGTAGATTCCAAGAATCTTAAAAATATAACTACTAGTTCACCGTATGATATTTAGATTCTTTTCGTTGATAACCGTAGTATTTTATTATATGAGAATAAAAAGCAGTATTTAAAGCTCAAAGGCGTTTTCGATGCTAAATTGAAAAATTGTTTAAAAGTTAGGAAATGTCATAAATGCAAATCAAAAATGATTTGCAGCATTTTTAAAGGTTATTTGATTGAATAATGCAATCAAAGTTAATGTATTAGTCACGTTAGTGTGATTTAAAGTATAAGTATTATATGGGATCCGTGTTCGAGTCTAAAATAACAATCTACCATATAATTTATTTAGTACACCTTTATTTCTGGGAGTGAAAAATACTTTAAAATAATCGTCTATACTTAGTTTGGAAGATTACTTTATATATTTTCTAATTTTTTTTTTTGAAGAAATTGGTGATAATTCTGTTTATAAAACTGGCAATAATTCGTATCCCTTCGTCCAGAAGTTACTAAGGTATTTTATACTATTTAAGGTAATTTCTGGTATTGTTGATAGTAAAAAGTTGACATGTGTTTTGAGCTACTAGATAGAATAATCCGTTCTCACTAATTTCTAAATATATTTCTATAGAAAGTGGTATAGTGTAACGTAAAGCATACCACGAAGATGTTAACTAAAGTTGGAATACCAGTTTTAAAGAGCTTCGAATACTTTTAAAAGTGTCATGGCATTTTCCTATTCCGTGCGATTATTCATTTTGCCATATATATGTGAGGTGCGCAGTAATTGTGGCTCATTGTTCATTCATCCATAACTAATTTATTTGACATCAGAATGCCCTAAGGATTTATCTATTTGTGGGGACTGCTCATAATAACTACGATATTTTCTGTAAAAATGGATAGAAGAAGATCCATGAAATCTCTTATTTTGCTATAACAATGATTATGACGTTATAAAATATGATAATAAATAAATATTTCCTTCATTAAACTATAGATAAGGAGCACAATTATTTATTTAGTGCAATCACGGGAAGTTAGCTCATGTAGGAAACAATCAATGTAAACAGGATGGTAAGCACCTTTAATATAGTTTATTTTTGGAATTCAATTGTTGATATGACGTCGAACTGCTTAAGTTGCTATACATAATTAATTTGTTTCTAAATTATGTTTATCTTTAACAGAAAAGCATTAATGTATTATAAGGAAGAATGTGATATATTGATGAGAAAATGAATATAAAAAAACGAAGAATTATGTATTATTAGTAGTATATGTGTTCATTCTGGCTCACACCCCCCACCCCTTAAATTAGGCCGCAGAAAATAAGCACCAATATACCCTGATTTATCATCAATTTATGACAAAAAGGTCTCAAATTAGTTAAAATACTCACTAAAATACACACACCCCGTTTGGGAAACCCTGGCTCACCCAAACCGCCCTTCAAACAAAATTATTGTCTCACACGGAATGTTTTGTTTTGGCGAAACGGTAGCTGCTTTTTTATTTTCAAATATGTGCTTAGCTTTCAATATTTTTCGCATTCGTGTGTTTTTCTATCAGTTACACTGCTTTCCATTTATGTATTTTGCTTTATTTACTGATTAATTTTCAGTTTCCGCTTCTCAACTACAGCAACATGAGCGAAAACAAGAAGGTAAATAGTTTTTATTAATCTTCCAGTACTATCGATTTTATTTCACGACTCGTTATCGAATGATTCATTTGAACGTTTAGCTATTCCACCGGAAGCGCATGAAATGATATTGACTGATATTAACAAGAAAGGTCTGAAAGAGGTAATTATCTTGTTTTTTACTCGGATTCTTTATTGTTTTTATTTATTTATTTTTAGATTGGCGACCAAGAAGGAATCGTTAACTTGAGTCGGGCAGTGTTTCCGAGGTGGCTGTAACGACTAAATCGATTTAGTCGTTGTGGTTTGCGCGCCATGATCTACCTAAGGGAGATCATCGGTGCGAATTGTTAAAATAACATGAGACGACACAAATAAATTAGTTTAAACCAATTCGGTCACAACAGTGGCTTTCCCGGTTGATGGCGTTATCTACGGTGAAAACAATCGTTTAATGGTCTGCTTGCCTTGTCGTCGTGTTAAGAAGCCTGCTGCTACGATCAACGTTTGGTTTATTGTGAATAAAGGCTCGAACTACTCTTTTCTGGCCAAGGAGACGATTGAGGCTCTCATTGGCAAAAATGATCCGTTTCCAAACGCTCTTCGTGTTGCGATGCAGGCTAGTTCTTATTTGAATACTTTAACTTCATTATTAATGTTCTTATTTTTAGGATCCAGGCAGCAAGATTGAATGCCATATCTCACCGTCGGATGGTAATTTTGCGGATGCCAACGTTCTCGGTATGCTGGCTCTGAGCAAGTTGAAAGTCTATCGATGTTGACTGGAAGCGCAACGACTTCAAGCTCATAAAGAAATAAGTTATTTAATTTTTTAAATTTTTAACATAAATTTTTAAAACAAATATATTATTTCTTGTTTAATATTGAATTTAATGAATTTCGGGGGTTTTTTTGCGGGTTGTCCCGATTTGGTCAAGTTATAATATTGTTTTGATTTGTCAAAATTACATATTTCACACTTATATTCGATAGTAGCTTTTGTCTGCTCTTCACTTTTTGTTTTGTTTTAAGATTCACTGGTTTAAGTCTTTTAAAACTTATGCTTTAATATCCATCAGTTGTAAAATTTTGAAACGCCTTTGTAATGTGATTACCATCATATTTCTCTAAATTATGAAATAAGACTGGTATGAATGTGTTCTCTTTTAATTTAAGGTTACACTCAAGGCATAAAATTTGCCTAAATTCTCCTGTGAAATGATCGTGGTCTTTCGCTTATTTGTTGACAGGAATCTCTTTTTTACAAATATTACAATTGTTTGTTTCATTGTAAATTTTCCATTGTTCTCTAGTTAAAGGTTTCATTTTTTGTTTGCCTAGTCCAATCAAATGATCACAGATCTTACTAGTCCAATCTATAAATTTCTCAGCAGCATTCTCACCAATATATGTTTGCATATCATAGATCTTTCCTTTATAATCTGCGACAATAGCAGCAAATCCTGATGGAATGTGTTTACGTTCTTTATCGGTCCAAGATTTGTTTGGGTCGTTGATAGAGTAAACGTGCGCGGGAAAGGTGTGGGGAAAATAACCTTTATTACTCTACATGACATGATAGGAAAGATAATCAAGAGGAATAACGAGCTACAATTAACGCTAACGGGTGAACAGATAACCAAACAATGCCTAGAAAAGTGAAGAGAATATAATAGATGCTACAGTAGGCTGCCGAGGTTACAATGGTGATTCTGGCGGCCGACCATCCTATCCTCTGTCCGTCTTGCGTCATCTTATATATAGTGGCGCAGACTCTCTGGAATGTAAGCATCAATGATCGGCATAATGTATATTAGCTAAGGCAATGTATTTATATCCTAACGAACACCACTGTTTATAATAGCTTTAAAGTATTTTTTATAATTGATTCAAAATCAGCATAAATAATATACGGAATCACTTGTAAATACTCAAATTTGTCAAATTTTACATCTTTAAAAGACGGATGAAATGGGACTAGTTCATTTTGATTGCAAGTTTGCATATGTTTTTCACATCTATCTTTAACAGTAAAATGTTTTTTTACATCTTCGACAAATTAATATTGTGAATTTGGTACATTAAAGAAAGGAGATCATTCTTACCATGCAAATAAAGTCGCAAACGAGTATCCAAATAGATTCATCAGTTTAGTTAAACCTAAACATTATTCGAAAGAAAACTGCATCTTAATTAAGACAAAGCTTTTTGCTCACAACGATCAAAAATACCCTACTAATATGCTAGTTGATAAGAATAAATGTAATTATTTGAAAGGAAAATGCCAAATAAAAGCAAACGAAATAATGATATGGGATGTGAATAAAGATCAAAATTGTAAGTTCTTTTCAATAGAAAAATTCAATGGTTATCTCAATGAGGATTTTTGGATAAATAACAAAAATCAAATTGCTTTAAATTTAAAAAATACATATTTAGATGATTGTGGAAACCATCTACAGTTGACATCGGAAGGATACACCCTGAATGAAGTCAGGGATCAAAAACTTGCTATTAGTAGACCAAAAAGACAGTCTTATGTATCTTCTTTTCAAGAAGCTGGAGAATTTCAATATTTAGGAAATAATTTAGAAGACCAGGTGAAGCATTTTATGGAGACTTTTTGCGAAAGGTTCAATGATCATAATGATATTCTTGAAATTTTATTGAAAGAAAATCCTAAGAAATTCATTCAAAATGCGCTATATTATTCTGCTATTGATGTAAAATTACTAAAAAATGAGGTTATTCAGGTGAAGTTCTGTAAAGAAATTGGCCATAATTTAATTTAATTTGTAGAGTTATCCGACTTTAAGGGATATAAACTAAGTCTGGCCTTATCTAATGGAGTTGTTCCCATTAAAATAAAAAAGTATAATGATAAAAAATGGTATTTTAAAGATAATGTAATTTAAAATGATATTGATGTTTATAAATATGATTTGCATCCAAACAGAGTTAATGAAATAAATATATTATTTCTTGTTGAATATTAGAATTCAATGAATTTCGGGGGTTTTTTTTGGGGGTTGTCCCGATTTGGTCAAGTTGTATTTGGGGCTCGTTAGGTATTGCACAGTTTCAGCAACTACCAACCACTTTATTCAAAATATGTCATGCAAAGCATAGACCGTAGTACATTCTTTAAGTAGTGTTTACAACTAGGCTCTGAAAACTGTTGTTTAACTTCCTCTGTGTAGCTTAATACTAACGGCCAGCTGGTAGACCTGCATAATTAATGGATCTAGGATTGTATATAAGAAGTGTAAAAAGAGGGGGGGAGGCTGTCTTTTTAACCCGACCCGGTTACCTTCCGACACTTTAGCCTATCTTAATCCATATCAATTGCTTAATTATTTATTTTTTACGATCTGTTTCAATAAACTTCTCTAAATCAATTGTACCGGAACGATTGCATTCATCCTTATTCTTTCAAATTCTATATCCCTTATCCTTCTCCACCTACAAGCCTACTTACTCTAACTCATTCGACTAATTAAATCCTGATCTAAAGTATTAGGAAGGCACCAATTATTCTGTCTATTTCTACCCAAGTACGACAAAATAATATAAATGTAAAACAAAAATAATAATATCCTTTAACTAACTGCTGCTCCTTTTACTACAAGCTGGTCCTATATATATCAACTTTTGTAGGCGGGGCACAATAGTATAAACAGTTTCGTGAAATGTCAATGAGGACAAAGACCGAGATAAACGAAAACATATGGAAGAATAGGATAGATTACACAAATGGGGTTGACACGCAATAATAAGGGGTTAGTAAAACTGCCAATCGGGACAGGGGTTTACGTAATTTTGAAGTAGTTTTTGAGAGTAATTTTAAAGTATTAATTCAAGTTAAGGATTATTAATGGATTTTATTTCCGATGAATAGTGTACTAACCTCTAAGTTTATAATGTCCATAGTTCATAGTGTTTACCTTATCAATAATGTGGCTTTTAAATTCAGATTGATTAACTTTGTTTAGCGCTAGTTTATTCTGTTTCATTGTGTATAGTTGATTATCTTTAGCTTGAATTAGATGCTGCTCTTTTCTAACAATCTCATCTTCGCCTAACGCATTCTTATATTCTTCGGGTCTAAGTGTTTTAGTCACACATTTCTTTGTTCCCTTTGCCTTCTTCTTCTCTTCCATAACTTTCTTTTCCATGGAATCATAAACTTGAAAGTTATATTTTTTCGGTGCTAATGCTATAAATTCAGTTATGATTTTTTCTGCTTGTTCTATTGTGAATTTACCGATCACTCCTTTATTATATTCATTAAACAAGTAGTGATCTTTTGGAAAATTGATGAAGTCAAAGTGTGTTGCAAAGTCATTATCTGCTTTCAAATCTTCGAAAATGTCTTCTGTTCCAACCAAATATTTTATTCCATCGGTACCAATATACATCAGTTTCACTTTATTGCCGTATTTCTCCTTCATAATATCATAATGGAATTTATACATGTGCAATTTACTTAACTTAAGAACACTAAATCCAATGTGAATTGGTTTGTTGAATTTAATATTCGTTTGCCTCACTTCTATTTGTACAAGATTATTGTTTATAATTTTTCCACTTTTATATCTTGGATTATAAATTATTTTTCGAACTTTCTTTTCATTAAATTCCAATCTAAAATCACTATATTTCCTAACATCCATCGTTTTACCAAATTCTGCGTTGTTCATCAATTTATAAAAGTCCTTTTCGAAGGCATTTCGGCTTGTTTTCTCAAATTGGTATTCTTGATTATAGTTAACGCGCGCAGAAGGAAACGTGAGGCTTAAATAAGTTTATTGACGAATACGACATACTCATAATGACTAATTATATCTGTAACGACTAACTCGTTTGGCATTGTAGTTTGCGCGCCATGATCTACCTAAGGGAGATCATCGGTGCGAATTGTTAAAATAACATGAAAGAACACATATAAATCAGTTAGAACGTTTTTGGGTGACAACAATATCAATGGAAAACCGAAAGTCACAGTGTGAAACCTGCAGGGGAAACAGTGTATCAGGGGAGGAAAAGAGAGTAAATATGGAATGAATTATAAGTATAGCAGGAAATAACGAAAGGATAAAGAAGGCGTTCGGAGTACGAAAGGGGATGTCGGGTGATCGGTCCGTTCTCTCCCCCCTCTCTCTTTGATTGTACCCCTGCTCAGGTTTATATACCACTCACTCTGGAATGTTGAATATCATAATGTATACATGCGGAGCAACGCATTATGTGATTTATAAATAAAGATTCAGCGGATATTCTTAGGTCAAAGATGCTCCTTCTTACATTATGTATTGTTCTAGCCAATTCTTCTCATTGAGTAAGCATTATTGCAAAATAACCATAACTTTGAGAGATTAAACAAGATTGGACTTGATTTGGATAAGATTCTAATATTCAACAAGAAATAATGTATTTATTTCATAAATTTAAGCTAAAAACTAAAAATAGTAAACAACTTACTTCTTTATGGGCTTAAAATCGTTATTCTCTCAGTCAACATCGATTGAAACTTTCAAAATGCGCAGAGTCTGCATAACGAGAACGTTGGCATCCGCAAAATTACCATCCGACGGTGAGATATGGCATTCAATCTTGCTGCCTGGATCCTAAAAATAAGAACATTAATAATGAAGTTAAAGTATTCAAATAAAAACTAGCCTGCATCGCAACACGAAGAGCGTTTGGAAACGGATCATTTTTGCCAATGAGAGCCTCAATCGTCTCCTTGGCCAGAAAAGAGTAGTTCGAGCCTTTATTCACAATAAACCAAACGTTGATCGTAGCAGCAGGCTTCTTAACACGACGACAAGGCAAGCAGACCATTAAACGATTGTTTTCACCGTAGATAACGCCATCAACCGGGAAAGCCACTGTTGTGACCGAATTGGTTTAAACTAATTTATTTGTGTCGTCTCATGTTATTTTAACAATTCGCACCGATGATCTCCCTTAGGTAGATCATGGCGCGCAAACCACAACGACTAAATCGATTTAGTCGTTACAGCCACCTCGGAAACACTGCCCGACTCAAGTTAACGATTCCTTCTTGGTCGCCAATCTAAAAATAAATAAATAAAAACAATAAAGAATCCGAGTAAAAAACAAGATAATTACCTCTTTCAGACCTTTCTTGTTAATATCAGTCAATATCATTTCATGCGCTTCCGGTGGAATAGCTAAACGTTCAAATGAATCATTCGATAACGAGTCGTGAAATAAAATCGATAGTACTGGAAGATTAATAAAAACTATTTACCTTCTTGTTTTCGCTCATGTTGCTGTAGTTGAGAAGCGGAAACTGAAAATTAATCAGTAAATAAAGCAAAATACATAAATGGAAAGCAGTGTAACTGATAGAAAAACACACGAATGCGAAAAATATTGAAAGCTAAGCACATATTTGAAAATAAAAAAGCAGCTACCGTTTCGCCAAAACAAAACATTCCGTGTGAGACAATAATTTTGTTTGAAGGGCGGTTTGGGTGAGCCAGGGTTTCCCAAACGGGGTGTGTGTATTTTAGTGAGTATTTTAACTAATTTGAGACCTTTTTGTCATAAATTGATGATAAATCAGGGTATATTGGTGCTTATTTTCTGCGGCCTAATTTAAGGGGTGGGGGGTGTGAGCCAGAATGAACACATATACTACTAATAATACATAATTCTTCGTTTTTTTATATTCATTTTCTCATCAATATATCACATTCTTCCTTATAATACATTAATGCTTTTCTGTTAAAGATAAACATAATTTAGAAACAAATTAATTATGTATAGCAACTTAAGCAGTTCGACGTCATATCAACAATTGTAATATTTGTACAAAAGAGATTCCTGTCATCAAAAAAGTGAAAGATCACGATCATTTCACAGAAGAATTTAGGCAAATTTTATGCCTTGAGTGTAACTTTAAATTAAAAGAGAACACATTTATACCAGTTTTATTTCATAATTTAAAGAAATATGATGGTAATCACATTATAGAAGCGTTTCAAAATCTACAACTGATGGATATAAAAGCATAAATTTTAAAATACTTGAACCAGTAAATCTTAAAACAAAACAAAAGGTGAAACGCAGAGAAAAACTACTATCGGATATAAGTGTGAAATATGTAATTTTGACAAATCAAAACAATATTACAACAATAGATTTTTGGACAGCTTTGCATTCAAATCTACATCATTAGATAATATTGTTAAAGATTTAAAAGATGACGACTTTGAAATAACTAAGGAATTCTACCAAAATGAAGAAGAGTTTAAACTAATGAAAAGGAAGGGGATTGTTGTAACTTTGAAAAAAGATAACAGACTGATTTATTATAGTCAAAACAAGTGGGTAGGAAATACAGTCGGGGAACCGCGTAATGGGTGTCTACTTTCCAATATACGATCCTCTCAGCTAATATTGTAAACAAAAGTGCAAGTTAGAAGTGCAAGTTAAAAGTGCAAGCCTATATTAGTGCTGGCAGGAACCAAGAGGTAAGTTCAAGAATTTAAATAACTATATGCGGTTCCAACAGGAATCTATCCGTATGAATTTATGGATTCATTCAAAATAATATGACCAAACTGAATTTTCTAGTAAAGAATGTTTTGATGACAAGTTAAATAATAAAAAATGTACTGATGACGACTATGAATACGGTAAACTGGTTTATAAAAAACTGGATGTAAAAATTGAACAGATTATACAAAAATTTACATGAGGAATGATATTTTATTATTGGCCGATATGTTTGAAAGTTTTCGAAAGACTTGTATCCAAATTGATGGAATTGACCCGTGTTGGTGTTATGGAGCTCCTGGATTATCATGGCAAGCATCTCTGAAATTGATTCATGATAAGGACCCGAAAATGTACTTAGAAACTTTAAAAAACAAGCAAATTCATCAATTTTTCGAAAATCCAAGAGGCGGAATATTAGATACGAAAGCAAACAACAAATATTGTAAAGATTATGACCAAAAAAAGCCATTAACATTCATATTTGATATTGACGCTACTAATTTATATGGTCACTCGATGATTCAAGAACTACCTTATAATAAATTTCGATTTGAAATAAACAAAACAGAATATGACAAGTACGTTAAAGATTTGAGAGCCATTAATATTAATAGGTTTGATGAATTCAAACTTCTCATTGAGTAAGCATTATTGCAAAATAACCATAACTTTGAGAGATTAAACAAGATTGGACTTGATTTGGATAAGATTCTAATATTCAACAAGAAATAATGTATTTATTTCATAAATTTAAGCTAAAAACTAAAAATAGTAAACAACTTACTTCTTTATGGGCTTAAAATCGTTATTCTCTCAGTCAACATCGATTGAAACTTTCAAAATGCGCAGAGTCTGCATAACGAGAACGTTGGCATCCGCAAAATTACCATCCGACGGTGAGATATGGCATTCAATCTTGCTGCCTGGATCCTAAAAATAAGAACATTAATAATGAAGTTAAAGTATTCAAATAAAAACTAGCCTGCATCGCAACACGAAGAGCGTTTGGAAACGGATCATTTTTGCCAATGAGAGCCTCAATCGTCTCCTTGGCCAGAAAAGAGTAGTTCGAGCCTTTATTCACAATAAACCAAACGTTGATCGTAGCAGCAGGCTTCTTAACACGACGACAAGGCAAGCAGACCATTAAACGATTGTTTTCACCGTAGATAACGCCATCAACCGGGAAAGCCACTGTTGTGACCGAATTGGTTTAAACTAATTTATTTGTGTCGTCTCATGTTATTTTAACAATTCGCACCGATGATCTCCCTTAGGTAGATCATGGCGCGCAAACCACAACGACTAAATCGATTTAGTCGTTACAGCCACCTCGGAAACACTGCCCGACTCAAGTTAACGATTCCTTCTTGGTCGCCAATCTAAAAATAAATAAATAAAAACAATAAAGAATCCGAGTAAAAAACAAGATAATTACCTCTTTCAGACCTTTCTTGTTAATATCAGTCAATATCATTTCATGCGCTTCCGGTGGAATAGCTAAACGTTCAAATGAATCATTCGATAACGAGTCGTGAAATAAAATCGATAGTACTGGAAGATTAATAAAAACTATTTACCTTCTTGTTTTCGCTCATGTTGCTGTAGTTGAGAAGCGGAAACTGAAAATTAATCAGTAAATAAAGCAAAATACATAAATGGAAAGCAGTGTAACTGATAGAAAAACACACGAATGCGAAAAATATTGAAAGCTAAGCACATATTTGAAAATAAAAAAGCAGCTACCGTTTCGCCAAAACAAAACATTCCGTGTGAGACAATAATTTTGTTTGAAGGGCGGTTTGGGTGAGCCAGGGTTTCCCAAACGGGGTGTGTGTATTTTAGTGAGTATTTTAACTAATTTGAGACCTTTTTGTCATAAATTGATGATAAATCAGGGTATATTGGTGCTTATTTTCTGCGGCCTAATTTAAGGGGTGGGGGGTGTGAGCCAGAATGAACACATATACTACTAATAATACATAATTCTTCGTTTTTTTATATTCATTTTCTCATCAATATATCACATTCTTCCTTATAATACATTAATGCTTTTCTGTTAAAGATAAACATAATTTAGAAACAAATTAATTATGTATAGCAACTTAAGCAGTTCGACGTCATATCAACAATTGTAATATTTGTACAAAAGAGATTCCTGTCATCAAAAAAGTGAAAGATCACGATCATTTCACAGAAGAATTTAGGCAAATTTTATGCCTTGAGTGTAACTTTAAATTAAAAGAGAACACATTTATACCAGTTTTATTTCATAATTTAAAGAAATATGATGGTAATCACATTATAGAAGCGTTTCAAAATCTACAACTGATGGATATAAAAGCATAAATTTTAAAATACTTGAACCAGTAAATCTTAAAACAAAACAAAAGGTGAAACGCAGAGAAAAACTACTATCGGATATAAGTGTGAAATATGTAATTTTGACAAATCAAAACAATATTACAACAATAGATTTTTGGACAGCTTTGCATTCAAATCTACATCATTAGATAATATTGTTAAAGATTTAAAAGATGACGACTTTGAAATAACTAAGGAATTCTACCAAAATGAAGAAGAGTTTAAACTAATGAAAAGGAAGGGGATTGTTGTAACTTTGAAAAAAGATAACAGACTGATTTATTATAGTCAAAACAAGTGGGTAGGAAATACAGTCGGGGAACCGCGTAATGGGTGTCTACTTTCCAATATACGATCCTCTCAGCTAATATTGTAAACAAAAGTGCAAGTTAGAAGTGCAAGTTAAAAGTGCAAGCCTATATTAGTGCTGGCAGGAACCAAGAGGTAAGTTCAAGAATTTAAATAACTATATGCGGTTCCAACAGGAATCTATCCGTATGAATTTATGGATTCATTCAAAATAATATGACCAAACTGAATTTTCTAGTAAAGAATGTTTTGATGACAAGTTAAATAATAAAAAATGTACTGATGACGACTATGAATACGGTAAACTGGTTTATAAAAAACTGGATGTAAAAATTGAACAGATTATACAAAAATTTACATGAGGAATGATATTTTATTATTGGCCGATATGTTTGAAAGTTTTCGAAAGACTTGTATCCAAATTGATGGAATTGACCCGTGTTGGTGTTATGGAGCTCCTGGATTATCATGGCAAGCATCTCTGAAATTGATTCATGATAAGGACCCGAAAATGTACTTAGAAACTTTAAAAAACAAGCAAATTCATCAATTTTTCGAAAATCCAAGAGGCGGAATATTAGATACGAAAGCAAACAACAAATATTGTAAAGATTATGACCAAAAAAAGCCATTAACATTCATATTTGATATTGACGCTACTAATTTATATGGTCACTCGATGATTCAAGAACTACCTTATAATAAATTTCGATTTGAAATAAACAAAACAGAATATGACAAGTACGTTAAAGATTTGAGAGCCATTAATATTAATAGGTTTGATGAATTCAAACTTCTCATTGAGTAAGCATTATTGCAAAATAACCATAACTTTGAGAGATTAAACAAGATTGGACTTGATTTGGATAAGATTCTAATATTCAACAAGAAATAATGTATTTATTTCATAAATTTAAGCTAAAAACTAAAAATAGTAAACAACTTACTTCTTTATGGGCTTAAAATCGTTATTCTCTCAGTCAACATCGATTGAAACTTTCAAAATGCGCAGAGTCTGCATAACGAGAACGTTGGCATCCGCAAAATTACCATCCGACGGTGAGATATGGCATTCAATCTTGCTGCCTGGATCCTAAAAATAAGAACATTAATAATGAAGTTAAAGTATTCAAATAAAAACTAGCCTGCATCGCAACACGAAGAGCGTTTGGAAACGGATCATTTTTGCCAATGAGAGCCTCAATCGTCTCCTTGGCCAGAAAAGAGTAGTTCGAGCCTTTATTCACAATAAACCAAACGTTGATCGTAGCAGCAGGCTTCTTAACACGACGACAAGGCAAGCAGACCATTAAACGATTGTTTTCACCGTAGATAACGCCATCAACCGGGAAAGCCACTGTTGTGACCGAATTGGTTTAAACTAATTTATTTGTGTCGTCTCATGTTATTTTAACAATTCGCACCGATGATCTCCCTTAGGTAGATCATGGCGCGCAAACCACAACGACTAAATCGATTTAGTCGTTACAGCCACCTCGGAAACACTGCCCGACTCAAGTTAACGATTCCTTCTTGGTCGCCAATCTAAAAATAAATAAATAAAAACAATAAAGAATCCGAGTAAAAAACAAGATAATTACCTCTTTCAGACCTTTCTTGTTAATATCAGTCAATATCATTTCATGCGCTTCCGGTGGAATAGCTAAACGTTCAAATGAATCATTCGATAACGAGTCGTGAAATAAAATCGATAGTACTGGAAGATTAATAAAAACTATTTACCTTCTTGTTTTCGCTCATGTTGCTGTAGTTGAGAAGCGGAAACTGAAAATTAATCAGTAAATAAAGCAAAATACATAAATGGAAAGCAGTGTAACTGATAGAAAAACACACGAATGCGAAAAATATTGAAAGCTAAGCACATATTTGAAAATAAAAAAGCAGCTACCGTTTCGCCAAAACAAAACATTCCGTGTGAGACAATAATTTTGTTTGAAGGGCGGTTTGGGTGAGCCAGGGTTTCCCAAACGGGGTGTGTGTATTTTAGTGAGTATTTTAACTAATTTGAGACCTTTTTGTCATAAATTGATGATAAATCAGGGTATATTGGTGCTTATTTTCTGCGGCCTAATTTAAGGGGTGGGGGGTGTGAGCCAGAATGAACACATATATACTACTATTATTAAATATCTTTATAATTCAACATTCACTTTTGGTAACAAGGGAATTTAATTTACTCATCTTGTAGCTCATTAAAATAAGTTGAAGAGGTTTTATTCGGATATCCTTTCACATTGTTTTATTTATATCAAAATATCTCTTTCCTATCTCCTTTTTATAAAGCGACTATGAGTGATTAAGGAAATTACTGTAAAGAAATAGATATTTCGATGACTAATTTGCATTTCCATAAAAGTCGATTAAATCAAAAATTATTGAAATGTTACATTGCATATTTATGAAGAGAATTACAAAGCAAATGGCATTCGCTAAATTGAAGAGGGAAGATATATCATTAAAAATTCTAGTGAAAGTTATTTGCAAAGGCTGGATATAATAAATTGCTGTTTTTGAAACTTTTTTAAGTGATCGATTTGCATAGATAGATTTAAACTTGTATTGACCATCTTTATCTTTATTTATGATTAGCCTATAAAATGCTCTTAAAAATGACGATATTTAGTATCTGTATCACAGAAAGCCTAATAAACTTGAGAGGTTATAGGCTTATGAATAGTTGTTTTAATTGGATGCGTCTTGGCTCGGCACTGAAAAAAAAGCTGAAAATACTCGGAAGGTGGAGACATTATTCTTACATGCTCTTCACAATTGTAGTCCTATATAATAAGACCTAAGTATTCTCTAACCAGTAAAAACATCTACATAAAAAATATCTCTTTTCTTGTCGTTAGATAATATCTGTCAGAATATCCCTTGAAAATGTTTATGTCCAAACTCCCCAATTACCGTGGAAGATTAGTTATCATAATTTGGTAGCTTATAAAAGAGTAGTATATGTACAAAATTAAACCATTTGTTCTAGTATTTATATTCTAATATTTCTTATTATGTAGATTTAAATTACTCCTAATATATAGAGTGGGCAAACATACCGGTTGCAAAAGTTTTCTAATTTCCTTCTAACTTAGCAAAAGATGTTGTTTAAAAACATTGTAGAAATTTACCTTTTATACCTCAATAATTTCATTAGCATGTGTTAAGCATAATAGGTACCTTTATCGATTTGGTGAAGGCATTGACTTTTGTGTTTTTCCACTCATATTTGACATCATTTATCCCGATTTTACACTGCTCTATGATTGAAAAAGGCATCTTATGTAAAGATATAACTAATATCATATAGTTACCATAATATTCCTCAATTTCATGCCCCTAATCGTCTGCAAAAGCACAGAAATCGGAAAATGGCTGCCATGATCTATGGAGTGAGTCATCAATGGACTGGAATCACGGGTTCATTTTAAAGATATATCCAATTCCACGAAAAATATTAAGTAGGAAAATTACAAAAGTATCGGAGGAAATAACATTGGAGACGTGCAAAAAGTGGTACGCAAAACAGAACGGAAGAATTCAGACGGTAGTTGGATAAAATGAGGACTCATACAATTACAGTGAGACCAAATTTGAGAGTAGTAAGATAATATGAAAATTTATTTTTTTAAATATTAAAAATCCAAAAATTCAATTCTTAGTCATTAGATTCAAGAATCAAATAAATGAAATAAAATGTGTTGAAACACGACAATATATCTCTTTACAAAGTTGACAATTTTACCTTTCACAGGTAACATATGGTAATGAAGTTAATGATACTAATTTTCAAGAGTCTGCCATTGCTTTTGGTAAACGTTGAAAAAACTATGATATTTTCGAAGGTGTCTTTTTTTACCTAGCTTGTGCATATACAATGAGGTCATATGTATCTATATTTTCACCACTATACACAAAACAATAAATTTGTGTGCAAATTATTATATAGCTAGGATATTACTTATTATACACTTTATAATAATTACTCCCAAAGTCAAGGATTTAATTACTTTCTAAACCCAGATTGATATGTAGTGTGATGATTTATATTCTATATAGGTGAAAGTAAACAAATAATAAGCCAAATCTATTATATATTAAAATGACGGCATTGGGTAATACTGAAAATAATAAAGAACGAATGTTTATGATTTAGATACGAAATGTTTGAAAAGATTCTTACTCCATTAATTCCTAATATATGTAGTAGAATTTACTTGCAGCTGTGATTATTGATTTTGTAATTCCAATATTCAAAGAGAGAATATTAGCTTCTTTAAGTTACGCCGAAATGTGAGATGCTTGAATATAATTTTGCTAAATATACGAAATTGAAGGTAATGACATAGGCGTTTGACTAGTATATGGAAGTTGATAGTGCTTTCAATTTTGAGGGAATCGAATAAATCATCTTCATATCACTCCTTAGATTAGAAGAAAATTAATAACTACAGTTTTGTAAAGATATATATAAAATAGAATTGTATAGATATTTTTTTTTTCATCTCTACGACCAACATATTTAGTAGAAAGTGATATAGCATGATGTAGAACGCACCATGAATTTTTCTTGTAGGAAAGTTTTTACAATAACAAGGCATTTTTTTCCTATCTTTCGATTTTATACTCTCTAATAAATAAATTCTAGTTATATTCTGCTTATCATAGATATTTATATATAGCTGCCAACAATTATTTTTGTTTAACCTTAGTAGCCGGTAGATTCAGAGCACGGTAGTCATTTTTGCCCCTTGGATGTTTATCCTTGTTGAAGGACTTATTTTGCATTTAGAACTTGTGATAGTATTATACACTTGTAAATGTTTTCGACATTGGCAATGTCATTATTATTTTCAACGTAGGTAATAGAATGAAAAAAAAACACCTATTTTAGACCTATACATTCTTGGTAATTTTGGTAATTATTGGGTAGATCAAAGTATTTAGGATAGCAAACAATTTGTATCAAAGCGAAATTAAAATATAATTATATTTTAAAGTTATTACAAGTGACGTACTAAGGTATGTTCATAATAATACAAATTCATAGCGAGATATTATTCCTGAGAAAGTTGGCAAATGTAAAGTAGCTTAAGAACATTTTCTATTACTTTATAACATAAGATTTCTATTTCTTTACAGTATATATCTGTGGGATCATTTTCAAATGTTTCTAGGTCAAGGTATGTATGCAGGAGTTTATAATTAAATCCCAATCGTAATTTATAGTTTTTCGAATTATACCTCTGTCAGGGTTCCTAGTCTCACATCTATTATATATGCTAGGCAACCAGTTGTAGCTAGCCTCAAAGGTATTCAATAATCTATAATCACAAAATACGTGTTAAACCTCCTTGTCTTTCTTGGTACTATTTTTGCATAAACGTCTGGTATTCGTTTTCATAATAACTAACATTATGCCCACTTTGGTCCAATCGTCATTAATCGAGTTGCTGGATTTGCAATATATTTCAACTATATTTGCTTTATAGACGAAGCTAAGCATCATAACCGCTATTAAATGCCTTAAGGTATGCTTGTTATACGAGTTATTCCAAAAACTTGGTAACAGCACGTTATCCTATATGCGTCATCATTTGATGCCTTTTAGAGTCTTTTTCTTTCAGACGACAGTAACAAAGAAGACTACAAGTTATAAAATTGATGTACTGCAAGATTTATGTTGATCATCAAAGAAAGACACTTGGAATTTTACTTGTTTTTTATACTCATTTAAATATTAAATAAAATCGATATTTTAATCATTACTTTAAATGCGATTAGTTCAAAATATTAGATGTATATTTTCTATTATTTAGAGTTAGCATATAGAACTTTACCTTTCTATTGTTTTTCACCTATTTTATGTAACAAAATTACCATACTCTACGCAGCATTCCGTCAATAGCTACAAAAATTATTCAAAGAAATGTACGATTGGATTTTAATTTAACTTTAACACTATTAGATCAGAACGCATTAGATTAAAAGGCAAATATTTAACATTATCACCCTTTGCTCCAAATTATAAAGTTCTGAGAAGGAATTGTTTAGAGCTATATCATAAAAATAAACCATTCATGGTGATATGTAGAACTACTTGGAATTCAATGTGTATGTAGTTTTATGAGCAGATATACTCAGTATTGACATCAGCTGAGAAACAAGAAAAGCTTCAAATCATGATGCTGTGCACTGAGCGAAGAATACGAGTTTATTAAACAATTTATGAACGCAATTATGATGAACAATGAATAGAATGTTTAATTAATAGGTAACTCTTAAGGAGATAGTTGCAGAGAATTCAGCCATATAAAGAAGATCGTAAATAATTTTTGTGACAGAAAAGGTCAAGCAATTACAAATTAGTGCAGCCTCTTATCGTCTTACCATGCTAATTTATTTATTCTGTCTATCTATCTATGTATGCAAATCAATGCAAATATACTAGGCAATCTTCTATTTTTACGACTGTCTACTAATATTCTATAGAATAATGCTGAATACCACAAATATTAGCATCCTTTAAGACTTGTGAAGGTGCTATTTATTTATTTCAGCTTAGACAAAGTATCTAAAAAAATATTAGATACAAATACTTTACGTATAAGAGGCCTCTTCATTTAATGTCGCGAAATTCCTATTCTAAATGTGTTTTTTTTCAGTTTCTTTTGGCAATATTAATTTATAGGGTTCTATAATTAGAAATTAATAATGAAAAAGCAAGATATGCACCGATTAATGATCCAGAATTTGTTAAATATAAGGATTGTGATAAAGTTGTTACTAGAGCACGAGATGTGTTGGCAACAGAATACACAGTATGTTAATTAGCATCTGTTTATTAATGCCATATTTTCCACATTCTACGGCAGATGACTTTGCGACCGAATTGCACTCTTCTATAATATCACCTGCGTTTCGATGTGCTGTGGGATGTAGCCCCGCCTTCCGCCCCAGCGGCCTATGTGTGTATTGTTATTGCGCCATGGATAGTGCAGTTATTGATTGATTTTGCACTCTCGACGACGACGCGAAAACATGTTTGTATTCTAAATAGCGTCGGGCTACTGCTAAAGCTGATCGTCTGCTGTGTGCTTTCTTATATCTGGTAAATCACGGATATTTTAGATAGTAAAGTATATAAATTGTAGCAGCATTATAGTCAATTAACAAAACTAATATTGCTAAATTAGCTTTTGTTTTATAAATTTCCTTCTGATCAGCATTAATTCGGAAATTAGCTGCAATAAATAGGAATAAATTAACGTCTTAATTTAAAGTAAATACTAGTTTATGTAGTGCTGTGTATCGCTTCTAATCAGTTAATCATTTACTCGCCTAATATTAATCCGCAATCTCCTCTTCCTAGCAAGATTATGGAAGCTCTTTTTTCATCCGCCAGTCAATAAATGGCCATATCACTAATGAGTTAGTAATATACTATCTGGCTAGTAAACTAGTAAATTTATCGTTTATTTTCCTTACTGTACGCGCAGAGTACAATTTTTAAAATAGCTATCTTGCAATTATGTTATTAAAATGAAGTTGCTTAGTAACTATTTATGTTTTATACTATGCAGTTTTTGAAAATAATTTATATAAAACTTATTACTTCTAAATTTTAAGGTGTCTCTAAGGAGACATGTCTATGACCAGTCTGAGTACGAAATCACGGCGACAGGAAGACGTTGTCGTTGAAGGATGGCTTCATAAGAAAGGTGAACATATCAGGAATTGGAGACCACGGTATGTTTTTTCTTCAGTTAACATAAATGCTAAAAAAAAAATTAGATTTTTATGACTTAAATCACTTATAATTGAGATACTTTCAGATTTTTTATGCTTTTCCATGATGGAGCACTACTTGGATTTAAGACCAAGCCAAAAGCTGGACAACCATTTCCAGAACCACTCAATGACTTCATGATTAAAGATGCTCAGGTATAAAATTTCTCTATGAAAGTTCTAAGCTATTAAATATAATTTAAATCATAGGCAAATTTGAGGTTACATTTAACCATTATTTTTTTTTGTTATTCACTATGGAAGATCAACCTCATCGATTAACGTCATCTTAGTTGAATGTATCCCAGTTATTTTTTGCATAATTATAACGTTAATCGTTCATTTTACTGAGCATTATTGGCTACTACATTACTCTCTGCTGTAACATTCTGAGACTATCACGAAGCATTTGAAATTAAACCTGTATGATGTGTCAGAATGAACGTCTCAATATCATTAAATGCTTATTCTCATAACCATTAATTTTGGTTATTACTTCTATTTTATACTCACTATAAAGGTGTTTTCATACACACCGAGCTCCAGAATTTTTCTAGCTTTTCTGTTAGTGTATAAGTGACTGCTAAGGTCACATTTTCTCGTGAAAATCAAAATACATAATTATTCAAATAATATCACCAGGCCATTAATAAAATGATCTAATTATTTGGCCATTTATCAGTTTATATAAAAATCGTACCTACGAGTATCTTGTATACCGCAGTTGGGTATTTATCAGTGTATATCTCACATATATCAACGAGGATTCAAAATACTCTAGTACCACTATATTTATTTGCTGTTAATTTTCTTGATTCGTCATGTAAATAGGATAGTTACATTATAGCAAGTTAAAATTGGGATCGTAAAAGTATTAATAGGAAGTTAACCGTTGTAAGTAATCTAAGGAAATAATATGCGTTTAAATAACAAAGATAGAAATAGCGATGTAAGATGAATAACTTGTCAAACAGTGCATACAGCTTTTAATGCATTTTAGTCAATATGTACTCCAAGAATCGAACGTAGATGTGAAATTGACATTATTTTGTCAAGTCCACTTAAATGTCAGCATTTTATCCCGTCTAATATAAAAATAACGCTGACACATCGTCCATTCCAAGAATCTCTCGTATCCTGTCTTACAAACAAACAATTTAATCCGAAAAAGGATTAGTCGGTCGAATGGGCACCTCTTCTGGATTGAATGTTGTCATTTTAATCAATGTGGATAATGATCACTAGTTGGGCTTTTCATGTAAACATACAACGATGAGCACGTGCCATACAGGGATCCACATCGTTATCAACTAAATCATATGGCTCGGTAGGCAAGAACAAAAATTAGCTTTTAATGATAAACGAAACGACTTCTATGTCTAGCGTATAATTCATTTCTATAAGAATCGAGAAACATACTTTGGTACGGTATTCAATATATGTGAATTACCATTATTTTATTGCATAAGTGATATTCCGAAATGTCTTGGAAACAGACGTACTCCTTCCGTCAATAATAATGTTTTTAAATGAATGTTAAGATAGTGCGTTGATAGATTATAAGTGGGATCATTAGTGTTTAATGCAGTACTAACATGTGCAACTATGAATACAGTATTTCATTGCAGTAAGCAATAGTAATACTCTAAAACATCTAGATTTGGGAAGTTTCATCTTTTGAATATCTTACTAACGGGTCGATCGATTTGATTGAGCATTTTACGTAGTAAATTGATCGTTATAACTTACCAATTATAACAATCTGCCAGGTAAAAACGTATATGCAGGGAAGTACGCTTATTGTAGGTAAAGTCGCAACAGCGTGAACAATGGAGCTATTTCATCAATACATGTAGAAATCTAAACCAAGGATATTTACAATATTACCTTAGCTTATAATCGTAATTATGGTGCCAGTGAACGGAATACTTCTGTTTCGACTCATTTAACAGCATCTGCATTCACTCCGTAGAGGATACAAACACTTTTTCTATAAACTCTTTTAATCAAACAAAATATGATTGAATATTTTCATATACAATACAAACTAATCTGATTTCTAATATAGCATAAAGGTTAGACTACATCTTATTAGTGTTGTGATTGTAAATATATTTTTTGTAATTACTATCAAACAACCACTTAACGGGCGACTTTTTATTCAACTGTTGTATATAAATTATTTAATGCGTTTGTTTTAGGCAATTAGGTACGACAAGCCAAGACCTAACATGTTCATGATAAGATGTCTTCAATGGACTACAATAATTGAACGGACGTTTTATGCTGATACAGCTGAGGTGGATTTAAAAAAACACTGATAGTACTTGTAATGTTTATTAACATTAGTATATATGTTTAGAATTATGCATTTATGTCTAGGCTAGAGAGCAGTGGATAGCTGCTATTGAAGCGATTGCAAACCGTTTCCGTGATCATATGAACGAAGAGCCATCACAGCACATCATGCATGATGAAATGATGGAGGTTGTTAGTCAAGTAAGATTTAATTCCAAAGATGTTGGTGCATATTAGATATTAGAATTTTCAAATTTATTTTAATAATTACCTTATTACTGAGCTTTTACATTCCCTATCATGTTTGCTTAGAACGATTATATAGTAAGTTAAATCATATCGGGGATGCAGGTTTCAATGGATGATCTCTCTGGGCAGTATGCCGCAGCTGCACATGCTATCATGGGTCAGCCGAGTAGTAACCAATCGGGTTCCATACAAGGTGTGACACAGAGAGGTGGCATGATGAGCATTGCCGACACAAGTGACGCAGCAAAAAGAGATAAAATTGTGAGTTATTCATTGCGTATATATTAGTCAATAATACATTATTTTAACAATGACATTTTACTCCGTTTGAAAATGTACTTGCTATTAAATTTCTATTTTTATGATAAATTATTTATTGCAGACAATGGATGATTTCGAATTCTTGAAGGTCCTCGGAAAAGGCACTTTTGGGAAAGTAATTCTGTGTAAGGAGAAGCGCTCTTGCAAATTATATGCAATTAAAATTCTCAAAAAAGAAGTAATTATTGCTAGGGTAAGAAATATGATGGCTTCTTTAAATTACTAAATATAGCCTTTAAGACTTTAAAACAATTTTTGATTTGAGGAAGAAGTTGCTCATACACTTACTGAAAATCGAGTCTTACAACGATGTAAGCATCCTTTTCTAACAGTAAGTGTTCACTCTTTAATGTTATAATAGGCTTTTTATTGCATCCGCTAACATTAATTTAAATTTAGTTAGCGCTATCAGTTATATTGCTTCATTTTTCTTTCCATTGCATATGTGCACATATTTTTATTTATTTTGGTATTCTGACTTAAGTCTAGGTAATCCATTAATTTAAAAAAATATGTCTCCTATTTTTTTTATTGGAATAATTTCTTTACTTCTCATTTTATATTCATTTAAAATTTAGTTGAAGTTGCACATGTGTAATGCCTTCCTATCCGTTTTAGCAACTGATATATAGTTTCCAAACAACGTATCACCTGTGTTTTGTGATGGAATTTGCCAACGGTGGTGAACTATTCACTCACCTTCAAAAGTGTGGCACGTTCAGCGAATCACGGTCCAAGTTTTATGGAGCAGAGATAGTTCTTGCTTTAGGCTATCTACATAGTCTAAATATTGTATATAGAGATATGAAGGTTAGTGTTGTATATGTCGAGGAAAATGCCTTGAATAAAACATACGGTAAAAAACAAGGCATTTTCTATGTCGTTTATTGTGATTGTCCTTTGTCCTGATTGGAAAGTAGTGAAGAAGACTTCGTAATACTGCTGAGTGTTTTCCAAATTTCTATAATTCATTTCGCATCTAGAGGAACTTTGCTTTATAGAAGTGGTGATTTCGTTGAATATTCAACATTGGAAGAAGATAACTGTACATGAACTTATTGAGCAGCATGCACTTGCTCGTCCCCTCCCTTTTCATATTTTTTTACACAGGTGTTGCGCTTTATCAGCTTTAGCTAGTCATTAAATTTCTTTTTAATAGATTTGGTTAATGTTAGCTAGCTAGTTTTAGTTGATTTAAATTTTTAACAAAATGAAATATTTTATTTAAACTTATTTTTGTTTGGGGTAATATTTTGGAAGAAAAATTATATATAATTTTTTTCTATTGATATATCTATAATTAGTGGGGAACTGCAGGAACTGACGTACTCGTTCCAAACAGCAGATCGCCTCTGTTTCGTGATGGAGTTTGCGATTGGAGGTGATCTGTATTATCACCTAAATCGAGAAGTTCAGCTCTCCAAAGAAGGCTTCTCAGAGTCACGAGCTCGTTTCTACGGAGGCGAAATAGTGCTAGCTCTCGGTTATCTCCATGCCAACAACATCGTATATAGGGATTTGAAGGTCTGCCTGTAGTTTAGGTCGAGTGTCATATATCAGTGGATTGATTTGGTAGTGCTCGTTGCTCTTCAGTTGTAGTAGTGATTAGATAGTTGTAAACACTATGCCATGCACGTTACTCTTAGTCACTAGTTTTTGTTGTAAATTTTAGTGGTACTGCCTAGTTTTAAGTCATGCTTGTTTGTTGTACTGTGCTGTGTTTCCTTACACTTAATTATACTTCTGTTATAAACCTACCTTTTTACAGCTAGAGAATCTGTTGCTAGATAAGGATGGGCATATAAAAATAGCAGATTTTGGTCTCTGTAAAGAAGAAATTAGTTTTGGGGATAAGACTAGCACATTCTGCGGTACTCCTGAGTACCTTGCACCGGAGGTTAGAAAATTAATTCTTTTTAGATTCTTTTCTACTTACTTAGAGTATTGTTCTACAGGTGCTGGAAGATAATGATTATGGACGCAGTGTCGATTGGTGGGGTGTAGGCGTCGTTATGTATGAAATGATGTGTGGTCGTCTACCATTTTACTCAAAAGATCATCAAAAACTGTTTGAGCTGATTATGGCAGGCGAACTACGGTTTCCTAGCAAGCTAAGTCCTGAAGCAAAGATTTTACTGGCCGGACTCTTGGTCAAGGATCCTACTCAAAGGTGCTATATATCTTATATATATTTATATAATTTTACATCAAGACATGTGAACTACTTGATTTTAAAAAGTGTAATTTTTTCTTAGTTACACTATTCATCCTTTTTTTCATAAGTATATACTCGTGAATTTTAGATTAGGAGGTGGACCTGATGATGCGTTAGAAATATGCCAACAAGATTTTTTCAAACCAATCGATTGGGAAAAACTTTATCAAAAAGAAATTGAACCACCCTATAAACCAATGGTTCAGAGTGAAACTGATACAAGCTATTTCGATAAGGTCCGTAATTGTATAATTTGTTGTTCATTTAAATGGTATTTGCATCTATGACAGCATACTAACTAGTTATTTTCGGATTTTGGAAAATTGGTGGATGTACTGTGATAGAACGCGATGTATGTATTACTTCTCAATCAGTGCAATTGTTGTAATGGAAGAATGCATATTTTTCATGTTCCATCTAAATGCCGGTTCGAATGTTTCATACTAATTATTCAAAAAAGTATCCCAACTGTCAATCCGCTTTTTTCAGTTCCCAAATTCAGTTGTTTATTTTTTGTAGGAGTTCACATCTGCTCCGGTTCAACTGACACCACCCCCAGCTCGAGCTGGACCTCTAGCCACTGTAGACGAGTTGGATGAAATGCAGAATAATTTTACTCAATTTTCATTCCATAATCAGGTACTATAAACGTTAAGAATGTATGGCTATATGTTAAGTTGTTCATTAAGATTAAATTTTAAAATTTAGAATTTCTTTAATACTATTATTTCTCATACGACTATCTCACAGATTTTTTTAGGTCGAAAGCAGTTTAAGAGAGGCAAGTGAAATGATGGAGTGATATTGGAAGAATTGAAATATATTCTGGCTCGTTAATCCATGTATGGAATACTTTACTGCCTTATAGCTAGTTTATATTCATTTTTCCCACGTAGTATTTTAGGATAATCTTCTTTATTACATTTATGACAGTTAACTAGATGTTTTAGAATGTTTATATTTATTTTTGGTTGCAGCGAATGTTATAAATACAAGTCTTGTATTTACCAGCGCAAGTCTGTTGTCTTGGTACTTCTTCCTCAACTTATGTATGGTTGTGTGATCTAGATGAACCTGATTAGGTCGTGCTTGATGTTGGCGCATCAATGGTTTTTGTCAATTGATGCGTCAACTTTTGTATATAGCTGATTTGGATGGGTGAAATTTACCTATGATACATTTTATTTTGTTAACCGAGGATGTGTATCTTGACTTGATTTATTCATTGATTCAATATTAACATCTGTTCCATAGGATTGTTAGTTCTTTCTATGTTCTTTCATCTTTTAGTTGTTGTGTCGTGAATGTTTTTGTGTATTTCCAACAAGTGAACTCTCTTCCATTTTAGGTAGGGGCTGTTCTGTTTGTTTAGTTCTGTCTGTTTTCGATGAAATGTTAAAAAATATGTTTGTCTTATAAATTTCACTTTTATTAATTAGTGTTTTTGACTATAACGTGTTATCGAAACTACTTCGCATAAATATAAATGCAACACGCATTTTCGTATATGGTCAATGTTAAGAGAAGTATACACTTACACAAGCAAATTTAAATCTTAGAACGAAAGCCATACTACAGCAATCTTGAAGGGGATTTGCCGTCATGGTTAACTCAAAGGTGGAATACCAGTTCCAAGTTTATTAGGGGAAAAGAATGGCATGGTAATCGATTAAGTGGAGAAGAGACCATCGTTTAGGGCACAAGAGTGGTAGGAAGTGGCGATCATGTAGTCGTAAGTGTCATTTGCTACAGAGTAGCGAATAACTAGTGATGATTACTTTGTTAGCAGTTTGTTCGCTCTTTTGTTCGCTGATTCCACACGAACTTCATTTGATTGAGCCTAGAAGAGGTAAATAATTTTTTCTTTAATGCTAGTAATTATATATTAGTAACTTGCCTTATCGTGGATGCGGTCAAGTTGTCTGTTCTGGTTGGACACTTCTGTACTCATATCAATAGCCATATTGCGTAAATTCCCTACCATTGTAGAGACCTATGTAAATTTTTTAAATCATAAAATACTCTAGTTATTCTTTACAAAACCATCGAACCAACCTGTTGAATATTTTCGTCCATTTCATCTTCTCGAGCATCATTCGTAATCCTACAATATTATTGAAGATTGCATGCTTATAAATAAGACCATTATATGATTTCCTCACATTCATTTATTTATTGGCAAATAATTTCCGAAACCGTGTACCGTTATACCGTGAGTTTGATTTTATATTTTCAATATGCAATAATCTTTAATGCTCTTGAATATCTATAGTAAACAAATGCGTTTATGTTTAGATTTACATTCTGACTTTAAGAGCATTTAACTTTTAATCAGTTTTTGTACATCTTAAACTTGTTATTTTCCATCTAAGCCAATATAAGAACGCAGAATTATATCAATTAATATTTCTACAATTTTTTGTTGTTTATTTTTACTATAAAGAGTGTGTGTTACATTTTAAATTTCGACTTAATACACAATATACATATGTTGTATCACCTATGTTTTAAACAGTGAATTATTTGAACATGACTTATTTGTTGATAAATTTCATATCTAATTTGTTTGTGTGAGTTTCTAAAATTGTCTATCAAAAAAATTGTTTATCAGCGATAATTTCTTTTCTATGTCACTCAGATCGTAGACTTTACTTAGATGATTTTCCTAGCTTATGGTGTATTTAAAACAAGTGATGAATCGAGTTACCTCTTGGCATATTTTCACCATAATTTATCGTTTCTATTTGAATTATCACTGCTTTTATTTGTGTATTTTATATATATATATATATAAGTGAAAACTTAATACTCAAAACTATATTCCATTAGTTATTTCTCTTTAAAAAATTTTCTCGTTAATATAGCCTAAATATTCATATTATTTGGATGTTCGTGAGCCTGATACCTGGTCAAATATCCTCCTTGAGGACCCATTGACGAGTCTCCCACTGTTATTCTTGGCTGATCTGATATCACTCCTCCATCATCATCTTTTTTCCATGCCTTGGCATATTCTGAGTTTTTTTCAAAGTCGTCAGCTCTGTGATAAACAACGAAGAATAAGTTCAGATATAATAGTTTTTGTTAGAGAAATATGTAGTTTAAGATTGCAAAATATTAATTCAAGTGAAGAATATCATACTTGTTCCAAGGTAAAACGCAGAGACCACAACACTTTTCCATTCCCTTAAGATGTTCTTCGGCTTCCTTCATATCCTGATTAATCGTGTCTAGAGCGCCCTCGCATCGCTCCAATTGTTCTGTATGAACATACTGATATTAGTGGAATATAATTATTCATTTTTCAAAGTATCAAAGCTAAGATTATTTACTTCCATAGTTGAGAATCTAGCTTGTTTTTCACATTCTTTTTTTATTCTCATGATATTACATTTAAACTTTACGTTGACTTCTAAGCATAATGAATATTTAATATACAAGATCGGTACAGTTAAAAAATAAAGAAAGTTAATGAAAAATAAATTATGGCAGATATTGTAGACGTCAATTTGCCTCACCTCCTTGATCATCCAACATAACAAGAGTTTTAATACCAGCTTCTTTACTCTAAAAAATGGAATCTTCAATCTTTTTTTCCAATTACTTTTCATTCGTGAGGCTATTTTTAATAAAGCAATGGAACTATCTATTTCGTTTAATCTTTATCAAGTATAATATTTGACTAAAACCCACTTCTTCACACAGTGCTAGCATTCGCCGAGTTGATTCCAGGGACTAGAAAAATAAAATCTGTAGAAAATTTAAAAAAAGAAAATTTCTCTTCACTTTCTCTTTTTTTGTATTCATGCAATATAGTGTTATCGTTTGCTAATTATAAATGACTTTTAGAAGTGCCTTCATGAAAATCTTCATAAATGTAACACCAAATTTCGTTGAATCTAGATCAGAAGCCAATATTATATGAAAATCAAAAAGGCCACGCTTTGGCTATTTTCTACATGTGCAAGAATGACCATAAAAAATAACCGAAAAATATGAAATCTACTTGCGCATAAACATTTGAAAACGTGGTAATTAATTTATACATTCGACCTTCATACTTCTTGAGTACTATTTTCTAGTTGCAAGTTGAGAGTCTTCAGCTCGTCCGACATATCAGCTGGTAGAACAATGCCGTTAATGCGAATTGGATCATCGTTCGAAGGATCGGATACTCGAGTAGATCGCCCAGCCATGTAACTGGGAGGGAAAGGTAGAGTTTAGAAAGAGCATTTTATGAAGACATTAGAAAATATTTCATGTTTTAGAGATAATCTACGATATTATTTGTAAGTAATATATTTTAAATTAAAAATATATGTATTAATGCATTATGTATCTATGATAATACAACTCTAAAAAGAATTTAAAACGACAGATAATCGAGAAAAAGGGAGTGGATTGAGGAACATACAGCAAAGCAGTGATGGTAAAAAGCTTAGGTTGGGATTGCCATAAGGTACGAATCTTTAGGAGAAAACAACGGGTATCACAATGTTGTGACTGGCCTGCCGCTTGTGCCGTGCCCTGCTTTTATGGGAGAGTCATAAATATTTGAGTGAAATTTGTTGGAGTGGGACCAATATTTTTGTCAAGAAACATATGTTCAATTAGACTATTCTAGGAGATTCTCCATGGCTTAAAAATTAAGCTTATTATAAATTACAATATTTCATTCAAAATATGGAACTTATCAATTCTTGCGAAACAAACACAAAAATAAGCTATCTATTACGTGAAATAAATGTAATTACTAGTAAATTGTTTTGTTATTAACAGTATGAAAAAGCAGCTGAATCTAGATCAGGTAATATGCTACAATCAAGTTGACTTTTCTCAAGGTTTAACTAATCTAGCAAAACGGGTGATTATATTTTTATTACTAATAACTAAAAGACCAGAGGAATATAAGGGTAAATATTTTTATACCTAGCTTAGACGTATTTTTATTCTATACCATGCCATAGATGCTAAAAAAAAGTAGTCGCATAGAATGTAACATTTTTGTTTCATCAATTAATTGTTAGTAGCGATGAAGGAAGAAAGAATGAAAATACAATCACATCTATGCAATGTGATACGATGGAATTTCATTTCTATTTGAAGTTAACATGACTGTAAATAATAAATGTATAAGTTGTACAAATTTCACTTCTTACTTGAAGATATTCATTGGAAAAAAACGAGAGACATGTGAAGTCACCACAAAGTAATTAAACAAAAGAACAAATGAAATTGGACTTAAACAGACTTTCTTCAGAAGAAAATGAGTCCATGACATGATTGGTCAAAACACCAAATGACGGAGCAGCTACGGCTGATTTAATTACCAAAATTGAACGTACGAATGAAGTAAGAGTTGGGGAAGAAATTTGAGAACCTTATAGAAAATAGTGTGGTATTAATAAGCATAGAATTGTTAATGATCATTGTTTAACGAAAGTCCTTTTAGAACGTAAATCCTTTCTTGACTTCTTTTATGTCCATATCCAACTATGCTCAGAGTTAATCAAGCGCAATTTGATTGAGAAGTATAAAAGTAGGCTAGAAACCTAGTCAAAATCATCTATCGTATAGCTTGGATGCCGAGGAACACATCATTATTCCCATCAAGAAATATAACTGAAGAGGTTAAACTGTCTAAGCCTAGATAACACTTAATGAACGATACGTTTGTAAAACTGCTAGGCAAAAACATCGTTGCAGCTCTCCATTTAGCGATGTAGAGTTTAGACTAAAACTTTTCTCAGCATGCATATTGATCGGATTAATATTTATTTTGCATAAAATTAACAACTTATAAAGTGGGCGTCTATTGAGTTTTAAAATGCAGAAAGTTTTATTCTACTCCGATAGCCTTTAATGGTAATAAGTCATATTAATCATGAAATATAACGTAGAAGAAAAAAAGTTTTAAGCAAGAAAATATAAAATCAGAAATTTTTTTAAATTCTCAGTTTATTTAAGAACTGTTCTCATTTGCCTCTGAAACTTATAAGCTATTTATAATATTTAAAGCATTCGTTTTCAAAGACCAAGATTCTTTTAATTTAGCTTGTGAAAAGTAAAACTATTATTAAAAATCAAAGTAATGCTTTGTTTTTCAGCAGTAATCTAGTGATTATACGTTCATCTCGCCTAATTGTTTCATCTATTTTTAGACGTGAAAAGTGCTATGGGCCTAGGTGAATGATATCATTCAATCTCTTAAAATATCCACTGGCGACTAATTATGTATTAATAATTTAAATCTGCTTTTAGTAAAGATATATGTTCTCAAAAAAATCTAATGCATAACCATCAACTTTACCATGTTTTATTGTTTGAAATATTTACCAATTTACTGACGTCAGATGGCTATCAACACCGATGTGAAACCATGTATTTCCTATGACAACTCATACAGGATTTAAGTTAATCGCTGTATGGAATTCAGAAGAATGCATGTAACTTCACGCTCTCTCATCTTCAAAAATCGTAATTTTTCCATCTTTCATCATAACAGTAGTATATTTTATAGCTTACATCATCGGTCACTGCATTCATCTTCAGGTTAATGGTCTCCAGCGAGTCAGGGATGTCGTTGTCTCCCATCCTGTCACATAAATATTGCATTTATTTATTATTATTTCAAATATTAACATTGCGGTTTATAATCAGAACGTAATAATTAAGTACCGGAAGTGATATTCAATAAAGAGAAATCATGATATTCAAGACAAAATTATAGTGCATTGAGCTAGAAGAACAAATCACTAAAAAAAAATTCCAGAAAATTTATTATTAAGCCATTACATCCTTTTATTGCTACCCGTAATTCTAATTAAGCACAACGAAATTAGAAAAAATATGAAAACTATGTAGAAAACTGAAAAGAGATACACAGCCAGAGTGATTTTAAATATAAAATACATTTTTTTTAAATGAAAGTTTTCATAGATCATATTTAATCAGGTGTTGTTATGGCTACTTCCCTACCAATATGAGATATATGGTAGAAAATAATAAACTTTACGAAACATTAATTGAATTCTGTAAGTGAAGGATTTTTAGAAGAACAGTGTGTTATAAAGTTTTGACTATTGGAAAAATATTTAGAGCAATAATAGATAATCTAGAAAAATGTCAAACTAATAGAAACGGAAAAACGATTAATTACTAAATATAGTCATTTTGTCGCAAAAAGGTTTAAATTTATGACAATACTTTGAAGCTAATTGGCAAAGATCAATGGCTATAGCAGTAGAGAGAAAGCGGACTACCATGTACATAAATGGAATAATTGCAGGGTGAAGGAGCAAATGAACGGAAAAAATGAGGCAAAACAGGAGGAGAATCGCGTTTTCAGAGAGTTTAGCATGAACAGCGATTAGTTATTAATATGATACAAACTACTTCAACCAGAAAATAAAGAGTTGATATCATATCTCATTAATACACAGCGTTATTCAAAAGTCTGAATTCGATGTTTACAAGAATTAGTAGAAATGAATCATTATGAGAATTAAATGATCAAGCCAGCAATATATCTGGCAAGTTTATGAAAATAAGACAATTGAAAACAACAAGGAAGTAAATTCGATCAATAGCAGGAAAATGAGAAAAAAAATTTCAGGAAAATGCGAAAAACTGGAATAGAGCATGAACTTGCCCTTAAAAATGTGCACTGGATGAGTAGAAGCGTTTGAATATTGTGTCGAACGAGGAGCGCCCGATCGATTCGTCCCCTTGGAGGATGGACGAATATACATGGATTAGGGTGTTTCCACTAGACACACCAGCGGCGTGTCTACCAAGAGCGTCAAGAGAATTGTGAGAACGGAACTCAACTCTTTCCCTTAAAGCGAACATTTCAGTTTTCAATTTTGGACTTAGATAGCTATTGAAAATGGAAAACTGTATGATACGGAAATTCCTTAATATCTACATGATTAATTATTCTTATAATCATAGACTTAACACACAGAAGAAGAAATGCCGATAGTAAATGGGTTGAAGAATAGGCTCACTCAAGCAGAAATGCACAATGGAAGCTGTATCTAAGTGAGAAGTATAGAATTACGAGAACTAACATATTTTTACTCATTGTTGTCTTGAAAGTGCGTAAAAATAAATTCAAAATGTTGACCGATGAAAATTTCTCGGAATGGAAGACGAAGTAGATTAAGTCATGAAGAATTGTGTGTAGAGCAATTTGGAACACGTTGCTATAAAAGTAGCGACCATTTCACAATCCCATGCTGCGTCGGCATCCGCGTTATTCATTATATTTCTTATAAAGCAGGCGTCGGATATCGGACAAACACTTGCATTATTCAGTAGTTGTCATCCATTATATTCTAATACTAACTGTAAATGCTTGAACATTTTGATCTCATAATCATACACTTCAACAACTTGGATGTGACGCTAACGAAGACAGTGTAAACAACTAACAAGTTCAACAATAAATGAGGAATACATTTAAGTACGCATTAATCGAGGAAATTTCAGCCTACAAATAATTTCTTGATTACTAGATAGTTCTCAACAATCAGCTGTTCATATAGACAATCATATATCTTTAAACATTGACAACAAATACCTAAAATCATTTATAGATCAATGAAGTAAACAAATTTTGCTACTAGTACGTTGGAAATCCTTGAGTGTGGAAAAACTGGGTCTGGTAAACAAGAACTGGGGAAGTAATTAGAATATGCGGAGGTGACGGGGGGTCGATGGGCGGAGACTATGACGGCGACTGGCGACTGCGACGAGGAGCTTGCGAATAATATGAACTAAAAAGGCGGTGCATCGCTCGTAACTTCTAATCTACATCACGTGATGAATTATTTATGCTAATGTTTTCGAAAGAGCTCTTAAAGGTTGTATGTATTATCTGATTAACAGTATTTACCATCATATAAGCCTTAAATAAAAATACAAGAAAATAATGTCAATAGTAAAAAATCTACTAGTATAAGATTAATGAAAGTATAAATACCAACAATAGTCGTCCTTCTCGCACCTGTTCCTGTAGATGAGGTGGTGCGAAGCGGTCGCGTCGCGAAATCGATCTTTTCAAATCCAATAATAATATGACTACGCTGCTATAGATGGTGCTGGTCTAGTACAATGAATTTCAGGGCCTTGATATACCTTCGATTATGCAGAACATAAAAAAGTGTTCAGAAAAACTAATTTCATACTGCAATGCATGAATTATAGGAGCAATATGCATGCTATTCAGATGACTTTAAAAACCTGATATACGCAGTTGCAAAGAAAACCGTGATCCATATGCATGTTTTTCATTTTTCTTATTAACAAGATACTATTGTTTGGTGTCAAATTTACTAAATTTTTCGGCAAAGACTTTCATGTTTTAAATGCTTATTTTCTATAGGTGAAAATATGGGTTTGTCAAGTATTGCATTATAAATATCAGTTTGAAAAGAACTCCCAAATGAACAAAAAATAAAAGAGCACAACTCTCATATTGTTGTAGTGAACGTAACTCATCCGGAAAATCGACACTTTATTATATTAGAAATAAGAAATGTATAGCTAAACTAAAGGTGATGAAAAAGAGCAAAGATGAAATTAATAGCAGACGACCAAAAATTGAAGGAATGACAGCAAGGGTAAAGTGGAATATAGTACGTTCTCATAATCGATTACGTAGCATCATCTTATTGTTATTTAGAAATCTCGTATAATTAGAAGCATGATAATCGTAGCTTAAAACTTTATTGGCAATACAAGGAAGACAGTACATATTTTACTTCAAATAAATCAGCGGATAATTTAGAGAAGTAGTGAATGAAAAAAATCCAAACTATGTCACATTAATCAAAAACTATGAAATTAAATCTAGCTATGAGGAACATCGATGCAATTTTCCTTTAGAGGGCACAGATGATTAGCTAACTCGGAGTCAGCAAGTTGACTGCGAATGAAAGCGATCAATGAGACCACAAAAAATGTGCCGTCTTTTTTAGGAGTTCATCTCAAATGTAAAGTAGACATTGAGAAACCGATTAGTGAAATGGAAGGTAGAAAAAACTGAATTATTGATGATTTCACTTGTAACCACTGTCATTTGATACGAGTCATACTGTAACTTCGTGAACCTGGCTATTATATTTAGAGTATAAAACGGCTATAAACGTATTAAATTGCCTATTAGACTAAAACTGATTGTTTTCAGCATTTTGATACATATACTATAAATATCGCTCATAATTATAAATATATACCGTTCTCATATTGTTTATTATTTTCATATTATTTTGTTTACATCGGTTATGATTATTTCCAAATGCAATGGCCATTGAAAACTCCTATACGCTTATACATCTCTAGGTCAAAGTATTTCTTCAATTTCAAGCCATCCTTTCTCTTCGTTCTTTCCTCCTCTCCGTCCACATCTTCTCATTATCCTTGATATTTATTTTTACTTGTTTGATCTTTGCTGTAATTTTTTGAACATGGCCAATCAGTGTGTTGTGATATATTGTTGTTGTGATTTTGCTCTATAGGGGAACCAGATTTAGGATTAATTTGACGTCCTATCGAACCGGATTAACCGTGTTACATTCATGATAATGTTTTGGTTCTATTCAGCAACAATTTTTTATTTTTGGTTTGGAAGAGTTGAGCAAAATAAACAAAAGCGTCTCATTAGCTATTCCTTCACCGGTTCGTTCATTTTCATGTCCATGTTTCGTCATAATACTTATAATTATAAATATTCGATATTATTTTTTCCACTAAATTTAAATTTTTAAACTGAATTTCAGGTTTTTTTTCCCGAATCTATGCTCTCTTTATTATTAACTTTGAAGAATCGATAAAATGTTTATAAAGGCTTATTATATTAAGAAAATAGTACTACTACTTGTTTTACTCTGTGAGTCTTATCAACATGATAAATATCGTATGTAGTAGATCAAACTATTATGAGATCTATTATACTTAGTATTTTTAGATGTTGAAAAATAATATAACCCGGATATTTTTGAATCTATCTGAATGCATCACCATTACAGATTGTTTGACACTGTTCAAAACTAAACATCCTCTACAGAAACTAGTTGAAAAGGAAAAAATACGTGTAAATATTGAAATGGAAATGATATTTTCCAATAATACTATTCCATATCGTATACTCATGCTTCCAGACTTGAGTGATTGTCAAGCAGAAGGAAAAAATATGACGTACGATATCTAAAATAATTGTAAAACTTTCAACGTTTCTAATGACCATCATGATTCTATTGCTTCTAGCATTTCTGTAGACGTTTTCATCATATAGAAACTGATTAATTGAGATAATTAAGGGATCAAATAGTTGTTGCAACTGTGCTCACTTCGGCAAAACGCTACGAAACCCGCATGGCCATTAGGGAAACCTGGGCCGGTGATAGGTTTTCATCAGCGGTCAAGGTAACTAAATCATATTTGCAAAACATTATTAGGATATACTGTTAGTATTGTACTAGATTTCTCCTTTGTACTTGAGGCATACATTAGTTATTGCCTGAAATCATGAGTACTTGTTTTCAGAACCGGAAAGTGCTTGTTTATTTCGTAATTTCTGATTCAAAAATAAGAAAGGACATGGACTTACTTTTAGATGAACAAGCAATTTATAACGATCTTATAGTGACTGATCTCAAAGAAGCCTATAATAATCTTGTGTATAAGGTGAGAAGAGGATGTTATCGAGAAGTAGATAATCCATATGATAATTCATTCCCAAACAACAATTCACAATCTGATTGAATTAAATGCTCTTTATTGATGTCAACATGTTTACATAAATAAGAAATTATATATATTATATGATATATAATATAATGTAATCATTTTTAGGTATACTTCTCCATAACATTTCATCAAAAATTCTGCCAAAGTGCACAGTTTCTTTTGAAAATTGATGATGATGTTGGAATTCATTTGGATAGAATGAAATATTTTATGTCTATTGGAAACTGTCAGCCAAATTCCATTTTTTGCCAAATATGGGCCAAATCTGTTCCTAAAAGAAACAGCAATAACAAATGGTACAGGAAGTAATATTTCCACTTTCACATATCTCATTGAAACTTCCTTTGTATCAGTTTCTAAGAATGTCAAATTTATCAGTTCAGTATTATAATTCAATTTCCCACTAATATATTATGGCAAAAATAAAACTATGAAGTTTCAGCATGTATTTAATACTAGTACGATTTTTTAAATCAAAGATGAAATAAAATTACAATTATTGAAAACTTACACCCCTAAAGTGATAGGTTTTTTCTGATTAAAATCGTAATTTCATACATATTGTTAGCAGATGGTTAAGCTATATTATCAAATTCTTACACTGTTTAAAGGCAAAGAGACTATATATGTAGAGAATTTACAATTTTCAAAATATTATTAAGAGCCTGAAGATTATTTTTCTATTTTAGTGTTCTTATTTAATTCTGGAACTTCTGTTTTTATCTTGTTCAAGGCATTTTATATTTAAATGTATATAGGTCCTATTTATAGGTTCCTACCAGCATATGTATGGCCTAAGAAATATTTCCCTAAATATTGCAATGGGCCAGTATACCTAGTTGGGAAGGAAGCTGGAGAACGGATCCTCAATAAAGCGCGATTAAGTGATCCTTTTATTATTGAGGTCTGTTTGTATTTTTTAAAGAATTATGGAAAATACTGATAACAAGGAAAAGCTAAGTAGTGAGAGTAATCTAAAGAAAATCTAATTATTTCAGGATGTGTTTTACACAGGGATTTTGGCCGAAATGGCTGGCGTAATTAGGCAGGGCTGGTCAAAACATATTCTCCATGTTGACAAGGTATAGTTGTTTTCCCTAGTTCTGTATTTATTTATTCAGTCACTTGTTTATTTTTCGTGCTAATATGATTATAGCGTAATCGTGATCTAAATTCATATTATGCACTGTGAAGCACAACATATTAACGTTTTTCTTCTAATCACTAATATGCAGTTATTTTAATAAATATGACGATATCGTCACTAAGAATCCTTATAAAAAAGAGTAAATGACGTCATTCTTTACTTTCTTTAAAATAACTTCCTGAAGATTATTATTGTTTTACAGATCTAAGCAATTATTCAGAAATTAAATTATTGTTTGTATTGATCTGTTTAATGCTTTGATATCCTATAATATTGGACCAGTAATCAATCAATACTTAAAAGTCCTGATTAATGTTTGTGTCTTTGACTAGAATATACTAGAATACTAAAATTACTGTCATAAATAAGCCGACCACTATTCCAATTTACAACATGTCTCTAAAAGAACTAGAAAAGCACGACAGTAGTTCGTTAATGGCGTTAGAGATGTAATGTATTCTTATTGTTTTATTTCGAGATATTACTCTAAAATAATACATGCTGGTTATCTAGAGAAAGATCTTAATCGTCTAACAAAAAATTTATTTAAATTTCTTAGAGAAGCCTAATGTTGAAATTAATGTGATGTGTCTCCATAAATAAGGTTTATTGAATCTCGATAGTAAGTGAATTTGAACACTGCTAAGTTAAAAAGGGCAAATTTGGTCTAATAATGTATTGAAGACTTAGATTCATTTCAGTTATATTTGATATATTGATTTAAAAATCTGATGTCTTTTCAGTGCCTAACTAACAAACCAAATTAGGCTGTGGGCTTAATCTACTAAACAAACAAGATTACTGAATAAGGATTTGTGAATGAATGGCTTCCATTTCTAGATATTATGCGAAGTTGTCAAGAGAACTTCCTATTTATAATATACGTCCGTATGATCATTCAAAAGAAATTGTTGTTAGAAATGATCATCTTAAGTACTGGAGAAGTTTTATTACGTAAACTACTATATTGAATAGGCAGACTACGCCCCGATAGGTTCCATTGAAATAATGTTGCCAGGTACACACTGCTAGAAATAGATTTGCGGTAGTACTCTAAAATATCGTCGGCATCGCCTTCCCATCCCTCATCTCACAGAACGTAGTCTTGTTTTACTAGTCATCAACGAAACGTACATATCCGTCTTAAGCCTCAAACCTAGTACTCCGTTGAGATAGGAAGCTTATCGCTGACAGGAAACCCCCTTAAAAGCAGACAAGTTAAATACGCCATTTCTACAGCAAACACTTAATGTACATCTTGTTTGGAAAACAGAGCACACTATCTGTGCTATCATATTAGTGAAATAAGAGATCGCATGGTAGATGAGATTGAGGGATTTATACATTTTTAAAATGCATCTTTCTATAAAAACTAAGTTAATTAGAACTTACATCTTGTAAAATCAATGTCTCCAGCTTTCACGCATTCACATAATGATTAGTCAACGGATATTGTTATTAGGAGACATCATTCAACAATTTAGAGGATGAAATTTTAAAATGACCATTTTTAATGTCCACTTGATTGATTTATATCGCATTTCTTCTATTTTCTCAATTATAATTGGTTGAATGATGAATTTGTCTTATGATTTTATTAAAATTTCCATTATTATCATAACCAATATTCATATTGATGTTTCACTATTATCCGCTACGACATGATCAGGGATTCATTACGTAGTTTAGCGATACCACCATACTATGCTATTTACCTGATTAATAGGTTTATTTTCGAAGACTTGTCAAAATCGAACTTTTTCCAATCTTTCATCCTTTTACACTTGTGTCAGCGGTGAGCACTTCTTCATCCGTAATAGGACAATATTGGGATACTCGATCAACATTCTCCACACCGTAGATTCCGAAGTATTAGTATGACAAGTCCTACAGATTCCATTGACGTTTACCATGCTATTCGACGCTGTACACAAAATTGTCCTTTTTTGACGGTCATTCAACTAATCAGGTAGTCCACTACTCTCCTTTGTACCATATTCTTCTTGGTGACTCAGGAAATTCATAATAGCCTTCCTGGAGCGCTTGACGACATCGGCACTCTGCTTCACCGTGTAACCGGTAGTTGACAGTGCTTTGATTTGACCTCTTTCGTATAGATGTAGTGTAGAAGCACGATTTGTTGTTATAATGGTTTAGAATTAGTGAATTTGCGTATTTTTCGTTAAATAACGGCAAAACATGTCAAGTGAGCTATCATTTTTAAATGCACTATAGTAGTAATGTGCTTTAGTAAGTAATGCATAGGTTTAACAGAGATTTTTCAGGAAAATATTTTATTAACTCCCTAAGTATGCAAACAGTGGATATTTTGATATATACATATGTTAGGGTTGGTATTCGAGACTAAAATGTTGAGTTACCGAGTTTCCGGGTTTTCGTAATATGTTAAAAAGTCGAGTTATCCGGTTCTCGAGTTTTCGAAATTTTGGAAAAGCCGAGTATTTCCCGGGATTTGGGGAATCGGGGGTCCCGGGATGCTAACCCTAATACATATATATTCTTTAAGCTAATTGATTGAGATCACGCTAAAGCTAGATTTGTTTCTTGCTAATGTGATCTATTAAGCATTAGTGTCCATTCGTAACTTTTTTAAAACCTATTTTAAAATGTTCTTTTTTCATTTGAACAGAGATTTGAGACATTTCCATATCTTACCATATATGTGAATGAAGTATAATTATCCTTTTATAATCTGCATTTACTGTTTAAGAAGAATTTTTCGTATCACTTCTCTTAAATTCAATACATTTCTTTTATTTTTCAGACCAAATTTCAACATTTAATGTAGCATTAAATGTCATTAGTTCTAGCACATTTGCAACCAAATATACACATTTTACATTTTTAGCTTTTAGTTCAATTACTAGTTTCTGGTCAGGTCAATATAAAATTGCTATGTAAGGTGTTACTGTTTGGCATATTTTTGTTACCTATTATTAGAGAGTACATCTAGGCAAATGTAAATTAAATACAAATACTCTGATATAACTATTAAACTTTATTGGAAAAGCACACCTAGTTAGGGTAGGTAAATGGGGAAAGCAATATGTACTTTGGGTAATTTTAAACTAACACCAAAACTGCTGACTCATAAATATTTAGTTGGCTAACCAACCAATGCTGTCTTCAGGAGAAATCTTAACGAACTAAACTATGAATTAACTTCAAATTATTAGCTCAATACGGAGTTCGTGTTAAAAATGCAGCATGTAGTAAGTGATTTAATCTATCATTACTTTAAGAAGTGGAGTTTCTCAGGAACTGTGGTCGGGTAAAAGCAGATGTAATCGTTGGAGAGAACCGGAGATCTTCGCCGTACATTCGTTGAAAAGTCCTGAAAAACTTCGTTTGGGATTCCAACAACTTCGAACGCTGAAGTGCTCTAATTTGTACTGAAAACAGTGCTATTACGTGTTGGCTCAAATGAAAAGCTACATATGAAGAATAACTTCCATTTAATATTTTTCAAATATACAAAATTATTTGTTTCGAATATTAATTCTACCTTATTCCATATGTCTTTATCATCTAATTAAATGTTACTTATAATATTGAATACGTTACATTTCACTATATACTACTATTAATTTGTTAAAGAATATTTTTATATTTTCAGGTTCGAAAGTTCTATCCAAGTGTGATACTTATATAATAGTGGATGCTTGAAATATTGAGATTTAAATTTTCATTTGAAAGGCCAATAGAAATTTAAGATATTCCATGCTTTGCAATTTGTAAGCAATCTATTTAAAAGTGTTATTATAGGAACGTTTACCATAAATCTGATTCTCTCAGCAATAAAAAAACCAATGAATACTAAAATTACCTCCAGATTCATACATATTTTATTGCAAAAGATAAGTTAGTATAATACGGCATACATGAGGGGCAAGAGATCCCTTGAAAATGTGAAAAAAAAACCATAGTATTTACTAGTCAATATATGGTCACAATAACTATAACAGGATTTTATTAAGTTAATAATAGTACACACACAAAGCCTTTGAAAATAACTCTTCTTCTTTTTTTATCTGTTTAGCTTTTATACGACTACTAAAAAAGGAATATACTAGAATTTTCATAGATTTTTAAAAATAACTACTATTGCTATATTAAAAGTTATGTTATAATAGTAGATCTTCAATTAGAATTTCTCTGATATTTTTCAGCTTATTTGTAAAGCACAAAGAACGGTGAATTTAGTCAAAATCCAGGAAGTCAAACAATTGTTCACCACTTATTTTCTTTATTTTGTTACAGTGAGTTGAGTGATGGCAGTAATCCAAAGGCACGTATGTCCCAGTCCGCCGGAAAAGTAAATTAGCTTCATTTTATATTTAATCGGTGTTAAATTGCCTACCACTATTTTTATATAAGTGTGTTAATGGAAAAATACACAAATATAATTATAGAAGCTCACTTGATTTCACTTTTATATGATCGATGCTTATTTGTTTTTACGATCCAAAAATCATCCTGTAGTTCGTCCTGAAATATAGAATAATTTCGTAAAAATAAAGAATAAAATAAAGTGGTAGTTAAAAATAAAGTAATAAATGAAATTTTAAAAATTAAATAACTAACGTGACCTTAATAGCAGATACTTGCCAAAAGTGTAAATGTGTTGCATTATGTATTCTCATCCGTCCGAAGCCATAATCAGTGGATCGTCGTGCACTCCACGGTCCTGGATGCTCCATGAATACATCCGTATTTTCTCGACAACCCTATTGGAATTGCTGTTATTGAGATTTTTTTAAATTTCTGAATAAGTTTTTGCTAAACTGATGCAGAGAAGTTAAACGTTGGTTTTAGAATACTTTCTTTTCACATGCTATATTGATAGATAATTTGCTTAAACGCTTTAGTTTAGTTAATAATACTTAATTGAGCGTGTACACTGACTGCCGATCCACTAACGACGTGCACTGGAGCAGGCGGATTAACATATGCTGAAGTTGTCCCGTTGAATACCTAAGTGTTAAATCCTGAGTGTTACATTATTATATTTAATCTTATATTACCGTTCTATTATATACTGGCCACATCCTTTCGTAGGTATGTTCATGAGCCCACAACTCTAAATCCACTCCGTACTCAAAAAATAATTTTTCGAGTCCGTAGGCGTGAACGATAGGCAATCCCGTCCGGACCTAAATTGCATATGTATACCCTTTCGTACCGGTTTTTTTAACTAGTATACTCTGACATGACGTTGTCGAAGATGATTTTCAGAATGCATATTAATGACAAATAATTAATCAACTCACTATAGACTCATATTTGGTGCAGTCATCACCATCGTAATCTGAGCAGTACATTGGACGATGGCCCAGAGTGATCAACCAAGGAACTGATGCTCGATTCGCATTGGCTTTCTAAAGAAGTCCAGTGCACTAACTTCTAAATCCCGTCATTAAATAGACAATTTTCTTCTTCTTTTTCATTCTATGTCACATGATGGGATTAAACCAGATATTTTTAATAATTACATTGATCTAAGTGTCTTAATTCCTAGTAATGATGTCATATAAAATTTGGAATAAACGCTATAAAACTTGCTTTTAGGAAGCACCACATCTTATTGGCATAAAGGTTATGGAATAGTGAGAGTAAGATAAGCAATAGAACTCTTTAATATTATGAAATTTGCAAATAATAAGCCAGTTAGTAAGACATTTTCTAGGAATTTTAATATAAGAGCTCGCCTATTGCCTTATAAAAATTATCCATTGTTGAGCTATATTTTGATTTATCGACATCTATGAGCGTTTATATTACCTTAAGAAGTGCTACTGAAATTTTTGTGTTTGATGCTTGCTACGTATTTATGTTCTTCCATCAGGTTTCCTTAAACTCATCACTTTTCTATTGCTGTGAAAATAATGGAATTTGCGAAATTAGATAGGTTTGTTAAATATGCTACTATCCTGACATTAATAACATCTCTCTAAGCCATCTGCTCATAAGCGGTTAAGGGCCGACATATTTTCTATGCATATGATTCCCTTCATTACTTATTTTTGTATATTTGATTGTTCCTCTAATGCTGTAGTTATAATTATTGCACAGTGACAGAAATAATCTACTATATTTACTTATACACTTGTCTATTTTTTTAGTGCGTTATCTCATGAAAAATATCCATATATAATAATGTTTATGAGAAGTTTTTTTGGGTAATTTGGTACGAAATACGTCTCTCATAATCTAAATATACAAGGATGGGATCCTCCCACAGATATTCATAACAAAACTATGAGCATTAATTATATTTTTCGAGACTCTCTTGACATTATTGATAGCAGATGAAATTTAAGATTGCATTTCCTACATCAATGATTTCTAGTTTCTTCCTTTCCATACACCAATATTCCCTTTACCTGGAGATCACTAACGAGCCAATTCCATTGATTCTGGATTTGATCCCATCCATAGTTGGTGTAAAAATAAAACTCCGTAGAAAATACAACGAAGTGCACCTTATCGAGATCAAAACTGTGAAATGTGTGTATTTTTTCATATATGAAAGCATTTGAATCTGAGATATATAAGCCGATAAATATGGTCTAGCAATTGTCTAACCAAAAATATCCATCTAACCTATAGAACAGATTGTGCTCCGAATTTGGCATAGTGTATCTGTTGACATAATGCGTGAAATTTGATTCAGCCTAAAGGAGTATTGCATAACAATGTGCAATAAGTAATAAAAACATGGTATTTATCAAGAAACCTCGTGGTTTCCGACTGCTGTCATATACGGTACGTAAGCCGCAACTGGCTCAATTTGTCGGTTGAACTCATCACCAACACGTCCATTGTCAGTATCCATATTGTAGGCGAAATCGCCTGAACTTCCCAATTTTTGTCTATCTTTATGTTTCTTTTTTATATAATCTTACTTCGCGAATTTTTAACCTGGTTAAATATCTTTCGATTTATTGATTATATATTATTTAATATATATTTGTTTCTTGCTAGCTCACCAACATGTAAAACCATATCGATCTCTCCATCCTGTGCAAGCTTTTGTATTTTTCCCAGTGAACGTGCGTTTTCATTGCCTAAGTCACCATATACAGCTAACTCATATCCACCACCCTCCCTCGGTGACAGTGCTGTGAAAGAGAACACAGAACTCCACCCATAATTGCTTCCTACACGATAACCTGAAGAGCATGTTGTATTGATTTAAGTGTACTAGTAACATTTCTAAACTCTCAGTAATTAACTCTCTTAATCATAAACACATCGCTTCCGTTAGCTCACTTACGGTAAGTGGTTCCTGCAACAAGTTGAGTGAGAGTTGCACGATGAATGTACCTCCACAAAGCACTATTTTCAGGATCTATGAAAACAGCGCAGCTTCCTTCGATGGACTAAAATGTAGGTCAAAAAACAGCAATATGGCTATTTTCCAATATAACCATAAACCTGCACTCACCATATTCATTTGTTTTTCTCCATACTCTACAAATGAGTGTAATGTATCATCAAAAGTTAGCCATGTAATAATCATAATTGTGGGATGACCTAAAGTTATAACTCAATAAGAGTCAAGTAAATTATTTTAAGGATAAGTATGGCAAACCGACCTCCATACGATATATGTATCTGTTCTGGCTGGGCGTAGTTCGGCCCCCTATTTAGATCCCCACTTTTCATCCAGTGGGCTATTCTATTAGGAGAAAGTGTTTGACGGGCATAGGTTATGGGATAGAGGAAGGGTAAGAGAAAGAAGAACATCTTTAAATTTACCCACTGTAGATATATATATATATATATATAACACCTTAACAAACGAAAAATCAATAATATTTTCATTGTTTGTACAAGATTCATAATGGCAGACAGACTCAGACATCAGCTGAGTGCCTCCTTATGTTCGCTTATCGATCTTGGCTATGTAACTGATAACAGAGGGGTTGAAGCAGAAATAGTGAAACAATGTTCGTTTTCTAAAAACTGATTGGAATATTATTGTATGCATGTATTTATCTCTAGACTAATTATTGGACTATTAACAAACAGTATTTAGACATCTAGCTGATGCACTACTATCTATAATTTACTGGTGTAGGATAAAAATGGTGACTGACCAACGTATAAGAGGATATTTCCATTTGACGTCAATGGAGATGTAGGATCTATCATTGTAACGTCATTGAAGATACAGTCACCTTGGATTAAGGGTGGGGCAGTACGTAATTTCCTCCAGTGTTATTGGATTCAAAGTGAACATAAGTGTGAGCACTTCCATATGCCCTTTCAAGATATTCACTATGTCATCAAGACGTTAATCGCCTGGCCACCACTCATCGTAATTCGACGCTCTGTACACATTCAGAACGTTATCAGTTAAAAGTTTGCTTTTATAGAAGCCGCTCAATATCATAAATAACCATGGCTTTACCGAAATACCATTTTAAAAAAATTTATAACTAGAGAAATATTAAATTACGTATTCTATAACTGTTTAATTCATTGTTGTATGATCTATAAGAATGTTTTCTAATAATAATAACTTGAAAATTTGCATCGGTCTTCTGAAAGACTAATCCTTTTAAAGGAACAATGACAAAATGGATAACACTGACAGGATAAAAAGTTAGTAGTTACTGCACTCAGTGAGCAATTAACAAATAATGATCGAAGTGGGGTGAATAAAATATAAACAAACGATAGTTAGTTCATAATGAGAGAAAGAATGAAAGAGAGAAAAGAGTAAATTAGTAGAGTATGAGGTAGTGTTGATTCCAGAAAAGTTCTATTGTTTATACGCTAATATTTCTGTATTGCTCACAGCACTTATTATTACTTTTATTATTATTATCATAATCAGTATATTGTTATCGTATACAGTGTGTCTACTCAGTTCCCACATGCCGAGAATAAGGTGAATCAATCAAGATAGGTAGCCACCGTCTTGTTTGTTTTTTAGTTGTGAGCGCTTTTTTACAGCGATAATATAGCGTACAGTGGAGTGAGGTCACATAGTCTGTTTCTACCAGACATTGCAGAGACACGTGCCTCTTGCGTCAGAGTGGTCACTTTCCACCGCTGAGAGATAGTCAGATGGTGGAAATAGCACACCAAATGAGGAGGGGGTGTGCTTTTGTTGGCACTATGGTAAAGGAAGAGTGTGCAGTTAGAGAGGACATTATAGGATAGACGCAGAGGTGAGTTACCGAGAACATAGTATATCGAATCCAGAGACCCAGTGATGGAGAGGGTGGCTAGCAGTGCCAGCTACGCCGGCTGGCGGAGAGTGTAGTGGTCAGTGGTCGACGGTCAAAAGAAGGACAACTGCATATTTATAAACAGAACGGATTGTTTCACTTTTCTGACCAGCTTTTATTTTGATCTTTCAACTCTCCTATATTGTTTTTGGGATAAATCTCCACATCTATATATCATGTGTTATATGACGTCATATGTTCGTGTCACAAGGTATTATCACGTCCAGGTTATATATCAGTTGTATACCGCATCCTATGGAATTTATTGTCATCCACCCATTTAAATCGAAACCGTTTCTTATCTCTTTTTCCATTGCGTTATCTACGTGGTTCATCGGTGGGCAACGTCACGCCCTCTATACTTCACGATAATGTGGTACTGACCAATTCTCTGTGTACCATTTCTACCAGTTAACTCTTTCAGCGTTCCTCCATAAAATATCTTTAACACTTTACTTAATTCTTCCTTTACTTAACTTACCTACTAGGTATATTTTCTTCGTTGTCGTTTATTCTCTAATTATGTAACACCCACATTGTCTTACTGATCGTTCTTTGATCATTTAAGCTCATTTTGTGACCACTACCGCATCAATCATTCCTCCGAATTTGTTTCAGGTTTGGCAACATTTTATAGAAACGATTTCAACCAAATGACTTTTAATCACATGAATGCTAACACCAATGATCATTCGGAACTAAAGATAGAGGCTTTTCTTCTATACACGAATGTATACTATTATTTAAAATTGAGAATGGTTTCTTATATACCTTATATTTGAATAGTTCTTAAAATTATATTTTCTTAAATATATGATTCTCAATCAATGTTAATGAGTCGTAATTTTTGCTTTTGCCATAGATCCTATAAAACATTAATTTCCTTAACGCTACTTCTCCTTATTGTATTATTTCAAGTGAGGTAGCTATTAATTTTTGGTGATCTACACTAAAAAGTAAGATATTATATAGTGTCTTTTAATTCTTTTAGACTTAGATGTGGCCCATATAAGTGTTTTCTCTTTAATTAATTCACTATCTACTTCAGTAGTAATCCTTCGCTTAATTTTCTGCAATCGTTTATTTATGTGTTTATACAGAAATTACCTGCCATGTTTTGCCTTTTTGCGAAGAGAGAAATAACTAGTATATAGGGATTTGATAGATCGGCCAACATTTCAGATCCACTCTTCGTCATTACGAAATCATGTTTCTTTCACTAAATTTTTTTTTCCTGTCAAGTACCACCCAGTTCATGCACTTTCGAATACGTTACCCTACATACCACTCCCTTTGCCTCTCACACTCTACATTTAGCACATTCTCTAGCCACCTTCTGTTCGTGCCAACCGTGGGGGTCACCCACATTTGCATATGATACTAGTCCCGTATGACTTGTTTAGGTGCAACTTTTATGCATTTAGTAAATTTAATAAATTAATAAATAACACTGTATAGGTTTCACAATATGCTAATCTTCGTTGTCATCTCTTTCATAGATCCTATTGAAACTAATTAATGCACATTATATGTCTCTTCTCTTTCTGCTTTTTATTTGTTTAGTATTTTCCCATATTTAGCTTTTCACTCATAATTTTTGCTTCTCCTCCCTTTTTATATCCCTTCCAATATCTAACAATGTTCCGCTTGGTTGACCCAGACACATATTATGTGATATTTCTTGCGGATCCCTAATATCTGACCCTAATAGTGCTTGATGGAACACTCTTATCCGTCCTGGTTACAGGTTACTGCACTTCCTCCATTCTACATGTCCGTTGTTTAGTCATCTATGACATATTTATTTAAGTATTAAATTTTCCCATTCTTTATATTTCAAGGAGTTAGTATGTATTCGTTCAGATTTCATTACTAGATTTAGTCATATGTTTGCTTTCGATACTGCTCGACCTTTGAGTCACTCTGGGGGCGGGACCATGGTAGTAGAGCTTAATCAGTTGGCGTCCTTCCTCCGTTCCTTCATCTGTTAATCTGCTCAAATAGTGAATAACAGATAATTTCATATCCTGTCTAGAAGTATGGGGAGTAACACAATTCCCAATCTTCGCTGCGTTTTCGTCTGGCCCCATTCCCTTTCTATCGGAAGAGTTCTTCCTGTATTACATGTCCGATTTCGCCCGGTTTGCGAACTTTCGTTGACAAAATTCGGGTCAATTGGTCACCTCGCATTTGGATAATTTGTACTAGTTCTAAAAATGTTCTTAATCGCACCAATTTAAAGATTATGTACTTCTTTTCATTAGTTTTCTATTGTTTATCTCTAGCGTTCTTCATATTCAAGTACACATTGCTTTTCCCTTTGCTAGACGACACGTCCTATGGGGGAAGTCTTCCACTCGGAAGTCCAAACAGTTATTTTCATCGCCACAGACTGAACTCGTTTAAGTAGGGCCAAATCAAGTAGAAAACAAGACGTTTGAACAAAGCTCTCCGACCACTTACGATCATAACTTTATGTTATGCACAAACAACTTTCAGCTATTAATGAGCACTGGTATTTGCTCTCATAATTCTGATGAATTTATAGTTGAGAAAAGTTAGAATATTAAAGTTTAAATGAGTTTAGCTTCTTCTACATCACTAAATATTCACATATCGTCTAATTCTCATAGTCATTTGTTTACTGTTTACATTCAATCCTCACTTTCGCATTTATTTCTTTAAAGCTATGCAATGAGATCTCAAGTGTTTGATAGTTGCATAGTTTGTGGTGTATGCGCTTCTTGTCTAGTTCGCATATCGCTATTCGTATTTGTCTTTTCTGCCTTCGTCACGAGAACCATCGGTCCGCTCTCGCACTGGCGAATATTTAACAGTCTCCCTGAAATCACGATACGAGATAGTTGACTCTATAAAAGATATTTCTAATATGATTATTACTGATTACTCTTTGTATAGTAGTAAGTTATTCACTTAAATTATGAATATATCAATTAAATGATTGGATTATCATTTTTCATGAATGTGTTATAACTTATTATATGCTGGCTAGCTGTATTCCAATTTATTTTCCATCCACTTATTTCGCAGCTCATTCTAATGAGCTCCAACCAGAAATCCCCTCCCGCATAGCCACTATTCGTATTTCTCGCATTACATTGAACTGGTGAACTCAATCACCTGCGTATATTCCGTCTTCCCACATAGTCTTTATCTCTTTTCTGGATCTTGTGATCTCTTGATGGGCGGAGTCTAAGTGCTAACGTCCCTATACTGTCCTTACTATGAATAACTTATCTATTTGTCCAGATATATTCAAAGCGCTCGTGTGGTCTAACGCTTCTTTGGACTTCGCTCCTGCTCTCTTTCTTTTCCAGTTTAAAAAAAAATTTTTTTTCGGGTTTCCCTACTCTCATTCGTTTTGTTACTACTCTGAAGGTAATATGTCGTGGATACTACCATTTTCTATTACAAATCCTTGATTGAGTTGAGTTTTCCACATGCAAATATGCCCCCCTGGGAGAATGCTTTAATGGATGGCTTTCTATCCCTATCTCTCTCTCTCTCCGCAAAAGGCTCGATGTTTCGTCCACAATTGTGGACGAAACACATCCGCGGTTTGCTGGCCGCCCATCGTAGTGAAACATGATGCTGCAGTGTAACACTGTAAGCGTAGGAGTACCAATTTCCGCGAAATCTTTCTTTCACATAAGTCTGGATCGAGCTCGGTTATTGTATTGCTATTATTTTCGGCCTGGTTTCGTATTATCCTTACATATTTTCACTGTCAGTTATTAATATTTGTAAGTGATATCGTGAAATTAGTCTTTACTAGGAGTTAAGCTGGGCAGGATTATTTGGATGATTTTGTTTATATGCCGTATAGAACATATATTGATATTTACTATAAGATACAAGCATTAACCCATTGCCTATCAATCGATACAGGTTTTTTACGTGCATTATCCGCCCATCTTCTATATCGTGTTTCAGTGGCGCTGATAAGCTTGTAATATTCAAGTTTCACACCACATTCCATGTTGTGCAAATGTCTTTGACTCGTGCGCTCTCGCTCTTAGCCTTCTACACTCGTACAGCGCAGTCTAGCACACGCCCTCACTCTCGAGTGTCTCTCGCTTGTTTTCTAGTCGGCTGTCAATATTCGTATAGCCAGACAGGGTGGTCAGTGGCCTAGCTGGATCGATGCCTGGCTCGCCGCCAAGCCACGCCCATCAGTCCCGGACCTCAATTAGCCTGAGGCCATCGTGGCCATTGCGTCACAAAAACAAATACCACACACTATACGAATTTTGGACTTAGCGTTTCACACGCACAGACACCCGCTTAATGTGAGTTGTTGTTGATGTTCTTATACTAGCACCACCAGCACTAAGTCCAGCTTCAAGTCGGTCATGTGATGACGATGTTTGGCGTATAGGTAGCGTACAACCGGTTGCCGTAGGCGCAGCGATTATTCTAGTCCGCGATTCCACCCGGCTGTACTCCATTTAGCAGTTCTTTACTACTAACTCTATCCCATCTAACTGCTTAGCATTAATTTATTCTCTCCAACAAAACCATAGATCCCTTAATTTTTCTCTTACGACCCTAACCTTCACTATTTCCTGGATGCTGCTTTTGAGAATTGGTCGACACTTATTCGAATTTTGCACATAGTGCAAAACGGGGTCTAACTGACGATTACGCAAAAGCTTTCAAACATGAATAAGCTGATAGATAATTAAACTAATTTCAAGAACAAATGGACTATGCAGACTCTCCTTTCCCACCATTATCGTTGAAATTTTTTATTGTTTTATTATTCTTCACATGTAGATTCTGCATTACATCGTTGTACTATTGTTATTATTCAATTCTCTTATTTTTTATCATCCTTTCCAATCATCCCAATCATATAATTTACCCTATCACAGCACATCCCATTGCCCCTTCCGATGGAACTGGTCTTTCCTCTATTTTCGCAGTGGACGTACAGACGCCTTGCTTTCTGTTGTTGTTGTGTCTATTTGCTGCTTGTTTTGCTCGTACTAGTCCGGCGCTCGCTGGCTTCCTACTATACTATTTGCTCGTCTGAGTCATGATCAATTCAGCTTTAGCGTGTTTAATCTAGGTAGATTTCGTATGTCTAGGTATAAATAGACTTCTTATATGTTCAAATAAATGGATAGATGTGTAATGTTACATATATATATATATATATATATATATATATATATGTCATATAGGTATTGAGTGGACTGAAACGTGTTTATACGTTTACATACGTCAGAAAAATGCCAGATAAATAGATAAAATACATTTAATTGCGTACTTTGTTCTATATGTGTTCGTCTCTTTTGATTTTTTATTAAGTTATCATATAAACATGTCCATTTCAGGAATGATGTAACGTCCTCCCTCGCTGGGTCCCGCCGCGCGGCTACTACCACCACTTGAGCTCGATCAATATCTTATCGACTGTGCAACAGATCCCGACTCTTGATCAAAGGTTAGCTTTTTCTGTTAATGAAGCATTGTTTAAAAGATTAATTATGATAAAGTTTCGCAATATTGACATCAGCATCCATATCAAACGCGTTAAGTTGGCCGAATTCTGAGCGTGTTTTTTTCTGGGCATGTCTTGTTTACTATTCCGGGCGCGTGCGATTCAACATGTGAGCGGCAGTTTAGAGTGACGGGATTGACCGAAATTGAGCCCACACTGGACTTGTTTAGACTCATAGCGTCGCCCAGGCTTTCTATTTTCGCCTTTCTTACTCTAAGCATTCAATTAGGGCATTTAGTCCTACTATTTAAAAACTAAAGTATTTCAGCCCAGCACCGCCGGTTAACCTGCTACTAGCCACTGGTCTTTCCGGTCAGATCGAGGTTTTATTCGCTACTTCGTGTCGACCCCTTACGCCGTCTTTCGGTGCGCACCCCTTGTCGGTCCCCCACCTCCATCCTCGCTACCGTGCTTTCGTGCGCAGACCTCGGCAGTGGCTGCAATACACTACCGTGCTTTCCTTCCGTTCAGAACGGAACTTCTTTCACTCTATTTATGCTCCACCCCCTTAGATTGTGGCCCCGCCCCTTGGTAGTCCCTACTGGGTATCATCAGAAACTTCTACCAATACGGTTCCACGATTATCTAATAATCACTAATCACCAATGTCTTTCATGTTCGGCTGAGTGCTTCTAGTTTGATGGATGTAGTTTGATGGATGTACCCCGTTGACGTATTGTATAGGATGTAACATGCTAGATTCTGCCTGTCTAAATTAATAAAATACAAAAGGCATTTCCGGCGTGTTACTCCTCCTAGACATGATTTTCATGGGAAAAAGATTACTTGTCCTTCCGTTCCCCGGCGCAAACGGGTACCGCAATGGATAGGGACCTCGATCGAATTGGGTATAGTTTGCCGCCTATTCCGAACATGGCAATCGTCACGTACCTTCTTCAATTGGACGTAGCCTACAGGAACATCTCATGTATAACTGAATGTCTAAAGGCTTACGTTACAGTTGCAGACTGGGCGTGTCTTCTTTCTAACTCTTCATGTGTCGGCAAACTTTACCCTTAGTGTCGACTGTCTCTGTCAGGTGGAGCGAAAGGCCTTGTATTCAGAATCTCCAACCGCACTTCAAAAGATAGTTTCCATTCTCGTCTAGCTGGCCTGTCCATCACTGACCGTCTTTCATATAGGTATTCGATTAGGTCATTTGGCAGCCGCTAGTGCTCGGCTATGGGTACGGTATCAGAACGTACCAGAACCCTGGGCTTGACTACATTCAGCACTTCACTGCCATGTGTATGTATCCGCAATATGTCCAAATTCTTAATTATCTACATTTTAACTAAATAAAAAAAACCGACAGTTTCTTAGAACAAATGAAGCATTTAATAGGAATACAAGTATGTAGTATTTAATGTTAAAATGAACTTGGATGACAATATATAGTGTTAAATAGTGAATTATCGTTGAGAGCAGTTTCCTATTTTCCCCATCACACGTCGTTCTGTTGTATAGATCACCAATGACGAATTCACCACTTTAAGCGAGAAGAATGAGTTCTGGGATGGATTGAGGGATATACACTGTGGTTGCTAATATATGTGCAATGTTAAGAAGCAAAGGTTTAGCAGAGTAGCAAAACTAAATATCTTCAGTTACACACTTATAAATATTGAGAATGAGTGGGGCGAGGGTATTATGCAGTGTTGTAAAGTGGTTGACATGAGGTTCTGGTCAACTCACAATATCATCCTTTCTACACTTCGCTGCTTCTAAAAATGAATCTGTGATTTCGACTGGGTTACAAAGTGACGAACATTTACAGTGAGCGAATTCTGTGACATCATCTAAGAGGCATGGTCCAATTAAAGTACGTGACCTGATTAACTGCTGAAAATATAATTGAAGAATCGTATTTATTAATTATTATAATGTTTCGCAATTAGGACTTTATAAGTATTAATTTTGATTTTTTCGATTCACACGTTGGTTACAAATATTAGCCATGATTTACCGTTATTAATATTTTTGTTGTCACGTGAGAATTCATAATTTTTCTCGATATGTGTTTTTAGTGAAAGAAAGGAGTTTGTAAAATGTATGGTATGTTGTTAAAACAAAGATTAGTGAGACAAGATTAGGTAAGAAAACAGGAATGGATAGAAATACAAAGGCGACGGAAATGGGAAAAGACAATAAGAATCGATGTTATGTTATCACCGAGCTACAATTTCTCCAGGGTTTCCATTCTAACAGGTGACATTGACGGATATTCAAAGGATCCATAAAAGAAAATGGCATCTTTGAACGAAACTTGTACGACGAACTATAAATAGTTAGATATTACTTTAAAATAAAACTGCATTATACAATATAAATCTATCATTTAAATATTCTCTTTACATTGCAAGATATTTGAAAAAGTAGTAAACTGCTGACTGTTTTATAATTGTAAGATATAACATTAAGCAAGCTAATTTAAAAGATTTTAACTAACAGTATATTCATCTGTATAATCCAAGGTACAGTACATGACAAAATGGAACCTCCTTGAAGTATTTAATGTATTAAAAATGCATTTTTTTTAGAATTCTTTCGTGATTACAAGACAAAAATAAACTTTGAAATTTGAATTTGAATTTTTGGTTCAAATATATCTCAGCTAGAAAGAATTAGTATGACTTTAGTACATTTAAATGTATTAATATGATAAGTCCAAAAGTGCACTTAGTGGAGTAATCAAATCCATCTTAAACCTATATTCTTCAAACTTCATAAAGTAGATGATTAATGTATTTTGCTGTAAAAGATCTTAAACCAATCAAATTACCATATGATCTCACCCACTATAATTAGATGTCCAATAAATTTTATAGTGAAAATAAAAGACATCGTCACTGCAACCGATCCTGCAGAATGATACCTGGAAACTAGAGCTTTATTTTAGTGAGCAAATGGGGTAAAGAATACATCAGTAATAGATATGATAACTGCGAATTTACCCACTATTTTCCTACTTTCTATCTAGATATTTGCTGCATTATAAAACATAATTTCCATATTAAATTATGAGTGAACATATGGCGTAGTATTTACAAGTTAGTTATCAGAAGATATTCCATTTCAAACTAAGGAAATCCAAAGGATAGTTTCATAGTTTAAACGTTGAACCTGACTTTATTTTGTATTATTTCCCAATTAATTCTTAGAATAAAATTAGTTGGTGGTGAACAACCTTCAAAAGTTGTAGCGATCATTAAAAACCCATCCGAACCGAGTTAGCAACATGCTTTTCATTAACAAAACGCGATCGACTAGTTCCTATTAGTTTTCCAGTGTTCAGAAGACCTCCAGCAGTGATGGGAATGATTGCAACTCTTATTATGCTACAGACTGTCCTTTTGACATCTTTTCTGAATATTAAAAAAGCGGAAATAAAATATTTAACAATAGTCATTTTTACAAAAATTCAAACCACTATTTTGTTCGCAAAAAAATCTTCACCTTGTTTTTATTGCTGTACATGTGATCAAAATAGTGTATTTTGGCTTACATGACAAGTAAATACGGCAATAATGCTGGATCACTGAACTTCTAAATTCGTTTCTTTAATTCTCACATAGAAATCACTTAAGTCTAATCAGATAAAGTACATACAAATGTCTCACTTTACCTTATTATGATTCAAACCATTAAGAAATAATGAATAGTATTATTCACACATATAACGTGAATTTTTCCTGTAATTAGGAGATATTCATATCTGATCCATCCATAAAATATTTGTTTAAAGTATAGTTTATAAATTTTAACTGAAAATTTATTACACACATTGCATCAATTTTTATAATAATGTAAGTCATAAGAATATATTTATATTTACAAATATAACATTAAACATGGAAGATTATTTCTGCTGGAATATGAAGAATGAGTGATTTACAAATGTATACTAATGTTCTGATTACTCTAATTAGATAATAGAGTATTCCATCATAAGAATAAAAATAAAACTCCTATTATACTAGAAAAAGCTGGGAATAGCTCATAATATGTATAGTTACAATAATCTCCTGAGTAGCAGATGCATATCTGACGATCAGTCGTTCTCCGGCAACCCTCTTCCTCTAAATGTGCCCGTCCAAATGTTCTAAACTATCATAGATTGTTAAGCGACGATAATGTGTAACTAATTAAAAGACCTTTTATCCTTTTTATATGTTTTCCTAAACATTTTCTATACAAAAATAGGCTTTATTAAATTAGGCTTATTCCTTGAGTCTACAACTGTTTCACGTAATGCTAACAGGCTCTTTCTCTCTGTTCCTCTCTCTCTCTCTCTCTCTCTCTCTCTCTCTCTCTCTCTCTCTCTCTCTCTCTCTCTCTCTTCTCTCTCTTTCTCTCTCTCCTTGTATATATGTATATGCATAAATTATAGAAATTTATAGAGTTAAATATAGTATTTCTAATAATGTATATTTTGGTTATTGATCTACGCACCGGGTATCATATGGTAAGCATGTGAGCGCCACTTCTCGATTGTCTTCCATGTTGAACGAGGTTATACGAGTGCAGGCCACTCCTGAACACTCTTCACAACTCGCATCTCCTAGACAATCAGAACCCTCCAGACACATGAGGCAAACTAAAGAAGCAATTTCGAAATTGTAATTAACTTTAGTTTGTATAGTGTAATATATAGAAATACAACATGTCTCTACTATATAATGAGTTGATGTTGTGATAATACAGGTGAGGATAAATATATTATGATTTGCTGTTCCCCATATGACCGATGCACCATCCAATGATCCCATCACCCGAAAGGAATTACCCCTGGGGACACTGCCGTTAATTATTGGCACACCTCATGTCAAGGCTTGCTCACTTTATTGTTTCGCAATAGTCAGAGCTCATGAAAATCATATTTTAGCGCTCTTCCGCGTGCTGGTCCAAGTCGCCAGTGATTTAGTAGAGTAGCACTAGAACGCAATACACGTCATGGAGCACGTGCTATCTTATGAGTATAATAATGTCACAGCAAACGATAATTACTTGAACTTAAATATAAATAATAATACAAATCTTATACCTATGTATTAGTCTAATTGTATAAATACAAAACTCTACCGCTGTTTTTCTACTTTGCTCATCTTTTCCTAACCTGAGCTGAAGTTTATTTTGACAGACAACGATTTTTTATAATTAGTATTTTTTATATTATTAATATATTTATTCTATATATTTGTTATCTGGCATTCAGAGCAGCGATCAAGAAAAAGGCACAGTGAAACTAGGTAATTTAGTTTCACTTAATTGATATTTAACGTAATTTCTAAAATTCATTTGCCTTTTATTTTTTCAAGAATTGTGAAAAAAGCATAAAGCCAAGTAGAATACCTATCTACACCAATACCGTATTGGGAGTACTAAATAGATGCTTCATATTTCAAAATGATATTGCCATCACACTAATGTACTTTTTATGTCTGTATTATTTTGTCGCTAATTCTGACAATAGCTCTTTAGTTAGAGATTATGAATATGAATGGCAGGAAACTGGCTATTTAGTGGCGAATTATCGAAATAACGATGCAAGTAATAAGGACAAGCAATAATGAATTATCGCAAGAGAGTGAATATACCTTTAGAATCTATAAAATCTTTGGAAGATCATTATAATTTTGTTAATCTTTTACATAGTATTTTCTCCATAGTAATTCTCATTCCTTCCCCATATGATTCGATCTTCTTTTAGAAGTGGCAAATTCTCCTGCCAACCTCGTATTAACTACCTAGCCGCCAATTAGAATACCTCCCGTTAATTGCCGTCTTGCCGGGCGACCTACGAAAGTCAGAATTGTTAGAAAAACGTTTTCACTTTTAAGCAGATCAATGATATTCATTAATTGACTAAACCTAACGTTGAGTCATAAATTAGCAGAAAAAAGTGGTTGCATTAGTATGCTTATCTATACAAACATTATTAAGAAATTAATTTACATTGATTGTTTTCAAGACAAGCTTTTAATCGATAAAGTTCTATTTGAGATCAAAATTAATAATTAAAAAGTACTAAATATTATTTTCGAGAATTCGCCAAACCCTACCGCACTTTGGTACAAACGACATAATCGCATGCCATGTTGACTTGTGACAGCAAGGCAGGTGGTTTCCTGATGAAGACAGCCAAAAGCAGGTGAAATTTATAGTGAATGAGTTGAAAAGTATAAGGGTGATGATAATGATTATATTTATGTATCTAATTAACAGGATAGAAATCAGGAACTCTACATTTGTTAAATAACATTATTTTATCACTACTGTCAATATGATTGAAAATTATGATTTTCACAAATATCTGCAGAATATCTTCGTAGAAATAAAGTAGCCTGCCTGACAGTTGAATTATAATATAGAGTCGTTTGTCTTATTTACATAATTCTTTAGTATTTTACATTCATAAACATTAACACCTAAATTAGTTTTTTCTAATGTTCTTAGCTCTGATTATGTATAAGTGCAAATTGGATATCTTATTGAAAGCCTCATAGTGTTTTACTTCTTCAATACCGGCGTCAAATAAGTATCTGTTTTCAGCGTAATTGGCTGATTCGAAACGCCACAAAGCGCCCATAATCCAATTTCTTTGTTAATATGAGGAGAAGAGGACGGCAATGCTGCCAAATGCAGTCCTCTCATATCATAATTACGAAAACAAGTCAGTATTGGAGAAACGATTTTTTTGTACTAAGCTACCTAATACATAAGGGACATACAAGGGAATAAAGTTAGCTTACAGTAAGCAAGCAACAATGTTGAAATATTTTTCATCGATCTGTCTATATACCACATGTAGAGGTTGCCTTTACGTAGTGGCCAAACGCTGGTAATAATGAGTTCAAGTCGAAATCCTCAATGACTTTTCTGCCACCGGAATTGGTGTAAGCTCTGTTTTTGTGTTCCTCGTCTTATTATTTTGCTGAACGAGTAAGGGACAATCTGCTGAAAAGCCGGGGGCTCGTTTTTGAGTCTATTATCTGGGATACGGCGGTATTAGATGGCAAATGAATTATTCCAACTCGCCACATCCAGTCATTCATTACGAAGGAGACGAACTAAGCAGAGATAAACGGAACACGAATAAATGGTGTAACAAGAGAAAACGATGTCCAATGGTTTTGTAAATAAATGGGAAAAACCAACAATTTTAATGTCTTCATTAACTGACGATTAATGTTTGCATAGTTCAAAATAGAAAGTAGGCGATCATGATAGAATATTTCACGAATAGATTTGCTTGTAATAAGTTTCTGCGATTCCTATAAGTTCATAATGTATTGATTTTTTCCATTTCGATCTCTTCCTTGCTTTACTGTTCATCGACAACACTTGCTTCTCGACTTTTTCAAGTGACTGCTCGATTTCCACTTTTGCCACGAACTAAATAATTCACTCATCTCGCAGTGCGCCTTAGCCGACTCAGTCTATAGGTTTCCTGCAAATTAATTTGCATTAGGAATGATCATTTAGCGAAAGAATCGCGTTACACTAAGCCATCTTGGTATGATCGCCTAAATTAGATTGAGATAGATGTCGTAGTTTAAAATGTACCAATAAACGAATAAACAGATAGGCAGATAGTAAACTGAAAAACACGCTTAAAACAACAGACGATTAAGTATTCTGTGAATGTTGTGCGATTGTTGTTGGTATGTTTACGCTTCAATATAGTGACAAACAGGATACTAAGTGCTGACGACAGAGAGTTTGAAAAATAACTGCCAAGCATTACATGAAAGGGAGGACACTCTGAACATGGTTATTATAGCAACGGAATGCAGCCAAATATTTACTCACTGACAATTACTACACAGACCATGATTATCTGAAACGCTACTTCTTTAAATCAAAAACGGTTTGTTGATGCTTCAGTACCTGCAACTCCTGATAATAGTTACTATAGGTATATCGTCAATTTTCGCAAACGATATAATAGCGATCAAAATAGAACGAGGAAAACAGAAAAGAAATCAAACTGTAAAGAGTATTAAAGCCTATAATTATCACTTTTCTTCAAAATTACATACCATCCACATTGGATGCAAAATAAGTAAGAACTTACTTGCGGAAGAGGTGACTGAAAGTAATAGGACCAGATATATTAGGAGTCCCATGCGGGGTCATACTTCATAAGCAGTCAGTGGTTAATATAAACATACAAGCTTCTTCTGCCACTGTCAGTAGTAGGGAAGGGCGTGGCACCTGCTGTTTTATCAAATGGGCGGAGCGTCCTAAACTCGCGGGAGTTCTAGTGAATAACCTCCATAACTGTAATGTAGAAATCCAATACAAAGCTAATTGAAACTATTTTAAATTCCCATTACCATGCCCTTGATTAAATATAAGATATGCCTTCAAATACTAGTTAAACTAGCTAGAAAATATGTTGGAAACTGAAAACGTGCTTTTCTTGTATCAGGAACTGCATTTCATGCCAATTCGTAATATTTATGAATCGAAGTTGATTATGTTGAACACAATACACAATGAAATAATGGCAAAGGAATTCACTTAAATATATACGTATACTTTAATATAAATTAAAGTGAATGAAAAAAATCAATTAAGAAAAGACCAGGAGGCTCAGAAATTAAACTTATTCATGAAATAAATGAATTTCAACTAAGAAATTAAAAGAATCCTAACCATTCTACCAAGACAATAAACTAGATATAATCAATTTATAACATATCCTTCAGAGCATGACAACTTCATCTTAAACAGTTAGTTTAGATTGATAAAATGTATACAGCTCATATCGGAATAGGAGTCCAATAACAGATCCCGAAATGTATAAATATATTTTAAAAATTGCTGTAGAATATATAGTCATAATTACCTAGACAGTCTATCATAGACGCTTGTCCTCACATTATCTTCAAACTCAATATCATCAAAGTCATCACCATAATCTTCGGTCATTTCGATATCTTCTTCTATAAGTTCTTCCTCACTATTATCTAGATATTCCACAGGCAATGAAGCTACCTAAATGATTTCGGCAATAATACTGTTGTTCAAATGATTACATAGCACTACAGAAATTTTAAGCACCTGAAATCCACGTCTAGACCGCATGCTGATTCGTTGACGAATGGATGGATTTACAACCTTCAGTCTCCCAGAAATGGGAGCTTTCTGCGGTCCTCGTCGCACTCGAGACGTAATTCCTTCTCCCAAATTCACAGTTATTCTCGGTAGCCCAGTCCTCGATAATCGTGAAGTAACAGTATTGGCCGCAATTGCCTGCATATTTAGAACTTAATGTAATCCATAAAAAGAGTAAATACACATCCTAGCTACACCAACATTTCTAACGGCTATTCCACCTCCAACCGGTACTCTAACTCGAATGTTTGTTTGTTCATTATCCATAATAGTAGAAGCTACTGCACGAGAAAACAAATCAGAAGACCGCACAGTGCTAAAAGTAGTAACGATCAGTACCATAGCAATCTTATCAAAATACTAGTAAAATACCTTCGTTTCTGAACCCTCCCCCTGTCTGAGTGGAGACCACGAACACCTAACCGATCGATAAGTGGATCAGTGGTAGAAGACACTTCAGCTGATAAAGATAATAACAAGATAAACGAAAAAAAATAAAAGGACTAAAACAAAATATTAAAAACAGATGATCAACAATTTAAATCTTATAAATTAAGATATTAACCCCGGTCCATTCGCATTCTTCTCACGGCAACACTATTTTTGTCAACGGGACTCACAGATCGCCCACCCTGTCGTACTCCAGTTGTGCCACGGACTGCCAGCCCTGAACTAATAAGCAATCATTATGTTTATACATTAGTTAGTAAATTTATTCTAAACATAATAGAAAAACAATTATATGGAGATATTAGGCAACACAGCACTCATAGCATAGAATAGGAGAACTAATAAGATACTACAATATATTAATGTTTACTTAATTATTTCTAACTAAAGCTAAAAATACTATCAAGAGATAACCAACAAATACAACACATGGATTAGCCAGAAAAATTATTTCTGATTACATTCTGGCACATACCGTTTTTACGCATGAGGTTAGCCGTTTTCATTATTTTCCTAGTTCTATCAGTATTTCCTTCAGGCATTTTGATATGGTATATTTCATGACGATCAGGAGGTAGGCGACCCTTACGATACTGGCCAACTGGCCCAGAAGTGACTTTATCTGATTAAAGTATTCGAATAGTAAGATAATGTAATGCATCAATTAATTACACAATCAGCACATTAGAAAAATTTTCGTGAAAATTTAAGAATAATGTCCTATAAACATTAAAAATTTAATTTTCTTCCTCAGAAAACATTATTGTCATCAGTCTTCCAAAGTCTACAACATATTCTACAACTTTAATAATAATTAGAACTTCCAAACATGCGCACATTACTGATATTAAATTTAAATTTAAAATTGGAGACAAAATATTTCTTTATAAAAATATTAATTATTTGACTAATCTGTTAAAAATTATAGTGCAATAGTATTCATAAACATACTGTTCGTTATATATGTAAATAAGTATGCAAAGGGAAAAAATGCATATTTCAAACTGTCAATATACCTATTCTAGGTCCAGTGATTTTCACATGTACTTTTGGTTCATTAGAGATGAGAGCACTGCCACTGTCTTTGATACGTCTCAAAATTGCAAGCTGTAAAACAATAGGTATTATTTGAACTTAATAGGAAACAAATCCATATTTGGGCTAATATTCTAATGAATTTTATAATAAACATAAAACTGATGATCAAAACAGTACTTGGTCGCCAATCTTTACTACACCAAGCTCAGCTAAAGTAGCCTTATCGAGATCGGGCAACATATCCTTGGTAATTCTAAAAATAGAATTAAGTTTAAAAGTTACAAATAAAAAAAACTAAAAGAATACCTGTTTTCTTGAAAACTCTTAGCATATCGAGCTGAAACACCAGCAGGTATACCAGCAAGAACGAAAAACTGCTGCCAGTCATGCATCTTAAACCCACATATAACAATCTAATGTTGCCATAAAATTCAACCTACCAGAATACTTATCATATTTCAATATACAAAAAAGTAGACAATATGTAAACTTACTGGGAAACTATTGAAATAACCCAGATATATGTCACCAGTACAAGCTATATAATTGAATAATTTTTATATAAACACTAACAATATCACACTGTAACTTATTGTGTCAAAAATAATCATATAATTATTACAAACAAAATTTGAGGTATAAACATTATGAACGCTTCAGAAATGAGATCACTCATTCAATATTAATAATAACAAAGTAAGTATTAGAAAATCATGATACATTCTTCAAAAAATCAATTCATAAAACTTTCGATTAAAACATAAGTAGAAAACTAGTGAAAGTGTAATACTTCGTGTACCTATTAATTTAATTTTCTCTTACTTCGAGAATGCCCAATATTTTTCGTAGATTCAAAAAGTCTTAGTCGTGGTAAAAACGCCTCAGTAATAGAGTATCCTGTTAGTAACCAGATATTAACTTTAAACTGCTGAGTCCTCGATTGGTTATTAACATCCAGAATAGAACAGCTTGAAATAATATTGTTTATATTAAATATAAGTGATTAAATATTTCAATTCCAAAAGTTTAAATAGAGATAGTTACACCACTTATAAGATGGCAATGATTATCTTTCTGTACCTCAACAACTCATTTTATTTTGTTAAATAAATACCATGTTTCAACATTCCATATCTTATACACGTTACTTTTTTGATTTAAAAATAAAATTGCATGAATTTAATCATATTAAATCTAGTAACATACTATTTTAGTTTTCGCTTTTCAAAATATCATAGAATGCTACATATTTCAAATTAAAACAAATAACAAGGTACGAATAAATAAGCAGATATTAAAAAGAACAAATTAATCAAACCTTGCAGATACTTGTCTAGATTCGGCATTTAAACATTCTTTTGCATGCACTTGTTCATTACTGACGCTTTGAGGTCTAAACAAAAATTTTATGACAAAGGCCCCTCTCCAAGCACTGCTAAATCCAAAATCTAAACAGTATTATAGTTAGTAAAAGTTATAAAAAAAACTAACGCAGTGCAATTACAGTGATATAGTTCAATGTTCTTTTCAATATCTAACGGATCTAGTGTTAATTGTCTCCATGCCTCATCACTGGTAAATGAATGAAAAGCTGATAGTATAGAACTGTAAATTATTCCGATTTTTTAGGAATATTAGCTAATGAAATTGAAAAAGTATGCTAACTTTATAGCCATTTGAATCAATGGTTTTGTTAACCGATGAATACGAATTTGTTCAGTAGTTAAGTGAGGTATGCCAAACAAAATCTGGAAATAGTCCCCTGACATAATGGATAAGAGAACAAAACAGAAAAATAGACACTACTTTACCAATCCTCGAAAAATCATTGCTTGTAATATTACAGTCAATAATGTCAATAGTGAATTCACGTTCCTTATAATTTGGAATCGATCGAAGTGAAGTGATGCTAAAAATAAGGCTATATAAATATATTATATAGGTAAACTGCAGAAAATTAACGAGATTTCATATGCAATTTCTCAATATTGCTATTTAAAGATACTAACGTCAAAATTCTTAGGAACGGTAAAAATAAATAAAATACCTTTTCTCGTCATGTCCATATCGACTAGACCAATTCTTAACTATTCTAACAATAGTTATCCCTGTTAATTTAGAACGAGTTATATTATCCATCCTATTTACACCAATAAAAAGGGAATATAAGGAACTCCATGGAAGTACCTAAAACTTATATTTAATAACAAAAACCACAAAGTAATAGCGAGATATATCTTGAATACACAGATATTATTTCTTATAGTTACTACAAAATTAATATATTAATATGAATTTAATTTCTAGGATCCAAGTACTCATGTTTAACTATTGTCACAATCATAGTTTCGACTAATAGGTTTTCTAATGATTTTAATTAATAAGTACTAAAACTAAAAAACAAAAAAAAAAGAAAGAAAATATACCAAGTTATTAAATGGAAATAATAATTACAAACGGTTAAATTAGCATACTATATTTAAATTATGTTGTATAATAAAAATTGGCGTTCTAGTGTATCAAAATTTAGTATAAAACTTTATAAAAGTGTATAAAAAACTTACATCATCCGTGATAACGCTTCTATCAAAGTGCCCGCATAACTGCAAGTGGAAAGGAGAAAGAAATCGCAGAAAAGAGCCAAGCTGCGATTCGTCCAGCTAAAATGCAGTTAATACATAAATCAGAAATAATGGATCTAAGAAGAATCTTACATTTGGGGAATATTTGTTAACATTTTAATATTGCATTATACAAAAAATTAAAAGTGGTTAAGTATATGAATAATTCTGGACTTAAATCGAATATTTCCTCACAAAACTTACATGAATGCAAACAACTAATATTAAGTTACATACCGTGCATTTATCCATTTCAATAACAACAGTCTTCCCCCACATTTCTCCAGAAATTATTTCAACTAATCCTTTTACACTATCATCTAAGTCTCGACACTTTATATGAAGAATATCAGGAAGCATAGAAATAAATAGACGGGAAGCAAAATCTCGGAAATCATTAGTCTGTAATTAATCATGAAATTCATCTCAGATCCTGATAATTTTAAATGCTAAAAAATAGTATTTACTGTGAATTGCCATTCTCCAACATTCAGCAAATCTTCATGACGGCGTCTTCCTGTTTGCGCCAGCTCCATTCGAATAACCAATACTTGCCGATTGATTATCAGCGACATACATTTCCAAACACGTACGTACTTGGGCAAATTATGCTTGTTTCGTTGTATAAGGAGCCAAAAATTTTAAACTACGAAACGAAGCTTGCAATTTCAGAATCATTGCAATAAATGAGCATATGTGTTTAAATTAGATAATTAATACGAAAATTGCAAGTACATATATACTAAAACTGTTCTTACCTATAACGTACACAAGTTTGGGCAAACGATTGAATATCCTTTTCATTCAAAAGTCGTAGCATATGCAGCAATAGTTCATTCGGTAAATCGCCTAGCATTGCTTGGATTTTGGTTGACTACTGCTTAACATATAACCATATATTTAATGAAATTATGTACACATTTATACACTAATATTAATATAATAAAAAGTCAGAGTCAAGAAATCATAACTTAATCGTATAAAATAATGGTTGAACTGTTTTTTTTTGTGATAATTAAAAATTCACATAAATACATGTATTGCACTTGGGCAAAAATATGAAGTCTTGTATTTTTATAGTATATAATATTATTTCTTTATTTTACTGAGTAGTAGTAAACAAATTTTACAGCTCGCTAACATGCTAATATTTTAGATAAATATTCCCAATATAACCTCGAACACAATCACTATAAAGCCGAATAGCATTGATTAATCCTCTTTGTAACATTTTTTAGTCTGGTGAGTATTTAAAACAAAAAATGTATTTTACTTGCATAAACGCGATGGTTGCATCCATTGACTTACTGTGAAACTGCTCCACCTTAGTGATGGTAGAGCACAGACGACAGAGTAAGGAAGATTTGATCGGCAATCTTTTACAAAAATCCAGGCAATTATTGGGATTTTTGGTGTGGGGACTATAAATGTATAAAAAGGAATAATAGAAGGACCTATTAGCGGTAGGGGACGTTTTAATTTCTCTTTATATATCGGGTGATAATTCTACTTCACTCAATGTGTGAGTTGAGAGATCAGTACTTTCCAGTGCTTTACCACTTGGAAAAGCTATATCTTCAACAACAATGGTTTTTTTAAATCTGTTATACTTTTAATCATTTAAATGTTCTGAAACGACTTTGAACTTTTATTATTGTTGTTGTCACCCAACGAGGGTTAGACAACATGACGTATGAAGTAATTGCTTTCTAATGGACGACTGGTGCTTTTGTTTATCTTAGGGGTACTTTTTAAACAAACAAGTATAAAATAATTCCATAAGCAGGACAAAGTATTACAACTCACCGGCAATCTTTTCATCAAAAATACGCAGACATGTCTTAATATAAAGTACATACTAATAACTCATCTTTTATTTTATTTTTCTTAGGTGTATTCTCCATATTTTTAAGCAGGTCTTTGATTTATTTTCAAGATTCTTCCATTTTCATGGAGGTGCTAACTATATTGAACCTCTATCCACGTATACTCTAATGAATCAGGAATACTCCTCCTTCTCTTCATCTTAAATTTTTCCTCACTTTGGTTTATACTTATTCATCTTTTTTTACTATGGCCCTTATAAATTCTAACAATTTTCAACTTTTATACTGTTGAAACTATATATTATGTCTAAAATATGATAATAATATTATTATACTCGATATTAAATGGAAGAATACTTTTATATGAAATGGAAGCCACATAACAACTATAGAAAACTAGCAATTTTAGTAATAATATTTTAGTTATCCAGCGTTTTCATATATCCACACGAACGAGATTAGTTTTGCTCATCTACAGATCTGGAAATATGAAAGTGGACTGATCATATCACTTCAAATTTATCTCTTAATTTCGATACTTTTTATTAACATAATTGCGAATTATCTCCTGGCTATTATTAGTAATTAGTTACTTTACTAATCTATTAATTTTATCCTTTTATGGAAGATGACTGTATTAATTCCAATGACTACAATAGTGCATACCATCTCACCACTTTACATAAATATTCAGGTAAATCGTTCACTAAAAATTATTTGTTCAGATTTGTAATTTCATATAATGAAACAATAAAACTGTTTGGAAGGTCGCTAAATATCGTGCATATATAAGGAATAACAAAAAAATGACAAACTATTGGGATCTATACATAATATACACAAATCACCTACATAGATTTAGAATCAAGATCAGAAATTTGAAAAATATTGGTTGATATTCACAAGATAAAATTACCGATGTGGCACATATACAGTGGGTTGGTGTTATCGCGGCTATATATTGAAAGTGGCAGCACTCGTTATATTCATTTAAAACAAAACACTCAACCGATGACAAGCTCATAATTTTGTTAAGAGTGCCAGTTTTGCGATTTTAACCATATATTTGTTCCAGTTTGTCAAAATACCTATATCATTGGATATCCGCTGTGCTCACGAAGTCGTTAATTTCCCTCATCTTGTTAGATCTTTATTGGTATTATGAAAGATGACTATTGTAATAGATGGAGACTGTTATCTAGCACCGCAATGGAAAGTCATCGCACGTAAAAATACTTTCACTCAAAAAAAAGTGGCAAAAACTTATCTCTGGAAAAATGTTAAGCCTATATGTTCTACATCGGAAATTTGACGTTGATTCCAAATCTATGGTTAAAATCGCAAAACTGGCACTCTTAACAAAATTATGAGCTTGTCATCGGTTGAGTGTTCTTTTTTAATTGAATATAACGAGTGCTACCACTTTCAATATATAGCCGCGATAACACCACCCCACTGTAGTTGAGTTAGTTCGTTGGGTGCTTTATAGTTTATAAATATGAGATAGGTGGCAAAACTCCTATTTTTTTATCACAAAATTGTCTTCTTCAGGACTATTATAGAGTATAATTGTTTGTCTTTAATGATTTTACTCGGATTTTCAAGATATTAAGTTCATGACACATTTGAAAATAAAAATTGTTCACATGGAGTACGAATATTTCCGTCTAAATCAAAGCTCAAAGTGTTATTAACTTTATTACAAAGTAAATATTGCACTAGTTTTAGGTTCTATTAAGACTCCCGAACTTCTACACATTATCTTTAATAAATTTTTTAGCACTTTTTGTATTGTATTTCACTAATTGCTGTTGATAAATCTATAAAATTAGTGGTCGGAAAAAATGTTGTTAAATATCTGAAACCTTTTCCATGCATCTAATTAAACGAAACGTGGGGTGGATATGCTTGCACTTAAAAAATATGTTAATTATCTCTAATCATGTTAAATGAGACATGAAATTTGAAGATAGTGTATTTTTGATTAGAAAATAATTAAACCAAGTGAAAATTCCTTTATAGTTCATAAAAGATAGTAAAAAATACAATTGTAGGGACTAAATGATTATAAAAGCTCGACATGCTTAACATCTAATATATGCATAGTTTTGAACGTATTTTTATGAGAAAAATGTTATAGTTGTTAGGTCAAGTGGGTTAATACATTACTTTGGTAAAATGCAGTGTATTTTGTTTTAATAATTATAATATTGTTTTACCTATGTGTATGGGAAGTAAGAAACGAAGCAAATCTTGTTTGAAACTCTAAGGTATACGTTTTACAAACATATTTAAAAGTACCTACCACTAAATGGAATAAAACATTGGTCATCATGAAGTACGTATAATTAAAATGATTTAGTTTAAGGTAGATGAGTACGTTTTTCAAAATACGAATGCTACACGTATCTCTGTTTCTTTATAATACAATTGAAAAGTTGTCGTTAAAGTATTAGAGCGTAGATTGCCAAAAACATCTTAGCTTAACAAAGGCATGTAGAAATGACGACAAACCTACTTAATTAAGTAAGCAAAAACTACAACTACACTATTTTTAAATTAGCAATAAAGAAGAAAATTGGATACAGACGACTTAATATGGCCAACTCTAGGAAAGTGGTATAAGCAATAATAATAATAATACACTCAACCATTTCTCACACCAACAAAATGTACTCTTTAAACATCATGTCCATTCAATACCTACAGTTAGCACATTTTGTAGTTTATTGTCAGTCATTAAACTACGTATATTATATTATTTTAATTGTCTGAGTAGCTTGATGCAAACAATTAAATTGCTTAAAGCTCTGGTTTTAAATGGATATATTTCTCTAAGCTAATGTCAGAATTTTATTAATCATACTATTAAATATGTAACATTTGAAGAATGTTCATTGTAGAACCATAAGATCACTGAAAACGTAGACCAAGTAATCCGCCCACTAAATGAATGAAACTATGGACTTCTCAGTGTATAGATTTGCGATAACATGAAGATCGAAACTGGGTATCTCAGTAAGATAACGCTCGTTGACACTTAAGCACCGAGAGGAGAAGTTGGCTTGACTGAAGGAACATTACTAAAATGGAATAAGTACACTTCTCAGATTTGAAATTTAAAAGAGATGACCAAAAACCTTAGATATTATAGGGGTTTAATAAAGCTAGTGGGATCAGCACTTTGATAGATTGTAGTTGTATGTTTACTGACTTAACAACATCACTTTTGCTGTTACTTGAAATGTTGTCTACTTAAAAAAGTCTAATGCGGCAGAAGTATCCTTCTCACTATAATTTACTCTTGCATTAGGTGTCAATATAGTAATAGGAACAACTGATTTATGACAATGAAACAGATCGCTGTTGACTAGCAGTGACTTGTTTTACAATATACGGTCACCACCTACCGGCCGTTCCACATGAAATAGATCTAGACATCCTCACTTTTACTAATAAAAAACCCTGTGAGGTGTAATATTAAAACTATTGACTAAACAAATATTAAAATACTGTAGTACTTTTGCTTCAACTCGACTATCATATTTACATATATTCCATTTATTCTACTATAGCAATTTTTTTAAAGAATGATAATCGATTACGGTAGCATTAATTCTTATCAGTTTGGATTTCAGTTCATGTGATGGTTCGCTCTTAAGATACGGTAGACATGACCGATTTCGACCGGTCATTTATCTCTCAAAATTCGGCAGATTTGAGGATTTCAGATTTCTGAGCCATATAAGAAAAGTTATACGTCATTGATAATCAAATTTCATGGGTTGCGTTATTCCTTTGTCCTATTTTCACCTTAAGAGTTGCAAATGAGGTTTAAATTCTATTCACAGTCATGCTACCTTATGAAAATCTACAATTCGCGATTTCTATTGAGCGGAACAATTTACGACTTAGGTTGAGATTTTTGTTGTCTTGAAGCATTACATCCAGTCGTGGCGCCCTTATGCATTTCTAATGTCTTTTTCAAGGTTACTTCCCAGAACAAAGACACCAAATGCAAGCCGACTCTATATGAACCTTGAAATGATGTCATTGTCATAGATACAAATATAGATAGCTTGAGTGGATTTAATTAAGTTCAATCAAACTAAGTATGACTATTTTAATAGTCATAATATACGTGATATATATAAATTAACCTTGAACTCCTAAATGCAGTTTGAATAACACGATTTAGCGCTAACACTCGCTTTCGTTTGTATCTTTAAAAAACTGCGCTTGATAAGTGATGGATTGATGAATATGTTCCACAATTATTAGATGAAAAAAGTTTTAAAAACTATTTTGAAGTTATGGATGTTTATCTATTACAACAAAGCCACAAATGTCTTCTAGAAGAAAAGAAGGTATTTTTGAAACAACATCCTCTATATTTATCGATTTCCACCCATTCACATGAAGAGATTGCTGAAATCGGTGGAACACGTCATTCCAACTGCAACAAGATTCCACTCTTGTTATTACCGATATAAACAGGTTATTTGTACCTGACATACAATACAGTTGTAAAGTCTGACATTAGCATTTATGATTTTTGGTACTTTGAGTGTTGTAGTACTCAAAATATACCTTACTACCTAAAACAACATTTTTCTTTGTTCGAACTTCCCAAAATTGCTCGAAACTGGATTTTCAATTTTCACCATTATCATAAATTTGTTTATGAAAATGACAACTTGAGAGTGATCGTGAGATGAAAAATAATACACGAATGTTCAGGAATGGCTTTAAAATGTATCCGATATAAGTATATATTTCATCTAAGACTATTACCTAACTTATACTATAATAGATGAGTCATAAGATTGATCTTGTAATTCAAAAATTAGTACTGTGCTTTATTTTTAGCGACTGAATGGATCGGAAATGACCGGTCGAATCGCGCGTCGCTTCAGCTCATCACATGGGTACTTCCCCCAACATAAGCACCACCAATCGGGTATATAATCAGAAGAGAGGTAGACAGATTCCTTAAACAAGCCATTTCCCAAACCATCTATCACATAAACATATTTTTCTATGCCAATGGAAAGTATGTCGACCGACTTATGCAAATTGCTAACCCTTTACTATTTAAATATTCCGCTTGTAAAATATTTTAGTTGAATTATTTTATAGCTAGATAAATAAGTAAAATAATAAACATTGAAAACTCTAGTTTTCATTGTATACTCTTTAGTGGAACAGAATTTACTCTTGTACTTCATACTTTGCAGATTCGATACTTATCAACTATTATAGAGTTAAGCTGCCTTACTCTAACTGAATAGAATTTTATTTTACAACTTCTGAGTTTTACAAACTATTTTGTAACCTTATTTGTTATCTAAACCTTCAATATGAGGTTGTTTACATCCATCAATATTTTGTTGTTCCTAGTGCATTGTTACACATGGTCTGGTCAGATAGTCCATTTCCTCCATTTCTTTTAATTTTCGTTTTTTTATATGTAATCTTTAAATTTGTAGTGTACAATAGTAATTTTCTATTCCAGTATCCAATGATGCTCGATACTCTTATCTACAGTCCTACATGGACACTTAATTTTGAGTGGTTGCTCATTACTGCATTCGTCTTTGCATTCCTAGTCTCTTATGGTTTGTTTCTAACCAGTTGTCATTTGTTTCTTTTTTAATTGTTTCTCTACGATTTAGTAGAGATTTTGATTGGATTAAATATTATTACAGGAATGGGAGCAAATGATTCCTGTAATGATTGGGGACCTGCCGTGGGTGCTGGGACAGTAAAGATATGGCAAGCTTATATCCTATGCGGAATTTTCAATACCATTGGAGCTATTCTCTTAGGTTAGTTTCTAAATCTCTCCTATTAACTAATGTTAGTGTTTAGCTGTTTTTGTTTTGATAATGCTGCTATATAACTGTTGCGATTTTTGAAGAGTTTATGAAATAATGTCTTATTTTAAAATAGAGTTGTTATATTAATTATATTAAATGTATATATAAGCAATGGCAAGTTTTTTGGTCGTTGATTCATAGTTAGTTGACCGGTCGACTGTAATGATGAGATTACTAGTTACAGTAGAATTAACAAAGAAAACTTCTGGATTCACTTAATTTGATCATACACTAAAATACAAAAAAACCATTGCGAGTAAAAAAATGTTTACATAAAAATATACACTAGTGGAACTGTAAGTCACTTATTGTCAAATTACAATAATTTCTCTAAAAATGTATCCATATTCGACGATTAATTTGTGGAAATACCAGTGAAACATTTGTTTTATGTATGTAACAACAATTACTAGAAATTATTCTTAAAATTTTCAGGGTACAGAGTAACGGAAACTCTCCGTTCTGGAATCGTAGAGATGAATATATTCGATGTATATTCCCAATTTAATCATTCCACTAATCGCTATGATATTGTTCCCTCTTGTCCTGAAGCTACTGTCATAAGTAAGATTGGAAGAGGAACTTATAGAAATAAAAAATTCATCATTTTTTCGATATAAGATGTGAAAACTAAGTAATTCTACTTGATATGAGTAATATTAATATATTTTAAGATGGTTTTCTCCCACCCACCATTAGCAATGGAACAGCTCCCGTAGAATGCGCCAAGTACACGGCCGCTGAATTTATGATAGGACAGGTTCGCAAACTATCAAACATTCGTTTTAAAAGAATAACTTAGCACAAGTGGTAATTAGTACTTTCTCAACAATGATCTTAATGTTTTATAGACAGGAGCTATGGCTGGAGTAGCCGCATTTATGATCGTTTCTTCAATATACAAAATACCTGTTTCTGCCACTCATGCTATTGTTGGAGGATCTCTTGCTTCTTCACTTTACCTCAGAGGGAACAATGGAATTAAATGGATGGAAATATTGGGCATTGGTATGGAATTTCTAGTATTAGATTATTTTATTAGCAGCGTTTACATGGGAAAAGTAGCACAATATGGTATAATAATTTAATAGCATTACGTAGAACATCAACGTTTTATATAATTTTTTAATGTTTTTGACGCAATTTTATTAAAAATGTATGTTTAGTTCTTAATACTAGTAAATAATCATTCTTAAGGTTTTATAAGTATCGTATGTATATATGATTAAGTGTGCAAATACGAAGTAAAAAAAAACATTTTCAGTCACTTCGTGGTTTATTTCTCCACTTATTGCCGGCTTCTTCGCCTCGCTTTTCTATGTGATAATAAAGTACTCAGTGCTTCTTCGCAAAGATACTTTTAACTGGGCTCTAAAGATGTGTCCTATCTTCATGTGTTTCACACTCACCATCAATCTTTTTGCTTGCATATATGATGGATCAAAATGTGAATTTTAGAACAATATTATCACCTCCTTGATTTATTTAACTTACTCTTTGATACAATAGGTTTCATCCTCTTATTTAGTAGATTGTTTTACATACATTTTCGAAGTCCTCTAGTTGTGATATAATAGTGGTTAAGAATATGTTTAAGATCTCGGTTTCGACAAGCTGAACTGGTGGCAAGCAGCTGGTATTTCTTTCGCCGTTGGTCTTTTTGCATACTTGATTCTCACTTTCCCTCTCAAGGTCAGTCTAATAACATAAAAATTTATTTATTTAGCAATTATCTGTTTAAAATTTTTTATTTTATTTAGATAAAAAATTATGCTTCCTTTTAAGAACTGGCTTCGTAACCGAGCCCATCGTTTGTTCAATGAGGAACAGACTAAAACCCAACTTAAGTTAGAACAGGGAAAAATAAGTAGGTTATAATTGAATAGCTATAATAAAACTTAGTAAAATTGCGTATTCAAAACAACTCCGATTTGCACCGAAGTTATAGGGACATAATAGTTTATTTCAAGGCTAATAACCAAGTTATAATTTTTAGAGAAGAACAAGATAAAAGATATGCGTAGCCCCGACACCAGCCCAGAGAAGATAAATAATCTGGCTTGGTATAAATATATTTACACCGCTGTTCCTGAAGACAGACTTACAACTAAGGTATATTTTCATATAATTGAATACCAATGATCGAAATTCAATAACAATTCTAAAAATAAAATGTAACTTAAATTAACATCTTTAGGTGTTTAACGCTCTACAGATAGTATCTTCTTCCTTACTTTCTTTTTCTCATGGTGCTAATGATACTGCCAATACCGTTGGACCTCTCCTAGCAGTATGGATGACATATCAAACAGGAAATGCATTCGGTGCAGCAGAAACAAGAGATGACTCCCAGGTAAGGGTTTGGAAATAATTATGTATTTACATTAGCTATGCTAAATCCATTATTATTTAGCTACTCCTAGCATTTGGAGCAATTGCAATGATCTTTGGCTTTGTAACTCTCGGACATCGTACTATTAAATTGATAGCGAAAGAAATCACGGTAGACATGAGCCCAATCTCAGGATTCTCAATTGAACTGGGAACTGCATTCACAGTTCTTGTCTGTGTTAAAGTCGGTGAGTTAAAACAGTTGAAACAAGACCTAATATGAAAAGTTTAATAAAGCAAGGCTTTTGATACTAATGTTTCTACACTTTAGGAATTCCAATCTCTTCTACACACTGCGCTGTAGGAGCAGTATTCTTTGTAGGTTTGGCAAAGTCTACAGCTGAGGGAGTCTCTTTTGCTACTTTCCGCAAAATTTGGATTGTATGGCTTTTATGTTTTCCTATAGCAGCAATTATTTCTCTTGGCGTTACCATTATTTTAGTGCAGTTCGTTTAGATTATTAATAGTTTCACTTTGTATATAATTACTGAATCACATTATATTTAGGAATTCAGTTGATTTCGATTCTGCATAATTAAATATCTTCTGTCATATACGTAGAATCATAATATGATTCATTATTTTGGGATGAATATAATCGTCCTAACATAATACGCTTATTTCTCGTCCTGTTGCATTAATTCACAATTTCACCCCAAGCTTTGCATTACGGGTTTATTGTTTTGTTGGTAATTTTATCAAGGAATAAACATAATAGATAAATAATGAGTGTAGCACATAATTACAATAAGTAATGATTTGAGCAGGAGAAGGGTAAACGTGTTTGACAATGGAAATAATATATGGATAAACAGATCAGGCACTTCCTACTCTAAGTGATTTGTGGCTTATAAGTACCATGCTGATATTTATTACAATTATTATTTGAGAATCAAATGATATGCCTAACTAAGCATCAAATTCTAGCTGCAGGTGTTCGTTCGATGGCTTGGCTCATTCGAGGGTGTGCCATAAACGTTCGTCAATAATTGCTGAATGCATAAGCCTTATTATTTCAAGGTCGACCGCCCTCTCCCTGTTAACATCTGAGTAGTAATTTGTATAAATCTGCTACCCAATTAAGCCGAAAAACAAATAATCATAATGAATCTATTCATCTCATGGACGATATTTGTCATCTTTATAGCTACTTCCGATGCCATACGATTAGGTGAGAATTGTAGAACTCTTTAGATTTGTTTTTCTATATTTTAATACGATTTCCTAGGTAAATATTTTTTTTACCGCTTACTCTTGTTTAATTTTTTAAAATAAAATATATAAGTAAATCTGATTGAAAACTTAAAAATATCGTTTTAACGAAATAAATCAAATATCAGAAAAAAACTATAAATAATTTTTAAAGTACCTATTAAATCTGTATAAGAAAAATTAATTTTCAGTCTGATTTCTTTCTGCGAAGGTTTGTTGTTTTATTTCTATTGCATTGTTTATATAGAGATTCAGCCTATAAAGTGACATTTAAAAATATTAAATGTGAAAGTTTAGTACGACTCGGTGTTGGCATTTGTACTTGTTTTTAATATTACTTCTAATTAATTTTAAAGTAGTAAATCAAAATTAATATTGTTAAAGCAAGCATAATTTTTTGTACCAAACCCTATTAATATTCCTTCTAGTATTCTTATATGATTTTTGTAGCCATCCGTTCTCCTTTGGTCAACCGTGAATCCTGGATTGTGAGTCGTCTTCCGGGCTCACTTCACTTCATGGATGAACTACCTCACAGAATGCTTAGAGGGGAACACAGAATGTATCCTTCTCAACTCTGGCTTAGAGGATGATCGATACTTGACCATAAGCCTATAGAATCATATCTATACATTTTCTCATATGATGGCATAAATAATTTATTGTTATTGGTTTTCCGGCACTTAACTCATATAGATAGTCTTTTATCCACTTGCATTATTTTAAAAATGCCATGTTTTTCACATGTAGGTATTCCATGCAAATAGAGTAATTACCTTATATTAGTATAGGGTTTACATTTATCACTTATAGGATTCTGTAATATTCTATAAATTGGATTTAGATAGATTCCTCTAAGAATATGCTAGATTTCGCAATCACTGCTTGCGGCATCCTCGTTTGTCTCTGTTCGCACATCTGACCGGTTCGTCTCGACCGGCTAGTCATCTATCAGACACTCCTAACAAAACATCTAAGCAAGAGCAAAAAAAGGAATGAAACTATCCGGAAACTCACAATGAAATATTCCCAATTCAGATGAGACATTTATGTATTGATCTCAAATGCGGACAATAATAGATAACATTCCAAAAAAAAATTCCATTACACACGTAGTATTTTATAGTAACGAGAAAGTTAAGTGTAGGAAAATTACGAAAAGGATTTACTAACAACTCGTACTAATTGTAGCGTTTGCACTGTTCAGATTTTAGCAGTGGTTTGTTGGCGAATGGGCTCCATTTGTCATTGCTAGCTGGTGTATTCTGCTACGTTGTCGTCCAGTGTTCTTCATTTTCTTGTTTCATCAGGTATCTGACTATTTCTGTTATCCCCTGATCATCTCAATAGTCCACTGTTTGTTGGTGTTATCCTGCTTGTCATAGTGCGTATTTGCTGTGGCGCGCACCCTGACCACTCGAGTCGACCCGCTTCCCTATCAAATAGTGAAAAATGACAATAAAGAGTGCGAAAAATTAAGTTTATCTTTCCTAGGATTCTTCCGGTCGTATGAGAAACGAAAAATATAGTGCCGGATTGTGAATGCTATCCGAAAAGTATACGATTTTACTACAGATGAATATGAAATGTTATTATACAAAAAGGGAAAATAATGAACGAATCAAATTTTGTAAATTAATTGTTTTGTTGTATTATATTCCGTATGCTAGACAGAGGCAATTGAATATTTGTTTTTTTACAATAATTTCCCATACCGATAAGATATGTGGTTTATTACAGCCATCCGTATGTCTAGATATTGTATTAACAAGCGGAAGTGTCCTTTTTTGTGAGATGTTGTCCTCCGTCAAGTCCTTTCAATGGCCACTGGATAGGTAAACTACTTGGGCTATTCAACATCGGATTAAGCACTGTCTACCATATCTCACGCATGTTTGCTTCTGAAAATATCAAGAATTCAGTCAGTAATTCTCGTATTTTGTTGCCTGTATCTTGGCAGCAATATTTTTTTCATCCTTTTCTTTAACTAATAAAATAATTGTCTCATAATTTATCGTTATCATCATTATCAACATCTACCACCAATAATGATTTATCAGTTATTAAAACTGTAAAGCACAAGTCAGTTGATTCCATATATTCTCCCACTCTTCATATCCTCGCTCTTTCGCTTCCAAATAGTCATTAAAAATCAATGTGTACTTTTTTACGTGTGCTATTTATTTTCTAGGAAAACTAGTGAGAATGTTTCCACAACACAAGAGTCCAATCCACTTTTCAGAATCCGCCGCTCACGGTCACTTCACTCTAACTCCACTGGTATATCTGACCACATCATATTTATTAACTTAACAGTAATTCTACTTGATATAGTTTCACAATATCATCAAGCATAATTACAAACAACTCAGATTGTCTTTATTAAAATAATACAAACTAAAAGCTAACAAGCAATAATAATTTTTAAAATCAATATATTAGTCATTTCAAATTAAGACAATATTATATAGTGATCTAACTGTAAATATTATGTCAAAAGAATGTTCCTGACGAAACTTTTTTGCCCGATTCCATTCTATACCTCGCGACACTCCTTGCTGTGTTTTTTCTTAATTACGATTTGTTTTGGGTCGCACTTCTTGAATCTCGAGGACTACAATAGCTGTTGTTTGCTTGGTTTTGTCCAGTCAATTACATGCTTTTTAAAACAGAATTCATATATATATTTCACACATATCATTCCATATCGGGAAGAAAATTTAAAGGAAACTAGAAAGCTTAAAGTCTTTTCTGTGTGACTCATTGTTTTCTCAGATTTTTTGATAACTCATGATGATTACCATATAATAGTCTTAGGATGATTTCAGTACGTACTTCTGAAAAATTATTTTTGACTGCGTTCAAATTACTGTTTGTCTGAAGACGACTTTACTTTGCTAAATGTTTGATGAGCAATTTGTTCTATCAGTCGTTTTCCATAGATTTGTCCAGTCTCGTATTCTCCTATGACACTACGTCTCCATCCAGCAGGCTAGTAACCGGTCTTCTTTATTCCGGCGTCCGCCCCCCGCTTTTCGTCGCCACCTCGTTCTTGCCCAACTTAGTTATTATTGCAACCCTCGTTTTCAATGTGTGGTTTCTAGAAATCATTTTATTTAACGAGCATATTTTTCACCATTTCTTTATGTAAATTTCGGAATGGTATTTTTATATAATTATATTAACTTTAATGAGCAATGTGTACAGTTTGACTGACGAGTGAATTTCATAAAACCTGTAGTCGGTGGTGCATATAATTTAAATGTAGAAGAATTTTCATTACTATTAATAGTATGGTTAAAGTGAGAATTTTTGCTTTCTTCAAAGCGTCGATGATTATTCATACTCTCGCTTTTCTCTACACACAATTCTCGTTGGCGTTCTCTACAGTCTCAAACACTTGGTTTTTTGTTTGTTTAATGTTGGGATGAATGACCAACCAGCTCTGATTACAAAGCGCATCGCCAAAGGGCTTGTCAGGTGCCTTTTATGTTTTAATAGCTTCTTTGCTTAATATAGTTTTTTGTGACTATGGCAAAAATATATTTTTTGGTCAGCTTTATTCTAATTCGCTTATAATTTAGATGCACTTTTTTATTGGTACTATTCCACATATTCCATCAGTAGTCATTTAATCTATTGTCCGATTTTTCTTCAACCAACTCTGATTTTCACATCTTTCAATTTCACATTTCTCTAGCTCGTTTGGAGAGAAAAGCGTCATTAATATTTACATACTTCTCATTTTCTGCTCTGTATTCTCTACATGCATTCATTCTTTTACTCATTTTTATATCTTATTTTTATCATAATATTTATATCCTAGTAATTTTATTCAAGTCTTAAATTATATTTGGTCTATTTCCTGATAGTTTTCGTTCTGATTTACCTATTTCCGATCAGTAATCTGACTAATATCGATAAATACCAACTTGATCTCAGCGCTGTCTTAATTTATCACTTGGTAATTTCCTCGTGAAAGTAACCAAGTTTTCAACGCACATTTTCCATTTATGCTTTAATTTTTTTATAACTGTTATTTCGATTTATACCTCTTCATATTTTTATTGAAGCAATGCTGTCGTTACCCTTTTTATTTGCGATAAATTTCTGTTTTCTTATAACTAATCAACCAGATTTATTTTAATTTTGTGACAATCGGCAACCATTTTTTTGTATAGAAATAAATCTCTTGTCAGCAATGTTGCATCGGTGGTGGCTGTCTGCAGCTGCCATATTAGTAGGTGCCTCTGCTGAAGATGGATTTCTCAGCAGCATTAAAAATATTTTTTACGGCGAACAGGTGACTAAGTATTGTTTTTTGAATTGATAGCTCATTTGTTTAGTTTTATATTTGCCACGATAATAACAAGCTTAAAATTTCAAAGCATAATAAATTTGCTATAAAAAATGCTAAATAGGATTCAAAAGAACTCGGCATTCAAATTCAGTTTAATATGCAAAACTCTAAAATGTTTAAAAAGTCTTATGCTGACGACATTTTTCATTATGCATATTTAGAAATAACTAAAATATGCTGTGCTAGCAGTTTCTTTTCTGTAAGCGTGGAGAATTGAGAAAATTCATCAAAGACCAACTTATTGTGTACTCAAGTAATGGTTGAATGAATTCTTCCTAAAATTAATTTATTTTAAGGCTACATTATATTTTCAATTAGTGAATTTTTGTCTTCAGGATTTTATTTCAGCATAACACCACTGCCCAATCTCATTATCTGATCCATCCCCAGCCTCCTTCAGGAGGATATCAAACATTCCATCAGTATTCAACAGGTAGGTCACAAAATATATTATACTGTACTATAGATTTCATCTTTTCATTTGAGTCATATGAATCCAATAAACATTAACATAAAGTGTTAAGTAACTAAGAGCTGATAGGAGAAGACGCCTGAAAACTGAAGAATTTTGAGTGGCCACTTATCTCGTTTTTATCTTTGTATATATGCACTGTTTTCTACATCCGCTAATTCTGGTTTTACTGAAATAAGCAACCTATAACTTAATATTAAATTAAAAGTACGCATAAAAATGCATATTTGGACGAATTATTTACATATAGTTATCAAACGTATTAAAATGTTTACCTGCGTTGCTTCCTCTTATAATAAGTGTCTTTGTACGATCGAGAAGATTGATTGATCGCTTCGCAAGAGTCATTACTATCAATATTGCATTTTTCCGTTTATAAGCAAGTGAAAAATCCGAAGGAAATTATTACAACAAAACATTATATACATATTATATATATTAACTATCCATAAAAATCATTGGTTTTATTTAAACTGTAATTTTTTAAAGAAAAATAATTTTTCCAGCTGGGCGTCATCAACCATCCGGTCAGTCGTGTACTCTTCCACAGCAAATTGGTACAGGCCCTTATAGGATTCCTAGATGGTTAGGAACCATTTCGATTAGCGCAAAGTGTAAACACCATATTATTTTTTCTAATGTTTAGGTATTTTAATCCAGCTCGAAATCGATGTGAATTGTTTTATTGGTCTGGCTGCTGCGGAAACGGAAATAATTTTCAAACATTTCAAACATGTCAGAGTAATTGCGAGGGTAAGCCAATATTAAACTAAGTTATAATGTGATTTTTTTATTATAGTGTTTTAGAATAACTCTAAATTTTTAAAAAAATTAGAAGGGCTTATTCAATACGAACGTTATATTATAACTTTTCAACAATAGTATCAATGTTTTTGTCTCTTAATAGACTGAAACTATGCTAAGGAAGTATGTTATGACTAACTTCTAATATTTTGAGGTGTTGCTTAAAACTTGTTACGTTAATATTACAAGTTCTTTCTTACTTTCGCACATTGTCTGATTGCCATTTCCCGGATTCTCTTCCCCATCAACGCTCATAGTGTTGACTCCGGATATATCTAATTATTGCTGTGCCTTTCTGTCTCCATCTGTTAATGGACCTTCATAAACCCTTAGGTTTTATTTTGACTCGTTCTTCAATCGGTGTCGATTCATAATTTATCGAGGAAATGGAAGATATGGCCATATATTTGGAAATTAAGAGTGGTGCCGAGAGCAATGTATAAACCGGGATCTATGCCGATCTTCAGGTGTTAATCCTGATTTAAGAACTAGCTCATCTTTTTTCCCTTGCTAAATACCTATAGAATGTGTTATATCCCGATTAAATTTATCTAGCTTCGTGATAAGATATTTTCAGGGAAAAACAATCAGAGTGTATAGGCATTAGTGTTTTTAAATATACATTTGTTAATATAAGGGTAATTAATACTCAACCAGTTATATGCGAAAGTAAATTATCTGTTCTTGATCTACTTAAAATTTCTTATGGCATCATTAAGTCTGTAGCACAATCAAATAATGAAATTTCAATACCACTTAGCTATTAATATGATCGTTTTTTTAAATATTACAGACGTTCAAATAAGATCTACTAAAATTTATTCAAGATGTCTATTATAAATAACTGAAGTTAACTAGTAATTTTCTAGTATTAACAAAATGACAATATTAATTGTTTAAGGACCCAATTATTAAAAGCATATCTTTAATGATATAAAATATACTAGGATATATTTTTGAACGGCGATGATCTACCACTATCGGTGAAATTCGTATTTTATTTTTCATATACTATTGATTAGTGTATGATGTAAAAGCTCTATTAAATTTAGATTATGTGTTAGAAAACCTTCAATCCTAATTTTCAATGCTTATCATGGGTCTTGTAAGAAAGGACATCATAAGATGATTCATTTTGTTAGCATAATTCTAATTTAAGCAAAATACTGAATGTACTATTAATATTTATACGTATGAATTTAGGGATACTTAATTCAGCGGGATAGTAGTTTTTTTTAAAGAATTTTTTGGCTTCGATTCACTTTTGTACCTAACGCACTAAGTATATTTTAGTTTTTAAATATCTATTATGTGGATAGAATCATCAACTACTGAGACTTTCTTACCTTCCTTGCTTGTTAAACGTTTGCGCCGACCACGACGTCTCACCCAGAACTTACCGCTTTTTGAATTTGGTTTCCAGTGGATCCATGTACGCAGAATAAGGAACTTGGTGTCGGCGCCGTTCAATTGACGCGGTATTTCTTCAATAAAATGACGAAACTCTGTGAGCAGTTTGTCTACTTTGGATCAGGGGGAAATAGGAACAACTTCCTGACTTTGGAAGAATGCCAAACTCAGTGTCCAGGTTACTCACCATAACATAACCAATTCCTCTAGAACATCTAACCTACTGTTTCCGCATGTTTGCTATCCTGTCCTACTACATTTCTTCGGATTCACTACATGTTTAAATTTGGTGATGGCTTTATACATAAGGGACTTTATGGTGTAACAGTGCTTTATATTATTCATTTTTATGATATACAAAATTTAGAGTCACCAAATCCTTGTGCAGTAGCCGTTAATAGCTATAATATTCAATGTAGTCCTGGAATCACTTCGTGTGGTGCTGGTAGCTACTGCCATATTGGTGCTGTGGTTCAAACCACTGTCTGCTGCCCAAAACCAAGTATGTTTATCCTATTTTTTATAACTTCTACTATTATTTTTTTCTATATCTTCAAGTTATATTCTTAGGAAGGGATTAATTTCGTTCAGTTAATTTACCAGTATTTTCAACGTGGAATTTATTTAATACTAGTGGTAATGTCACTACACTTTAATTGTATTTCATTTTGCTTGCTTATTTTTTTGTAGGTCATCTCGATCGATGTCAGCAGCCACTCAATGTTGGAATAGGGAACGCTAATTTGCCAAGGTTAGATGAATTATTCATATGCCTTTTTTACGAAAACGTATATTTAAATTTCATAGTCTAATTTACAGATGGTATTTTAATCAGTTAACTCAACAGTGTCAATCTTGTGTCTATCGAGGTCTTCAAGGTAACGAGAATAATTTTTTGTCGAAGCAGGATTGTGAAAACTCGTGTTTAGGTGAATTTTTTACTCTTACTATTTTTGAAATGCTTAATTCATATGCATTATTATAGTCTTTTCTCTATACGTTATATTTGTAAAATATTTCAATTTGATTTGATTCAGTGAATCCGTGCAAAAATGGCAGTCCATTTCGGTCCCAAGGAGTTACAGTTCACTGCTCTGCGACTAATCCGTTCGTTTGTCCAGCTGGACATTATTGTCATATCGGTGCTGATACACAAACATCTGTTTGCTGCCAGGCTGTAGGTTAGTTGAAGAATGTTCTTACTGTACGACGTCGATATCTGATGAAAGACTGAACTGTTCTGGTAATAGTATTATTTATAAAATTTATAACAGAGTAAAAATTACATTGAAGTTGAAACCATATACTTAAAGATATGACTTATAATATTATTACTTTAAATCATATATTTAATAGCCTATTTTCACGGTACACGGTCTCTGATTCTGATTCCCTTTGTTTCCCGCATGATCCTTAAATGTTATAACTTCATCTCCCCCTTAAACAGCATATGCAGGTGGTAGATAATTAATCAGCCTTTCAGAAATTTTCTTCACTTAATTCAGCATGAATGGGTAAAGGTTTCAAGGAACTGATAGAGGTGGGTCGCATGGGGTGTCGTTTCCTTAACGAAAATAACCAATAAAATTGAACTGCTAAATGTCATAGACTTTTTGTAATTTGAAATTAATGAAATTTTTTTTCTCAATTAATAGTTTCGCTGAAATAGAATACCACTTTTTGAAAAAAAAGCCACTAACAATAATGCATGTATTATTTACTAACAGTTAAAGTTCATATTCCTTTATCGTTTCCTTAGAATGCTCTCAGTGATTGATCGTAACATTCCATATCTTTAAAACTAGATAATTGAATTCGATGGTTAAGACTCTCATGATGATCTACAAATATTGTGGTATTAAGGAAGCAATCCTTGCGATCAACCGATCATGAAAGGTGAGGGTGATGCAGCCCTTACGCGCTTCTACTACGAATCCTCTCAAAGAAAGTGTCTTGCGTTTAATTACTTGGGATCCAAAGGAAATATGAATAATTTCCTTACAAAGGAGAGTTGCGAGGTATTACGCTATATACAAATATGACTCACAATTAAAGAAAGCTAGCATCTTGAAAAAATAATTTTAATTCTTTGGGATGAAACATTTCTTAATAGCATTCATAGAATAACAAACTAGAGAAATTTGGTTTCATTATTTTTTAATAATTACTAGCATGTTAGGAAATTATATCTAATGGTGATTTTAGTCAACCTGCCCTGTTTGGATAAATCCATGTGCTGTTGGTCAACCAATTTTAACTCCGAATCAGCGTCCTTTTCAGTGCCACCAAGGAGCATCATGCAGTAAAGGGTAGCCCCACAGTATATTCTTGCTAATATTTTATTTACATTCTTATTCATAATTTAATTTTGCAGTTATTTCTGCCACGTGGGATTCGATGATGCAACTACTGTGTGTTGTTTGTCAGAAGGAGATCCATGTTCACTTTTAGTGAAGGAAGGACGAGGGTCACAGTCTCTGAGTAGATGGTTCTATAATCAAAAAACGAGGCAGTGTCAACCATTTATCTATAAAGGTGGGACGAGAGAATATTATAAATTTCATTTAATTGCATTTAATAAAAAATAATCATGTATTATAGGAATAGGTGGGAACGAAAATAACTTTCTTCTTCGAGAAGATTGCCAAACCACATGTCCCGTATGGATAAATGCTTGTCCATCTGGAGAAGCTTATCTACTTTCTGATGGAAAGCCACAGCAATGTGATCCTAAAAACGTGAACTCCTGCCCAATAACCCATTGGTGTCATCCTGGTATGCTTTTAACGAGGTTAATAAGTGAAAAATTCATCATATTACTGAAATTAGCTCTTTTACATTCTCTCAATGTTTTTCTGCTGAAGGTCCTGACACTACGACTACAATGTGCTGTCCAGGACGGAGTGATCCATGTATCCACTCTCCTGTCGAAGGAGAGGGACCATTACAACTAACAAGGTTGGATAAAACTAAGTCCTGTCAATTATTTGATTCTTAACGTTTCATTGCAGATACTATTTTGATGCCGTATCTCGTCAGTGCCAAGAATTTTCTTTTCGTGGTCTCAAGGGAAATCCGGTATCATTTTTGCATAAGCTATTAACTCTCTTCTATAACTATTATATTATTCGTCACTTTTTGTTTCAGAATAACTTCATCACAAAAGAGCAGTGTGAACTTCATTGTCCAGTACAAATTAATCCTTGTCCGATCTCTTTCAATTCTCTGAAATATTCGGTTAGCTTATGTTATTTCTCATAGAAAAAGCAATTAATATTTTCTTATTCAGGTGACTTTAAATGCGTGCTCTGCTTCGCATACCTGTCCTGAAAGGCAGTGGTGTCATGTTGGCGAGACAAAGGAGACTACAGTATGCTGCCCAAATGGTATGTTTTCTCAGAAATACACAACGTTCTTAAATTACTCTTTTATTCCTGTAAATCTGGCTTTTTCCATTATGTCATTTTACTGAGCGAGTTGATTATTATTTGATGTAAATTTGACTAAATCTTTCTTCTTTTTAATAGGGATGCATGAGACGTACATTAAATAACTAAAGTTCTAAGTAGTATTTCGACAACAGAGTTCGGCATTTGTTACTATCCAACGAGTAACGTTTTTTATTAATAAGATTAGTAAATATTTAAAATATACGTAAAAGATTTATTTCAGCTAGATATATGTTTACTCAATTATTTTCCGTTTTACATCTGTGTCAAAACATTTTCCCATAAGTATTTCCCAAATATTTTATGCGTCACATAACACTTGTACTATTAAATTCGTGAATTACCCATTTTTGTTTAGAGAGAAACTACCAGACCGCTGTTTTAAAGCGATATTTAATCAAAATAATATTTTATTACCACCTTTCTATTTAGCAATTGATCCTAGAAAAACTAATAGCTTAGGTATTAAGCATTAAATTCATGATAAGCAGAGTGAATTTCATCGTTGTTTGAATTCCTGTGACAACATAGGAAAGTTGCAAAATAAAAATTTTCTATACATACAAATATGCTATTGAAGCCGTTCCTGATCCATGTACTGCCCCTCCACGCAATCCTGGAATTGGAGATTTTCATGCCACTCGCTGGGCTTTCGATGGTTCAATCAGAAAATGCATACCATTCGAGTACCGTGGAATGAAGGGAAACGCTAACAACTTTATAAACAGGGAAATTTGTGAAAAACGATGCCCTGGTAAGTAGTAAAATTATTTTTTAAATGTCTACTATAAAATAGAAGATGAACTTTCTGCCATGTTCATATTTTCTACATAGTGTTCGAAAACCCGTGCAAAGTTGGAGAACCATATTCGGTGTCCAATCGGTACTACACTTGCAATCCGCAGCAGTCCTGTCCGTCCAACCACTATTGTCACATAGGAGCAGAGAGCAATTACTGTTGTCCGGTTATGGGTAAGATCAAATATCAATGACTCTATTACTACTAATAGAATTCGTCTAATATACGTAAAGGAAACGTCTTTGTTTCAGGTAATAGCCAAGGTGAGTGTGCTTGTGTGCTATTTTCAGGACTGATCATCTATTTCTCACTAATCACCTTTGAATTTAGATCATTTTCCCGTTTTTTTTTAAATTTTAAATTAATAATAATAAGAGAAATGGAAGATAAGCCTTTTGTGCTGCTTTTCTGCTTTTCGTGTGCTGTGTTCGTGAACGTGTACCGTTAAAAAAATTAAAACTCATTCTAAAATAAATTACCTATGAAAAATTAATTAGGCTTAATCAGAACATTAAAGAAGTATAAATTATTCTGTATGGTAATAGTTGCATTCAAATATTTGATTTATGATAAAATTATGTTAGATTCATAATTACGATCGTCTCAGTAGAATTGGGGAATTTTTATATTAGTTCGAATTATTTTTACAATTTGCTGCGTATATGGTAATTGATAAGACTAAAAAATGTGGAGATGTAGATGTAATACGATGGATATAAGTATTATCAGGTGGTGACCCATGTGGACAGCCACTGGATCGTGGACAAGGCACTTCACAGCTATCTCGCTGGTACTGGAACGTTCAATCCCAATGCTGCCTTCCTTTCAGGTACAAAAAACTTAATACATAAATATTTGGAATCCATTATTGCCACATTTTAGCGTATAGGACTTATAGTTTTCCAGTTAAATTTTTAGTTACTGTGGGATGAGAGGTACACAGAACAACTTCCTAACCAAATCAGACTGTGAACGAACATGTTACGGTGAGTTGTAAAATTCGAGCAAAAAATCTTAGTGATTATTAACTATAGCATTAAACTATTTCAGAAATATCCAAAATTATACTTAAATTCAATGTTGTTTTCCCATTCTCCCTTTTTTATTACTCACTTGACATTATCGAGTCACCCCATTCCCTAGCATCATTACCATCCTTTAGAATTGGACAATCCATGTTCTCTGGGTGAACCTCAAACCAATCTCGAAAACCGCCCCCTCCATTGTTCTTTAAATTCTAACACTTGTGGAAACTCATTCTGGTGTCATTTCGGAGCAAATGAGCAAACCACCGTATGCTGCCCTGGTCGTGGTAAGTATAATGCGGTGGATATCACTTAATGTCTGTAAACCTCTTTAAACAAAGCACTTAACCAATGATTAGTCTTAACAATGTTTTAGTGGATAATAATGCAATCTGTCAACAGCCGATGAGCATGGGATCAGGAGAAGCTTCTTTGTCAAGATGGTACTATGACGCTATTAATAAGAGATGTGTACAATTCATTTACAAGGGTAGATATGGAAATCAAAACAATTTTCTCACACAGCAGGACTGTGAACAAAACTGTGCTGGTTGGTTTTAACTTCATTCCTTAACCAATCTCACTCTTATTAATTGAAAGAAGAAAGAAAGTCAATCATATCCATTCATTTAATAACCCACTACTTCCATTTTATATCCACCTGTTAGTTAATCATTTCAAAGTATAATTGCATTAACTTGATCCCATTAGTTTTTTGTCCTAACCCGTTTACATGTCGTTCAGTGTACGTGAATGTATGTCCCATCGGTATCCCACTACTTGACTATACAAATCGGCCAGTGCCTTGTACCTTTGGCTCTAATTCCTGTGGATTCGATCACTGGTGTCACTTGGGACTTGTTCCTGACGAGTATCAGTGCTGTCCTGGTAAACCTGTAAATCCAACAGCTTGCCAGGGCCTACCACTTATTGAGGGGGAATTAGGAGCACCAGCTTCGGCTGCCACCCGCTACTACTACGACCAAGCCGAGATGAAGTGCAAGCAATTCATCTATAATGGAAGAAAGGGCAATCAAAACAATTTCTTAACGAAGGAGGATTGTGAGAAAACTTGCGAGGGTAAATTTAGTCAAAATATAATTCACAAATATTTATTTCGTCAATTACATACATGGAATGCTTGCATGGAGCAAAATTCTTCTCTGTCAATTAATATCATTAATGACAGTAATATTGTCAATGATCAACAAATATAAAGGTTTAGCTTATTAATGCTTTTAACACTGTATGCTAAACTTTTTCGGCTACTTCTAAAATTTGTTTTTCGGTGATTAGTTGTATCTATCCTATTTTCTTTTGCCTTTCTCTCCTACATTTCCTTTCTAAGTTTTACTTTTCTTGCTGGCTGAAACTAATGATCTCTTACTAAAAGAAGACATTGGTATTTCTTCTAAAGATGTAAAACCTGAGCTGATGCAACTTTTTATTACTAGTAATATATTCAATACTATACTGCATTAATATGTCAAGTATTAGTGTTGGGAACAAAAACAGACAATTGTAGTTTGTGTTAACAGAAAAATAGAAAGAGTTGTTAATTAAATATAAACTACAATTTAATTGTATGTTTTTAGTGATTTAATTTACAAAGTTGCATTGGTTCAATATAAACTAGGTGCATTTAATCTCTGATGCCTTATTGCTTTGCAGTCTTTACAAATCCATGTACGCAGCCGATTTCTCTTCCACCACAGACATGTGCAACTATTGGTCCGGACACATGTGGAATAAATGCCTGGTGCCACATTGGAGCCACTCCTGACACCACATTATGTTGTCCTAGTGGTGGGAATCAAAACTTACTGAGATTTATGCACAAATAAAAATAGTGTGAATTAAAATGATTGTAGAAAGATTGTAAATATTATAGAAGGAGACCCTTGTACGTTACCTTTAAACCATGGAACAGGAAATCAGTTCATGGATAGGTGGTACTTCAACCAGCAGACGGGTACCTGTTCGTCTTTTATATATGCAGGAATACGTGGAAACCAGAACAACTTCCTCAGCAAAGAGGTCGGTTATTCATAAATCGCCCTGACAGAAATATATCACAATAAATATCTCATTTCAATTCACAGTTCATTGAATATATAGTTGCATTAGTTTTGTTTATATTTAATTACTAAAGAAAACTGATTACTTCGTTGCTTACTATAGATAAAGGTACAAAATATATCACCTTCTTTTCAGTTATGTGAAGAACGTTGTGGTCCCAATCCCTGCTTTGAGGGTAGGCCTTTCGTAGGAGTTGACGGTAAAGCCCAGAGTTGCCTTGCTTCTGCTAATCTCAACATATGCCCGTCGAACTATTGGTGTCATATTGGAGCAGACATGGCCACCACCGTATGTTGTCCTGGAGGTGGTTTATTTTTAAAATAATCCCTTTCTCTTCTGTAATAATCACTTTTTTCGTGCGAATGCCCCATTAATTTACCATTTCTTTTTAAGCTTCAACAAATATATGTAATTTGCCAATGTCAACTGGTGAAGGGAACTATAACCTTGAACGATATTACTTTGACCAAACGACAAAAACTTGTCGCCTTTTCATGTATGATGGTCTTAAGGGAAATCAGAACAATTTCATTTCTCTTGTAAGTATTTGAGTCTGTAAGTTATGCCCAATATATTGTCACTAAATTAAGTGAAGTTATAAATTATTTAAGGTCATCTTGATTATTAAGTATTATATATTATTAACTTTCAAAAAATTCAGTAAATAATTTGAATTTGCTTACAGCGGTCTTGTCAATTAGCTTGTCAACCACTTGAGAATCCATGTATTGGACAACCAGCCACAACTGCAGCCGGACAAGTACTACTCTTAATCTTCAAAAATTTCATTAAATATTTATATAATATCGTTTTCATTATCTATTCTCAAACGTTATTTATATAGGTATTATTCTGCTCTGTTACTAATAAAGACGCATGCCCAGTAAACTTCTGGTGCCACATCGGAGCCACACCGGAAACGACTGTCTGCTGTCCAGGAGGTGATTGTATTACCATTATATTTTTCTTTATCCTATATATTAAATGTAGATTCATTTATGTTATTAGCTACCAATCCGTGTTCTGTTCCTCTTGCACCAGGGACTGGTAACAATGGTTTATCTAGATGGTACTACAATCCTGACGACAGGGTGTGTTTCTACTGAATTCCCGGTTAAATTATTCTTGGTATAATAGCTGTGATGTTTATGAAAAAAAAATGTAATAATCGAATCTTAAAATTCACTATGGTTAAGCAATGCCTCCCATTTAAATACAATGGAAAGCGGGGAAACCAGAATAATTTTGAGACACAATCTGAATGTGAAAGAACATGTCCAGGTAAGTCCCTTTTTAATTATTTTCAAGTTTAGAACACTATATAAAACATAAGTATGATCGGCGCATGATTGCTACACTAATACCCTGCATGAATAATGCTTCCTCTTTCTATGCTCCCTCTGTCTTCGGGAGATGTAAAATAGTCAACAATTCTATTCGCCTATCAGCATTAATCGTCATCGGCCTACTACTGGCTCTGTAGCGCGTTTCAGTATTCGATAATCCATGTTTGGGAGAAGTCGGAAGGGACGATAGTGGTTCACCAATCACATGTAATCCTCTGAAGAAAGGATCATGTGGACCTCGATACTTCTGTTTATCGGGAGATCTAGGGAAGACAAATAGCAGTTTTTGTTGTCCACAAATTAGTCGTAAGTTATTGCATATATTAATACTTAATTTAATCGTAATCAAAAGGATATATGGAAATTTACTTTTGTTTACTTATTTAAATTAAACACCTGAAATATGATTCCTTCCAGAAGATGTTTGTAACACATTTCTGAACGAAGGAGAAGGTATGGAATCATTCGATAGATTTTATTATGACCCTAGGGAAGGAGATTGTTTTCCTTTCTTATATCGGGGAAAAAGAGGGAATGAAAACAACTTCCTCACTGAAAAACTATGTCAGGAAACATGTAAGCCAAGTGAGTTTAAAATGAAGTCTGATTAACTATGTAGAGTACGCCAGAAGTTTTGATACAGATGTCAAGTCGCATAATTTCATATTCAAAACAGCATTTGACACGAAAATTTATCCAGAAAGATAGAATACCAAATAAAAAATTCGTTTATTAGGTGTTCAGAGTTTCCTTTCTTTTGCGGTTACATAAGCTTGGAGACGTTTCTTGAAGTTAGCTTTTATAGTATTTCGCGTTAATTTTGACATTTTTCTCGACGAATACCAACAGAGATTCATCTGACGCGGTTATTCCGATCCAAAGAATGAGGGATGACGGAAAGTGGCTTCTGGCATTTACGGATGCCTTTTCAGACCTCTCGTGTCCACATTCGAGAAGTTAGCCAGTGTTCATACCATTCATTGCATGCCGGGTTGACAGTGAGAAGTTTTAATTTGTCAAAAGCACGTTAGAGGCATGGCCCTGACGAACGATACTTAGGAGTTTTCTTGCTTTGTCGTAATGATTAGCCTTCATTTTCTCCATCAACACATAGGATCAACAGATCGTATGAGTAGAAACTCAGTTCATGTCTGACGATTCTCCTCATTAATGTTAGACTGATATTGAGGTCAGAAGCCATCTAACTCATCAATCTTTTGTTATCTTGGAGGATCCTTTTCTTGACAATTTTTTGAACGCGAGAAATGTTTAAGGACCTTAGTTTTCACTCCTGGGATGATCTTCTACTCTAGCAAATTCTTGATATTGTTTCACAGTCGGGTGAAGCGCTATTCTTGTGGCACAGAACTTCTTGATAATTGCAACATGTTTCTTTCCTTGCTCGTACAAGTGAGTGACGGTAGTACGTAGAGCTTTGAAGTATTATATGACAGTTCAGAGACGAGATAGTTGCATGGACTTTAAAGCATGGCCCAAGGAGGCTTTAAGCAACATATGTTCATTAGCATAGTCAATTGTTACGTCATATTTGTTAATTTAGCTGCACTTGAAATGTGTATCAGAATTTTTGTTATATCCTGTATTATTGTGAATTTTTGTTAGTGATAGTAAGTTTGTAAAATTAATAGAAAATCCCAGTACCAAAGTATTTTACTGAGATATCAATTTAGATCGCATATTGCTTTAACTATATCTAAAAATAAGTTCAAGGTCAGCTACTAACAGAGCAAAATCCATAAGCTGAGCCATTTCTGCTACAGAATCTTTAGAGATATATTATAGATAGTAATTAATTACTACGTCCAGCTGAACTTCTAACTAATTATTTTGAGTGATTATTCTAGAGGTCCTTTCTAAAGTCATGCTGTATATGTTTTCTATTAATCTCCTTGTTGTGCACTGACTAAAGCAAGTTAATAAGCCGTATAAAAATAATCGAAACATTAGTGATATCCATATGTATATGACGTAAGATGCTAATAATCCTTTGTATGAAAAAAATACCGTGTTGGTCATTAATTTACTGTGTAAACAATCTATAAAAAAGTACCTCGAATTTGATGAATGTGCTTTAAATTTAAAATAGTCTTAAAGCTTCCTTATTTCAGTAACAAACGTTTGTTTCGGTGGTGAACGTCCACTAATGGACAGAGGTAGAATAGTGCAATGTCATACACAAATGTGTCCACATACTCATTACTGTCACTATGGTGTTGATTCGCGAAGCACAGTATGTTGTGCTAAAAAGGGTAAGGAAATTCTAGATTCCACAGTATCATTTGAGACATTTTTCTTTAAAGTTTGTTAATAGTTTTTCTTTATTCACAGGACCTCCATGCGACCAACAATTGATGAAAGGAGTAGGTGATCATCAACTACCTCGATTCTACTATGATGCTGTCGAAGATGATTGTCTATCTTTCAATTATACAGGTGTTGCCGGTAATGAGAATAACTTCGCAACAAAAGCTCAGTGTGAAATGACCTGTCCAGGTGTGATATTTATTTTTAAATGTAGAGCCTATAATAATAGCAATGGTAATATAATCAAGCATAGAATAGTATTGCAATATCGCACTTAGAGTGAAATTTATAATATAACTAAATTAATTTTAGGATATCGTGGTTATTGTCCGCATGGTAAACCTCATATGATGGATGAAAACATTACTTTATGTAAAATCGACACCGTATGTCCTCGAGACCACATATGTCACGTATCAAAACGAGGCTCCAAAAGTGTATGCTGTCCAGATCCAGGTCTGCCTAATTCTAAGTGAAATTAAGCAGTCAATACTTGTTTTAATGCAATTTACTGTTTCAGCCAGTTTTTGTCTCATGCCAAAAGACTTTGGACCATGCAACGGAAATCATACACGTTATGCTTATGACAAAGACGCGAGAATATGTAAGAAGTTCATGTAAGTCCCAAACAACGTAAATATTTTTATGTTACAAGTGCATACAAATGACTAGTATCAATCACTATATTCTCGTTCAACAATAAGTCTAATTGTGATATAGATATCAATGCCAAAGTTAAAGCTGCAAAAACATAATTTTTAAGAACTTTAGAAACAAACAAATGAAATTTTTATGTAATTTCAGGTTCGGTGGTTGCCAAGGAAACTTAAATAATTTTGAATCTCTTGAGAAATGTACTGAAATCTGTTGTGATAAGGGATACTTTTAATCTATGATTTCCATTTAAAGTATCCTACATTAGGAATTCATTTTTATTTATTTTTAATTAACTTGTATAATCTACGAGTCCTTGCAGTATTGTGCTTTACTGGTTTTATGAATTTCCTACCGGTGTTCGTGATTTTCTTTCCAGTTTACTATAAATTATTATCTTATAATTCAGTGTGCTTTGAGCTAACATTTGCTCCTAAAGGTAAGCCGAAAAGTGCGTCTCTTCAAATCATTACTTTCTTCGTCGTGAAATCTCTAACGTACGTACGATGAAGTGATGATTTAGAAGGCGTTTCCTTAATATATAAAAGAAATTTGTTTGCATATGTCCCTTCTATTCTAGCATGGCTTTTGCTTAGCTCTCCCCTGTTATGGTACAGATTTTACTATCTATTCATCTAGTTATCCTACCAATTTCTGTGTGAAAAGAAAATAGATAGACAAATCCAAAACCTATAGCATGTCTTGTTTACTAACTATATCCGTTTCAGTAACATCGCCGATCAAAAAGTAGCATGAGAGTTATAGCCACTGAGTTCTGTTAACTGTCAAAATATTTTCAGAAGAACTCTGTCTCCTATCAATTGATAGAGGAGCATGCGGTGGGAGACAGACTAGATATGCATTCAACAGGCAAAAGGTAGGTAGTATTGTTTACATAGATTATGAGATATTCTAATACCAGCAGTTAAACAAAAAATAATAAGTGTTTAGAGTCAGTGTGTTCCTTTCGAATATACGGGATGTGGTGGCAACTTAAATAACTTTGTATCGATGGCTGACTGCATGGCGACATGTGGGAACGTCGGATTCCGTCGATGAACAGAAGAACAGCCTTTTTAAATTACTCACCAAGTGCATCACTTCTTTGAAATATTCACCTTAGTGGATAACAACACGTTTTTACTATTTCGAGCTCAGACTTGTATAGTCATGGTGCTACCGAAAGCGCGCAATTTCAACAAGACCTATTAGAATTTTTATCGGGGTCGTTTCTGCACAAAAATTAATGAGTATTTATATAAGAATTGATTCAACCAACTTGATAATATTAGGACGCCATTTCATTCCATTATTTCAGTGCCAATTAGTATGTAACTCCACAACCATCTCTTAAATATTGTTTCCAAATTATATCAAGGAAAAGCATACAAAGTTCCTCCTATAGAATATACTATTTAAAATATTGCCTGTATTATAATTGGTCTGAATACATTATTACACCATTTGATGATTAATATAAATAAAAGATCACAACTCTACCTTTATTGCTTTTAAAAGTTATGGCTGGGTCGAGACGACTAGTAGATATTTAATAAGCAACTAACTGACAAACCAAAAAGGTACTCATTTTATGCGGGTTACGTATATCAAGTAGGTCATAGAAATGGTCAACACATAGTACTACCAAAGAACACTCATTATCCTAACAAAAAGTACTAGTTTTTGAGATCGCAAAACATTAAAATCCATATAGTTTTACTAAAGTAAAGTGTGAAGAACCCAATTACACATTATTTCCTCAAGTTTACAATCGGAAATTGAACCCATATTGCAGGAGGTATTAGAAGTTGCAAGCATAATAGAATGGCATTTCAGATAAATATACTTTAATTATTTGCCTCTTCCGTTTACTCTTTATAGGTTGCAGTTGCTGTTATCTTACCGCATAAACCCTCTTAATATTTGTCTTTGTCTCAATTCATCGATGTTCTTTATTAATGGTAAAGAAATACATTCTTATACGTATGCGTTTTATAAACGCCATTAATTCAGCATTTATTGCGTCCAGAACTTACTATGAACCGTTTTATCTCCATCTAATCTTTTTCAAAAGTTTGGCATTAACCATATAGTTAGATTATAATCCATGAATGGACATCCTCAGAATCACGACATTTATCTGATTCATTTATATCTAAATAACCTATATTGTTATAAGCTCTATATATCGTCAATGTTTTCTTAAGGCTGAATAATCTCATTTTGCAAGAATATCAGTAACTAAATAATTAATATAAGGTAGAAAAAATATGATTCAAGATATTCCATACAGCAACTATCAAATGTTTCTGTACTTCATTTTGGTAGTATCTGATCTTCTGAACAATACGTCCATTGAAGATTTATCGTCAGTTTGCTTGTTCTCGATAGTATTTCGGTCCAGTGATGTATCAAAACTAAAAGCTTATAGTTATCTATATAAATTCGAAAATATGTTCTTTTGCTTCCTATAATAATGTTGCGGTCCAACATAATTTTTAGAAATATCCCAAAAACATTTACTCACCTGGAAGCAATACTGTGTTTTATTGGTCTTTTTTCAAATACAAATCTCTGCATTTTTTCTCCACGATATCCAAAACCTTTTTTCTCTGTTCCAGCCTGACCGTCTTCTTCCAAGTGTAATGCTACAGGTAGTAATCGACCTTGATTTAATTTTCCTAAGCCTGCACCTGGCTGCCAACCCATTCTGAATAAACAGAAAATATTCATAAATATATCAGTAACGTAAATCCTATATATTATTATTGAGTCACTTAATATTCAACAAATATTATAACCACGTTTAATGAGAAGAAAATCTATTTGAATCAAATTAGACTTAGCAGCATTTAAATCTCATTGATGATATACTCACTTGCCAAGCAGTTTACTCCCAATTCTTTTGGAAAATTTTTCGATGTCAATAACATCCGATCCACTCCTACGACGTTTTCTTTCCAATGTTTTGCATTCCACTTTCTTCATAAACACTGATTGCTCTAATTTACCATTACTGAATAATATCCATATATACACAATAATACCTAAAACCAACAGAACTACTAAAAAGTTTGTTATTATAGAATACCGTCTATTTTCATCCTCTTTAATTTCAACAGCATCACGTCCATCTTTAGTACCAGCAGATTTTCCTTCATAATATACAGAATAATCAACATCCCAGTCATCAGCCCATGCCCAATCGCAATCAGTTCCTAAAAAGAGACAGCATAAAATATGAACTAACAATCATTCTGTAAACTCACCCTTTTCTCTTTCATCCCAGTAGTTCTTATCAGTATACCAAACAAGGCCAGGTCCACCTTTTTCCCATATTATTTCCATTTCCTCCTCATACTTACGAGGTTTAGTCCTATCCTGCTCTGTTACGTCATCATGTAGAGCTTCATGTCTGAAAATTGAGAAAAATATATAGATAAACAAACTAAAGATTACCATATCTTACCGTTCCCATTCTTCACATTGATCATCATCGTTGTCAGGAAATGCATCATTATCTGGACCAAAATTTTGTTGTAATATCTTATCTGTTGGATCTGATGGACTTGACTAAATGAAATACATTACCACTGGCACACATAAAGTTTTTTAAATAAAAATAAGTGATTCTGAAATCAACAAGAATCATACTAACTTTATCCTGAATTGACAGTTTCTCTTCTTCAAGTTTTTTCGTAACTTGTTCCCTCCTCAAAGTGTCATCTAAACTACTATTCTTTGAATAATGGTCTAAATACTTCATAGAACTTCACTACTGATAAAATTTTTAATAAACACGTAGCCAACATGATTAAGTGACTCAGCACAATAATGTTCTTTGAAAAAATTGATTCATAACCTTTAAAAATTTATATTTTATGTTTCTAATTAAGTCAAGCATACCACATTCTTTCCTAGTGCTTGTATTAAGCACAGTATCATAGTTAAACGGTACAGAACCAAATTTCCGCCGTCGGCGAGTACTTTTTAGTCCCAATTTAGGTATCATAGAAGCAGGAAAACGGCAGAGACGAATCTAATATATTAAAGATTATGAATGAAGACGATGTAATTAAAAATAATAAATGAAGTGAAACCGAACCTGTTCTAAGAAGTACTCGCTCGGCGTCCCTACATTACCCTTAGGCATAACTTGTGGGGGTTTAAGCTCAACCAAGCTTTTAATATCAGCATCTGTCAGATTGTCAGAAGCACCGACATCAGAGGACTAAAATATTAATTGATTATATGAATGAAAAAAAAACAGAATCGTTGTAATCGTTATTTTGCGGAATTAGGAATTCCAACATCATACAAATCTATGCAAATAAGATCGCTTATCAAGTCATTAAGTGGGTATCCTTGAGTTCGTAAATAATATCCTAACTTTATTCCCTTTTAAAATAGAACATTTAATTCAAAAGACCACAGTAAATAAGTAATGAATAAATGGCCATTTTAAAATTATTAGTCTCGACAAAAAAATATAACATTAAACAATAGATTTTTGTATATAGATGAGATTTAAGAGAATTTAGTTTCCTCATTGAGAACAACCAATGAATTTGGAATTTAGTTATAATAAGAGTAATGCAGATTAAGTCTATAATATCACAGCTTTAATATATATCAAAGTACAAACTTATGATACACTAATGGTGTATGGGTTCGACAATGGCTTTAAAACGGTAAATCTTCAATCTTTATAAAAAAAAATGTCTTCGAACATTTTAGTAATACATAAAATATATTAATTCCATTTTATTTTGGAGTTACAAAATTTTTCTCCAAATATGTAACTGCTAAATAATCTTTTACGTCATGAAAACGCTAGGTATTAATTGTGATATTCACCTCACCATAGTCTATTACTACTAATTAGATTGAACAAAAGAACTTGCATCCGGCTTAAGTATTAAAAGAACAGTATATAAGTCATGTCCATATATTCAAATCTATTACTATTTTGTAGATGAAATTACTATTGATGAATTTTTAGTATCTTACTATAACTTTTGTAACTTAAAAATGGTTATTCCAGAGAGCAACTGGTAACTAACTTATGTTTAATATTAATGCTGGTAATAGGATTTTATCCACATCTTCCCTGGCCTCCATCTGAATCCATATATAATTGTTCGGTTAAATCTTGGCTAGAATGGAGAACCTCAACCAAGTCGAGATACACAGAGGGCATCTGTTTTACTATATTTGGAGTTGTATTAGTGGTATGTAACATTAGCTACATGTAGTTTTTGATAATGGTATCCACTAAACTGATTTCCAGACCCTCTACATTAGTACAATAATCGCGATGACAGAAAGAAAACTTCTTGTACAGCCATGCTTCAAGCTAATGTATTTCAATAGCTTTATTGACATTGGAAATATATGCGTTGGTAGTTTGCTCAGCGGATACTTTTTCTTAGATGGAGCAGTATATTGCACCCATTCAACAATTATTTACTTCAGTGGATCACTTGGTTTAGGTAAAGAAATAATATATGAATGTATAATACAGTACGATATAAATTAGTATGTTACCATCTTAAATATATATTTAAGGTTTCTGGTGCTGTTCATGTTTCAACTGCATATTCTTAGGTATTAACAGATGTTGCGAAATTTCAGGAAGACTAAAGAGTATTTTTGAAGGTAGTTTTAGTATTATTATAAACTTCGATAATTTGCTAATAACTCTTTTTTAAAGGAAAACGAACTTTCATATGGATAGCTCTTTCTAGTTTTACTGGTATATTTATGGCATTTTTCACACACCCTCCACTCTTCAATGTTAATTTAGGAGCGTGGTTCTATATCCCATTTATAGAAGATTTAGCAGTGGTAAGCCATTAGTTACATAGCTAATTTATATAGCCTTACAGAAAACTTAACAGCTGTTAATTTTCAGGAAATTGATTTATATCCAAATATTTTACATCCCATAATTAATATAGTCACGGCATCGACAATAACTATTATTTATGGTTATTTGTGTCTAAACATTTTTCTGAAAATTCGCGAATCCCAATTTAAAAAAGGGCAAGGCATTGCCACAACGCAAAAAAAGGTATCTTATCAGATGTTTAAGAAAATATAAGAATTAAAATTTTATATTTATTTAATGATATAGCTTACTCAGATCTTTGTGCAAGCCTTTCTCATTTGTACAACAACAGCTATAGCAGCTTACCTATATATATACATGCAGTTCTTCTACACTCCGGATTGGCTTATTACGGTGGCTAGCATCACATACCAAATGAGTAGCAGTAAGTAAAAAATACTAATTGACAAATTCTAATAGGTGAATTTGGTGAAGTTGTTATTTAATTATTTCTCAAAATTAACTTATATCAGGTGCACCGTGCATAGCTTATCTGGTTTTCAACCATACAATACGAAGAAGGATAATTAACATGATTCAAGCCCGTACTTTAAGTTCACAAGTGTACACAGAAACTAAAACCATACAAAGTATTTCAAAAGTTAATTCTCAATCATTAAACAGCCGTATCCAATAATACTCTTTCCTATTTTGTCCTTTGTACTTTACTTACAACTATTAACTTATAAGAAAATAGTAATAAATTATCGTAAATAAAGCATTTCCAGATTTATATCTATAATGAACTTTATTTTCAAAAAATATGCTGAGAAAGACTTTTCTAACATATTTCCGCGAAAATAACATTATTTAAATTTAAAAAAACATGAGAAAATATTTCGAAAGGCTTGTTGTATGCTCTACTCTACGTTAAAGTAATGTAGACAATTATAAATATGAATGATAAATAAAGATTAAGTAGAATAAAGTACTACAGTAGTCCTCACTAGATTTTAATAATTTCTGGTGTAAATATACTTAATACGTAAAATATAAACTACGACATCTAAAATAAGGATATTTGAGATATAAAATTTGAGTAATAAGTGAAATTAATGTGAAAAAATAACCTCTACTTAATGTATTGCCTTAAGAAACCAAAAGTACGAAGAGGAAATAAATACTTTCAGTATTTTTAGATACATTTCCAGGCATGTCATGACGTAATTTTGTATTCTATACCTTCTAGCAATAAAATATACTACTGACCGAAACTTATAAAACAAAAAAAATAACTAGTTTCCGAAATAATATTTAATTTAAGTTAAATTTTATAAAATATTTTACGAAGCTATTTGATACTTTAATACGCACTAATTATATAGATGCAAAAACATAAATATGCATCTTCAGTTCCAAAAAAATTGTCTTGAAAATGATTAAAACTGTAAGCTGCGGTTTTTTATAATTTTTCACGTATCTTAATAGTAAATAAAAACGAAATGGAGATAAAATTTCGGTATTATAATTTTCGTAATACAAAATATATCATGTGAATCACTCTTGGCTCAAATAAACATTATATTATAATATTAACTTACTTTAACCACTTTAACAGGAGTTACAAAACATCGGCGCGGTATCTCCATTCCCTCACTGTCTATCCAGTGTCGACCGTGATAATCTCTAATAAAGTCTGACCTGAAGTTAAAAGATGTTATGTATTAAATCAGGAAAAAAACTCGTAATGAAAACAAATGTTATCTAAAACTACTTTATATACAGACACACTGAATCATTACATTCAAAATAAAATTACTTTACACTTTTTTTACGTTTAGACTAATGTTCAATAGCAAGCATCTGAATAAACAATATTTTCCATACCTCAGACGATCATCTTCAAAAGAAATTACACAACAAGACGTAGAATTCTTTGTATTTTCATCATATTTAGAAGAGGTAGAGATTGAAGTACTCTGCAACTTATGAAAGTAATTTCTAAGTTTAAATGTTGGGATTACTAACACAATTAAATACAGTACTTGCTATCGAGTAGTAATAGCATATTCTAAAATATTTAAGTTGTGATAAGAATCAAACTTTCGAAGTCAATAGGCAGTAAATTAAATATGCATATTTTTACCTCTTCTCGACGCTCAGGTCTATGTCTGTAATGGAAACAGTGGAATTTTCCATTTTCTGTATAATCCGAAAAATATTGACGCAGGTCTTTGGACCGCATACTCAGAGGAATATTCCGGATAATGCAGTAATATAAATGTTGTTCAGAAGTATCCACAGATTCAGACACTAAATAATTATAGGCCCAATATTCTACTAACTTACCACTAATTACCAAGTCTACCCAAGTAATATAATACTTTAAGAATCCAGATATACTCAAAATTTACCTGTTTTATTGAAGGCATTTTCCGAATTAAAAAATCTATCCATCAACTGCCGATTTGTAACTCTGTTTATTGATAGATACATAATGGAAAAATGTAAGTAGAAATAATTAGTGCTTGTCGATGGTTTCTACAAACTAGCTAATAAATAGTGAAGAAAGTAAAGGAAAAAAAAGTCTACACGCTGTATTATTTGTTGACAAATCATTTTTATTTAACTAGGTGGAAGCAATAATAAAATTATTTAGCTTTGAATAAAATAAAAAGCAGTTAATTTAAATATAAAGCAGTGGTATTTTATTAGTAATAATTTGTTGGAATATTATACTATGACAAAACAATGTGTATATACTATGAAAATAAAACTAGTAATTGCAACAACTTGAATATACTAATTATTTTGATTTCTATAAATTACCACAATAATAACAGAGAAGAGAAATCTTAAGAGGACAGAGACGCATAGTTGCTAGATCGCTAATGGTGTAGTAAACCAAATAAGTGTATGTTATCTCATTGTGGCTATTTTCTGTGTATTAATAATTAGATTTAAACTAGTTTCATTTTTAAATAAACGTAATTTTAACCACTAATATAATGAAACTGGGTTAATAATTAAATAATTGTAAAACCGTTTTTGGACGTCTGAGCGTATGGATGCTGAAGGAAGCCAGTATGATTGTGCCATCAATAATTCAAGCAATATGTCTAACGCACCATGAAATAGGAAAACCAATGAGTATTTCGAGCTTTTTTAATTAGTATTATCTTAAACATTTCATAATTTTCCGTTAAAATAATGAAAATTCACGGTCATTTTATAAAAGTGGCATTACTCGTATTTGCAATGCCCATAAGGTTCTTTAACGTTGCACTTTTCCTTAGAGGCCCAAGTTCTTTTTATAATTTAAAGTAACTCACTATCAGGAGATGTATAAGATATTTTCAATGTACTTTATCTAGAAGTGAAAATTGAGAGCAATTTAAGGCTGATTAATGTCATGAATCTTGATATCAATCCGGTCATACCATAAATAAAGTAGGTATTGCTGTTTGTTAATTCTTAATACTATTAAAGTTATTAGTAGTGAAGCACGAGAGTATTTGTTTTAACAGCATATTTTCTAGTTTACTCCCTCTTTTTCAAATTTAGATTTAAAGAAATAAGTTTACTAACACTTCTTTACATACATATTTAATTAGGTAGATGGTAATACTATTTATAATTTAAATATTCAATATTAATCCCTACTTATGGAATAGTTTATGTGAAAAATCAATGTTTGTACTTATTAGCGATGTTGTTAACGGAGAAAAAGAAGTGACAAAACAAATTTTTTACGGCGATTTTGTCTTTGATAGGGGTTAATTTTAGCTTAGTAAAAATACAATATGAAGATTATTATGATGTAATCAATGAAAATAATTGTTTTTATAGGTACGCTGATGAGCGATAGTCACGTTAATCTTCGACATCCAGCGTTACGAATTATTGGCTGTGGAGAAAGTGGTATGAACTCATTTGTTAATAACTGATAATAAGTTAATGTGGATTTGTTATATTGTAGGTTCATATGGAGGGGAAGTGGACCATACTGCGTACTTATCTGACAATATAGGTTCTCTGTATCTCAACCAGGACTTCTCAGACGTATTGTTCATAGTTGATGGGGAGAAGTTCCCAGCTCATAAGGTCTTACTTGCTGCTCGCAGTGATTATTTCAGGTTATCATGGAATTTTTTTATTAATTTCATAAGAGTGACTTATTGTACTCCTTATATTTTAAGGAATATATTTAAGTGGAGACGTATGTCGTAGGATGAAGTAAAGGTTTGTAGCATTTTTGGATGACTAGAATAGCTAGCTAGTTATTTATTTAACCATTTTGGTATTTTTATGATTGTGAACTATTTGATTTTTTGTACAAGTGTGTACATTGTAGTTTGTTAAAATAGTAGGAAAATTGGTATCTCGTGCCAATATTAAGTCATACATTTCAGAATTTGTCATTTAGAGCAATGCTATATGGTGGCATGAAGGAAAGTGACGAGGGAGAGATAATTCTTGAGGAAACTAGTGTGTTTGCGTTCCGAGTACTTTTAAAGTATGTTTAACGACTTTAAATAATTTTTCTTTTTTGTCTTAATTTATTATGTATTAGCTATAGAATTTCGGAAAAGTTATGACGTTTTTTTATTGTTAGATATATTTACACTGCTAAGCTAACATTACTCGAATATCGCGAAGATCAAGTGATGGATATATTGGGTTTAGCCCATAAATATGGATTTATAAAACTTCAGAATGCTGTTGCCGATTATCTCAAAGTTTGTTTGCTAAATTCAGTATAATTAAATGAACAGAATTTTCATACCTTAGCTTTTTTTAATGTATCTCTACTACCTACCTCGATTTAAAAGATTTTAAGAGTTCCTATTAGAATTCATATTTAATTACATGATATCTAAAGTAATTGGAATATTCCTGTGTAGTGTATAAATAATAATATTTATTTACTTCTACGATAATAATTTTTTATAGAGTAGTTTGTTATAGTTTGAAGGACTGTATTTCAGGCTATCTTAAATAATAAAAATCTATGTCATATATTCAATATATCTCAGTTATACATGCTTCATGATTTGACCGAGTATTGTCTTGTTTTTGCTGATCAGAACGCATCGGAAGTTCTGAGCACTCAGGTATGTAGAAAAGATGAAGTGTATATCAACAGGATATAATTTATTACGACCATTTTATCTTCATCTTATATATATAAGAATAGAAAATTCATTTGGTCTTTTGTTGATATCATATTATTTTATTTTTTGCGGAAAATTTGTTTTCTTTTATCATGCATTTATACTAATTGTATTACTTTGCTAAACATTTATGGGTTTATAATTTCAAAATATTACTAGGACTGTCCTTCGTATGTTTTTCAATACACACTAGAATTAATTTGTGAAGCTACTAAACTAATTGATTTATCATATGCAGTACACCAGTAACGCCCTTCATTTTAAATAGTTAGGTCACAAATTAAACAAAGATCTATATAATGGGGATATTTTAATCTCATGCGGAAGGAACTGAAAGAACCTTTAAAAACTAACGACATATATGGCTTATCTAGGCAAGCATAATTGTGAATACATTATTCTCTGGCTTATTGACGAAACATTTTTTGTTTCCAGGGTTTCCTCCAACTCTCCTTAGCGGCTGTAACACAGTTGATTTCTCGTGACTCATTTTGCGCTCCAGAAATTGACATTTTTAGTGCTATTAAAGAATGGGTCAAAGTTCATCCTGAGGTAAATAATAGGAGTTATTCATATTTTGTTCCAAAGTTTTTAAAACTTTCTATCTTAGGTATGTGCGAAAGAAATACTAATGAAGTGTCTTCGCCTTCCACTAATTGGGCAAAAGGATTTATTAAATTTAGTACGACCGTCAGGTAGGTTGCTTTAATTACGTTTTTTTTTATTCTCGAGAGAATATATGGATCTTTGTTATAAATAATGAAGGTTTGCTTGCTCCTGATACGCTTCTTGACGCTATAGAAGAACAGAGTAAGAAACGCACAACAGATCTCACTCATAGGGGATTTCTTAGTTAGTTTCGCTAGTACACTTTGTTTGTAGTACTTTCATTTTCCGACTGTCCTATCATTACTCAATTACTTTTTTTTAAGCTCCGAATACAAATATTGCTACTGCTCAACTTGGAGCATGTGTGGTGGCTGGTGAGTCTCCAAATGCCCTGCTCAATGAACCTGGTCAGTTTTTTTTTAAATTGCAGGTATTATTTTTAATGAGTTGAAAATTTACTTCAATCATTGATCACTAGTAATATATCTCGACAGATAAATTTGTGATTTTATGATTCACGTTTACTTTAAGGTATTCTGCACGATGGTGATCGTAATTTGACACGCCATGCAATTGGTGACGATGAGGGTATAATTATCCAATTGGGTAGCCCATATATAATTAACAAGCTCATCCTCCAGTTATGGGACAGAGAGCAAAGGATGTATTCATATTATGTTGAGGTATTTTTAATTGTTTCTAATAGTTCGATATTTCTGCATTCTTCTTTTTCTTAGTGAAAATATAGTCAGATTTAGTATTCTTCGTGGTTAAATCGCTAATTTATTTCTTTGTAATCCGATTTATATAGTTAACTGCTTATTATTTTTAGTAAATGTAGAAAGCTGATATACCTAAGCATATATAACAATTAAATTCACCCAGGTAAGCATGGACCGTCGTGATTGGGCTCGAGTGGTTGATCATACCAAGTACCTTTGTCGTTCCCGCCAAACATTGTTTTTCAGTTCAAGAGTTGTGAGGTTTGTTAATCTGTTTGATTATACATGCTTTGATACTTAAAATTAACATAGATGAGTTTATTAAAATGTTCTACATCTTGCAGGTTTATTCGCATAGTTGGTACTCATAACTCACAGTCAAATCGAATGTTTCATTTAGTTTCATTAGAGGCACTCAATTCGTCAGAAGAATTTGAGATTGATCCAAAGACAATGCTTCTTAGTTAGTACCAATCAGTATTACATTTGATTTCGAATAATTTCTAACTTTCAATTCCTAATTATTAAAATTTGAAATGAAACTTTAGTTCCATCTATGAACGTTGCGACGATCGCAAATAACGCTTTGGTGATTGAGGGAGTTTCTCGATGTCGTAATGCTTTGCTTAATGGACAGGTACTATTCTTGTGACAATCATTCTATTTCATTTGACATGTTTTTTTACTAAGATGCTCACTCTTTACAGACATCAGACTATGACTGGGATAATGGCTATACTTGCCATCAGCTTGGTAGTGGAGCTATAACTGTGCAACTTCCACAGCCATATACTATCAGCAGCATGAGGTTAATAATCGTAGTTGGAGTTATGCATTAGAAAAGAGAGAGAGAGTTTAATGTAAAATTTGAACATGCCTTAGTTATCTTTTTAGACTTCTTTTATGGGATTGCGACGATCGATACTATTCATACTATGTTGAGGTTTCAGTCAACCAGCAAGATTGGAAAAAGGTTACCGATAGGCAGATTAACCAGTGCAGGTATGCTAAATTATACTTTACGTTATATATATATATATATATAGTATTATTAGGGGTTGGCAGCTGTTAGAGTTTCCTGCTGTATCGGTCGTATTTATCAAAATTGTTGGCACACATAATTCGGCGAACGAGGTGTTCCACTGTGTCCACTTTGAGTGTCCAGCAAGTAGCGATGCACCACCAGTAGATGAGCGTTCTGTTATTCCTGCCATTCAAGATTATAGTATAGAGAATAATTAATAATAGTTCACTTGATTCAAATGTTTTATGGATAAGCTTTACAAAAAAAATTTGTATTATTTGAGAATGTTTTATATTACGCTGTACATACATCAAGCATAATTTTGTCCATACATGTCTGTAATTTATTCTTATAGTAATCAATGTTAATTCAATTCATGCTGCAAACGTTTCCACATTATTACTTCTGTGTATAAGAAATTTCCTGTAAAAATTAATCTGATTGTTTAAATCAGTGCTTTTTCTAATCCATTGTTATATTGTTAATTTGCATTCTCACTAAAGTCATAATATTTTTTTTGCTGCTAACGAATTATTTTCGTTCCACTGTGAAATATATGGTAAAATAAAATGTATAGTGTCTTGAATCTAATGGATATATCTAGTAGTTCTTATTTGCGTGTGTGGCCTTTATATGAACTTCGACTGCTAAGTTGTGGAAGACTAGATCAACACTATGATTTGTATGTAATCATTATATAACAACTAGTAGAGTTGGTATTTATATTGATTTGAATCTGAGATGAATCTAGTCTAAGCGATGAACAATGTTAGCTGATCCTGTTTTGCACTGATCTTGGCCACACCCTTCGCGCAGGTGTACCCTATTGTCTTGCCAGTACGGAACGGGATTTATTCAAATGGACTATTGCTACTTCGCAACAGTAATTAGCAACATTATTTCTTTTTTCCTATATTGTTGTGCTGTAATTTAAGTTTTTCCTTTCATCACATTATGTCGTGGTGGCAATAGCCTAGCGTAAGCAGTGAAAAATATTTGTTGTTTATTAATTCCTATTTATTCATGCATATTTGATCATTTATTTCATAAGACTAACATTTTTCTGCAAGGTCTAGTACTAATACTGTAGACGCCACCGTTTCGTTTTCCTCTCAAAGGGTGTTAAACATAGTTGATGTCAGTATTACATTTAACTGTATTTTGATAAATCAATATGGCATTAGCTCCTAAAGATGTAATCGATGGGTGCTAGCAAACTGTGGTCGAACTTGTTTCTAGCGTTCCTTTTTGCGCAAACCACTCTCTCAATTATGATGTGGCGACTGCTATGCAGTTTTCATCGTAGATCCTAGTTTCCCTTTTAAAATTATATAATATAATATAACTCTTAAAACCACTGATTTTGAACACTTATTCTATATGTTTCATTAGTAAAAATTGGATATACTTTTTATACTTAAAACTTCTTTATATTCTCTGATTTCCGAAGATTTATAAAGGTATAGAAATCTAGTTATAAGATATAGATCCTATCTCTGGTTACGTGGCCTTGATTTTCGGTAAATTTACTTTTTCGTCTAAAACATTTTTCAAACATCTGATTGTTTTATTGTTTAATCTTTACATTTCGAAAAAGGTAAGTGCGAAGGAAAGGAGTTGAGTGGTGAAATTATCTTACCACGTGAAAAGTTGTTGTGATCTCAATTTACAGTAGTCAGACATACAAGTAATATCCAACATAAAAACTTTAGAAAATTAATTAATTATTCGTTATTACTTGCTGGCTCTTAAGACTCAAAATAAATAATTTTAGTTCTTACAAAGAGCGAGTTTCTTGTAGTGTTTTGAAGTTTGTATGAAAAGTTGTTATGGATCAAACATGTTGTCAATCAGAGGAGTAAATAAATATAATAGATTTGTTGAGATATTTTTCTTGCAACTATACTAGTGTTTCCCACTTCAGTTCAATCATCTTAACTTTGGTCTTACTTTATTCCATAATTCCATATACTTTAAAACTTTAAACTTTCGTTTTTATATCTATCGTTCATTTAGATGACAGGTATACTGTATATGGTCGTTACACTTATCGTTTTTGTCTCGGCTCGATATGAAGACAGTGAGTTATAGATATAGTGTTTTTATACCAAATATTATTTAGTAATATAATCATTTCAATATGATAGTCTACTTTGTTTCTTCGGTTTTTTTTCTGTTCTAAGTAGTCAGATTGATTTAATTTTTTCTAAGATAAAACGTAATAGCCTTGGAAGTCTCCAGTTTTAATTTTATCTCTTTTCATAAAAGTTACGCTTTTTCTGTTCTTATTTCTCAAAATCACTAACTTTTCACTGTTCGGAAATTATAGCACACTTCATTAAAATATGTGTTAGCGACAAAAACAATAACAGCCAATGTATACAACAATCAAATAATAGTCGGTATAATTACTACTTCCATTAGTAACTTGAAAAATTCATTCAGACATACTGTCAACTAAGTTTTTAATGAAATTACCCTCTACTTCGCTCCACACTTTGCTAGTGGAACTTTGGAGATCCTCTACGGTCTCAAACCGACGGTTACCGGCATAAATCCGACTCAAAAAAAATTGCTTAAAGATTCTCCATCGGATCCGAGTCCGGGGAGCGCGGTGGCAAGTGCATAGTGTCCATGCCATTGTTCCCCAACCAAGTCTTGGTGCTTCGACTGGCGTGGATTGTAGCATTATCTTGTTGGAAAATAAAGCTAACACCTGGAAATCGTTGGAGATACCGGACTAGGTGATGTCGCGAGACATTCTGGTAGTCAGCGCTGTTCATCTTCATCGACACAAACGCCAAGTCAACCGGTCCCATACCGCTAAACGCTCGCGAAACCATACACTTCCTCCATCGAAATTTCGGTTGGAAAATGCCGGGGTTCCTTTCATAAATCTCTCCAATAGGAGTGGCATCCATCAGGACCATCTAGCTGGAACTTCTTCTCATTAATGAAGATCCCCTTATTCAAAACAACCTTCCTGGAGAGCATAGTAATACCGACAATATGTATCACCGTGTAACTACAGTTGAAGTGTTTTGATGTGACTCCTTTCGTATTGACTCATGTTAGGAGCACAACCCATTGTTATGATGATTCGGGATTAGTGAATTTGCTCATTTTTTGTTAAATGACGCCAAACATATCAAGTGAGTTATCATTTTTAAATGCAATGTATATAAGAAATAATTAAGTATTATGTTAATACTGAAAGAAAATTGAATTCAGAATATGATCGTTCAAAGATGCCTTGGGATCTACGACCAGTTCAAAATTTCATTGGACTATGGTCACTTCAATCAACGAGTGGGCGTTCTAGGTTAGAATTGTTATATTGCCTAAAAATACTTTATATATTTCTATATTGAATATCAAAGTGTTTCCTCGAATACCATCTTCGAACGGAGTTAAAGGGATCTGCCACCTCCTGACCAAATCGATTACGCCATCAATCCCGTTCCAAAGTTTGGAGCACGAGCCATTAATATTACGTCAGTCACTGCATGAATTGCTTTTCCATTAAATGGGAAATACTTGTGAGAAGAATAAATACTTTAAACACGGTATTTTTATTTTTAGACATACATATTTTAATAACGGGGACGTGATTCGTCATGATTACGGGTTTATGCCTGTAAAAAATGCAACACGAAGAGATCCACGGGTGCACGTTGCATACTTGACAACATCCAGTGAGGGTAGGTATAAGTGTAATATAAGACATTTTTATTGTGTAATTATTATCTTAACTCGAAATTTTACTTGAAAAATGTCTCGGTGCTTTTAAGCAATGTAAGACTTTGTGCTTTGAACAAAAACTAAATTAATAAATTCTGTATAGTTCTGTTGGCTTAAGAAGCCAGTATTTTACTTATAAATATCCAATTTAACATAAAATTATTCTCTTTGAGGTTGGTCTATGATGGAACAGGGACAGGTGAAGGGAACTCAGATGACATTTCATCTGAAGCAATACCTTAGGAGAAGTTTCGACGTTGGAAGTAGAAATGACCTCGATATAAGAGAGGTATACTCCATTTGTATAATAAAACTGCTTTCAGAATTTTTTAAATAGTATATAAATTGATAATATCTAGTTATTTGCAATTCTTTTCAGTTTGAACGTCAGTTAGAACTACCCAATTACAATCAGCTAGTCATGAAAGTAAGAGCCGAAACAAGTTATGACATTGAAGCTTATACTGCTACATACAAGAAAGTACTCGGATAATAATCAAATAAATATATGATATGTGCTTATTGATTTATTTGTTGATAATTATCATATGTATATGTTGGTTGGTCTGTAGTAAGGATCATGAATGTCATCACATATCAAAGGATTGTTAATAATATATCGGATATTTATTATTTGGCTACAGGATTTTCGTGAGTAAAAGAAATTTTAGGAAAGATAATAAGTAGAAGATAATCATATTCTTCATAGCTCCTACACCATCCTTTACTTCATGCTCATATTTCTTTAAGAACACCTGTAAATACGTGATGTATACATAAATTATTTCGAATCACTTATAATCATTCATAACTATAAAAAAGCTCATTAAATTTTTAATCAAGATTGAAGCCCAATAACTAGGTTTAAACTTTTTAATCCGTTTGATGCTTCTTCGCCACTTAATGTTTGACTATTCTTTAAAATTTTCGTCCTCTTCGTTTACATTTCCACAAACTCTGCCCTTTAACAAAAGCCAAACGCCGAAAAACCACCTGCTGGTGTTCATGATAGTTTAAAACATATTTTCAACATTATCGCTCTTCATCACCAGGTTTCTATCTATAGGTTATATTTCTAGTACTGATCTTCGATATTCTTCTAGTGCTGCTCTGTGATGACCAGTCAGAAGGTACCAAAAGATAATGCATTACAATGCGTTCAAAAAAAGAATTAGAATGTGCTAAAAAGATATAAATTGGAAGCAATAAATAAATAATCAAGTTCTTTTTGCAAACAAAGAATCAAATACGGTTATATAATATAGTCGTCTAGCTTATTTCAGTCCCATATCAGAAAAAATTTCTCTTATTATGATGAATTAGTTATCCAATGGTCAGATGTGTTTTGTTTGCATGTGTCACACACGCCTGTTACTCTGTGACTGAAATCTCCCAAAGACAACACACCTCGAAAGAGTACGGATATTGTCACTCAAATATCTGTATCTTCTCAATCATCGTTTTTGTTTCGTAGTGTATACGTCTTATTCAATTTCGAATTTCAGCTTTAGACTAGAAAAGAGTCAGTACTTACCCCTTCAGCACTATTTAACTTTTCCGTTGGGCCTTTAATGTTTTTTTCTATATCACACCTGACTTCTTCATACATTGTTCGGACAGGCTCTCTGGTCGTTTGGCATGCGCTATACACTGATCAGTTATGTGATAAGCTTTAATAAATCATATTTCTCTGAACGCCGCAGAAAACATTCACAACTGCATCTTTTTAATGAATTTATGAGCCCACTATAAACACCAGTTATCTAATCTGGTTTCGCCTACATTTAATTCTGTTACATTTTGCTAAGAATACAAGAAATCTTTCAACGGCTTCTGAAAAAAATACTTTTTGTGTTTTCAAACTTATGTGACTAGTCTTTACTAGCACCACTGCGTAATTTTCTAATTATGGTATTTACTACAAACTTTGTATTAGCTTCTCTTAATTTTTCGTTTCAGTACAAAATTAAAAATACTAGATAAGCGAAATAGAGAATACTATAAGAAATACTTTAACGTCTCTCATTTTATTAAAATGCTATGTATTCATTGTCGCTTCCCGTGACTCTCACAGTGGAAGAATAGCAAATATTTCAGTGAGATATGATCGCCTAATTATTACGAATGCTTTTATGTTCATATTTGTTCATCAAATAAAGTGAGTGCAAATAAAGAGTGACGATGATGATGATTATGAATTATTGTAGAAGAATATGGATTTTAAGGTTGATTGAATGATTGAATAGAAAGTTTGACTTATGATCTTAAAATGTAATTAATGAGCGAAATTTTATGTAAGTTTGAGAGGAAGAAAGAGTTAGATGGACTGCCACCTGATCGGCTGTCTGCCAATTACCTACATTCGCCTTCTGTTTGTCTTTCGCCTTGTTGACGCGGGCGGTCAGCAAAGTTTCAGGCTGCTCATATAATATTAGCCCGGCCGCCGTGACCAGACTATTCGAGTCTTGCAGAGACCGAGATGAATTCTTTAAACCACCACTCATTTTCATCCATCTTTCTTAGCCCTAAACTTCTTACGCACATTTAGCTCTCAAATCTTCATTATCTCTATCATTCTCAATTCCCATGCTTTTCATACTCATAAAATTTCATAAATCTAATTTTCCAAATGTCTTACATTAATGGGCTAATTAAAGAGATCCCGTACTGGTTCTCAGACGGTACGACTATGCTTCTTTTCAAACCGTTTTTCTCCGTCAATTCTGTCTTTCTATTAGATCATCTTTGCCATTCGCAATCGACAATAGGGTTCTTATGGTCTAGACTAGCGAATCACTTAAAGTAGCAAGTTTATTAGAGCCTTCACCTATCTTATTATATGAAAATATTTTATTTTTTCGGTATTTATCAGTCTTTAACCTTAAAACATAAATGTTAATTTCCGAGTATTCTTTAACATTTAATACCTACCCAATTGCTACAAGTTAGATTTTATTGATAGGAAATTCTTTATTTACAGATTATTGAAAATAATAGTATGATTGTTGTTTATATCTGAAAATTTGTGGTCACTTAAATCACGGGGTATTTCCAGATTCTAAAAAAACCATGTTTTTCCTGTTGGCGACATCAATAAGTGTATGCATAATTACTAATATCTTCCAGTATAATGTAGATACAACTAGCAATTAGCAGTAGTTAAAGATTCAGATAAATTTCAATAAAATTTTGAAAATACTAATCTATTAGATGTTGAACTTTACAAGAAGTAATATTTAATATTCTGCTTTCCGTCTAATGATATTGTAGGAATGTTTATTGTTTAATTCTTTCTTTCAGGTATAAATGATATGCAACGATCTAGGTATAGTATGAAATTTTTCAATATTATGTTGATTGTATTCATAGCCATTCTATTTCTACTACTTAATTCATATGGACTAATTCAAATCTTCAAGTTTTTGAAAGGCAAACAATTTAGAGATCTAAAAAATAAAAGTGAACAAGGTTGGTGCTTATAAGATCAATGATGTACGATTCTTTTTTGTTTACTTAGTAAACGATTTTTTCGAAAATCATGTTTGGAATAATTATACTTCAATTTAGGAAGACGCTTACACATATATGATATACATCAATGTAAACATATGTACACATAGGTACAAAACATTTTAGATGTTCACCAGAAGGACTTTAAAGGAACTATAGATAAATATCATTCTACTTATATGGCAAAAAAAACCCAGAAGGGAAGATTAACTTCTACATATGCAACACCAACTCAACCTTCATTGATACCGGTGGCGGAAGTTAAACACAGTCATCGACCACATTATGGCTACAAGCACCACACAACTAGCAATACGGTAAACGAAGATGTAAAACTTGTGAGTTGGGATATAAAAGAGATCACACGAAAATAAATAAATAAATATTTTCAGATTAAAACAACAACAAGCTTAAGCACTATACGACAACATACAAATCCTAGAATTCATATTACAACCAACAGAATACATGTGAGTTCCCAAATTTAACTGCTGATTTCACTTAGTAGAGGTAATGTTTTTGCAAGTTATTATAATTTATAGATTCCCGAAAGCTCAACATCTCTTATTCCCCGCATAGAGATCCACCGTCCTGAAGTTGTTAGGCATCATGGTTCGTCTAAACATTTTGAATTGGATAAGAGTCGTCATAGAGTTTGGTCTTCAACTTCAACAACAACCACAGCTGAACCAAAAACGTATTGTCACATTTATATCGGAATGCGATATTGAATCTTTTCTTCTTTTTTTTTTGATTTTAAATTTTCATAATCTAAAAGTTTATACGGTCGTTTTTCATTGTATAAATAACTGCGAAAATAAAAAACTAATTTGCCTCATTACAGGGTCATTACCATTGTTACCGCTTTATTAGATATTGGACGAGACAAGTGGAATAAATACAGAAGGCCTATAGAAAAGTATCATGAGTACATGGAAAATCTTCTCTCGTTAAGGAACAATATGGTATTTATTAATACATTCATTTCGCTCCATTTATTCATGCAAACCACTTATAAATGTCATTATTATTATTTTCACAATGCTTCTAGGGTTTACAAATATTTTTTAGGTAATATTCACAGATCGAAGTAGTTATGATTTTATCCACAAGTATAGGAAAAATTTGAGTCTTATGCATAAAACAAAGGTAAAAACGATTACAAAGTACTATTCTGATTTTCTTTCCCTTTATTATTGTATAATTAAGCTTTTCTACTTTATTATTAATTTAGTACTTGTTGTAGATCCATCTTATGTCTTTAAATGATCTACCACTCTATCGGTATCTGCACTACGCTCAAAGTATCATTGAGAATGAGCACAAAAATCACACTCTGTGGAGGTCAATTTTTGATCCGACGATGAAGGACCATCCGGAGGCAATGAGTGCTGAATACGATGTTCTTGTAAATTCTAAAACATACTTTCTCCATAATGCAACAGTGAGTTTTACAATATTATGCAAGTATCAGAAAATAGGTAAAAGTTATTTAAAAAGTAGTTTATTACTATTCTTTTCTTATTACTCTAATGACAAAACCTTATGTAATAATAATGATTTTCTTCTTATTAAAAGGACAAATCTATTATAATAATCCCACTCATTTTTCTAATATAGTAGCTTATTCCATATTGCTATGAAGGTAAGCCAACATTATCTGCAGCTTGAAAACCCATTTTCGAGTGAATTCTTTGTGTGGATAGATGCTGGTTATGGCCATGGAAACCAAAGTATTTTCCCATATGACAATCTCTGGAAGCCTAACTTCCCAAATGGGTTGATATCGTTGATAAAGGTATAGAAAATTTTAATCTAAATTAGAAGCCAACTATGAAGTAATTAGAATCAAGAACATTTCATATTTCTTAGCTCACACCTGAACATGATAAAATTTTTGGATACAATTTGGACAATCTCTATAGAAGAAACTGGTCTGTTCTGTCAGGTGGCTTTGTAGCAGGAGATAAACGGTTAATATCTACTTTCATTTTTTTTCCTTTTTTGCTCTTTGGCCTTGAAATATCTCTTTGCTTATAGTTCAATTGGTCAACTTCACACTCGTGTCCATCGAAAATTTATAGAACTAATTCATCGCAATAAAGTAGACGACGATCAAGTTAGTATTTACTGCTATACATCACAATCCAATCTTAGTATCAAATTCCATTGTATATTATACGAAAATAAAAGTAAACATTTTACAGACAGTGATGGTATTAGTCGTCAACTCTATTCCGAATCTTTTCTCCATACGACAAGGAGACTGGTTTGACGCATTCAGTCTGTATAGTATTAATCAGAGTCAATTCGGGAAATAAATACTAAGAAAACCTAACTACATATTAGCTGACAAGAAAAATCACTTTATTTATGTAGTATACTTTTCTAATTGATTTTACACGATCAGGGACAGAGTTTACTAGAAACATATTTATTCATTGGTAATATCATATATTTATAGCAATAATTATATTTGATCCAATTACCATTATTTGAATGTCATATCCACAGCTAGTGATAAATAGAACCAGGATCCTGTAGGTACTTTATCTAAATTATATAATTATAAATAACTTTACTACCATATGTAAATATAATGCATATTTATTCACGGGATTAAGAATAGAAATATTTTATTGTACATTAACTGAAGTTCATAAGACAAAAATAGATTATAAGAACATACGCCATCTTTATATTTCACCGTTGAATTTTTAGACCTTTTTCCTATTAGGATCCTCGAAATACAACTATAAACTTCTAAACCATTTGCATATTAAACAAAAATTCTAACATTGTACTTAAGGTAGTAAAAACCTAGCAATTTCAATAAAGCCAATTCTTGTGATTTGGATAGTTTTTCATGAAATTGTTCTAATAACACAAGTGATGAAGTTGTCTCATACAAGGTGGACAAAAAACAGATTTTTTAAAACTTATACCTTCCTTCAAACTCAACTAAAATCGTCGTTTAAAGGCATTTCTAAAAGTATGGATATCTGGCTTTTCAGCCCTTTTTACTTCATTGGCATATTTCATATTTGGACAGAACAATTATCAATTTTGTGAAAATACCAATTTTGCTACTTTTCACAAGCATTTGGCCTAATTTATCTCGGATTGTAGCCACTCTAGTAACTCGAAATAGGTTTTTTTTGGTACAAGACCTAGCTAAGATTAAAACTACTATGATATCCATGATTTTAATGTTCCTAGATTTGTCGTCTCCAAAAATACCGGAATTGCCTCTGCTGCACAAGCTATAAAGCGCTCTAAAGAGTAGAATACAGCAAGTTCCTGCAGCAAAAGGGGGGCATATATAATACGTGCGAAAAAATACTTAATAACATATTTATGAAACCCTCTCCAATACCATCCTGCTCAGTAACTCAAGCACTGATATATTCCATCATCCACGAATATTGTGCATTCACCGGCCAAAATCTTCAAACCAAATGCTGAAATATACTTAACCACTAATCACCGCACTATTGATATGAAATATATATGCTTCGTCACATATATAACTACACAGCTCTGGACTATGAGCTAATAGCATTTCTGAACTTGCCAGGTATCTGTGAATAAGTTACTCCTTTAACAAACAATATATGTACCTTTAAAAACAGTAGAAATTTTAGCATGCATATTAAAACAATTAAAACTAGATCTAATACTTTATTCTTTTACGCTATTAAAATATTCCTAAACAATCTACAGATCTTCTACTATATACTCCTCAGGCTTTACTCCAAGAATGCGTAGTTGCTCCTTTGCTTGTATGCTCGCCTGTAAGCAGAAATGAATCCTATTTTTATATTCTTAAGAAAATATTTTCTCCAACAATCAGTAAACAGGAACCACCTTTCTATCATCCCCACACTTCGGCATTGTTATAACAGCTTGTTTGAGATTTTTGATGGCATCATCAGTTTTACCGGATATTTTCAGAGAAACTCCCAAGTAATAAAGATTCGACGAAGAGAAATTGGCCTGTATTTAATAATTCATAAAGTATATATATGATTTATTCAAAATATAGTAGTAATAGATTCAAACCCTGATACTCTCTGCCTTCTGAAATGATGAGATGGCTGCATTATAATCCTTTTTATTGTACTGCTGTACACCTGTTAATAAAATGAAATTCTGGACTGATTACACTTTAAAAAAACAAATAAATTCTCATACCAAGAAGATGAAGAGCATAAGGATCTTTAGGATCAACAGCTACAGCTTTTTCAAGATGACTTAATATTTCATTAGTGAAATCTACTTTTTCCATGGTTGCAAGTTTCATTAATACGATTGCATACCTAAAATTGGATATTTTTTTTCCTAGAAATTATTAATAACAATTCCAATTAATCAGTACAAATTAGAGAACTTGCCACTTATGAGCTCCAGCACATCCTTTGGATGGTTCAACGGCAAGAGCTTTTTTGGCGTGTTCCTTAGCCTCAAAACAAAACATATATTAACTACTGTTTAGAAAAGTAGGATGTGTACAAATTAAATAGGAGACGTATTTTTTTCCAATACAACAGCAGTTCACAACTCACTAACACTAAAACATTTCTTTAATCAAAAACTAACTTCATGGAGAAGATGCTTTTTCTGTTCCCCACACTTGGTCAACTCTGCTTTTTCAATAAGGACACGAGCAAGCCGCCAATGAATTTCGGTACTATGGACATCAGCAACCCTAAATGCAAATCCCCACGATGACGAGAATATTTCAATTACTAGAGTTCTTGGAGTTACGAGAATCTTCCAATTATAACTCACTTCAGAAGAACTTCATGGGCTTCATCTAGAGTTTCTTGTGACTGTATGTAACCGTACTTGCTTAACTTTATAATAGAGTACTCTAGAGAGCGAACGGCATTCTGATACCTGCACGGGATAAAGAGAATATATTCAAGTTTTAAACGAAACTAAAGAAGGGAATCCTAAACTCATTAATATTTATATAAGACTATCAGTAGAAAATAAATCAAAGAGTTATAATATGCAAAGAATTATCATAATTATGCTAATAAGTAATTTACCATTCAGGTTTCTTGGACAGTTCTTTATCGCTTAGAGCTATAGCTGTAGCTCCAAGCTGCACTCCAGCGGCTCCAACAATAATTCTGCTAAATGATGTGGCAACGCGGCGGAACATCTTATACTGAAGAAAACAAAAAATACGAATTTATATATAAAGGTGCATAACATCATAAACGAAATAAGTTATTGTTCACACGAATGACTTACATAAAATATAAAGCAATTACTATTATAATGATGCAAAAATATTATAGAATAACAAGCTTCTTATAACTTATTTCTTCAATATTACGATGACAATGATCTAATCTCAAATTAACAAGTGTCATTACAGGTATTGCGGTATAAAATATCGCAAAAAAAGAACGAAATCTTAGCTTTTCTCATATTTTCAAATGGAATAAAGAAAACATGCCGCAACTATGCAGTATTTACTTAAACGAAAATTAAGAACTAACTAAAAATTTGTGCTGAGAAAACACAAGAGACACATGCATTTAGTTATAAATGTAGGCCAACATTATTTGAGTGTAAACTGTGCATAGGTGAAAAACAGAGACGCAGAACAAACAACATTTTACTTGAATGCTATTGAACTGATTGAACTTTTTTCCAAATCGAATTTTAAATTCTAAATCAATAAGAAATTAATATTTAGAAGTAAATCTTAAACGAAAAAAGGCCAAAGAAACTGAAAAAATAGAAAATTTTTTAAATCCTTTTTTTTCTCAAAAAGAAAACATGAAAGCGATGAACTAATATAATTGGGCGGTATATTGTACTGTTTTTAAATGATTGCATAGTAGACATTTGTAACATATGTTATCATTTAATTCTTTTGCTGTGTTTAACGATTATTTTATTGAGTTGATCTTAATATGTAGTTTCGCAGTTTTTCTAATTATTTTGGACATATTATTGAAAAGCGTTACAAATTAAATTGTTTTAGAACAACTCGTTTTCCAAAATTAATTGACGCTGCTTGAAATTCCAGTTATAATATAATTGTTTAGGATAGTGTTTTCTAGATTGTAGGCCGTTATTCTTGGTTTTTGTGACTTATGCATATTGTTAGTTGTTTAAATAAGTACATTTATTGTCAACAGTTCAGGTTGATTAAAAATGGTGATTGCCGACGAAGGTATCAGTTCTGATGAAGAATCAAACCAAACTCTAAATTTATCTAAGAAAGAAAAACAGGTAGGGTATATTCTAAAAGCAGGATGTTTCGAAGGCTTACCAGTGCTAATTTTTAGATATATTGCTAAATTGTATATTTGAAATTAAGGAAATTGAGCGAAGACGTCAAAGAAATAAAAAGAAGAAGCTATCAAAACGCAGAAAAGGTCAAGGGGATTCTATAGTAGAAAAGGAATCGGGCGTTGATTCGTTGTCTGAAAAAGAAGAATTATCTAAAGACGACTATGGTGATGATGTGAGAGTATTTCTTGTTATAGATTTGGATATATAACATAACTAGTGAACTACTTTTTTTTAAAACTTCAATTTTTGGAATTAAATTTCTTATTATTTTAGCAATAGATCTAATAATAAAAAGATAAAAAATCATATATATTTTTGGTAAGTTGAATATCTCATTATTAAATGATTAAGAGCGATGATATAGAAGTGGAAATTGAGTACGTTGGAGAGATGCCTAAATTAGACGACTCAGATCCGAACTACCAATATTTTGCTACTATCTTTAATGCTTTTAAGGTTAGTTCTTGTATATTTATATTATTAGTAGCTATATTACAATTACTTTAGATATTAATTTTACACGATTTATATGGATTTTTTTCTAGATTGATGCCGATTCTGCTGATATGAGAAGAGATTACGCTTCTTCTGGAAAGGACCATAAAAAGGAAGAGGATACAAGTCGAGCCTCTATCTCAGAAAAAATCCTTCAAGAGGAAATGAATGTCAGTATATTTTCAAACCTAAGTATGATTTTATTTACATCTTTATTTTTAAGTATATACAAAGTTGATTATTAAGGAAAGATTGGTTTAATATGTCATTTCTCTCGTTCAGGGCAAGAGAAATGATGATATATCTGGTGAAGGAGAGAAATTATCAAAGAGGAAACTTCGGCTTGCAATGCAGCCCAGTATTGCTAAGCTTAAAGAGGTGTGAAAAGATCTTTATCAAGTAATAATCGTATATAGTGTAATACGATTTGGCATAATTTGTTACAAATATAAAGTTAAGCTGTATATTATACATTTTAGTCTACTCGTCGACCTGACGTCGTTGAATGGGCAGATGTAACTTCACGCGACCCTTTTCTTCTGGTGGCTCTAAAGTCTCATAGAAATACAGTTCCTGTTCCACGACATTGGAATGCAAAGAGAAAGTGTGTAGGCTGCGTCTTTTTGCTTTTTTGCCAATTTTAGATATTTATGAAATGTATTTAGGTACTTGTCTGGAAAGCGTGGGTTTGAACGACCGCCATTTGATCTGCCGGATTTTATAAAAAGAACTGGAATTCAAGACATGAGGGAAGCTCTTTGGGAGAAGGTGGGAATTGGTATTTATGATTTAAACTACATATAAAGGGATACTATATATTATTTTCAGGAAGAAAATCAAAACTTAAAATCAAAGATGCGTGAGCGAGCTAGACCGAAATTGGGTAAGATTGATATTGACTACCAGAAGCTTCATGATGCTTTCTTCAAATGGCAGAGTAAGCCACATATGACTTCTATGGGAGAATTATATTACGAGGGGAAGGTACGTTTATTTTATATTAATCTATGAATTTTGTGTAATAAAGTCAAAATTCTCAGGAGGTCGAAACATTAATGAGAGATAAAAAGCCTGGAAACCTGTCAGATGAGCTAAGGATAGCGTTAGGAATGCCTGTTGGCCCAGTGAGTATCAGAATTCATGTAATTCTAAATTATAACGGGTATTCGACCAAGTTTATATATTGTTATATTGAACAAATTTATATGCAATTTTAGAATGCTCAAAAATTTCCTCCTCCATGGTTGATTGCCATGCAACGCTACGGTCCTCCACCTAGTTACCCTAGTTTACGAATTGCTGGGTTGAACGCGCCTATTCCGGATGGATGCGCGTTTGGTTATCACGCTGGTGGATGGGGAAAGCCTCCAGTTGATGACTATGGAAAGCCATTATACGGAGATGTATTTGGACAAGAAGTATGGAAGAATATTTATTTGGATACTTCACTTGTTTTTCTTTGAAAAAATGACTCTTGTTATGCCTATTTGTACCAGTCTGCTTCTCATGCTGAACCGGAAGACGAGTCGAGGATTGAACGAAGATACTGGGGAGAAATCGGATCTGATGAAGATTCTGATGAGGAAAGCGAGGTTGTGGATGAAGATGAAGAAGGACCAGGTATGAGAATAAAGATTAGAAAAATTATACTTTATGTTATTTAAACATTTTTTCAGACGGTGTAGCTACACCAATGACTGAAGGATTAGCCACCCCGAGTGGGATTACAACTGGAGTCACTGGTCTTGAAACTCCTGAGACGATCGAATTGCGTAAGGGCAAACGAGCTGATGAAAGGTTACTATTTGTTTGGTCGATTTTTAAAATATTATATTGTCTGAAATGTTCATTTTAAGCGTTGCGGGCGCAGATACTCCAGCAGCTGCTTATCATATTATTCCGGAGAAACGCGTTGATCGTGTTGGTGGTCATATGATGGGGTCAACTCATGTTTACGATCTATCTGTTAGTTTATTATTATTATCGTTACTATTGTTAGAATATATGGAGTTATTCTTATATTATTACAGAAAAAGCAGGGAGTTTCTGAAGGTGGCGTTGAGATATCTTTGGATCCAGATGCAATCGACTTAGATCAAGGAAAACTACAAGAGAAATACGATGAGCAACTTAGAAAGCAGGCAAAAGGAAGTGAAGCAAGGGAGGATTTATCAGATATGGTCGCTGAACATGCTGCTGGACAGAACGTTAGTAAATTTTTGATTAATTATAATTGAAAACTTTATTTGTGTAATTATGTATTTAGTTTTGATTCTAATAATTATAGCGTAAACGAAAGGCTCAGGAGCAGAAAAAGCAAACTCAGCAGAATAAAAAATACAAGGACTTCAAATTTTGATGCATCGCAATTTGATGTTTATTATAATTTAAACTTGTTATTGACCATTTCAAATGTTCTCATTCGTATTTCTATTGTCATCAATCATAGACGATTAGAACTGTAGTTGTTTTTGGAACTTGGTCGTTTCGTTAATGAATATTATTATCGAACCTCTATTTTTTTACCCAAGGACAATACAGCCTTCGAGATATTATTACTTTTACAGAAATTAGATATTCAGTATAATTTGCTAGATACTTATAGTTGATCTTGGTCTGGTATTGTACAATGGCTGCAGATTCTGAAGATGTAAGTGGTGATTCCATCCTTAATTGGAACTTTTTTGGTATCCTACGGTTTTAAATATACTCAAGTTATAGATTTTTCGGTCATTATCAGCTGATGATCACGAGGTAGCTCCCATGGAAATAGAGTCGTTATGTGTCAGTTGTGAGAAAAATGTCAGTTTACTTTTCACTTATGATTTAAGCAATATATTTTAGTAATAAAGTTCCAAATCGTGTCATAAGTTGGCTCATTCCAGGGTACCACTCGTCTCATGTGTATCTCTATTCCCTACTATAAAGCTGTTATTCTAATGTCATTTGAGTGTCCTCATTGTGATTATCGTAATAATGAGATACAGAGTGGAGAGGCAGTTCAGGTACTGATATTAGAGCATATCGCTGCCGTTTTTTTAAGGAAAGATATCGTAGTTGTGTTGTAGTCTCATTCAATCAGTATTATATGATTTTTTTAAAATTTATTATTTTTATGCCATGGAAGAACAAGATGACCAGTATTACTTATTGCAAACTAAATTTTAATAAGGAACTCAAATGTAAGCATGTGATTGCAGGAGCATGGCACGGAAATCGTATTGCGTGTACAAGAACAATCAGATTTGTGTAGGCAGCTTGTAAAATCAGAATATGCTATTATCGAGGTTCCTGAATTAGAGCTTACTATTCCTAGCAAAAGCCAAGCTGGAGGTAACATAGCTATTTTATTGCTCTCAGTATATTGATGAGCTAGCGATTTGAATGCTAGCATTTAGAAGTTACCACTGTGGAGAGTGTTCTCCAGCGAGTGAGCTTTGGTCTGTCTCATGAACAGGAAAAACGTCGAGAACTCGATCCAGAGAGTGCAGAAAAAATAGAAAGCTTTTTAACACATTTAAAATCATTATTAGCATTGGAGCAAAAATGGACTTTAGTTAGTATTTTTTATACATTTTGGTTATAAATGATTTTTCCAACTTTTATTGTTATCTTATTCAAGCATTATTTTAGAAGCTACGAGATCCAACAGGTAACTGCTTCATACAAAATCCTGATCCTCGACATGTAGATCCGCGGTGTATTGTATCACATTATCACCGTTCGTTGGAGGAAATAAAACTTTTGGGACTTGCTGATGATGATGCGTTAGTTTATTTAACTTTTTGCAATATTTAACTGTTTGTTTGGTAAGGTTTAGATTATAATATTAAGCTGATATAGTTGTACCCCCCTAAATCGTTAGTGAGGCTATGTTGAAATAAGATTTAAACTAATACAAAAAAATAGTTACAGAAAACTTTGGATCTATTCATAATTTCTGGCTCGGTTTATTTCGATAACTCCTTTTTTGGCATCGTTTGTGATGACTTCAGTGAAGAAGAGTCCGAAGAAGCTCCGAAATGGAATTCATTCGATGACGTCAAGAAGGAAGTTCTTCATTTCCCCACAAACTGCCCCAACTGCGGTGCATCCTCAGAGATACTTATGAAACCAACTGGTAATTATAAATTTAACCTTACTATATCTAAAGTGCATAACAAGATTATTAAATTTGATCTAGGATGGTATTCTTATATTTAAGATATTCCGTTCTTTGAAACTGTGATTATTATGGCGATGACGTGTGATCGGTGTGGACATAAGACAAATGAAGTGCGGAGTGGTGGAGCAATAAAGGATCATGGATGCAAACTAGCGATTACAATCAGAGATGTGAACTAATTTATTTCTTCATTAATTGTTGATAATTTCAGTTTGGTCTTTGTATTAGCAGCAACAGCATATTCACGTTATTAAATTATAATATTAATTAGTATTATTACTATCATTATTATCATTATTATTGTCATTATTATCATTATTATTATTATTATTATTATTATTATTATTATTATTATTATTATTATTATTATTATTATTATTATTATAGATTAGGTCTTTTTTTGCAACATTTCAGGATATCGATCTTGCTCGAGATGTATTGAAATCTGATACATGCAGTCTAAAAATACCTGAATTGGAACTAGAGGTTTAAATGATTTTGCTTTCAAACGGATTGTTTACTTGTTCTTAAATGAACTAGGCTTTTTTTGAATTTGTAATTTAAATTTTTCAAAATTATTAAACATTGTTAGGAAATGATGTTATAGGTTGGACCTGGTGCTCTTTGTGGTAGATTTACAACAGTTGAGGGGTTGCTTTCAGCTACAAAAGATCAGCTATCGTCAGTGAGTCGGATATAATTGATAGTTTATATATGCAAAAGATTATTAAATCTTCTAATTGTTTTTCCATTGATACAGTGTTTATATATAAAGAAATCTCATTGTATTTTGAAAAGAGAAAAACATGGTAGTTATTATCGAATATATTGCTATTTTTAGCAATCAGCATTCTTTGTCGGTGACAGCGCTCTCAGCAACGAAAAGGGGCAGTTCACAGAATTCCTTGCACAATTTGATGATGTCAGTGTTTTTATGGTATTCTAATTTTCTCCTTTCTGACAGTCTAAATTTGTCAATGCATTTTTTAAAGATATTATCACTGAGGAAAGTGGCTACACTCGTACTAGATGATCCTGCGGGAAATAGCTATATACAGGTTTGTCTGCTTATTTTTAGTTAATATGATCCACATTAAAAATTTATTTAGAGCTTGGCAGCTCCACTTGAAGATCCTCGTTTAGTGAAGGATTTTTATGAACGAAATTATGAGCAGAACGAAGAACTTGGATTAAATGATATGAAGGTGATACATTTTTATATTTCTGTAATTGTTAGGTGGTTGCAGAAGTTTCCGTCTTTTATTTCAGCGCTTTAGTACAATTATTTAAAACTAAAATAAATTCCCGCTCTTTTGCGTTTTTGTAGTGTTGGGTTTGTAATTTGAGAAAAGTCATAAGTCAAGACTTAATGGTAATCTTAACCTCACAAAATAATTCAAATAAGATGAGCGACTAAAAACTGCATATTCGACACTGTATTCTCTACGAGATCCAACAACGAAGAATGCTGTTGAAGCATGCAAATCAATATGCTCCGTTCTTGGTGAAGGTGTTCTCTCCCACAGTACTTGCAGATATTGGTTCTGACGTTTTAAAGTTGGTGAATTTGATGTCAATGACCGACAACGCTCTGGGACACCACGACCAACGAAGACTAATGTTTTGGAAGTATTATTGGATGAAGATCCGTCGTAGACACGAAAGGGACTCGCTGAACAGTTGGGAGTTGATCAAACAACAGTTTCAAGATGATTGTATAAGATGGGGAAAAGTCGCAAGCTCGGAAAATGGGTACCATATGAACTCTCGGAAAACAGCATTGGCCGCCGGCTCAACATTTGCATCTCGTTGCTTGCCAGGCAACGCAAGAAGAACTTTTTGTGGAAAATTGTTACTGGTGACGAAAAATGTTTTATGTACGACAGTCCTAAACACACATACATTCATGGGTAGACCCCGGAAAGCAAACAAGATCAGCGTTAAAGCAAAACACCTGCGCCAAAAAAGTCCTTCTGTGAATCTGGTGGGACATGAAGGGTATGCTATTTTATGAACTTCTTCAACCAGGTGAGACGGTTACTGCCGAACGTTACGGTCGTCAAATGACTGACTTGCTCAATGCAATTTAACAAAAAAGGCTATTTTCTGGACAATGAAATAGGAAGGTCATTTTGCTGCATGACAACGCTAGGCCTCACATTGCTCTTAGCACTCAGCAAACTATTTTGAACTTGGGCTGGGAAGTTCTCCCGCACGCGACGAATTCACCAGACTTGGCACCTTCAGATTATCACTGATTCCAGTCGATGCAGAACTTTTTAGCCGGACAGCGCTTTCAAGATGTGGTTGAGGTGCGAAAATGGATCGATGATTTTATTGCCTCCAAGCCGACGTCGTTTTTTCACGAAGGAAACCGAAAGTTACCCGAGAGATGGCAGAAGGTCATAGAAAGCGAGGGAAAATATTTTGATGATTCAATCGTATTTTATATATTATGGGAATAAAGTGGAAATTTTGGGAAAAAAGGCTAAAACTTCTGCAACCACCTAATAGAATATGCAATATATGCAATTTCTTTAATATAGTTATCAATGATTAAAGCAATACATAGTATTCAGGTCGACAATTATGCTGAATTAGAAGTATTGAAAGAGGAAGATAGTGAAAATAGTTGATGACTATTATAGTTTAATTTGTTCTCATTATTAGTAGAGGGAAGCTATAACTTGGTTAGTTTGTTGGTTATATCTTGAGTTTGCTATTCGTTGATTTTTAAATGTTTGTTGTTGATGTTATCTAAAGTTTAAAAAAACCTATTCATTTATAACGTCTTTAGTAGTGTACATAACTAGTCTCGCAAAATGAACAATCTTAAGATGAGGTTTTATTGTCGAGAAAGATGAGGTATATAAAGAGTATAGTGATTGCAAATTTTAGAGAAGTGCAATCCATACCTTCTCTTAAGGAAGTTACGGCTTACAATTGCTTTGGACGCTTGTTTTCTATCCTTTCTTTGGCGTCTTGACTGATACTTTCATATACGGGTGACATCTGATCACGTATTCTCTCTGTTAAGTCACAAACGTCATCTAATGATAGCTGAAAATAACTATCTTCTGCGAAATAGCCAACACATTTCGAGCATTAAAAATTAATAGAAACAGACTCCTTCAGTCTTTACGGGTGGAAGTACTTGTATAATAATCTCTCCGTCGGTGCGAAAGTACTTATTGATTTTCGAATAAAAAGGCTGATAGTTAGATATCACCACGGGCACGATAGGGATTTGTGCCTGAAACCATATTAATTGAATATATCGTCTTTTGGCTTTATCTACAGGATTTGTAGTAATGTCATGTATTTCATGTAAATATTAAGAAATTCATTTAAGAGAATTTATAGACATTGTTCTTCGACAATAACGTGAAGCTCACTTTAACAGCTATATTGAATGCCCCTTTTTTGAAAGGAAGAAGACTATTCTCATGATTTCGAGTGCCTTCAGGGAATATCCAAAGCTGAATAAAATATATGATATCTATATTTCAGTACTATGAAATTTAAAGTATGATTATAAGATTTAAGACCCAAATAGTACGATTTAGTTGAACTAGAAACTAAACAAGGTGTACCTTGAAGTTTTTCTTTATAAGGTGTTCCACACATTGGTCAACTGCCATCATAGCCTTTTTGTGGTTGGAGCGGTCGACAAAAATTGTGTTTGCCTAAAATTCACCACTTCATTTTCATAGTTTTTATTGCTGTTAAGTATTCTATTTATATTATTTATAATGGAGAAAATTCATAGAATTAAAGGTGTAATATACTGGCTCACTTAAAGGTAGCTTTCATTAGTATTCGTTCCAGCATGTGGGATTTAAAGCAACACAAGAAAACAACCATCCTTTTAACTGATTGTTACCGCAAGCTTTCTTATTTATTACTTTCTTTCGTAAACTCCATATCTCCCTTTTCCTATGTCTATATATTATAATGTATAACCAAATACTAGAAAAAAAGTATTATTTTATAAGGGTTGTCCATCAGAAATTTGATCCTACATCCTAACTTTAATTTTCTTAGGTACTAAGGACCATGAATTGGACTGATTTTGATATAGATACAACAGTAACTACTTTAAAATTCTGGGGTAAATTACTTGGAATAAATTCAGTTGAAAATCTCACGCATCTAATTTAGACATGCATGGATGCCAATTTTGAGCAATGGCAAAACATCCAGTTTTGAGAGTTTTCCTTGTTTCTTGTCACTGCAATATCCAAACAGATACACAATACCTGCATCCGCTGTTCTCTTAATATTTATTATTCTTTATATTACTCTGCATTGGTACAATTTAAGTCACAGCAGAGTATATAATGAAAAGCTTTTTGAAAGTAAAATAAGGTTCGTTTACTAATTTATGAGGAAAGGCAAAACTGATAATAAACTCACCAAATAACTGGCTATGTTGAAGAAAGGGATGTACATAAGAGATTTTTTCATCATGATGATGCCCCGCGGAGGCCATACATAGCACATAGCGATTACATCGATAATGCTCTGTAAGAAATATCATTTGAATACGAAAGGAAATACTTGGCTTATCCGAAGCGTCAAGATTAATTCGATCCTCTGTTTCTTTAGTAGTACCTTCATGCTTTTCTGTCCAATACGGCAGTCCTAACACAATATGGCTAGCTCGTAACTCGTTCTATATTGTGCCAGTCTCTCTGCCGCGCGAATGCATTCGTGCAGCAATAAGCGATGACGTCATATTTCGCTGGGTACGTGTGACCGCTACGGTGTCAAAAACATCCCGCATGTGGATCAATTATTTTATTCTAAACTAGCACAATTTGTAGACAAACATGGTCTATCACTTCCCATCACTTTTTATATACACGACATTATTTTTTTCCTATTATTCCTGTAATTTCAGCTTAACACTAAAATTATAGGACTCCAGTGACGAAAACAAGTTAATAATATCCTTAATTACGAGGAGAATTACTCTGGTTCTACTTTTACCTTCTTCAGATGAATTTTTAGAAAAATTCACTATTTCCCTTAATGCCTATTTTATTCAAAGTGTAAATGTAACTGCCAGTAAACTAAATGTTAGACATGGATTAACTTTCGATAATATTGCACCTTTGTATAATATTATTTCAATTTATATTTTGCAATAGTGCCCACGCTTATTATCGTTATCATGAAAACTTCATTTTATGAACTGATAGATTAGATGTACTAGTTTGAGAGTGGTACTTAATATAAACGAGTCTAATTGTAAGAGCCATATCTCTGTGCATCAGCCCTGCTACTATCATTTTCCATGCATGGATGCAGCACAAGACTTTGAAACACAACAAGCCATGACTACCGTATATACAATTTCTAATGAACTTGACATTGTTTACACAACCGAAGAAAAATATAGAGCTCCTAGAGAAAGAATTATTGATTTACGCGCATAAGATTTCTCGAATTATTCCGACCAGAATATGCGAGCAAACTAGACTTTAAAATGTATTGCCGTAAGACATACCTGGTGATTGGCTACCACCACCATAGGCTGGTTCACATTGGCCAGATGTTCAGTGAACCCCTTAACTTCAACATTCACTCCTGTCCATAGACACCAATATCGAAAGGTGTGGAAAATAAGGTCCGCTCCCTGAGTATATTGCTATTTAATTACTACTTCTATAGTATCTCCCTTTTTTCTATGAAATATATTCTCTCTAGTACTTTTAAACAAAGAACTTTAGCGTATGCGAATTGTGCCAGCTGCAATGTTATGAAGTAATTCTACACGCTTTACAAATTAAACCTAGATAGTTGACGTGAGACTATGCTATAAACATAATTTCGTGGGATTTCCGTTAGTATAGATTACGGTAAAAGATAATTGGTTCGCGATAGGAGGACCGGCTTTCAATGATGCCTTTAATTGATAGTCATACGAGTATTTTGTATTTAAATAGAACTGATTAATACAATCTATTCATGACTTTCATAAGGAAGGAGTAAACACTCGTACAATATGTAATGCAATTTCTTACCTTTCCTTGCAGCCACGATGAAACCATAAGTAAATTGCATTGGATGCCATGTAGAAAGATACATAAACAGAAAAATGATATCCGTAGGTAATAATGACAGGTAACCGAAATGTTGTATAGGAAAATGACTGCTATTAAGAATGCGATCAAGTATAAGTAATTCATGCCTGTAACTATAACAGCTGAATAATTTAATCAATAAGTCAATAAAGGAAATCAATTGGCTAGATGTATTAAAATCACCCAATTCATAAGCGTGATACAAATTATATGGTACACCTGGCATTAATGCAATGTTAGCAACACTACTAATGATTAGGGCAACTGCAATGAAAATGCACCCAAGTGGACGTGTTCTCTTGGATACAACAGAGCCGATAACATAAACGTATCAATCATACGAAGGACTACAGTAGATATTCCCCAACAACATTCTACGGGAATCTAGTTTATGTGTTTATTATGAATTAGTACATAACATGGAAGTTGACCTGTGACATTCTTTATAAGTTAGGGATGGATTCGAACATTGAATAGAGATGAAAAAAAATCTCAATAAAACCGCATACTAACGCAAAAATTACCGATATGCATCAAAAAATGGACAGAACCCGTTGAGCGGATGGGATCGCTCAACATTTAACGAAGGTCATTTCGGCGGCCACTGATAACACCCCATCTTAAAACGGAGATTATAGAACAGTCAATCTATTTCCTTGGAATTTCAAATGTACCTTGCTATCAGGATTTCATATTGTGTTGTTGATTTATGACAGTAGTCTTAGATAACAGCACATAGATGCGCGAAACTGCCAGCTTTCTATACCATCCACTAGACATCTAAGCTGATAATGATAAATTATGAAGAAAGTAACGTTTGCTTGGCTCTAATTTGAAATATTGTTGTAAATTCCCTTGATATATCCTTAAATGCTTCCAATAATGACATTAAATAGGACTTTCACCTCAAAAAAGTGGAAGGAATGCATGTAAATATAATATAAAAGTACTTAGTCAAAGTTGAATAGAAATTCTGACGGTAATACATACCCGCTAGCATCTTTGGTAACAATTGAGTTGTGTACACCTTGGCCCGATGTTGTCATTGAGTGCAAGCCAACACGTGATGCGTAAATTTTCTGGCAAGAATCCAAAATACAAATGTACTGGATCTAAAGCAAGCTACGAAGTTTCGCATTAAACATACACAAAAATTCTAGGAATGCTTACATAGTAAGATTAGTTAACTAAACGTAACAATAGTTCTATAAGTGGTTATCATTGACAAGATTTATTGTCTTATTTTGGCTTAGAGAAGAAATAGGCACCGTGGTAGAGAGCCAGAGTGGGCAGGGACGCAGAGGCTCACAGACACATAGCGGCGACTTGCCCACCGCATTCACATCCACAGCCCCCTTCCCCTCTGTAGATATTTGGTGTAGAAAAAAAAAAGAAACAATACATATCAACTCCTCCCTAGTAACCCTATGTATTTATTATTGTTTTTTCTACACTATTTGTAGTCGAATTTGATGTATCGAGTAGATCGAACTACTCTCGAACTAGTGAACCTGTGATATATAGAACTAATGTATATTTACTATCTTATGATGTTCAGTTTTCTTCACGGTATATGAGGTGGCAGCCAAAATATCATAGAATTGTTATATGTTGTGTTTATGTGTGTGAACGCTCTTCTGGTGCGGAGCCTTCAATGAGACCGATCAATACGCCAGCAATTATTGTAAAATACCGGACTCAGTCGGCTGGCGTCATTCGGCCTCTCACCATCATTCGTCATTTCAGATCCAAATGCTAGGGTAATTGACTCTGTCCTGAGCACACCGTCGACCATCAAAGAGCAGGGACTAATCGACCCAGGCTGGGTCTCTGCAGTTGCCAATTGCAATACTACGGGTAACCGGAGCAGGGCTCCATTGTCTCTTCCAAAAATGCTGCGACTGGTGCGGGAATTAAAGCAGCAGTCCATCTCGAAGGGTATAGAGGACAACAGCTCAGGCGATGAGGGCAGCGCGCGCCCGATCGAAACTCACCGTAGCGCCAAACTTAACTCCAAGAGAGACAAGGTGGGGACGCTGAGACAGTGGTACACACAATAGGTCTTTTTTCTACGTTTCTTTTATTGAATATCTACAGGAGCATCTTCGAGATTCGGGAACGGAATCCGATGAAGAAGAACTAGAGGAAATCGCATTAAGTGGGTCGGCAAAATAATTCAGATACCTTTATATTAGAGATAGCTTTTATAGTTTATATAGTTTATTGCAGAATCAATGGCCTCTCTGAAAAACTATGAAGATTTTCTGTCTGGAGGAAGTCCTCCTGCCATATTTAGTTCTCCTCCACTTGCAAGTGAAATCGACACTGAAAGGTACGCAAAATTGGCTCTGAAGTCACGTATCTTTTCTTTTATATCAGTTATATTCACATGTTTCTTTCTGAGGTTAAAAATTCGGACATGATAGAGTACAGACAGGCTAGGGTGTATGGTAGAGACGGAGCGTAGGATATGCACGCGTCCCGTTCACATTTCAGTGTGTTTACCAGGACCTAACGTTTTGAGGAATCTTCAGCAAACATTAGTTTGTCGAGGCAAGAGTCTGGGTACAGTGCCCATTGTATTGTCATCTAAATGTTTTTTTTTAGTTGGGACAGTTTTGGAAGGGAATCTGGCATTTTAACTGGTGATGGAGATTCCGATTCTGAGGACTGTACCACTCCCCGACCGTAAGTTCATTTTTTTTAAAAACTATGTTCCTAAGCTTTTATTTATATTTTCTATGAAGATGTGGCTTTCATAGCAAACCTTCTTATTGTGTTATAGGAGACGTCGTTTGCGTGGCGGTGCTTTCATTGAAGTCGCAGTAACTAAGGTAGGCTGCAAGGACCAAATATTGTTTTTAAAAAGGTTTCTTAAAGACTGGTTAGTGCAATATTCATGTGATTAATAGCTAAATAACGAGTTTAAGTGATTTACTCCTGTTGTCTTCAAGAATTATCAGCTAAATATAGTTGCAATATCTTAAAGGCACTATATGGGTGAATAATATTATCATAGAACTTATGTCATACAAGAGGAAAACAGTGAATAAGGAATTGGTAACTTAATATGCTTCACTTTCTCTAAGGAGCAGTGTGAATTTCCCCCAATGAGCATGAATAGTGGTGCGGAAAAAAGAAGGCACAGCATGATTGGCACTAAACCAAGTTTTGAGGACGCTCCAATCTCTAGTAGGTTGAGAAGCAATAACGGTGAGGCCGAACCTATATTTAAAAATATTTTTTCGAGATTATAAAGTTAAAAGTACCTTTAGAGTAATGTTCAGAATACTCTCGAGAAATAATAATAGCTGCACGTCGTGCTCCGGTGCGTCTTCTTATCAATAAACCATACGCTCAATCTTCTTGTGAGGACGATATTCTAAGTTCATCACCTCCCATTCCCTATCCCGCAGTCAAGCGCCATCGCCGAGACAGTTGGCGTCCATCACTCAATTTTGATAAAATGATTAAGGTAGGAAAAAGTTATTATTTAAGTATAACAATATCACCTCCAATACTGATAAATACATATAGTAATCTCGTTTACTTCAACTAGTTTTTAAGTTTCTTACAACCTGTTTTTTATGCCTGCATATACACATACATGTGTCATTATAAAATTATTTCCTATCATAAAAATATTGTACAAATTCAGCCAGTTTTAAAAATACATGACATTATCCTATTTTTTCTAAGTTAATTGTTGTCTTGATTGAGCACTTGTCCCTCTAGACGTTATGCTGAACGCTTCAATGAGCTTTAGCGTCTTTTTACAGTTATAGACAAATAAAATAATTGATGTCTAAAATATCTTCAGATTTAATTAATAAGAGACCTTAAAACACAAATACAAGCTGTCTGAGATTATTAGTAGTCCTAGTTGTTGTGATTTGTCGTAAAAAAAAAACGTATAAAAGATATACCTAAACTAGATTAGACATTTTTTGATGTCGATTTATCATTTCAATGTGAAAGCATTAATGACATAGATTACAAATTTGTTTTGGTTTTAAGAATGTTTCTGACGTTTTAACCATTAATTTTTGAGCGAGTATTCATCTTGATACAATTTCTAGACATCTTCCTTGCTATAGCAGTCCAAATATTTGCTTTGATGCTTTTGCAGCGTTTAATTGATAACAGGTGTTGAATCTAGGCAGTTTTATCCAATAATAATAACTCACTTACTTTTCAAGGTTCTCGCTTATAAAGTAAATTGGTTCTAAAGTGTTGTTTTCCAATGAAGTCATTGCAAAAATTTTACATAGAAATATAACTAGCTGTCGTTCTAAACCATATTTAGTAAAATTAATATCTGTTCTGAGCTAGATGTGAGTTTGAGCATAAGTACAATTTTTAATCTGATAAAGCTTGTCTTTTGTTAATCTTAAAAGTTACACTGAGTGTTGGTACTAAGAAATTAGCATTTATTTTGAGTTCCGCTGCGAAGTACTAATCTTCTGATGTGTGAATCTCAAATAAAAACACTGAAGTATTACTATTACTATTATCATTAAATTTAATCATTACTATAGTAAAATCTTAATACATGGATTAATAATGGAAAAACATAAACTTATCGGCTTTATGATCTTAGTATACTTATGTGGTGCATAAACTATTTCTAATGTTTATCATATAGGATATCATTTTTCGCAAGCTTCTTTTTTGTACAAAAACTTATTGCTATAATAATGCTTAAATCGTATAGACACCGCATTCCTTAGAACAACGTTAATTGATTATTAACGTTAGGCGGTAAAAACAGCGGAGAATATAAGAATATCTACTAAACAACATGCACATGCTACAACAGTTTAACATTCAATTTTCTAGTTGACGCAATGTTTGTTTATCAAAAACTAGTCTGGAACATAATGGAGTTATAAAATATTGTTTGTGAATAAATACTGCTTCCTCTAAATTGTCCTCATGTATAACGTAATTTTTGTAAGTTTAAGATAGACAATAATTTTAACGTAACCTATCTTCATGATTAAAAAGACAAATAAATTAAAAGAAATATGATTCATTTTTTTAGCATATTGATAAATAATATGACACGATGATTCATTCTAACAATTGTTCGATATTTGGTAACTTTACTAATTTTCAAAACATATGTTTACTCATTCTTTTCTATACTAAAAGCGTCTTCGCAATTTTTAGCATCCATAAAGGTAGCAATTTTTAATTATCTTCGAATGATGTATGCTAATATAAAATTAAACGTCTGGAATATTTGTTTCCCAAATGCACTAGATTTTTAATAACTAATAACTTAATATTTGTAGATCGATTTATTTGTATAAACTAATATTTGTTTTTGGGAAACGAATTGCAGGTAGTAATTTGTCTTAAACACAAAGTCGTTGTCTTTGTAATAAACCCCAAATATAGAATCTACTTTATAAGAGCGTCGCCTTTAACAATTCTGTGATATTTTAAGGAAAATTTTAGAAAATTATGGACTTGGGTCTTTGTACTACTCGAATTCTCATTGTTTACAGATTAAAAAGTATTGCTGTTAGAGTTAGAATTCACACTATACATCCAATCGTTTTTAAAAGCTTTGAAGTAAATTATAGAAGTATAATAACTACCGAAATTTATTAAATTAAATAGTGAAAGTTCAGTAATTTTTTCGAAAAATTCAAATGCCATCTTTTAGATTTATAATTATGTTAAGTTGATTCTAATCAACAAGGTAGGATGTTCCTCTCTATATATAAAAATGAGATGTCATCCCTGATTATTGCCAGAAATAAATCTTAGGAAATGTTTTTCAAGCCATCGCTTCTGTTGGGGTAACCATCACCTAAAAAAATCTAATTATTAACAGATAGTTTATTAAAGATTCATTTATTAAGCCTAAAAATCTCTTGTTCTTGTTTTGAGGGAAAATGTGTGATTGTATAATTTGGAAGGCATTAAGCGAATGGATAATTTTGCAACAAAATCTGTTTCATGCAATACAAAATACTCTAAATCCCTAGAAATGACTATGATTTGAGATTATCACAATGCTACTTAGCTATTTTTAGGTGATATGAAAGATTTATGCTTTCGCTAAAATAGTATTTCTTAGAACAACCACCGAAGTAATATTATGGTCGTGAATACGTCTCAGATATATGCGATTAGTCTATTTTATGAAATGTATGGCTTTTGCAAAAGCTAC